>CM052706.1:62242122-62253193 GCA_028551405.1 Uromys caudimaculatus
TTTTTTTTTTTTTTTTTTTTTTTTTTTTTTTTTTGGTTTTGGAGACAGGGTTTCTCTGTATAGCCTTGGCTGTCCTGGAACTCACTCTGTAGACCAGGCTGGCCTCAAACTCAGAAATCCGCCTGCCTCTGCCTCCCAGGTGCTGGGATTAAAGGCATGCGCCACCACTGCCTGGCCGAGAGATCAAATCTTCAACCAGATGCAGAAATTAGAACTAGCCTGAAAGTGGGGCGAGGCTATCCACCTTTAATACATACTCCCAGTGATGCACTTTGGTTAGTAGACTTCAAGACCATAACATTCTTAACCTCTCCCAAATACCACCACCAACTGGGGACCCAAATGTTTAAATACATGAGCTTTTGAGATATATTTCCTATTGAAAGCATCACATTTTGCCTCTGGCCCCTTTTCCCATGGCCAAGTGACATTGAACAAGCCAAAAAATTCCATGACTCTACTGATGGTATTGTGGCAACCCATTGTTTATATTTTGTGTTAATAATAATTGTATATTTTCTGGTATCTCCTCTGTGAATAAGATGAAGATATCTTCAAAATTCTTTTGATATGTGAAGTGTTAATTTCCCTAACTTATAAGGAGAAGTACAAATATTGGGACTTAAAAACACATTTAAATTACCATTGTGGTCCTCACTGAATGATGAAACCAAAAGGAAATTATTTTGCAGTGCATGTTGAACCCACTACAGTACCAATATGTGAGTAGCTCTCTCCACTTACTTTCTTCTAGATACTGATGATACGGGTGGCAGGGATGATACCACCAGTAGGAATTATGTGTCTAGTGAGAGCCTAGAGTCGGAGAAATGTATTAGAGGTAGGTAATGACATTCCTGGTCATATGGGATGGCCTAGGAACAGTCATGTTATTTTTTTCTCCATGGTTGATAGTCAACGCAAGGGTCTTCCAAATAGGCAGAAGCAATGATGAGGCTGTATTAGTAAGTCATTCTTTATGCTCTTCTCAATGTTATGACCAAGTCTTTTATTATTCTTTCTTATTCTTTCACTCTTTGTAACCCTCATGCAAAGGAAGATAATGTACTCCTTAGACAAAGAAATGGCCATGTCATCTGGTTCATAGTTTAAAGTAGTTTGTTACTGTCATCTAATGGTCAAACCAAAGTTATCTCCTTCCCATGTCACCATCTTGCTGGTGCTTTCATTAATAAATGTTTTAGTTATTTTCTGTGTCCTACATCTTGTCAAAGGCACATGTTATAATTTGCTTCTGCTGGTATGATAAACATATTGACCAAAAGTAACTTGGGGAAGAAAAGGCACATTTCATCTTTGAGTTATAGTCCACCATCAAGAAAAGTGAAGACAGGGGCTCAAGACAGCAAGTTGGAGGCAGGAACATAAGCAGAGATCATGAAGGAATGATGCTTACTGATTTGCTCTCTCAGTCACTATTCTTACACAAGACAGCCCCATCTGCCTAAGGGTTAACACCACCCATAGTGGTCTGTGCCCTCCTATGTCAATTAGCAATCAAGAATATGCCCACAGTCATTTTCACAGGCCAATCTGATGGAAGCAACTCCCCAGTTTAGATTCTGTCTTCCTAGGTGTGGAAGTAAATGATGAGGATTAAATAGCACTGTTCAGTCTTGTCAACTTGACAGATAAGCATGCGCACAAGCATGCCACTGTTAAATCATTGCCTTGCCTGGCTTTCTCCAAGATCTCATGTTGATATAAAATAGTGTACAATGTTAAAAGTCTCACAGTCTTCAAATAATGTCAACCATTTAAAAGTTCAAGTTCTCAAAACACACACACACACACACACACACTATTCAGATTATATATATAATTAAAATCATATACAGTTAATGCATGCAGAATCTAGATGTTGGCCAGTGGAGTTAAAAGATGTCTGACAGATGCCTAGAAAGAAGTACCAGCTGTCCTGATTTCAAAGTAGTTTGAAGAAGTAGCAGAAACCTATCATTAACATTTATTTTATTTCCCCCTCAATGAAACATTTTCAGATAGTTTTAGATTCACATTGTATAGAAGGCCAAAACTTACCTTTCTATTTCTCCAGGTCTTAAATCTTTTCCCCAGCCAAGAGGGTGTTCTCACATCAGCACAACCATGTTTATTAATGAACTATGTGCATTAAGCTTAATTGTTTAGACTAAATTCATAGAACTCTGTCCACACCAAGCCAAGAGCCTCTGTTATGCAACAAGTGGTACCATGAGCTCAGAACTATTTTGTGTTCTCTTAGGGTTGTCTGACAACTATCAGATGAAGCTCCCCCAAGAAAAGGAGACAAATCCATCACCAATTAAGGTAATATCTTTTTCCTTTTTCTAAGACACTGAAAGGTAAGTTTTAGGATTCCTTTATATTTGATTTTATCACATCTGAGTGATAAAATTTATAACAGCACTATAGGTATTCAAGAATGTTAGTAAAAGGAGGAACTGGAACTGGCTCAAGTCCTCCTTGGTAGAGGACTGTGTACAGATGCCACCTTGGTAGAGGACTGTGTACAGACACCACCTTGGTAGAGGACTGTGTACAGACGCCAGCGTCAGCTTCTACAGATTGATCGAAGGGAGCCTTCCTTCTGACAAAAGGGTTTTTTTGTCTAAATTAAAACTTGAGTGATTTTCACTCAAAAGTTGGCACACATTACCTGTGAAAAGTTCTTTTCTAAGTGTCTTCTTATCTTCCTTCAGGAGATTTCTAAGATTAAGGCAGTTGGAAAATACTTCCTCAAATATTGATGTGGTAAAATATTTTTATGTCCACTATGAGGACATTGAGGCATTGAGACCTTTAAAGCATGAAGTTAGGGTAAATAATCCAGACACAGAGGCACCCCTTAATAGGAATTCATCTCACAATACCGGGCTGTCATAATTGTTCTCTGCTATGTGCCAACAAAGCTATAAGGAAACTTTTAGTATAGGACAAAGAACTAAGATTGTCTGATCTGGGCTAAATGAGCAGAAGTGTGAAAAATACTTTTTTTTTTTTTAAACACAGTACCCAGCCTCAGGTGTTTCGTATGAGTATCACACAATAAGACTAATATAGAATCTATCACTTAGCCACTCTTCCCAGTCCTGTCTACCACTGTCCTAAGATACTAGAAGAACCAAAGACAAACATAACTCAGTATGGTCTGAACCTAAGAGTGTTTTCTCTAAATTGCAGGTCCAGTCAAGGAAGCGCAGATGCTGTATGTATTTTGCAATGGTTTTCTTAAGACACATTGTAGATAAGAATTAAGCACTTACTGCACCACTATTTTCAGAGTGACTATTTCCTGATAGCCATGAGAATGCCAGGCTTAGTTTAGAACAACTGGTATTCCAAGAGACACAATCACAGTCATGTGTCCTGTCATTTATTTTAGTTGCCTTGGGATTTTGTGTAACAGACAATATCTACATATGTTTCCTTCCCCCAAATACCTTGATTTTCCAGCCAATTTCCAATGTCCATTTTGTCAATGAAAATATCTAAGAGTTCACACTTTCTTCACATTAGTTTGTAGCTCACAACAGACATCCTTGATGGATTCGTTTCTCAGCATACATCCTGCTAAAGAAGAACCTACCAAGACATGGAGGCATGTGACCCAGAGTTTTAGATAGGGCGTACAAGAACAAAATGTGTTTCCAGATAGGAGGTGTAAAAGTGACAGTCCAAACTATGCCTTTTATTCTATCAAGATTTGGGTAGAAATTATGGAGAAACCCTAGCTTTCCAGAATAATTCTAACATACAGTGAACTCTGAACAGTACCTTAGCTGTCTCGGTGGTCAAACTGAAATGGCATCCATTCATTATGCTGGAAATACAGGTTCAAAAGCTAGAGGAAGCCCAGGTAGGCTTAGGTGGTTTAGCTTACAGAAAACTGGGCTACCATGCAGAAGACATTGGGTTTAATCCTTAGAGCACCTTGGCGAGTTGGTGCACAGTCTTGTAATCTAGCACTATAGAGAGGAATTCATGGTGATCACTTTGAGGCATTTCCTGGTCAGCCCACGTTGTGACATGAGACTCTGTCTAAGAAGAGTAAAACAGCCACCAGAAACAACAAAAACCAACACAATCCAGAAAAATAAAAACCTTTTTGCTTCTTGTCAAATTGATTTTGACAATGGGAGATTCTACATCAGAAAACATGGTAGACGGGTGTCATCATTGGGTTTTACTTCAACATGACTTATTCTAGATAAATGCTTTAGTGCTATAGACACTATTAATGTAAGTTCAAAGAGCCACACATTTCAGAGCTCCTGTCTACTAAGCTATAAATATGGTCTCATTATTTTGACAGTACTTCTTTTCAAGATGAGCAACACTTTATGCCTGAAGGCTACTTCTCCTCATTGGTGCTGTTTCCATGTTGACTCATATGAGAGTATAGGGGGCCAATACACTCAGTGGATGTATACACTCACCATCAAACTATGATTTCATGTCACTATGTTTAATATGCCTTGTGACTGAGGGCACATCTATAAGTTGACATCCACTACAGATCGTTGTTGTTAAAGGCAGGTAGGACTGTGTATCTTGTTCAGGATTCAACTATGGATAGTAGAGTTTGTAGTGGAGAAGCTGAACTTTGTTGAGGAAGAATGAGCAGGAGAGGCGCACACTCAAATCTAGTGAAGGCTCTGCTCTTCTCTGGGACTTTTCTTAGTTCAGGATTCACAGACTGTTGATGACAATTGACATCTAGAAAGTGGTGTGCACAGACACATCCATTAAATCACCAAATCACCAGATTTCTTGTCTTGTTCATTGAGTTTGAGGCTTATCCAGAATATATCAATTGAAGGAAAATGCCCTCCCACACACTGTAATATAACAGCTGTGTTAACATAACTTGGAGTCTGGGCCATTGTGGGGTCATTGTATGGTAAGCATCATTATGGAAATGAAGTCATTGGAACTAACCAAACTCCATCTTATCACTTCTTTTGGAGAAAATGGTTAGTATTTAAATTAAGAACTGAAAAAAAAAAAAACCAAAAAACAAAAACAACAGTAGAACATCCATCCCTGTTCTGAGGTTTTTCTCTCAGGGTAATTAATGTCGCAGTGGCATGAAGACAGCCTCTCACCTACTTCTCTATCTGAATGTGATATTATGAAGTCTTCACAGATTGTAAAACAACATGGTTAGGTGAAGAATGAAAAGAACAGCCACTGCCTACTGGTCTGAAGCTGGACCCAATAACTGCTGTCTTGCTGATTCTCCTAGCATCCAGCAAACACCACAGAGCACTCCTGAAGGCCCACCACTATTATTTAAGGCTTTATGTTCATTTACTTTCTGAGAGTCATCAGGCTTAATGTAAGTGCTTGGGCGATAGAGTGTCGTAGTGCCAACAGTAAGTCTCACTAGATTTACATAGATCTTAATGGATATCTCACACACTGAGTCACATTGCTTCTCAATACTATGTCATTCCCATGAATTGAGACCTTACCATGCCATACTTGTGTTAAATGCACCCTGATGTTGTGATATTCCAGAAGTAACACTCTGTATCAGATGAGTGTGCTTGAAAGTCACTTTTTGAGACCAAATGTTATACACAGAACAGTTGTTAGTTTTTCTGGGTTTTGTTTATTTATTTTTTTTTAATTCAACTGAGCTGACCCCTCTCTGTTGTGAATGTATTTCAGTTAGTGCTATAGTGAGAAGGCTGGGGCTTAGGCCCACCAAGTCCTCCAGTGTCAGACCTGAAACATCCACCGTGGATACAGCAGAAAGGGCCTGTGGCGTTAGTGAAGGTACTGTTGATGTTCAAGAATTAGTTTGATTCCTTAATAGTCTTTGGCGGTAACACTTGTATGTATTACTTACTTTCCTGTTGCTGTGATAATACACTAGGACCAAAGAAGCTTATAGAAGAAAGAGTTTATGATGCGTTAAGATCACACAGGGATCGTTGTCAATCATGGTGAGGAAAGTCAAGGCAGCGAGCAGTATGAGAGATCACAATTTCAATGGCAAACAGAAAACAGAGAAAACTGGAAGTTGGGTGAGGCTGTGGATTCCCAAAGCCTGCCCACAGTGGTGTACAGTCTCCAGTACTGCTCTACTTCCTAAACATTCCACAACTTTCCCAAACAGCATCAATTACCAGAGAACAAGGTTTCAATTACAGGAGCCTATGATTGCACCACCACATTCCACTTCTGGTCTTTGTAGGCTTATGACCATCTTACAATGCAAAATGCATTGAGCTCAGTTTGAAAAATTCTCTGAGGGTGTCAAGTCTCAACTGATATATGCACAACACAACTTCTGCACCTAAGGTTCAGGGAACATCAAGGAAGAAGGCATAGAAAAGTTTTAAGAGCCAGAAGACCAGGAAACCTGCTCCCAGAAAAATGGCAGGGAATCTTCACCAATGATACCTCAACAGTATGGCTGCCTACACAAGACCTGAAGTACATACAATACCAATAGGCATGTTAACATGGAAGAGGAGAATCTCACTGATCCCCACCCATAGAAAAAGAAGTGCAGACAACTGGAGAACACAGAGAACAGGATAAATAGTCTTCTTCAAGATGAACTCCTCTTCCCTACCCCTGACCCTGTCATCCAATAACAAGTTATTGTACTGGCTAGTTTTGTGTGTCAACTTGACACAAGATGAAGTTGTCACAGAGAAAGGAGTTTCAGTTGAGAAAATGCCTCCATGTGATCCAGCGGTAAGACATTTTCTCAATTAGTGATCAAGGGGGGAGGGCCCCTTGTGGGTGGTACTATCTGTGGGCTGGTAGTCTTGGGCTCTATAAGAAAGCCAGCTGAACAAGCCAGGAGAAGCAAGCAAGCAAGCCAGTAAGCAGCATTCCTCCATGGCCTCTGCATCAGCTCCTGCTCCTTGACCTGCTTGAGTTCCAATCCTGACTTCCTTTCGTGATGAACAGCAATTGGAAGTGTAAGCTCAATAAACCCTTTCCTCCCCAAATAGCATCTTGGTCATGGTGTTTGTACAGGAATAGAAACCCTGACTAAGACAAATTGGTACTAGCCTAGTGGCATATTCCTGTGACAACCTGACCATGTTTTGGGGAGGACCGTGGAAGGACTTTGGAACTTTGGGCTAGAATATCCATTCAATGTTAAAAGCTATGTGGGGTGTTCTGTAGGAGCTTGGAAAATAATGTGCAGAGTGGAGGCCTGGCTTGTGAAATTTCAGGAGGAAGATTAAAGACTCTTATCAGGGCCATTGCTAATTTGATTTAAGATTCTGTGGTTTTGGTTAGCTGGGGCTGAAGAAATTAGCTGCGACTTAGAAGATACCAGAACTACTAAAGCAAAACCATTGTATTTCTGGGACTATTAATGCTGGTTAGCTGGAGCTAAGATATTAGTGGTGATTAAGAAGAGACCAGCATCACTGGGGTGAAATCTTCTGAGAAGTGTTTTCTGAGAGCACAGAGGCTGTGTTCCAGAGATAGCCAGGGTTGTACCTTGTGCTGTGGCTGGACTTGGTAATGTGTAAGAGTCACCCAGGTGGTACTGGTTTTGAAGGCATGAAGGAGTCATGAAGAGCAGCTGAGGCCAGGGACTATGAGAGGCCGCAGAAGGTCATTGGTGAAAGTGCAGCCTCAGTTGCAATCGACAGCCCAGGATTGAAGGGGTAATGCAAAGGAGTTGAGGCTTGGTACTGCAAGAGGCCAAGGAAGGCCATTGGTGAAGGTGCAGCCTCAGTTGCAATTGATGGCCCAGGACTGAAGGGGTCATGCAAAGGAGGTGAGGCTTGGCACCATGGTAAAGCCTAGTTGCAGTGGAAGGCAGCAGTGTTTTGGAGATACCAGTACCATGAGATGACCACCAAGAACAGCAGCAGCAGTGGAATACAGGCATCTGGAGCCTAGAAGATAAGGTGTGTGCTACAAAGGGCAGAGCTGGAGAAGTGACTCAAGCCCTTAGAGGAATCCAGAAGATCATGAGTGGGTCCCAGACATTGGATGGTTGGAGTTTGACTTTGCTTTTGATTGTGACTGTGCCCTGATATATTTCCCCTCCCGAAGGAAGACGGTATTTTAGTGGAGCCCTCAGTTAAGAGACTTCTAATGGTAAAAAGACTTTGAATTCTAAGAGATCGGATATTTTTAAAGGGATTGAAATTTTGATATGTAAGAATTTGCAAAGACAGTGGGACTTTTAAAGTTATTTAGTCCTTGGGGATGAATAAGAAAATAAGAGTTGAGGCGTAATAGTGATGTATTTGTGTATCAAGTTGACAAAGGGTCAATTGTACTGGCTAGTTTTGTGTCAACTTGACACAAGCTGGAGTTATCACAGAGAAAGGAGTTTCAGTTGAGAAAATGCCTCCATGAGATCCATTGGTAAGGCATTTTCTCAATTAGTGATCAAAGGGGGAGGGCCTCTTGTGGGTGGTACCATCTGTGGGCTGATAGTCTTGGGTTCTATAAGAAAACAGGCTGAGCAAGCCAAAGGAAGCAAGCAAGCCAGTAAGCAGCATTCCTCCATGACCTCTGCATCAGCTCCTGCTCCTTGACCTGCTTGAGTTCCAATCCTGACTTCCTTTCGTGATGAACAGCAATTGGAAGTGTAAGCTCAATAAACCCTTTCCTCCCCAACTTGCTTCTTCGTCATGATGTTTGTACAGGAACAGAAACCCTGACTAAGACACTATGTAAGGTCAGTTTTTCACTAGGAATGGTTTGTTCCTGTATCTTTATATCCTTCTTGCTGGTTAAGTGGCTAGCTCGGTTGATAAAGTGCTTGCATTCAAGTATACAGACTTTCCCATGACTTGACCAATAGCTCAAGGGAGACATGAAAATACTTCTAAGGAAGTTGTAATATAAGATAGTGGATTTTCTATGTTTAAGAGTACTAGACATTTAAACAAATAATGGTAACCGAACCAGTCTTTTATGATTCATTTAATTCAAGCAGGGTCTTCTGACTAGTCAGGTGATTGGGTCTTTCTGAAGAGTAACAGTGATTTTACTTTAACAAGTGGATGCTGAATGCACTCAGGCCAACACAGGACTTAATTTTAAAGTTTATCTGTTTCTGAGCAACCCAAGTCTGTTTTAAAGTATTAAAATGAATACTTTTGGGATAAACAAGGATACATCTGAGAACAATAGCTTGAGAATTGACTCTAGGTTTTTTTTGAATCTGTAAAGTATGTTGGGTGCAATATCTACTACTGTGATACATTTTACTAACAACCATTCTAAGTATTTACATGACATAAGTTATGTTCACTAAATCACTCAGAACAGTACAGAACGTGCACTGTTTGCTTCTTTACTGATCATGTACGTTCCCTGGATGGAACTGGAGAGGCTGGTGATGAAGACCCTAGGTCAGCATCTTCCTAAGAAGGGAGGCAGGTGCGTGGCCCTGAGGCTGAGGTTCCAAACGGTTGACCTGTGCTTATGTTTAGTCTATGAGAACCTTAACCACTGTACAAGAGTCCATCTTCTGTATCAGTTTCCCTGTTGCTGAAGCAACTAGAGATCCAGGGGACAGATGATCAAAATTCTCAACCTTATTGTGATTTGGAGGGACTGAACCTGGACATCCACCTTACAAAAGAAATACAAAGGATCACCCAGTAAAGAAAAACTAGCAGGAGAAAAAACCAGTGTGTAGTGGTTATTTTTTAAAATATAAAAATATCAGTATCTTGCATTCATCAATAAGGTATTATGTAAAAATGTCAGTATTTTGCACTCATCAATAAGATATTATGTATCAAATAGTGAATAATTTAGTATCATTACATCATGTGCCTGATACTACATTAATTTTTCTTGAACAATGTATATTTTCAAGATCGAAATTCTATATGCTAAGGCTATAGCGTTTGTAGTATATGTAGTAATATGATTCAATGGAAATGTGTATTTCTTCAAGTTCTTGGGACCTGAGTGACATTTCTCAGATCACTATGAAAGTTGAAGGAGAAAATGAACTCCACAGCTTGTCCTTTGACCCCAACAGATGCTACATAGCATGTATTCTTACATATATACTTTGTATGTGTGCATCCACACACAGTAATGAATGAGCAATGTAAAAACATAAGATCACGGTAAATGAATATGAAATCTGTGTATGTTGATGTGTAGTGGCTGAAAGAGGTTAAGAGAGATCTAGAAAGACTTGAAAGCAGCCAGAAAAAGTGATAGAAATCTGTCATTTAACACAACCTTTATCCAGTGTTGACCCAATCCAAGGTGGATTATTTCACAGGGCTTTTAACCTCCTCTTATTTAGGAGAACAACATTTCTTCCTCATTTCTCTTGAGGTCTTGCATTGCTCTCCTTTTCCTGAGCTGTGAGAAGGGTCTTGCCGTGCTTCAACCATGTTTGTTAACTATACACACTCAGGCAAGGCATATAGACTAAATCCATGTGTCACTGTAACATAAAAGCCCTTGCCCATGCCAAGTGATGGCATGAGCTGAAAGTTCTTTCTGTCCTCCTAGATTTGCATGGGGGAGAGCAAATGCAGGTCTCAGGAAAAGAGGTAACCCTACCGTTGGCTGAGGTAAGATGGCCTTTCCTTTTTCTCAGATAGAAAGGTTACTCTCATGATACAATTTCCTGTTTAGGTGAAAACCTGTGTAAGAAGCTCACAGGCATATCGTATAGGAAAAGTTTCTGTTTCTTCTGCAACTGTCCCCTTGTCTTTCGGCCGGGGTCTCCTAAGGTTGACACAGGTGGAATGAGTTTCCCCAAATATTGATGTGGCAGAAGATTCTGATGTCCATTAAGGGACATTGAGGCAGTGAGACCTTTACAGGATGAAGTTAGATAATTGGGCTGCAGAGGCATTCCTTAGAAGATTCATCTTGCAGTACCAGGTTGTCACAATGTTTCTCTTCTATGTTTCAAAGTAGCTTTGAGGGAACTCTGAGCAGGGTACAAAGGGATAAGTTTACCTGATCTGAGCTAAATGGGCAAAAGAGTAAAAAATACTTATTTTCTGTACACAGTATCCAACCTTGGGTGTTTTATAAGAATATCACACAACAGACTAATATAGAATCTTTG
>CM052706.1:62253293-62278408 GCA_028551405.1 Uromys caudimaculatus
AGTATCCAACCTTGGGTGTTTTATAAGAATATCACACAACAGACTAATATAGAATCTTTGTCTTGGTTATTCTTCTCAGTCCTGTTTACCGCTTTCCTGAGACACTGGAAAAACTAAAGACCTGTGTGTGATCTGGGCCTAAGAGTGTTTTCTCTAAATTTCAGGTCCGGTCCAGGAAATGCAGATGCAGTATGTATTCTGGACCATCTTTCTTAGGACACACTGTAGATAAGAACTGTGCACTTATTCGTTGTCTTTGTCTAGTTCTCCACTCTATTTGTTTATAAACAAATTTATTTCCATTTTTAAAAATCATCATGTTTCCCTCTTCCATTTCCTTACCCCCCCTCCAACTCCATGTCCTTTACATTCTCTCCTTAGAAAACAGGCAGGAAACACACACACACACACACACACCAAAGAAACACAATTAGAAACCATAATATACAAAATATACAAAAAGATTAGTATGATAGAACAAAGCAATATGAGACGAAAAAAATCTACAAAAATGTCAGTGAGTTTGTTTTGTGTTGACTACTGTTGGGCACAGGGCATACCTGAAGTGTGGTTTATATGTGCAGTGAGACTACATTGGAGAAAGCTAATTTTCCTTTGTGAGTGGTTGTCAGTTGCAGACAGCTTCATGGTTAGCAATGGAAGCCCATGTTTACTTCCCCTCTCAGCACGGGGCTCAGGCTAGCTTGAATCTGTGGCTGCTGCCGCCATTTCTGTGGGGTTGTGTTGGTTTCTCATTCTTTTCAAAGCAACCTAATGGCAATGAGATTGTGAATTTAGGTAAAACAACAACTGATATGAGAAGAGACGTATCGCGGTCATGTGTGTGTAGTTTCCTCATTCAGCTTAGCAGCCTTGAGATTTTCTGTATCAGAAAATGTTTTTACGTGTTTTCTCCCAAAAGATATTCCAATTACTCATGTCAATTTTGTCAATGAAAAAATATCAGAAACCATGCTCTACCTGCATTACTTAGTTAAAGCTCACCACAGCCATGTATGGTGGCTTCATTTCTCAGTATACCCTGCTACAGTGGTACCACCCAGAGTAGGAGATGAGTGTCCAGGTGGACAGCTAGGGAGTACAAGAGCAAAATGTGTTCCCTGATATTTGGTATAAAAGTGACATTTTTAGTTATAAACTCAACTTATCTCTCCATGGTGACACGAGTTCAAGGATCCACTCAGCTTTCCAGCCTGTACCCAGAAATAATCCCGGTCTATAGAAAACACGAGCAGTTCCTTGTCAGTTTCAGCAATCAAAACCCACAGGTAGCAGCTGGGGATCCGGTGACAGTCGTTCACAGGTGTGAAAGATGGAAAGCTATGGTGTGCCGGTTTTGTGGTTTTGTTTGTGTTTTTGCTCTGTCATTGGAATACCAGACTTTCACTCAGGGGTCTCTGGGTTTGATATTCAATAGTGCATGAAATGTGATGGACATACATACGTTTGTTAACCTAGCACTCTAGCAGGGGATCCTTGATTATCAGGAACTCAATCTCACCTTCGGTCGCTGGCCTTTCCCAGACAGGCAAGGCTGTAAGACAATGCCTGAAAGACTCACTGAGAGGGGCTGACCACGTGAAGCTGTGGTGGAGGAACGCCACACACTATGGTCCCTTACACTACTTCTTTGGGAGGAATGGTGACTTTTTGTAGCAGGGGTTGAAATATGGAGCATCCACATTTTTGTTTGTCAGCTACTTTGTCACAGTGACATTAGCAGGTAACTAGTACAGTGCCTTCATGTCAATTCATGTCAAAAGTAGGAGGTGTTGAGTGCCTCCTACTCTATCTAATGCCTTTCTGTGAAGGTAATACTGTTATGTCTATACAAAGTCACATTGTGTAAATAATGAAAGAAACAATCATATCCCCTTCCAGAAGCCATCCAGCTATGGTCTGTGGTTCTAACCATCACCATCCAGCTGATTCTCTGGCAAAAGCAAACAGCATTGAGCACCTTGTGGTGCCAGTGTTTGCTGCTAGGGGCTTTTTCTGCATTTGCCTTTTTAGCTTCCTTAGGGTTAATGTGCATTCATAGGAAACTGTAGTGTTATATATCGAGAATGCAGAACTGAGCAGTTGCACAGATATCAGGGTGTTCACATGGCTCTCGGAGTGATATAGATGTTGGCTATCTCACACATTCACACTGCTCTGTTGATACAGTCTCGTCCATGTGAGTCGAGGTCTCACCTACACTGACCATGACATACCTCTATTGAGTGGACACTGATTTCCATGACTTTCCAGAGGTGACATTCTGAATCAGACGAGTGTGTTTGCAAGTCAGTAATGAGATCAAATGTTAAACACAGAACGATTTTTTGTTTGTTTGTCTCTAATGAATTCTGTGGACCTAAATGTTTTTTGTTGTGCGTGCATTCCAGTTACAGCTATGATGCAAAAACTTGGGATTCATTGCTCCATTTCCTTCATCCACACTAGAAGACCTGTACAATTGACTGTTACTGCAGCAGAAAAGGCCCGTGGCACTAAAGCCGGTACTGTGGAAATTCAATAATTACAGTTATTATCAGTAGCTGTAGATTATATTGTATTCCCACTATAAAAGGAACAAAGGTACCTTGCAGTGGTTTTAGTATGGGAACTGTTCATTTCACTAGCCCACTAGTAGAACCACAACCACAGAACTCAAAACCACGTTTAAACGCCTCTTTTGGTTCTGATTACATGATAAAGAGCCAAAGGAAAACTGAGCTGGTTCTTGAGTGAGGCAGTGTGGCTTCACCTGCGACAGGCACTCTATGTGAGTCACTCTGTCCCCTGGCTCTCTTTCAGACATAGGTGGCGGTGATGAC
Source organism: Uromys caudimaculatus (assembly GCA_028551405.1). Lineage (NCBI taxonomy): Eukaryota > Metazoa > Chordata > Mammalia > Rodentia > Muridae > Uromys > Uromys caudimaculatus. The sequence continues at coordinate 62,256,137 of CM052706.1, forward strand.
AACTCCGATTCATCTAGTTGGAACCTCCCAAAAAACAAAGACTGCGTTTCCAGTAGGTCAAGGTGTCCTGGTTGGATGCAGTGTGAGGGTCTTTGGACAGACAGAAGCCATGATGCAACTCCCATGGGATCATTCTGTTTCATTATTTTCCGCCTTGCTATGACCTAAGAAGTAGCACTGAAGGAAGGAAGTGTTTTCTGTCATGTTTGAATACCTAGCACTAGCAGGGATGGCATGGGTGACCTTGTTTGTAGGAGACCGCTTTGTCCCATTGCATCTACACCGAGGAGGAAACACGATAAGCAGAAGTGGGCCTGGGCTCCAGAACCTAAGGTCGGTCCTTCATAACTCACTAACTCAGCATAGGCCCATACCCTAAAGCTTCCACGCTCTCCTGGGGTAGCATCACGTGAAGATCCAAACCATGACACACAGAGGTATGTAGATTGTTCATGTCATGTCCTATAAGGTGGAAGCTGAGGTAGAAATTCAAGGATGCACTTTCTTTCACTGCCTCTCTGTCATCCTCTTTCCACAAAGGAAGATAGTAAATTCCAAGTAGAAAGAAATGACTATGTTGTATGGTCAAGAATTTAGTGGTTGTTTTTGTATGTTAGTAAACCTAAGCCCATTTTCTCTGCCTCCTGGTCCTCCAATTGCTTTCATTAATAATTATTTTAGTTATTTCTTTCATGCCACAATTATGGGAAACATGCTTATGGAGCAGGAATTCTATTTTGACAAAGGTCAAATCAGAATGAACATATATCACGCAAACAAAACTTTTAAAATCTTAAAAAATTATTTTCTAGGGACATGTAAATAGAATGGAAAAATTTATTTGTTGTATAAAAATCAATCTATCATGAAAGAATAATGATTCATATGTCCCTTTTTATATTTGTTGAGGGCCAAGGGCATTTCATTTGATAAAATGCTTGTTTTGCAAACCTCCACCAATTGGCCCACATCTAGAGGGAATCACCCTCATATCTGTGAGGCCTTAAACATGTAAGATGGAAGTTTTTCTTTATCTTACAGTACTGGAAATCATAATATATAATGTTAATCCATCCAAGTTCTGAGGTTCATTTCATTCAAAAAGAAATCTATGGACCTTAGGTAACTAGAACCTTCTGTGGAACAGTGTTTGACTGACTTTAAGAATAGATACTCTTGCCAATGCGGGAGTTATTTTTAAGCCTTTATCTAATTCTGCTAAACCTGAATCTGTGTGAGACTAAAATTAGTACTTTCCAGGATAAGCAGAGATAACTCGTAGAATACCAGTCACTGCAGTGCTCCGTCAGAGCGCCCACAACACACCCCTGTGCTCATTAGATCACACACTAACAGCACAGACACATGTCCTTCCGTTATGACGTGTGCCTCACGTGGAGCGAACTAGAGATAGTGAGGCACATACCCCAGCTCCTCATGGTCTTAGGTGAAAGGGCCAAGCTGAGAGTCCGTATGTGGCTCTTAATTCTCAGGTTCTAAACTTGACCTGTGCTCATAATTCAGGTTTTGTGGTCATTAGCTACTATACCAGACAGGTCATCTTATGTGTAAATTTCTGAAACTTATAGAAATACGCATGATAGGAGCTGGAGAGATGGCTCAGTAGTTAAGAGCACTGACTGTTCTTCCAGAGGTCCTGAGTTCAATTCCCAGCAACCACATGGTGGCTCACAACCATCTCTAATGGATCTGATGCCTTCTTCTAGTGTGTTAAAGACATCTACAGTGTACTCATCATATATATAAAATAAACAATAAAGTCTTAAAAAAAAAAAAAAAGAAATACGCATGATAAAGTGAATCCAAAGCAACCTAGCTCAGGGCATATTTTACTACTGAAATGTCACAGTTCATCAGTGTCATGATGTTCAAAGCCCATAGGAATAACCAAAATGAGGTAAAGATTGTGGACTCTCACCATTTGTGATGCTCACACTGTGAGTACTGGGTCACTCCTTTCCCCTGCCCTAAAGCTATTTAGGAATGGGGAAACCCTTTAGTAATGTCCAAAGTAACTGTGACCTTACAAGTTCTGTAGCTCTGTGAACTGAACACTCTGGGAGAGTGACATATAATAATCATTGTTAACGTGGTGGCTCACCATTGTGGAAAGTCTCATGTGGCTTCCTTTATCAATCCTCCATGGCCCCTGGGTGCCACATCACCATCCTTCCTCCACTTAGTGTGAGTTGGCCGGATGAACCTGGGCAGCTGCTTCACACAATGAATACAAGTCATGGCACAGTAAAGGGAAACCAGAGGGACAAATAAATGATGTGCTATGTAGTTACTTTACTTTTTTTTTTTTTTTTTCGAGACAGAGAAACCCTGTGGCTCTTAATTTTCAGGTTCTAAACTTGACCTGTGCTCATAATTCAGGTTTTGTGGTCATTAGCTACTGGGATTAAAGGTGTGCACCACCTCTGCCTGGCTAGTTACTTTCAAAATGTAATGATATCAGTATGTTGCACCACTCAATAAGATATTGTGTATCAAGGAGTGAATACTTGAGTATCATTGCATCTCCTGGATGATACATTCATATATCTTGAACAATGTGTATGCTAAAATTACAATCCCACCTGCTAAGGTTGACAAGATGGCTGACTGGGTAAACATGTTTGTCTTCCAAGGTTGATGACCTCAGTTTAATTCCAAGAACTCATATAAAAATCAAAGGAAAGAAACAACTTCCCAAAGTTCTTCTCGGACTCACACACATTATGACATATACCAGCACACATACACATCATATGCACACATATGCACTACAATAATAATAAAAGTAATTTTTAAAAAGATTTATTTATTTTATACATATGAATATACTGTAGCTGTCTTCAGACATACCAGAAGGCATCAGATCCCACTACAGATGGTTGAGAGCCACCATGAGGTTGCTGGGAATTGAACTCAGGACTTCTGGAAGAACAGTCAGTGCCCTTAACCACTAAGCCATATCTCCAGCTCCTAATAAAAGTAATTTAAAAGCTAAAGTCATATATGGTTAATGAATATAGGATATATTAACATTAATCTGTGGTGGTTAAAATACATTTTGTGGATACCTAAGAAAGTAGTGTCATTTTTCTTGATTTGAAAATGGTTTGAAGAAGTGATAGATATCTGTAATTTAACATGACATTTATTGCAGTGTTTACCCAATTGCCCCAGGTTTTTTTTTCCACCAGTGCCAAAAGCAACTTGGGGAGGAAAGGGTTTATTTAGCTTATACTTCTAGGTAAGAGTTCATCATAGAGGGAACTCATGGCTGGAGTTCAAACAGGAATCAGTAGGCAGGAACTAAAGCAGAAACCATGAAAGACCATTCATACTGGCGTACTTTTCCACACTACCAAAGGAATCTTTAGAAACTGTTGGTTCTGTCTAGTGGGACGACCAGCTACAGCTTCCACCAAGCCTGTTAGACAAATTCAATTTTATAATTTCTCTTTCTCCAAGCCACTCATGTACCACAATGTTTGTTGTATAATATGTATATGTATATAAAACATAACTTCATTTTCATATATGCATATACATATGAAAGTTCCTGGAGACCTACTCATCCTTTGTCATAGATAGAGGCCTGGAAACACTGGTTCTATTATCAGGGAGGGAATCACCAGCAGCATCAGCAGGGCATATCCACTTGGTGGCAACGGAGAAGCCAGGCCACTGGCACACTGCAAAATACCTTCCTCCTGCCATCTGCCTTTTTTATCTAGACTGCTATCAGAAGAGGCATTCTAACAATGCCAGGGGGATCTTCTGGCTAATTAATCTTAATTAATTTAAGACAATCAAGACAGTTCTTTAGGCGAGACTTCCTACTCACGTGATTCTAATTTGTGACGAGCAGGGATTAAAATCCACCTTAATACTGATCCAAAATGTCAAATCCAATTTGATATTGCTTTAATTCCCATTGTTTAGAAGGACAGTCATAGTTCTTCTAGTATAGACCACAGCCATAGTCCATTATGCATATCAAATTAATAACCCTTGACCGTAACAAGTGTAGTCATGAGCTGAAAGTTCTTTCTGTTCCTGTAGAATTGCACAAGGAACAAATCAAGACCTTAGGAAGAGAGACAACACCACCATTGGTTGAGGTAAGATGGCTTTTTCCTCAGATAGAAAGGTTACTCTCATGATACTTTATTTTTGTGACTATCACACCTCAGTAATAAAACTGCTCACACACTACGGGTATTCGAGTATTTTCATAGGAAGAGGACAAAGGTCACCTATGATATGACACAGCATGAGAGGAAAGCATAAGTCATGGCAGGTTCCATAGTGTGTGTCAGGAAGCTCCTCTGCAAACACTTCCCTGTTTAGATGAAAATATGTGTAAGAAGCTGACAGGCATATGGTATAGGAAAAGTTCCTGTTTCTTCTGCAACTGTCCCCTTGTCTTTCGGCCGGGGTCTCCTAAGGTTGACACAGGTGGAATGAGTTTCCCCAAATATTGATGTGGCAGAAGATTCTGATGTCCATTAAGGGACATTGAGGCAGTGAGACCTTTACAGGATGAAGTTAGATAATTGGGCTGCAGAGGCATTCCTTAGAAGATTCATCTTGCAGTACCAGGTTGTCACAATGTTTCTCTTCTATGTTTCAAAGTAGCTTTGAGGGAACTCTGAGCAGGGTACAAAGGGATAAGTTTACCTGATCTGAGCTAAATGGGCAAAAGAGTAAAAAATACTTATTTTCTGTACACAGTATCCAACCTTGGGTGTTTTATAAGAATATCACACAACAGACTAATATAGAATCTTTATCTTGGTTATTCTTCTCAGTCCTGTTTACCGCTTTCCTGAGACACTGGAAAAACTAAAGACCTGTGTGTGATCTGGGCCTAAGAGTGTTTTCTCTAAATTTCAGGTCCGGTCCAGGATGTGGAGATGCAGTATGTATTCTGGAATGGCTTTCTTTCTTTCTTTTCTTTTCTTTTCTTTTTAAAATTTATTTATTTTTATGAGTACAGTGTTTCTGTTTTCATACACACCAGAAGAAGGCATCAGATCTCATTACAGATGGTTGTGAGCCACCATGTGGTTGCTGGGAATTGAACTTGGGACCTCTGGAAGAGCAGTCAGTGCTCTTAACTGCTGAGGCATTTCTCCAGCCTCCTGGAATGGCTTTCTTAGGACTGTAGATAAGAGCAGTGCACATACTCATCTTTGTCTTGTTCTCCACTATTTCAAAGAAATCTTCTGGCAATAAGATTGTGAATTTAGCTTAAAACCACCAGTGATACCCCAAGAGATACACCATGGTCATTTGTGTGTCATTCCCTCATTTACTTTAGTTGCTGCGAGATTTGATTTATGTGTTTTCTCCCTAAAGATAACCCAACTGCTCAACTCAATTTTCAGCCAATTTTGTAAATGAACAAAAATGAGAGACCATGCTTTACCTACATTATTTAGTTAAAGCTCACCATAGCCATGTATGGTGCAGTCATTTCTCATCATACTCTGCTACAGAAGAACCTGATTAAGGTGGTTAGATAATTATGTTCCTAGACATACGGCATAAAAGTGACATTCTTAGTTATAACTTCCATCTACCAACTCATCAAGACATGGGTAGTCAATATAGAAGAGTCCTAGCTCTTTATAATAAACCCCAAACAAGTCTAGCTTATTGAGAACTCAAGAAACAGCACAGCTGCTCCAGTGGTCGAACCTGAAGGTAGCTTCTGTGTATCAGGCTGCAGATAGTCACTACTGAGAAAGACAGAGGGAGCTCAGGTATGCTGGGTTTTCTGTTTGTTTTTAGCTCAGTTATTGGAATACTGGACTGTCATGAGCAAGGTTTGATGCTCAATATTGGAGAAACAAGGGTTTCTAGGTTTGTAGTCCTAGCATTCCAGAAGAGATGCAAGGTAGTTGAGTTTAATGTCATCTTCAGTCATGGACACTTCCTGACCAGTCTGGGCTGTGCCATGAGACAGTGACTGAAAACATTAATTTTTATTACCACACTACCACCACCACCACCACCACCACCACCACCACCACCACCACCACCACCACCACCACCACCACCACCACCATAATATCATCAACAGCAGCAGGAAAAAACCCACCTGTTCCTAGCCATGTTGTTCTGAAAATAGCATCAGAAAACACAGTGAATGTGTATCATAATTTGGTTTTCCTTCAACATGGCTGAATCCCCTAGGAACTGGTGAAATGCTTTAACATAATTAGAAACTATTCCCATGACTCCAAAACCCACACGTTAGTGTGAGGATGCTATCCACTAAGAACTCCAGTCAACACTGGTCTCAGTCATTCTTTTAACTTTTCCAGATGAATTAAACTCTGTCCCTCAAAAGTACTTGCCCTCACTTATGGTCAGTTTTTATATTGACTGATGAGTAAGAATACAGGGAGTCTATGCACTCAGTGGACTACCCAGTCAGCACTAGATAGGATTATTTCTAAAATGGCTGTGGCTCAGGGTATGTCTCTGCTTACAGGCATTAGCCAAGGAGGATTTTAGTTAAGGGAGGTAGGACTGTGTGTACTCTGCCATGGATGGCCTGTTGATAGAGGGTTTTAGAGTGCTAACTGGGCTTTTTTGAGGAAGCAGTGACTAGATGTTGTAGTCGGGGTGTCTGTTTGCTGCCATAACATATTGTGACAAAAAAGCAAGTTGGGGAGGAAAGGGTTTGTTTGGCTTACGCTTCCAGATCACAGTCCATCACTGGAGGAAGTCAGGGCAGGAACGCAGGCAGGGCTGGAACACGGAGGCAGGAGCTGATGCAGAGGCTGCTTACTGGCTTGCTCAGCCTGCTTTCTTATAGAACCCAGGATGACCAGGCCAGGGATGGCAACACCCACCATGTCTGTTCTCCCTCATCCCCTCCTGATCATTAATTGAGAAAATGTCTTGCAGCTGGATCTCATGGAGGCATTTTTTCAACTGAGGTTCTTTCTTCTCTGATGATTCTAACTTGTGTCAAAACCAGTCAGTACACCAGAGAAGGTGCAAACTTAGGGTTAGTGAAGCTTCTGCTCCTTGTTTTGTTTAGGCATCATAGACAGTGTTGAGGGCAGTTGTCACCAAGAGTGTGTGTATGTACAGGCACATTTCATTAAATCCTCTATCTCTGGTGACGTGGAGATCTTAAGCAGTATGTGCCAACAGAAGGAAAGGAATTTAATTTTTCCAACCCTCTCATGGTAGCTAATTTAGAATATTCATTTCCATTTTTAGACTCATTAACCTTACTGTGAGTGCTCAGGAAATTGTAGTGTCATATTGTTAAGATGCAGAACGGAGGGCTAGCCTACATTTTATTGTGTTCACATGACTTCTAAAGAGACTTGTGTGCTGATTACCCTACTACACCACCTCATCGACACTATCTCGTGCATATAAATTGAGAGCTTACCTATGTAAGGACTGACCAGTCCTATATACAGTAAGTGATCATTGGTGCCTGTCATCTTCAAGAATTCTGACTCAGATAAGTGCAGTGTCTAAACACAGCTATCATTAGGCTTCCTATCTTTTAATGCAGTTAAGCTGACCTAGTTTTTTGTTGTTGTTGTGAATGCATTACAGTTTCTGCAATACTGAGAAGACTTGGTTTTGAAGCCATCAGTTCCCAGAAAGGACCGGACATAGTAGTCCTCTATACAGCAGAAAAGGCCTGCACCACTAACGGTACAATGGAAATTCGATCATTAGTTTGAGTTACTCACGATGGTTGTAGGTTCATACTGCATCTCCTCTGGGAAAAGAATAAGGATGGTTTGCAGTGTTTTGAACGTGACATGTTCATTCCCTCCACTCATTTGTAGAACTGCAATCCATCTCTATTGGGGTTCTCACTGCATGACAAGCATTTTTGTGTGAGGCATCGTGGCTTCACCTACTATAGGTACCAATGTGCGAATCAGTCTCTCCACTGAATGTCTTCCAGATATTGATGGCATGGATGACAATACTGAGGACAACTTGACTAGTGAGAAAAGTAAGTAACACATTCACGGCAAGCAGTGGCATTTCTGGTCAGATTCTATGACAGAGTCTAGGAGTAATCATGTTATTCCTTCTGCTGGGGGTGGGGGAAGACAAAGAGAAAGCCAATTCAGGAGACTCCCCAGTGAGCAGAAGATGATAAGACCTTATCATGAAATCATCCTATTTTAGTGATTTTTATTTTTTTGATATAATAACCCAACAGGAAGCATTTTAGTGCAAAAGTGTTTACACTCAACTCAACTTCAACTTCCAACTCAAGGGGGTCATTCTATTATGGTGAGGAAGACATGGAAGTGAACAGGAACTGTGTTAGCAAACTTCAGTGTTCAGCAGGGGCCAATTCACTTCTCTTCTTCACTTTATTATCAGTTTGCTGGGCTGAACCTAGACAATGCCTTACACATCGAATACAATTAGTGCCACTGTAAAGGAAAACCCGAAGGAGAAATAAATAATTACACACACACACACACACACACACACACACATATATATATATATATATATTCCTTTAAACTATTACGTACAATGAAGAGTGAATACTTCCGCATCATTACATCACGTGTTCCATAGTACACTCCCTTTTCTAGAACAGTGTTACTCTACAAGATTGGAGCTGTCTGTTGGTCTGGTAAGATAGCTCCATTGGTAGATGTGCTTGCCTTTTATAACTGGGACCTGATGACCTGAGTGTGATTCCTGGAACCAACATAGAGGTGAAGGGAGAGAACCATCTCCTCCAAGTTGTGCTGTGACCCCCACACATGTGCCATGACATGTTCTCTAACACACATTTCATGTACATGCACAAGTATAATGACAATAATAACTGAAAGTAATTAAAATTTACATGTCATTAATGAATGCAGTATGCTAGTCTTGATCTGTGGTGGATTAAAAAAAAAATCCAGATCTCTAGAAATGTTAATTTTCTTGATTTTAAAGGGGCCTGAAGATATGACAGAGATCTGTCACTTAATCTTAGCATTTATTTCCGTTTACCCAATCCAAGATGGATTATTTTATATTACTTTGAGGAAAAATACTGTTTTTCCTCATTGATTCTTCAGGTCTTCTTTGCTTTTCCTTTTCCATCTGTGGGATAGTATAGCCTAACTTTGTTTCTTAAGTATATCCATCAAGGCTAGGTGCCAGTGCAAATATATAAGTAGCAGCTTTTCTTTGACCCACTAGCTCCCAAATTATTGAGACACAAACTATTATTAGATTTACTTTATAAGCTCTATGGCACAATAACTGAGAAATTATTAATCTAATACTCTAAGGTAATCTGGCTACCTCCCAGCCAATATTCCCAAGATACTTGCACTTTAGTATTGATCTGGCCCTCTCTGCACCATGTGTGTTCTCATGGTGTCTTCTGGACTCTCCTAGAGACAAATTCTCTCTTCCTTTTTCTCCCCCCCCCTCACTGTGATCAGAAGTCCAGCCCTATTCTCTTCTCTGCTCAGTCTCTGGCTGATTAGCTTTTTATTGGCCAATCTGGGGATAATTGGAGAGCAATTTTTACGCAACATTGAGATAGGAGATACTTAGAATAAATATTATAATGCCATGTCTGGATTGCAGCCAGATATGGGGACTCAGATATCAACATTTGAATAATACAAGGATAATCATTACACAATGCACAATAGCATGCCTACAGCTAGGCATATAGACTCCATCCATATTCCGTATCACGCTAAGAACCACATCAAGGTAAGAACCTTCGGTATATATCAAGTAGTACCATGAGCTCAGAGCCATTTTGTGTCCTCTAGTGATGTGTGAGCGGAACCAAATGAAGACCTCGCAAGAACAGGGTGACAAATTGTTACTGGTTAAGGTAAGATGGCGGCCTCTTTTCCTAAGATAGGAAAGTTAGTTCCATGATTCCTTTATTTATGTATAGCTACCACATTTGAATAATAATGCTAACAACTTAAAGAGCAGATATTCCTAGGAAGAGGGGGAATTATGCCTGGTCACCCATGGCATGACACAGCATGAGAGAAGACTGTGAGTTGTGTCAGGTTCCACAGAGAGTGTCAGGAAGCTCTTCTTCTGACACACACTTACCTGTTGAGATTGAAACATGTAGAAGAACTGACAGGCATATGGTATGTGAAAAGCTCCTTTTTTTCTGCATCTAATCTCTTGACTTTCCTCTGGGGACTTCTAAGGTTAGCACGCTTGGAATGTTTCCCTAAATATTGATGTAGTAAAAGTTTCTGATGTCCATTAAGGGACATTGAGGTGGTAAGTTCTTTAAAGCACGAAGTTAGAGTAGATAATTAGAAGGAAGAGGTACTCCTTTGAAGAAATTCATCTCAGAAGATCAGATTGTCAATATGCTTCTCTGCCAAGTTTTAATGTAGCTTTTAGGAATCCCTTTTGCAGAGGACAAAGACATAGGTTTGCCTGATCGTACTTGATAGGCAAAGGTGAGAAAATACTTATTTTATTTACACACTACCTAGACTTGGGTATTTTGTGACAGCATCAAACAACAATACATATTTTTTGTTTATTAGCTCTCCAATAAAACAAAATCAAAGACCTGTGCAAACATAACTCAGTATGATCTGGACCTAAGAGTGTTTTCTCTAAATTGCAGGTCCAATCCTGGAAAAGGCGCTGCTGTATGTATTCTGGAATGGCTTTCTTAGGACACACTGTAGATAAGAACTGTCTCTTACTCTTTGTCTTTGTCTGGTTCCCAGTGTTTTCAGAGCAACCTGCTGGCAAGGAGGATTTAGAGTTTAGTTTAAGATCACAATGATATTCTCAGTGACTAATCATGGTCATGAGTCTATAGTTACCTCTTTTCCCTTAACTGCCTGGGATTATTTGTATAATGAAATGACTATGTGTGTTTCTCTTGATTTTCCAAACCAGTTTCCAATGTCAGTTTTGTCAATGAAAGAAATCAAGAGTTCACCCATTTGCTAAGTTAATTAGGTCAGAGCTCATCCCAGCCACATATAGTAGATTAATTTCTTAGCGAACTACGCTACAGAAAAACAGACCAGGACAAGTGAGATAAGTGACCAAGGTGGATTGCCAGGGAGTATACAAGCCAAATGTGTTCCCAGACACATGGGACAAACATTACATTTCAGTTTATAACCTCTGCCTCTCACTCTATAAAGATATGTATAGAAATTATGTAGAAATCTCAGCTTTCCAGCATATACCTGCAACAAGCCTTACCTCCAGAGAGGTAAGCCTCCACTGTGGCTGCTGCAGTGGTCAAAAGCTAAAGGCATTGTCTGTGCTTCAGGCTACAGAAGATAGCTCAGGTGTACATATATGCGGTGTCTTGTTTTGTTTTGTTTTAGCTCAGCTATTAGAATACCAGGCTGTCATGTGTGAGGCTTAGAGATTGATACTCAACACTGCAGAAACTAGGGTGTTAGCACATAGCTTTTTTAATCCTAGCATTCCAGAAGGATATTCAGGATGGTCAGGAATTTAATGTCATCTTCAGTCCCAGGCTTTTCTGAATAGCCCAGGTTGTGATACAGACCCTGCCTGAAAACAGCAATTACCATCACCACAACAAAAAGAAAAAGAAAAAGTCCCCCTCCTTGTCAGTCACAGTCCTTTAACAGTAGGAAACTGTTTGTCAGAATACATGGTGGATGTGTGCCATGACTGGGTTCCACTTCAACATGACTGGTTCTAGAGATAACTGATGAGACACCTCAGCACAACAGAGCCCGTTACCGTGAGTCCAAAACCCACACTGTTCAGGGCTCACCCACTAAGAACATCAGTCAGCCCTGGAGTTATTCATCTGGTCTCAGCCATTCTTTTGACCATACATTTTTCAAGTGGATCTAGACTGTCCTTCAAAAGTACTTGCACTCAATGATGGTCAGTCTTCATGTCGGATAGTAAGTGAGACCATGGGGAGGGAGCTCATGCAGTCAATGGATCCATGCAGTCAGCTTTGGAGAGCCATCATTTCTAAGATACCCTTTTCCTCAAGGTGTGGCTCTATACTGAGGCATGAGGGAAGGAGGACTTTGCTTTGGTTAAGGGAATGGGACTATGTGTCTTGCTCATTGATACAGTATGGATAGAAGACTTTGTAGAGAAGAAACTGGACTCTGAGCAAGGAGTAAGCAAGGTTAGGTGCATACTTTGAGCTACTAAAGCCACTGCCTTCTCTTAGGTATATTTAGTCGAGGCTACATAGACAGTGCTGAGGGATATTGCTACCAAGGAAGTAATACAAACAGATCTAGTCCATTTAATCACCAGAATTCTTGGCTTGTCAGTTTAGATTGAGGGCTTACACAGGGTTTGTTGATTGATGGGGGGAAGTATCTTTTTTTCTCAGCCAATATGTGACAAGTGGGTTAAATTAACTTGGAGTTGGAGTCATTATGAGGTCCTCTCTTAGTGTGGTTGCCTGATCATTAGAAATTTACAGAGAGGCCACAGAGAGGGCTAACACAGTGGTGAACAAATGCTACACATTTGAACTAACCTGGTTCCTCATATCACTTCTTCAAAAGGAAATGGCCATTTTTTGAAGGCCATTCAAAATCAGGGTTGGAAAAGTGTAATATCTATCCTTTTTTTGGTTTTCTGTCAGATAACTTGATCCATACTAGTAAGGTAACTATTACAGTGCCCTCAAACAAAAGTAGGAAGAAGAAATGGTCCCTTAACAACACCCTTTCCAGCTGGGCAGTGGTGGCACACACCTTTAATCACAGCACTTGGGAGGCAGAGGCAGGTGAATTTCTGAGTTTGAGGCCAGCCTGGTCTGCAGAGTGAGTTCCAGGACAGCCAGGGCTACACAGAGAAACCCTGTCTCGAAAAAACAAAACAAAACAAAACAAAAAACAACACCCTTTCCTTTTGGCCATATTACATGTTTTGCACAAACTGTAAAACATCGTGTTATGTGAAGAAAAAAAAAGAAACTACCTTTGCCCGCTGACCTGGCATCGTGGCATTGGACATACACTGTCTCTGGATCTAAATGTGGCCTCTTGCTGATTTTTCTGACCTTTGGCCCTAGAGCTCCTCTTTTAGTGCTAGTGATTCTCTTTAGTTCATTTACTTCTTCTGGCTCATTAGGTTTAATGGGAGTCCTTAGGAAGTTGTAGTGTCATGTAGTTTCAAGAGCAGAGAAGTGAAGAATTGCCCAAATTTCACTGTGTTCACAAGGCTCTTGACATCATTTGGATGCCGGCCATCCTGCTCACTCAGCCAAATGTTTTTCTGTCCATCTCATCTCATCCACATGGACTGAGATCTTATCTACACTGACGATGTCATATGGGCTTTAAGTGTTCACTGATGGTCTTCATCTTCCAGAAGTAATGATGGGAATCAAACAAATGTGCTCAAAAGTCAGTAATGAGATCAAATGTTTAAGCACAGAGAAACGGTCAGTCTTCCTTTTCTGTGATTCAGCTAACCTGTGTTTGTTGTGGACGCATTCCAGTTTCTGCTATATTGAAAAGACTGGGTCTCAGATGGGCCCAGAATCTTGAATGCAGCGACACACCTCAAAAAAAGACTGTGCTTACAGCTGAAAAGGCCTGTGCCACTCAGGACGGTACTGTGAAAATTCAATAATGTTTGAGTTCTTAAAATTAATCAACTAACTTTAATGTGCTTTGCCTGCATTTATGTGGGTGCACCACATGTTGCATAGCACTAGTGGGGGCTGGGAGAGGGCGTGAAATCCTCCAGAATGGGAGTAACACATGGTTGTGAACCACCACGCTACTGTAGAAATATTTAATCTCAATCCAGGGCTTCTACATGGCCTTCGGCCATTCAGTTCCTAGATAAAAGAAACACAACCTTTATATTTATAATAAGCCTTAATCAGCACTAAAGCTGGATAGATATCTACCTTCTATGCTATTAGAATCTATTTCCCCATCTATAACCCCAAGTTATAATTTGCCATGTTCCATCTGGGCAGCTCTTAACTCTAAACTGGCTACCCCCATGGCTATGTTTTCATGATGCATCTACCCCATGGCAGCTTTCTCCTCTCTCCACCTTCTCCCTCTCCTTGTGGTTCTTCTCTGACCCTAAGACCCGGAAGCCCCAAGCCCTGCCTATCTCAATTCTGCCCATATGGCTACAGGCTTTAGTTATAGGCTATATGCTACAGCTAGAGGCTGCAGGCATCTTTATTTACCAATCAGGAATAACTTGGAGGGCAAAGTCTCATAGTGTCACTTGGGTCTATGTGCAGATTCTTTTGTCCTTGGGGGCAACTAGGCCTCAGAGGCCAGTATTTAGTAGTATAATCCATAGCAAAAGACCAAACTTCAACAACATGTGAGTGCTGGGAATCAAACCCTAGTCTTCTGGAAGAGCAGTGCTCTTAACTATAGAGGCATCTGTCAAGTTCCTAGTTTACTATTGATAGGGGCTGTAAGTAAGACTGTATCTCCTCTGTCAAAAGAATTAAGATGTTTTGCAGTATTTTTAATATGTGAGGTGTTACTCTATCTCATTAGTAGAATGTCTTTTGTGATTCTCAGTGAATGATGTGACCCAAAGGAAGTTGAGCTTGTTCTCATGTGAGGCAGGGTGGCTTCACCTACTACATTCTCCAAGGTATGAGTCACTCACTATCTCCATTGACTTTCTTCCAGATATTGATATGTTTGAAGAAAACACTGAGGATGACATGGGTAAGAAGAACAGCCTCTAAAGTGATGACCCTGGTGATCAGTAGGTAATGGCATTCCTGGTCACATCCAACTCTCCCTGACTTTCTTCCAGATATTGATGACTTGGATGATGACGATGTTGGGAATGAGTTGGGTAAGGAGAACAGCCTTCAAAAAGATGGTCTTGGTAGTCCATTGCTGGTCAGATCCAGTTCTTCACTGATTTTCTTCTAGAAATCCACAATATATATGAGAGAAATATTGAGAATGACTTGAGTACTGAGGACAGCCTGCACAGTTATGAATTTACTACTGGTAGGTAATGGTGTTCCTGGTCAGATACGATGAGCAGCGGCTTAGTTTGGGTTTTATTTCTTTGAACAGGCACCATGGCCAAGGCAACTCTTATAAGGACAACATTTAATTGGGGCTGGCTTACAGGTTCAGAGGTTCAGTCCATTATCATCAAGGCAGGAGCATGGCAGTGTCCAGGCAGGCGTGGTGCAGAAGGAGCAACGTTTTACATCTTCATCCCAAGGCAAACAGGAAAGGACTGGCTCCCAGGCAGCTAGAAGAGAGTCTTAAAGCTCATGCCTACAGTGCAGTACCTACTCCAACAAGGTCACACCTTCAAAGAGTGCCACTCCCTGGCACTCCCAAACATATTCAAACCACTACAAACTACCAGCAGTAATCAGGTTATTCCTTCTGCTTGGAGGGCAGAGGAAGAAAGAAAGTCAATTCAAGGGTCTTCCAAATGGGCAGAAGTGAATCTACTACTGGGTCGCTGTGTTTTAATTTTTTTTTTCATTGCTGTGATGAAATAAGTTGACAAGAAACAATTTAATGGAGGAAGGGTTTATTATGGCTTCTGGTTATAGTGAATCACTAAATCATGTTAAAGAAACATGGAAGCTAGCAGGGAAGGGGCAGCTGTAGGTACAGGAGACTAGCTGTGAAATCCACAATCAGAAGGCAGAGAGTTAACAGAAGCGGGGCTGGCTTCAAAGCCTAAAGGTCCTCCACAGTGATTCACTTCATCCATCTTTAAGGATGCTAAGCTCTTCCCAAACACCACTACTGGCTCCATGGTACATGTTTAAGCACACAAGGCTATGAGGGGCATTTTACAGTCAGACTAGAACCCATAGTATTTAGTTTATGGCCTCATATGAATTAACCACATCAGGTCATGAATGTGAAATCTAAACAAAAAGGGCACACTTCCTAATTTATTTCTCATTTGTTGTCTTTTTCCCCATAGACGAATATAATATGTTCTAAGAAGACAATGTCGTTTTTCTGTTTGTTATAATTTAGTTCCTCAAGCCAAAGCTCATTTTCTCCCATGTCCTTGCCCTGACAGTTTTCAGTATTCTATATTTTAGTCATTTCTATGTGTGATGTTTTGCTGAAACCATATGGTATAGGGAGGGAAGGAATCTGTATTACAAACTTGGTGGGGATTTGTTCTTTATATATAATGGTATAGAAAATGAAGGTGAAAACTGTTATGTAAAACTATTAGACATTCACACAGAAGCAATATTTCTACCTTTCTTTATGCCTCTGTGCGGCTGTGTGGGTAGCTCAGGAGATACAGAGCTTGCCTTGAAGAATAACCACTTTCTTATGAGTTGGCTGGTGGCTAAACAGAAGCCCTCTTCTTTCTGAGACATTAATAATGTATGATGGCAGCATTTCCATGTGTAACCAAAGTAGACATTTTAATATATAAATTAATCTACCCAGTCTTCTTGAGTTTTCATTCAAACATAGAAATCTGCAACATATAGAATAGTGGTGGCTCATGTTAGGAATAGATTCCAAGTACGCACTCAGGCCAACTTAGGAAGTATTTTTAAGCTTTTTTATAGCTATCTAACACAAGTACATGTGAGTTAAAATGAACACTTTCACCATAAGCATGGTTATGTTGCAGAAGAACAACTATTTGAGAACGCGTTATCTGGGGGGATTTCTGTGTCTACGAGCCTAAGTTATGTGGCCTGTGACATCATTTGCCGATAACTAACTTTCCCCAGCATTTGCACCACATGCCTTGCGCTCACTAAGTCACTGAGGAACAGCACTCTAACATGGCTTCTTTAGTTATGCATATCCCCTGGGTGGAATCAAGGAGGCACAATGATGAGTGGACCCAGGCTTGTGATGCTCTTAGGTAAAAGGGCCAAGGTGGAAGTTCCACATATAGTTCCAGATTCTGCGTTTAGCATTAGCCTCTGAGCTCATTAGCCACCGTATAAGAAGTTCTGTAGTCTATGTACAGTGGAGTGGAGGCTCCACCACTTGGGAAGCCCACAACCTGTGAGAATCAGATCACTCTTCATCCCTGCCCCAAAGCCATTTAGAAATGTGAAGCTCTTTTAGTGATATGTAAAGGCAGTGTAAGTGTCAGCTAGAAGTTGTGAGGCTGTGTGAGCTACACACCCTGGGACAGAAGTAGATAACCGTTCAGAGTCGTGCTCCAGTGCTTCTGTAATGCCTCACTCTTGTGTGAGTTCTCATGTGGAACTGTGTTAGCAAACCCCAGTGTTCAGCAGGGGCCAAATCACCACTCTCTCTCAATTTAATATCAGTTTGCTGGTCTGAACCTGGACAGATGCTTTACACAGCAAGTTACAATTGGTGCCATTGTAAAGGAAAACTCTGTCTCCACCCAACAAGCTATTACTGTACAACAAAGAGTGAATACTTCCGCATCATTTCATCATGTGCTCCATAGTACACTCCCTTTTCTAGAACAGTGTCACTCTACAAGATTGGAGCTGTCTGTTGGTCTGGTGAGATAGCTCCATTGGCAGCTGTGCTTGCCTTTTATAACTGGGACCTGATGACCTGAGTGTGATTCCTGGAACCAACATAGAGGTGAAGGGAGAGAACCATCTCCTCCAAGTTGTGCTGTGATCCCCACACATGTGCCATGACATGTTCTCTAACACACATTTCATGTACATGCACAGTAATAACTATTGATAATATAAAAGCAATTAAAATAGTCAATGAGATTTTATATATAGAATGATCTTGGGTGGAGAAAAGAGGTTTGACTGATTTTTAAAAATAACATCTGTTTTTCTTGTTTGAAAATGGTCTGAAGAAGTGATAGAAATCTGTTCTTTAACTATAACACTTATTTCAGTATTTTCCTGATCCAAGAGATTTTCTATAATTACTTTGTCTTTTAGAATAGTCATAGGTTATTTAGCATCTTATTGATTAAAATATGGTATCTTGTAAAATTTGTGAAGTGTTCATTACCTAGCCATTGGTAGAACTTTAACCACAGGATTTCAAATAAACATATATTTTAACTCTCATTAATGATACAAATCAAAGGACAGCTGAGGTGGTCCTTTCCTGAAGCAGTGTGAAGCAGCATGGCTTCATCTTCTAGAGACAATACTTTGTGTGTAAGTTATTTTCTGTACTAAATTTATTCCAGACTGTTATTCTGAAGAAGCCAGTAACACACAGGATGAGTTGGCCAACATAAACGTGAGATGTACAGAACTCACGTATGGTAAGTAATGCATTCCTGACCGGATTCAATGGGAAAGGACCCAGAAGTGGTGAGGTCATGCCTTCTTTCAGGGTAGCGAAGGGAGTCAGAATTCAGCTCAGTAGGCTTGGAGATGCTCAGAAGCAGTGCTGCAGCAGTATCAACCAGGCAAAGTACTGAGTTTAGGTGCTCAGAGAGAGTGACCATTTCATATCACATATTGTGTTGTCTAAGTATCAACACAAGGATTCAGTTTCTCATTTAATACTCTGTTCTTTATCATCCTTTGACAAAAGGAGCTAGTGTAACCCAGGGAGACAGTAATGCCTGTGTCATCTGCCCAAATTTAAGTAGTTTGTTATCATCTAAAACGTCAAACTAAAGCAAGTTTGCTTTCTTGTCTCCCTGTACTTGCATTTATAAGAAATTTAGTTACTTATTGTGTGTTGTCTTTTGTGAAGAGTCTTATATAGAATCTATTTTGACGCCAGAGAGAAGCAATAAGCATGTAGGAAAATCCGTGAAGTCTTAAAAATCATTTTGAATGTCTGATGGCATAGGCATCAGAGGTGGGAGCTCCAGTCTTTGTGTGAGGTCAGGGGTCACCAAGACTCCGTTGGCCTTTTTAGCACTGGGAAGATAGTTCCGTGCTTGTGAGGATTTGAGTTCAGCCCTAAAATTTCATTTACACGATGGGCATCAGTTTACAATGCCAGCCATCAGCAACTTTAGAAGTTCCAGGAGTTTGACCTCAGTGAATGAAGCCAGGAGCTCAAGGGTAGCAACTTTAGGGAGTGGCCAGAACCCTGACTCATCACAGGGAAACCAAAATTGTGCACACAACATGACATGAGAAATACTTAAGTACATTTCTGATGTTTTTTTAAGATATGCGTGTGTGTGCATCTATGTGAGTGCATGCCGAATGTGTGTGGTGCCTGAGAGGTCAGAATTGTGTAATGGATCAATAGGAACTGAGGTTATAGGTATTTCTGAAATACCTGAAGAGCTCACCTCAGGCCTAAATTGCTGAGCTACAGACAATTTTTAAATTGTCATATGTTGGCATTTTGAAAATTGTATGGATGTTCCATGACAGAGGAAAACTGATGTTGATCTTGTGGGAACCAGTATGACTTCACCTGGCACAGGCAGGATGAGAGAGCCAGCCTCTGTTCTTTTTGTTTCCAAGATAGCAGTGCTAGGACCCTGGGATATAACGACCCTAAAGAGGCAGGAAGAGAATGAGGTACAGTCAAAGCATCCCTGTAGGATACAGTGAGAGGGCCCAGGAGCAGCCAGGTCATCCTTGTGCTTCAGAGGCCGAGGGAGCTGAGAAGTTGGTGAGACATGTAGAGTGTGTGAGCTTTTCCCTTTCAAGGAATATCGGTGAGCAGTGCTGTCTGTGGGTTCTGCTGTGTCTGCTGGTTGTTCTGCCATTTAAACAAGATCTTTGCAGCACACTTACTTCCTCCTGTTTCCTTTGTTGTGCTTCATAAAGCTCTAATCAATTGTGTTCATGGTAGTTTGTCTTTGGGAAACTGACCTGTGGCAGAGGGAATCTACCTGGTGATACACTCTCATGGACACTTGGCACAACACCTAGAGATGCGAGTCTTACAGTACATCAGTACAAGACAAGCAGACCTCATTTTGCTCTGTCCACACATGTAGAACCACATGCAGGTTTCTTTCTGTCCTTTTGGTCCTTTTAGTCCCACCTTATAGGACACACCTGGAGCAAGAACTGAGTACTCTTGCCTGTGCTCACTGTGACATCTGGGAGGTTTACATTTGCAGCTGGTGCTCTGCATTCTTGGGCTTGAAGGAGTGCCAGGCAAGGGGGCTTGAGGATGTCCTGTCCATTTTGGAGTCTCACACCTAGTGAAGTGATGAGGGATATAGTCTTTGGGTCCCGTTTGGCCTGTTTTTCAAATTTTCTTTCTTAAGTACATAAAATGAAGAGGACTATGGAGTCCTCCCCACAACTATGGCAGGTATTAAATAGAGCTAAAACACATGGACACTTGGTCTACACCTCTCCTTGAACCTCTGGGGCCACAGACTCACTCACAAATGCCCCAATCTCACTTTCCTGCCCCCATCTTCTACTATCACGTTGTCATGGCTGCCTGAGACTTCTGGTTGTCGCCTGATGTCTGTGGAGCATCTGCATGCTCCACTTGAGAGAGTGCTAAGGTGTTTCTTCAGTTCTGTAGGCACTAGTTTGTAAGCTAAGTATTATTTCTTCCATTACCTTCCTAGAAGCCTTTGCAGTAATGCCATAGCCTTTGCTTCTCATAAAGTGTGATGGCCACAATCTCTCATTGTCCATGCATAGAGTCTGCGCTGTGTGTCCTGCCCAGCCCCCAAAGCCTACCTCCTTGGCCACATCCTACAATCACTCTTTCTCTGATTATCTCTTACCCAGAGCCCTCTCTTCCTTCTGTTTCCTTAGGCTATGTTGGCACTGGGTTCTCTGCCTGGCAGTCCAAGGGGACTTTGGGATCTTTTTCATCTCCCACATTGCTCCTGACTTTGTGTCCCTAGTCCCACATGGCCTGAACTAAACCTCTGTTGTCTGTTTCTCCTGGCACAGAATTGAGTGTTTTATCTGTAGTTCTTCACTTACCAGCTATCTCTCTGTCAGAGTACCTTGTGCCTCATGAATTGTGGCCCTACTTGGCTCCCTTACACAGACTTGAGCCCAATAGTGAAAAGACAGAACCGAGCACTTCATAGGAATATTCCTAGGGAGACAGCCATTTGAGACTTAGTATGGCACCTCAGTTGCTCCTTTTCCTGGGGAGCAGAGATGAAGGTTGCTGATGACCAACTGTTTAAGCACGAGAACTGTACCAAGAGGGAGGAGTTCAGTGCCCTGAAGTGCTGTTCCCAGCATGAGAATAGACACAGAGAAAGAATCAAAACCAGCCAAAACTTTCTCCAAACATTGGGATAGCAGGGAAGAAGGCACCTTTGTGGTCACCTTGGTCCTTCCAGGGAACTGTGACAAAAACTTGGTCAAAACCTCATCTCTGTCTCTTGACTAAATTCATTTCTGTTTCCAGATTCAGTTGAGATGAAGGCAGTTCCTGTTGGGCCCCCACAATGTGCATGGGAGAACCACAAGCATATCAACAAGTGACGGTTCCAGGCTGGAGGGAAGGCTCAGCCATTAAAGGCTAGGCTCACAATCCAAACTATAAGAAGCGACTGTTGCTCCTGTATCCCTCAGGACCCTGGAGGTGGCACCAGCATTTTAAAATATCAAATGTCGCTCTCACCTTCATCTGTCATAGCCCCTCAGTCCCTATGATGGGACGTCCCTGTGCTGAGAACTATTGAGTAACGAGTAGCTCACATCCCTCTGTGACACCATCTGTGTGCCTCGCTGTCAACAGAGAAACTGCAGTGTAGCTTAAGACATTTGGGTTGCAGGACAGCTTGTGCATCAGGACTGCCAGCATGTAGAGCTACCTGACAAGCTGCTGTCCCGGATGCAGTGGCTCATGCTCACAGAACAGTGCACCTCTCCCACGTACACATGTGTGGTATGTGCAAATTCACCTCATACAAGAATACCTCTTTATAAGACTGCCAACAACCACTGGGTACCAATTCCGGCATGAGTACCATGTGGAGCTTGTCCTCCGCCTTGTTGGAGGACTGAGCTTCAGAAAAGCGTCCCGCATACTGCATGACACACACAGTGAAGCTGCTGCCCTGCTGCTAACCATCTTCCTTCACCTGCTGGGCCTGAAGTGGTATGATTGTGTTTGCCAGCAACTTGGTAAGCATGGGGCATCCCTGTAGCCATTAGAGATATTTATGAAGTTATGGGTGACAAGTGTGTGGATGGATAAAAGGTGGGAGAGCTGAGTGATTCTAAGATCTTAAACTGTGCAAGGGTGTGGCTTCCCAAGGCATATGGCTCCCCTCACCCTCTCGACTTTGTAAGCATCAGCACCTTTGTTTTCATTAAAACTTTGTAAACTCGCTGGATCCCAAAAGCGGGCGGCTGTGGCAGGAAACTTCTGCCTGGGACACTAGGAT
>CM052706.1:62278908-62304164 GCA_028551405.1 Uromys caudimaculatus
AGGAGGAATTCCCTCACAGAGGCGGGGAGGGGGAGGGGACACGGGGTTTCCAAAGAAAAGGGGAATCATCGGAAATGTAAATAAAATAAATAAATAAATAAATAAATAAAAATAAATAAATAAATAAAATAAATAAATAAAAATAAATAAATAAATAAAAAGAAAAATAAATAAATAAAAAAAGAAAAAAAATTTTGTTTCAACTCCTCTTGAAAATAAAAACAATAAATGAAAAACAGTAAAAACTTAAAAAAAAAAAAAAAAAACAACTTTGTAAACTCTTTCCTGGATGTCCACTTCATGAACTTATTATACCTTCTGTCTTGTGTAGGCTTCTTCCTGGGCCTTTGGCCAGGCTGTTTTCTCCATCTGAGCTTTTCTCTTCCATGTTTCCCTGCTTCTTAGCCTTAGCCTCAAATAACCCACTGCATGCTGGCTGTTGGTACCTAGGCCTCCCACTGTGTCCTCATCACAGTCCACAGGCTTCAGCTTACTTCCTGCCTGGAGTCTTTCCAACCCTGGAGAAGCATCCCTGTTCACCTCTGCTTAGTTAGGATCTGGCAGAGCTCCAACCTCCTCCTTCCCAATGTTTGAATGCACATTTCTCTGTCTCTTGGCGCTTGTGTGCCTGGGGATGGTGCCTTGAGGATTATGTTTCTCTTTTCCTTTCAGCGATGCACTGTTCTGGCTCTCTGGCTGTACTTTTCTCCTCCTCATTTTGCAAGTGTCTCACTAAATAACTCCAACTAGCCTTAAACTCATGGTGTTCCTGCCTCCCTAGGACTGTGCCTATAGGTGTGTGCCACCAAACTCAGCTTTGCAGCTCACTTTTTTCATTTTTATTATTTATTTATTGAATGTCCTAGAGGACACAGAAATATTGCAATATTCTGTGGTGGGGAAACTCACCCCACCACAGTTCCTTAGCTAGGAATTGCTAAGGTGGTATGGTCCTTTCTGTTTTGGAGAATTGGTTGTGTGACCCTTGGCCCTCTCTACAGTCTTTGTTGCCTGCAGCTCCACATTCCAACCACCTAGCCTCCGCCTAACCATTCCCAGAGTGCTGTAATCTAGTACCCTTCCCAACTGGATGTTTTGACATGGGCTTCTCCTAGTTCAGAATGGAGAAGGTCTCAAGTAAAGTACTACCATGGAACTTGAAGGCAGGCTGTCCCATATTGCTGGTGCCACATTTTCATTTGGATGGAGCTGAAGTGCCAGTGTTAGTGTTCTACTGAGTGTGGGTAGCTCAGGGTCACTCAGGGACTCAGCTGATCCCCTCTTTATGCCCTTACTCTCTGGGACCTAGAGAGGTAAGGTTCCTTTCCTTGGGCTGCCTGCTTGCTAGGAATCTGAGCCTGGGAGTTAAGCTGCCTGCCTCTGTCTAGATTTGAAGACCACACTCCCTTCCCGGCTTATGGATGCTTCTAGAGAGTTTCCCCTTCACCTCTTCTGAATCTCTGTGCTTCCCTTGTTGCCTTCTGACTTGTCCTCCCTTCTAGAACAGGTTCTGGGATAATCTCTTCATTGTTCTGGCCCTTGCCTGTGAGTTTCGTGGCAGGAAGATGATGGATGGCTTCCAATGTATAATTGTTGTCTTTCTCCATGTCTCAGTTTAACCTACTGAGTGGTAGGGCTTTGCAGCCAGTCATTGCTTCTGGGTTTGAAGGGCTTTTTTCTTCCTGCTGCTTTTCCCAAGCAATTTCGCTTAAGCTGTGTCCTCATCAGGTGGAGCTTGGTGTCCCTTGGAATGGAGCGTGTCTTTTCAGCACATGTCTGTTCCCATGTGAGGAAGAACTGTCTGTGATGCTGTGACACTGTAGGTGCTGTCTGATACTCTTGAGCAAGCAGAGCTACCCTGTGGACAGCTTTGAGATGGGGCCTTGAGGTGTAGAGATTCTGATATCTTTGTTCCTTTTCTAGGTGTCTATGACATTGAGGGCAGAAGTTTGTCTGTACCAGAAAAAAAAAAAAAAAAAGAATGATGCAGAAGAGACAGAAAGTCACACTCTGGCTCAGAAGATTCCATTCCTGAAAGCTGGAAGGCAAGAAGAAGAAGCCACTAAGCCCTGTCCTGGAGAAAACAGATAACCACCAGGGCATGGGTCACATTCCCTTACCTCCCTCTTCCAGCTCCAGCCCAAGTTGTCCCACCCTGAAGGTCTAATTGCATAGCCTGTTGGAATTTCCTGGGCCAGTGCTTCAGCACTATCTGCTTGGGGCTAGTAGGCTTCAGGACCACACTGGCCTTCTCCTCACTTTCAGCTCCTCGACATCCAGAGCCACCTTTAGTATGGTAGCCCCAGGGTAGGAGTGGGAACTGGATTTGTGAGTCTGGGTTGAGAGAAATTAAGCTTTTTATTTTTTTCAAATAAAAATAAATTTATTTAAAACTGGGCCAGAATTAGAGACAGAAATATTTTTAGCCTCTCTCCCTGCCTTCTTGGTAGCTGTGTAACACCACCAGGTGCTCTAGCTCTCTGTTCATCCCCAGGATATTGGTTTCTTTTTCTTCCATATTTTTTTTTCTTTTTTTGGTTTTTTGAGACAGGGTTTCTCTGTATATCTCTGGCTGTCCTGGAACTCACTCTGTAGACCAGGCTGGCCTTGAACTCAGAAATCCGTCTGCCTCTGCCTGCCAAGTGCTGGGATTAAAGGTGTGCGCCACCACTGCCCGGCTTCTTCCATAATATTTTTATTATTTGGGAATTTCACATCATGAACCCCAAGCACCCTCAACTTTCCAGTACTTCCAGGTCCACCCCTCCACTCTTGGGACTTACCCCCAACAAAAAGAAGAAAAAAAGTCCAATTTGTGTTGCCCATATACTCACTGGAGCATGGTCAAACTCCCGGTGGCCAGCCCCTTAAGGCAAACTGAGTCCTTCCCCACCTGCCCTCCAGCCAGAAGCCACCAGTTGTGGAGAGCTATACTTCAGCATCTTTATCACAATTTTAAAAAGTTCTCTTTAATGGCTTTCTAGGCTGTTACTTATCGGGGTTGGGAGTCAGGGTTGTCACAGAAAACTTCTATGTCCCTCTTTCTCAACTGTGAGTTTGCAGTCATCAATACTATGGAAAAGTAGCTTCCCTGCCCTTTATAGTTAGCAGGAGCATGGATCATGGACTAATACATGGTTTCTGGTGACAGCACAAACTATGGACAAGCCACTGACCTCAGCATGGTTTCCTGTGGCAGTACAGACCATAGACATCAACCTGACCCTCTGCCACTGCATAAGCCATAGACCATTACAGCTCTCAGTGGCAGCAAAGTAGACGGACATCAAGATGACCTTGGGTAGCAGTGCAGGCCACTCACATCAACATGGTCCTCTGTGTCAGCCCAGCCCAAGGACATTAACATGGCTTCAGACTGCAGCACAGACCATGGACATCCACATGGCCTTCTGTAGTAACATGGGCCACATACATCAACCCTGACCCCGGCTGCAGTAGGGTCTCAGACCCAGACATGGCCCTCAGCAGCAGCATGGACCCAGATATCACCATAGTTTCAGGTTGGCAGCACAGGCCACTCATATCCATATGGTCCTTGGCAGTGAGCTGCTGAACTTTTAATTTGAAGGCATTTGTTCTAAAGGAGTCCCTTTCTTGGTTGGCACCAGCAGTCCTTGGTTCCAGGGCTATGACTTGATTTCTAATCAAGAACAAAACAACACAGCTTTTCACAAAGATTGCCACAGTGATAGCTGCCTGAAGTCCATTATCATTTAATCTGTTCTCAGGACAGGATGGGGCCTTGACCTCAGCCAGTGTCTGGGATACAAGGTGGATTTCAGTAGAACATTCTTTTTCAAAGTCTTCTTCAACTTGGGACCTGGTTCCCTTATAGTGGTACATTGAAAAGTACATATGGCGCATGTATACATTTTCCCCCAACCCCCCCCCCCCATGCACCCCTGCTACTGATGTAGGAATACAACTTGGGGCTGACATGGACACCTCAGGTCTCTTCTGAGTAAAGTAAGCTACTTTGCTAAACACCTTGATACGAGTCATTGCGGAGTGCTTGCTAATGGTCACAGTTTCTTTGGGGGATCATATAAACATTCTAAGCTTGGTGGTGGTGGCTGCACAACTCTGACTAGCGTAAAAACACTAAGTTTAAAACGTAAATATTTTATGTTAAAACAAAATTCAGGAGCTTCCATCTTGTTACATCAACTGCAAAGGCATTTTGGTGACTTTCTATGTTCTTAAGCTGCCACTCTACCCTGTGCATCTAATATACATGCTTCCTAATTTTCTCTAATGGGACCAGAATATTGTGCCCTCTGAACCAAGTCCTACCCCCACCTCAAGATCTTGCTCTTCTCTCTGTATCCTTCTACCCTGAATCTCAATAAGCCTGCCTTATCTCCTTAAGGCCTTTACACAAACATAAATCCTGAGAGGCTTTCATACTAGTCCCTCTAAGACATCTTGGCCACCAATTCTTTCTGTAATCCATTTGTTCTGCCTAGAACGCATTTCCACCCATTCTATGTTTTAATTGCTCATCTTACCTACTGCCTGTGACCCTCACTGGCTGCTAGCTGCAAGAGGGCAAGAACCTTGTTTTTTGTTCTTGAGAGTATTTTGAGCTACAAGTTTTTTTTTTTTTATTAGCAAACATTACAAGACTTTAATATTCTTGAATGTTTTTCTCTTTTATATTTCTAAAGAGATCAAAATAAATTAAACATTTTATACATAATTACATATTGAGGAAGTTAACTTATTTTTATCTTTTTAGTTTAGGACAAAGATATCTGCAAGATAGTTGCTGAAATCCCTTATTTATGATCACTTCTCCCACTATGTTAACTTCAAAGGTCATGAACTGGCCTCTGTTTCTTCAGCATGTCTCTAACACAGAAAGCTGCTAACATCTAAGTGGAAGGTGCTACCTAGAAGATTCTCATACCTCAGTAAATTTTCCTAGAAGGGTAAGATCTAGGAATGGCTTAAATTAGTAACAGATCCATGTCAGTAAGATTCCATGACACATCAAAACAGAAAAAATAATTCTTTGTCACACTACATAAATTGTTTAAAAGAACCCATTTGAAGGGTAGAATATTCTTTTTAATCAGCTTAACAAAATACCACATTTATGAAGAAAGCACTTCTTATCCAATAATTAAAAAAAAAAAGAAAGAAAAAGAAAAGAAAAAAAGGAAAGAAAGTTCTTAAAATGATCTTTTCCAGAAAACTGAAGGCAGTGCCCCAAAGTCCTTCTGAGCAAAATTCAGCATAAATTCACATTTCATCTCCATGCCAGGGTGATTGCTCCTAGAAGTCCTCCTACCCCAAACCCCACTGCATCAGGCTCCTCCTCTGAGTGTGCCCCAGGTGTCTGCATATCTCTGTGGACACTGAGAAAAAGAAAGAAAGAAAGAAAAACCGGTCATGTCCGTACAAGTGGTTTCTTTAAGCATTTGTGGAATGACTGATAGATGCCAAGGTGACTGCAGTGTGTGAGACAGTGCTCCCAGAGGAGCAGCTTGTATCTGCAAATCTCCTTGGGGCCTCCTAGCCACTGCTGCTTTTCTTGAAGACACAGGATGCTCTTGTGTCGCCCAGAACCTTACTTTGATTTGGATTCTGAATCATGGAAAGAATTGCTGCCCAAGGTAGTGGCTTGGGTGGGTGAGTGGTGAGTACAGTTGACAGGGGTCTTGGGCAGGTTTCTAGGTTCCAGGCCAGCCTCAGCCACTCAGCAATCAATGGACTTCTCAGTGAGTAGATCTGAATTATAGATCCCCATGCTTCATTAGGGATGGGATTCTGTTTCTTAATTGACCTGGGGGTAGGCCATCCAGGTATTCTAATTTGAGAAAGCATGGGAAGGGGAGGGAAGGCAGAAGGTCTCGCCTACAGCAGCAAGTCTGTGCAGCCTCAGTCTGTGAGGCACAGTCATGGTGTCTATCATTGGCCCTTACCTGCCTTTGGATACCTGGAGGATGACTCTGGTGTCTGTAGGGAGGACTGAAGGCAATATCTGAGAGAGAGAGAGAGAGAGAGAGAGAGAGAGCGAGAGAGAGAGAGAGAGAGAGAGAGAGAGAGAGAGAGAGACTCTTTAGACTCACTTTTAATACAGCCCAGTCCTTGAAAATTTCACAACACATACTTTGTTCAGGTTCCCAGTGACATTTCAGATGGTTCTGTCATGGGGACTTAGAAATGGTGCTCGTCCCTATGTCTCCCTGGGCTCATCTGCTTGTTCTCTTTACATACAGCACAGAGACCAGAGAAGGAATGGGAATGTCATTAGGGCCACACAACCAGTTAGCTGAAGGGCAAAGCCTGCCCTTGAAGGCCAGTGTGTGCAAATATGCCAGTGTGACCATGTATTTGGCAGGACCTGGTACCAGGAACCCCACTCTGTGCCTGACATTTCTTGTTTTGTTCAATCCAAGGAGCCCCAGTGGGTTATTAGTTCCATCTTATCAGTGTGTACTTCCAAATATTTACGGACCCTCAGTTCTCTCACCTGTAGACCTAGGGTTTGAATCAGGGTATCCACAGCTCTTTCCTTAGAGTTGACTGTCGCTGTCACCCCCAACCTGTTCAGGGCTCTCCCTCTACTCACTTGGTATATTTCAGCTGCTTGGAGTGTAGAGAGTAGAACTTTGCAACCTGAAGACATCCCTTGTGGCCATGGGCCAAATAGAATGCTTCCCAGGGCAACAGACTGGTAGGCGACTCAGATCTAGGCTGGAGGGAATGGGCATCCCTGGCCAGGGAGGTGTGATGGAGGCAGGATCACAGGCTCTGTGGCACATAGGTATCTCCCTCAGGCTCACATGGCATAGGTCCAGTAGCTGGTCCAGGACAACAGGCACATGCTGATATCTCTATGTGCCTACATGTATTATGTTAACATATAAAAAATGCTTTTGTAAATAGCAAGAAAAAATAGTTTAAATACTTATTCATTTATGGTACCTACCTGTTGATCATTTTGGCAGTGACTTGAGATATAAGTTCCCATTTATTCGGGGAATGTTTTTAATAAGAGTTTTAAATTTTGCACAAATATTATTACTTTTGTGGTTGGCAATACAGATTCATTTGAAGGAAAGGCATTGGGATATTGAGAGTCTGAATTTCTTATTCTGTCACTATAAGGAGGCCTAACCAGATGCTAGGCCCTCCACCTTGGACTTACAGCTTTTCAAAACTGTGAGCCAGTATGTGTCTATTATACATTGACCACTCTATGGTACTTTGTCCCTTTAAGGCAAAGTGAAATATGACACTGTGGTGGTTTGGATAGGACTATCTTCCAGACTCAAGTGTTTGAATGTCTGGCCCATAGGGAGTGGCACTGTTAGTAGGGGTGGCCTTATTAGAGTAGGTGTGACCGTTTTAGAGGAAGTATGTCACTGTAGAGGTGGGCTTTGAAGTCTTGTATGCTCAAGCTATGCCCCATGAAGCTCAAATCAGTCTCTGCTGCTTGTGTATCAGGATATAGAACTTGCAGCTCCTTCTTTAGCACCATGTCTGCCTGTACACTGCTGTGCTTCTCACCATGATAATAGACTAAACCTCTGAAACTGTAAGCCAGTCCCAATGAAATTTTTCCCTTTGTAAGAGTTGCAATGGTCATGGTGTCTCTTCACAGAAATAGAAACCCTAACTAAGACAGATACCTTCATAAAACATATCCTTTCCTTGTTTACTCCATCATAAGAAAGGCAGGGCTATGTGTTGGAATTAGTGTGGGTGTGAAGGCAATTGGGTCCATTTTAGACCCAGACTCTTTTTCCTTTTCTTTTTTAAACTTGTATTCATTCTTTCAGAAATTCCCATCATGCACCCCAATCCTAATCTTCTCCCCATCCCTTCATATCTGCCCTCTGCCCTTGCAACCTCCCCACTAAGAGAAAATAAAACAAGATAGAATGAAAAGACAAAATGTCTTGTCATGCAAGTTGTAGTGTGTCATAGTGTGTGCCACTTTTGGGACACAAATCTTTTGTCCACACATCTTTACTTGCAAATGCTCACTGCAGTGAGTCAGTGGTCTGTTTCGAGGCCTCTGGCTTCTGCTACACTATTAATACTGGATCCTCAATGAGACTCCTCTCAGAAATCCTGTTGTTGCTCTGTGTCATGGAGATCATGCAGCTTCAGCTCTGTAGGACTAGCCACTTCACATGCTCCAGCAGATCACAGATGGGGTAGATGTTGGAGTAAGCCAACTCAAAGCCCTGGATCTGGGCCTGGGTGGTAGCTCTTACCAGCTCTCTTGCTCCCGCATCACCAGGGTGAGCTCTCCAGCACTGTCCAGCTTAGTTTACCCAATGCTTTAGACGGCAAGGGGCAGGGTCAGCTTTCCTGTTCTCATGCTCTCAGGGACAGCTCATCTGCACCACTGCCATCAGGGTCAGTTCTACTGGGTTGCTCAGGGTAGGTGCAGGGTCTGCTCTCCCAAATGCTGCAGCCAGTGAGGAGTGAGGCCAGCTCTTCTACTCTCATGATCTCTGGGCCAGCTTCCTGTCTGCCATAGGTGGACAGTGGAGGGGAGTATCTATCACTCACCCAGGCCTCCCCATGGAAAATGAGGTACCAGGCCAGTTCTCTCTAGTGTTGTGGCTGGTGAGGGGTGGGGCCAGCTCAGCATAGTGCCTCAGAAGGCAGTCCAGACCAGGGACATCTGCATGGCCTTTGGTGGTAACATGGGCCTGGGACATCAACACAGACCACATCTGCAATAGGATGGCATTTAACCTTAGCTCAACCGGGAACCGGGCTACCTTTTACGGTCCCACGCACTGTCACACTACCTTTGCTTGGGTTCTGGGGACTCAAATGAAGGTCCTTGTGGTTGTCCATCCCATGGGCAAGCACCAATCCCTGATACTATTAATGATACTCTGTTATGCTTGCAGACAGGAGCCTAGCATAACTGTCCTGAGAGGCTCCACCCAGTAGCTGACTGAAACAGATGCAGAGACCCACAGCCAAACATTGGATGGAACTTGGGGAGTCTTATGGAAGAGTTGGGGGAAGGATTGAGGGCCCCAAAGGGGATAGGAACTCCACAGGAAGACCAACAGAGTCAACTAACCTGGACATGTAGGGGCTCTCAGAGACTGAGTTGCCAACCAAAGAGCATACAAGAGCTGGACCAAGGCCCTGGCACATATGCAGATGTGCAGCTCAGTCTTCATGTGGGTTCCCCAACAACTGGAACAGGGGCTGTCCCTAAAGCTGTTGCCTGTCTGTGGAATCCATTCCCCAATTGTGCTGCCTTGTTTGGCCTTAGTGAAAGAGGGTGTGTCTAACCCTGCAGAGACTTGATGTGCCAGGGTTGGGGGATCCCAGGAGCGGGCACCCTCTCAGAGGAGAAGGGCAGAGGGGTGGGGAGAGGAACTGTGTGGGTGGGGATACTGGGAGTGAGGGTATGTAAAATGAATAAATGAATAAATGGAAAAAAGATATGACAGCCTTTAAGTCAAAGAGCTCTTCAGGGGTGGGAGGCTGTGCTGGATGTTTGGACTCTTGAGGGGTGGGAGAGGGTGTGCTGCGTGTTTTGGACTCCTGATGACTGGGAGAGGCTGTGCTGTATGGTTTGGACTGACTGTGGAATAGGTGGACTTCGCTGGCTGAGGCAGGGCTTCCTCAGCCACCAATCCATTGTACTTACTGCAGCGTCTCTCAGGAGGACTTTGGCCAAGAAGGTGTTGAGGCTCCGGAGTTCATTCAATCTCCCATTCGGTTCAGTAGCGTGGGCCAGCACATTGCACAGCAGTGCGCATGCTGTGAAGCTCTGCTAGAAACAACACACCATCAAAAACGGACCTGAAGCCTCCATACAGGTGAGTGTGTCCATAGTGTTTGCTTGCTTCTAATTAGTTCCAATAAATATGAGGATTTTTAAGGGAAACATTTTGCAACACAGGAAATAGCTCTGTGTGAGGCATTTAGAAATATTTCAGCTGTATTTCTATAAATGTCTCCACTGGAGCAAGGTTAAGGGACTGGCTAGACTTTTAAACAGTAACTCAAGACAAACAAATATATAACAAATATCAATATAACAAACAATTAGGCAATAGTTATGAATCCTGTTGGTCAATATGAGTAAATAATATTGCTTTTCCTGTGGTAAAGTTGACCATGAAGAAGTAACAGCAAATTTACAGAAGCAAAATGTTAGAGATAATTAGCAAGTTGGAATTTACAGACGTAAGGGCAGTGTACTGATCTTTTCAAGTTGAAATCACTCCTATAGATGAATCTGAGTAGACATAACTTCTCTCTGGAGTGTTTTTGCATGCTATCATAGTTGAATCAAAGTTGCTACTTAATTCACAGTCTTCAGTATTGTGAAACCATAAACAGCTGGAGTAAGTTTATGGGACAGTGATCTACATCTGCAAGTGCTTCATGAACAAGTATGCATACACGCCTGTCACCATAGATTTTGAGAAAATAACCGCTCAATTGCCAATATTAATGCAATGAAAGCAGGCAGAGTATTGTAAAGACTTGCATATTAATAACAGGAGAAAGCCTTGAGGAGAAATATTTTCAAGTGTGGCTCCTTGATTCTCTGAGTCAGCAGAAGTTGAGGAGAGGTTCCGAAATTCTAGCACACTATCCCAGATTCACTCAGTTGTAACTGTTCAACACGAAGCCTGAAAAATGTTTTCTAATAGGTTCCCTGACATCAACCCTTAAGTTCACTGTAGTTTGAGATCCACTGAGAGTAGATACTCAGGTAGAGTGCATCCAAGAGTGAAGAAGAGAGAATGCCCATTTATGTATATTGCTAAAAATATGAAGTGAATAGATAGGAAGGGGCAAGGGGAGGCATAGTATTGAGGAAAAGGAGAGATAGCCACTGAATTTGGTCCTTGGGCAGCCATTTTTGGAGGTAGTCCAAACCCTCTTTGACTTGCCTAGTCTGTAGTCCATCAGTCAACCAGCTGGTTAAGGCTTCTTTGCAAGAGGACTAATGGAGAGGCGCCTGAGCCCCACTGGAGGGCTGGTCTAGCAGGATAGCACATGCACAGAAGGTTTGTACCATTCCTCTCCTCCGAGGTTGCCTGGACGAAGCTGACTACTCTAGAGGAACCTAATCAGGTTTCAAGTGGCCTGGCTCTCTGAGGCTGCTTGCTGCAGTTGCTTTTCTTGCGTAAATAGAGTAAGAGCTTGGTATCTCCAGTTCCATTTTGCAACTATGTCCTCTGCTATGGGTAATTTTCTCCTGCAATCACCTCAGATTCTAGGGCAGTAGGTCTGATGCATAAGCATCTTGTGACAAGCATCAAAACCCGTGCTCAGACAATGACCTTCTTATGGACAAAACCCTACGTGTGTTGGCTAGTTTATGTCAGCTTGACAGAAGCTAGAGTCATCTCAGAGGAGGGAACTTTATCTGGGAAACTGCTTCTATATGGGCTGTAGGCTGGCAAGCCTGTGGGGTATGCCTATAATTAGTGATTGATGGGAAAGGGCCTAGCCTATTGTGGGCAGTGCCACCTCTGGGCTGATGGCCCTGAGTTCTATAAGAAAGCAGGCTGAGCAAGCCACGAGGAGCAAGCCAGTGAGCTGGGTTTGTCTTTGGCCTCTGCATCTGCTCCTGATCTCAGGTTCCTGCCCTGCTTGAGTTCATCCCTTGACTTCCCTCTGTGATGGACTGTTGTTGCCTGAAAGTGTAAGCAGAATGGACCCTTTCCTCCCCAAGTTGCTTTTGGTCATGGAGCTTCATCACAGATGGTTACCCTGAGGCACCGTCTGAGCAATCTTGCAGTAATGATCAATCCAGCCTTGTGTCAATGCCTTAGAAGACAGGGCTGATGCTGTGCCTGGGTTCTTGAGATAGCTTCATTCACTGAATGTCTCTCCGTGCTTTTAAATAATCGTTTCTTTCCCCTCCCTTTTATTAAGCATAGAATCTTTTCTCATATATAGTCTGAATACATTTTCCTTTCTTCTACTCCTCCCAGTTCCTCCCCACCTCGTCTTCCATCTAGATCCTTTCCCTTTCTGTCTCTCATTAGAGAAGACGAAGCTTCTAAGAGATAACGACAAAACAAAAGAAAATACAGTAAGAAAACAAAAACCATCATATTGAAGTTGGACAACCCAAGGCAACAGAAAAAATAAAGTGCCCTCAAGAGAAGGGACAAGACTAGATAGAGACCCACTTCTTCATACGTTCCATAAAAGTACTAGACTGAAAGCTATAGTATATATATAGAGGACCTAGTACAGACCTGCATAGGCCCTGTGCTTGCTGCTTCAGTCTCTGGGAATTCATATGAGCTTTGCTCAGTTGTTTTAGAGGGTTTTGTTCTCTTGGTGTCCTCCATTTCCCTCTCTGTTTCTCCCACTCCTACCTCATCTTCCCTGGGTTTCCCTGAGCTCTGAGTGGAGTGATTTGATGGAGACATCTTGTTTAGAGCTATGTGTTTCAAGGTCTCTCTCTCTCTCTCTCTCTCTCTCTCTCTCTCTCCTCCTCTTCCTCCTCCCCCTCCTCCTCTTCCTCCCCCCCCCCTACTGTTTGGCCGTTGGTATCTATATTTGGTCCCGTCTGCTTCATGAGGAAGCCTCTCTGATTATGGCTGAATAAGGTACTGATATAATCATTGTTGCTGGATATTTGATCACACTGTGAACCCCAAGATTGTGTTATTTACTGGAAAAAGCTGTTTTTAGTTGTAGTGTGGCTCAGCCCTAGCACACACTTTAACCCAAGAGCTTTCTGTTTATTGTAAACAGGATTAAATGAAGTCAACCATAGGTTAGGAGGTGTGGCAAGCAACCAGTTGACAGGGGGTGAACATATGAAAAAACCATGGAGAGCAAGAGGAAGTCAGGAGGGCAGATAGAGAGATGCACAGGAAGTAGAAGGGAGGGACATCGAGTTGAGGGATGTATGAGATGGCATGGAGAAGAATTGCCTTTTGGGATGTCAGCTGTGGCGGAAAGCCAGCTGGGTGCTTTCTCTGCCTCTCTGAGCTAGCAGGCTTTCACCCCAGCATCTGGCTCATGAGTCTTTCTTGGTAAAATCTAAAGTCTGATATTTTATCAAAAACAACACATCATTATCTTTTCTATTTGGTTTTGGGGAGAGTTGTTGACTAGTTTGTTGGGATCGCCACACTGTATTCCATGGCCTTGGTTTCTGGTAATATTGACACAGAGACAAAGCCTTCAGTATTTGGGCCTTTGGGGGAACATTAAAAATCCAAACTACTGCAGGTTGTAGGGATTTGCAGTAAAGAAATCCCTAGTGACTTTGGAAAGAATGGGGTAGAAACCAAACTGCAGTAAGTCCAGACCTGAAAAGGAACTGAAGTAGTGGAGATACCTTGTAAATTGCAAAGTGCAAAGGGCAGACTACAAAGGGGAATGAAAACATGTTGAAGTGAGGGCTGGTGGTTGGGAGATTTTAAGTTGAAAGAGATTTAAGTTGTTTAAATGCTCAACGGAATAAGAGAAGATAATGAACCAGAGAAACAAGCCCCTGACCACCATTTATGTTGCAGTACATTCTTCTTCTCCCCACTTACTTTGTTACCAACAGTGCTTATCCTATAACTTATGATGTTTATTAATCGTGTTTCCCCCGCCCCCCCGGGATTTTTTTTGGAGGAGGATTTATTTTGTTCATTTATTGACTCTAAGCAAGCTAGTAGAGCTAACGTGGCAGGTCCTTCACAACTATTGGTCAAACAACTGAACGAATGAACCAAGAGGTTTAAGAAACCAAGAGGAGGGAGGACCTAGAAGGAGCCTCTAATACAGTGCGCACCAGCTTCCGTAGCTCTTACATTCCTAAGAGTGAGGTAGACTTTAGTGACCCATTAGTTTCCCACGTGTCATAAGAAGGGTGAGGCAAGTTAGAATCCCAGAGTCATCTGGACGAAAAACAGCAGGGAATATTCCTTTGATAATTGTACTGTGATAGATTCTTTTCCATTTAGTTCAGAACTATGTTTTAAATATCGACACATATTCATCTTGCACTTATTGCTGTCGTTGAAGAAGCTTAAACCTATCTTTTAGGTCTTTGTAGTTGGATCCTTCCAAGCCTGGCACACGACGTTTGAACAAGCCTTTAGGTGGAGACTAAGCTCCACTTGGCTAAGTCCCAGGTTCTTTTGTAAAAGATCATCACACACATTTCCTGAGCTGATCCGCTAGGTCTTTAATCTGTGAACTGTGGCCGGAAGAAAGCTTAATCAGAGAAAGAGGCCGGTGTGGTCAAAGCCGAGGTGGACCGTCAGTCCAAGGAAGGGAACAACAGTGAAGTAGACGTTCGTCCGCTCAGAGCAAACTCTTACCTTTACTTTCTGCTTGAGCCAGGAATTAGCCCAACTGCGCCTGCGCGAATGGCCTAGGACGCCTAGGGGGCGTGGCTAAGCTTCGGCTGGCATCACGTGGTGCGACGGCTGTCCGCCCCGCCCGGCCCTCCGCGGCCGCCCCGCCCCACCCCGCCCCTTTCCCGCCGGGACGCTGGGAGCCGCCCCAAAGTACGCTAAGCCGCCCGGGTAAGTGTCCGCGAGGGGCGCGCGTCGCCTCGACCCGGACGGGCCCAGGAGGGGCGCGGGCAACCTGTGTTGTGGGGCTGAAGGGACAAGATGGCGGCGGAAACCCTTCCACCTCCTCCCTTACCTGGGCGTGTGACCGGGGGAGGGGAGCCGCGAGGTCAACTGAGGAGGCCGGTCCCGGGTGGGGAGTGTCGAGCTGGCCCCGGGGCAGTGAGGGTCGTGGGACTGTGAGCTCAGGCCGGCCGGGGGCCGGGGGCAGGGTCGGGCCCGGGCCGGGGCAGGAGGCTGTCTCTAGGGTGTAGTCGAGGCTTCTGGAATGTCCTTACTGCGGGGTGTGGGGTCCTCAGGAGCTGCTGCTTGCCTGCATTTGGCAGTTAATCACTCGCAGCATCTTTTCCTCCAGGGCTTTACCACACTTTCCATGAACTCTGATTCAGGCTTTAGCTTTCTCAGGGAAGCAAGGAGGTGAAAAACATTTTTTTCTTCCCATTTTACAAATGTTTAGTTGAGGCCTCAGGTGCAAAAAACGAAGGCCTCTCACACCTGAGAGCCTCCAACCTCAGTGTTCTTCTGTACTTTATTTAGTAGCACCTCCCCTCTGCTCAGGTTTGCAGACCTGCTCAAGAAAGCAGGTTAGAGTCAGTAACTGACTCCAGAGAGTTTTGGGCTTGTTAGAAAGCAGCCAGAAAATTGTTCCCCAAGCAGCACCTGCTGCTGTCCCAAAGGCTCCCTCTGAGGAGGAGAGGCTCCCTCTGAGGAGGTCCCACTAGCCTGTGGGCTGCCTCCTGCTGCCAGTGGACTGTATTTCTCAAGAGTGCTGAGTTATTATTGTCTGTGGAATAGCAATTCACTACAATCATCTTTCCGAACAGAAAATAATTCCCTATATATGTACTACGATTTACAGATGTATTACAATTTATTTCATCG
Source organism: Uromys caudimaculatus (assembly GCA_028551405.1). Taxonomy (NCBI): domain Eukaryota; kingdom Metazoa; phylum Chordata; class Mammalia; order Rodentia; family Muridae; genus Uromys; species Uromys caudimaculatus. The sequence continues at coordinate 62,294,358 of CM052706.1, forward strand.
GCGTCATATGGGAGAAGAGTGAGATAGATGCTGTGGACATTTATAAATAGGAACCCTGGGGCTCAAAGAGATTAGCCAGCTCACTTGCTGGTGATGTGGTAGATTTCTGATTTAAGATGGATAAGCACAGCACTATCCCACCCCGTCCTATGTTGGTGCTTTGTTTTGGTATTTTTTTCTGTTGAGCATGACTTTCTGCAAAATGCTTGCAGATTGACTTACAACAAACACACCAAAATGACTTGAGACTGGCCATTGACATCCAAATATCTTTAATACAAGAGCCATTTTAAAATGTTACATGGGAAATTATGTTGGTGTGAGAAAAGTGTGATGTGGCTTTTGTCCTTTGGTTTTCCTCATTTGGATACAATCCACGTCATAAAACTAGCAGAAATAATGTTTCTACAAAGAACTGCCTCTAGTTGATCATAAACCTTCAGCAAATGCCCCCGTCCTTCCTCTTTCTTCATTCCCTTGAGCTGCATTTGCAAAATTGTCTCTGTTAGTCTGCTTGGGCTCCTATAACAAAATATCTTAGACTGGAAAGTGTATAAAAATAGTGATTGATTTCTCACAGTTCTGCTGGGAAGTCCAAGATGAAGGTGGTAGCTGATTTTGTGTTTGGCGGTAGCCTGCTTTCTGATTATTAGATGACACCTTCTGTACCTCACATGAGGAGGGGTGGGGGTTGTTCTTCAACCTCTTTTAAAATGGCATCAATCCCATTTATGAAGACCCTCACTCTTTATTGCCTCCCAAAGTATTCACCTAATACCATCCCTTCGGAAAGCTAGGGTTTCAGCATGAATTTTGAGGGGACACAAACATTGAGCACATAGCACTGTGATTAAATACCTGATGTGTTTATGTCAAAACCAGGCTATAAAAATGTTTTATAAATAATTTCAGTGGCTGGGTTCCCAAGGTGTTATTGTTTTACACAGATTTTTTTCCTTTTCCTTTGTGCTCCATTTATCTTAAGAATCAGTGAAGATGAACTTGATAGTGAGCCTCTATAAATGCCTTCGTGAGTGCTATGTAGGACTGTTTTAAAGATAAGGGGACTGATGGAGTTCAGATGCTTTGTTTTCATCCTCATGCTCACCCCTCCCCCCCAACCCAAAGCACTTTTAAAGGAAAAGCAGAAATCCTTTGTGAATTACATGTAAATATTCTTGAATCACTAGAAATTGAGGGTGTCAGGGTTAGGGAGATTTCTCAGTAGGTAAAATGCAGTGTAAGCAGAGTTCAGTTCCCCAGCACTCATGTAAAATTCAGGCACATGGGAGCACAGCTGTAATCCCAGTGCTGGGAGGCAGAGGCAGAAGGATCTCTGGGGGCTCTCTGGTCAGCCAGGCTGCTTAATTCAGTGAGAGACCCTGTACCCTCATTTCCCTACCAGAAGGTAGAGGGACTGGAGAGTTGGCTCACTGAGTGAAGTGCTTGACTGGAGTTTGAGTCCCACAAGCCACATAAAAGCCAGATATAGCAGTATAAATCTGTAGTCCCACTACTGGAGTGATGGTGGTTGTAACAGAGACAGGTAGATCTGGGGGGGCTTGATGACCAGCCAGTCAAGGTGAAACAGGGATCTCCAGATTCAGTGAGAGACCCTGTCTTAAAAAACAAAACCAAGCCAAACAAGATTGAGGAAGATACCCAGTGTCTACCTCTGGCCTTCACATTTGCACATGCATGCACACACATATGTTATCCTTCCTTTCAACACATGCAAACAATAAACGATTGAAAATGAAAAGAAAATGAGTGATTGAATGAGTATCTCATGTTAACTTTTGGTATCCACACACATGCATACCCCCACACATGCATACCCACACACATATACATACTTCTATACACTGCTGTTATGTGCTAGGTAATATAACAGTCTTCTCTAATGGGACAATATAAATATTGTGGAATTGTCATTTCTGAAACTGTAGACATAAAAATTACAAATGACTGGGACTGGAGAAATGGCTAAGAGGTTCCTTTTCTAGAGGACCCAGGTTCAATTCCCATCAACCATGTGATGGTCCATTACCAGTTCTAGGGGATCATTAGCACTTCTGGGGGACCCGACACCCTCTTCTGGTCTCATGCTCTTCTGGTCCTCTATAGACAAGCAAGTCGTGCATAGACATGCTTTTAGGCAAACATCCTTACACAAAGAATAATAAAAAAATTAAAAATTTAAAAGATTGAAAATGGCTTGTTCAATAAAAATTAAGTCAGTATAATTCTTTTAGCAATTTTTAGTTTTTTTTTTTTTTTCTGGGTGGTATATCTTTTTTTTTTTAACAAATATTTTTGGCTAAGTGTTGCTTAATATGGTGCTAGTTACTTTTTTTTTTGGTCAGCTTGACTAATCATCTGGGAAGAGGGAATCTAAATGAAGAAAATAGGAAGTCCATGGGGTATTTTCTTAGTTGATGATTGATGTGAGATGGTCCAGCCCACTATAGGTGGTGTCACCTTTGGGCAGGTGGTTCTTGGTAGTACAAAAAAAGCAAGTGAGCCAGCCAGGAATAAGCCAGTAAGTCGTGTTTCTTTGTGACCTCTGCTTCAGTTCCTATGTCCAGGTTGGTCCTACCCTGATTTTCTTTAATGATAGACTGTAAGCTTTAAGCTGAGGTACACACCCCCTCCCAATTTTCTGTCTTATTATAGCAATAGAAAGCAAACTCTGACAAATGTAGACAGTGAGAAAAGATTTGTGGTTCAATGCTGGAGCTGCCCTTAAAAACAATTTCTGTCTCTTACGTATTAAGGGTTTTATGAATGTTGCTAAGTAGCTCCTTTTTATTTGTATGTACTGGTATTGGAGACAGGTGGGCCTCAGGTGCCATTCCCCAAGACCTGGCCACTTTATTTTTTGAAACTGGGTTTTTACTGGGACCTGGGCCTTGCTTACCTGGTTATGGGCCTTGCTTACCAGGTTAGACAGACTGGCTGGTCAGCAAGTCTCAGCAGTCCTCCGTTTCTGCTTCCCTGGTCCTGGGATTACAATTGTAGGTAACCACACTTTTTTTTTTTTTTTTTAAAATGAGTACCGAGTTGAAATCTGATGCTCATGCTTGTGCGACAAGCACTTTACTGGTTGAGATATCTAACCAGCTCCTGTTTCTGTTATTTTGAGCCAGGTCTTTGTAGCTCTGAGTGACCTTAATTTAAATAGTAGGTTCATTATATTTTGAAGGCATGCAGAAGTAGAGAATGAACGGCTAAATATCAGTGTATTTGAACAATCTACACATGATTGATATTTTCCCATAAAAGTTACTCACCTTCACATTTTACTTGTAAAAATTTTGGTATATTGGCCTGCTTTTAAATACAGTGTAGCAAGAAAGAGATAGTGTTGCTATTTTCACTGGGTCATGCCATATTGACAGGAAAAATACTTTTTGGTTGATGTATTCATGGTGGTATATACTGAAGCAATTGAAAAACTCTTTGAATAATAAGGAATAACAAAGTTTCAGTATTATTCTTAAAGATACTCATTTTTGCTCTAATACACTTAAGTTTGTACTCATCAAAACCATGAAAAATTATTGATAGCTTTTGAATATATCTATAACAAGATTAAGTACCAAACTTAGAAAAATATTAAGACTTTTTAAAAAAACACCCATTCATCCCCCAATTTTGTGTTTTCTTTCTAATATTTTATTTATTTTTAATGGCTCACTGACTCTAATTTGTGCTGCCTATAACTCCTGAGTGTGGGACCATCTACTGGAATGGGGTTGAGCTATACCCTTAAAGAAAACTGACTCTTCCTTCCCTAGAAGCCATTTAGTAATCATAGCTCCTCAGGAGTGGGAGCTCATGACACTTCCCACTCCATGCTAGAATGTTGACTGGCTTTATGTTGTTCAGGTCATATGCCGGCAACACAGCTGCTGTGAGTGTTTGAGTGCAGTGGTCCTGTCCTCTCCAGAAGACACTGTTTTGCCCAGTCCTCCCTGACCTCTGACCCAGGCGAATACTAAACTGTGGGTTTGCCATATGAGACATAGCACAGTAATAAAATTATCTAATATGCAGTCTATTGTATCTTGCTGCTTCTGTCTGGCACATTTTAAATAATTGTTTATACCACAGCATATACTAGCCCTTCGCTCCCTTTTATAGGTAGCTAGCATTCCATTGTGTAGGTATACTGCATTTATTTACATGTTGGACAATTCTCCATCATCTGTATGTTTATATTTTTAGTTGTGAGGACATTGCTGTTGTGGACATTCTGTATAAGTTTTGTGTGGTGTTGTGTTTTCATTCCTTGTGAGTGAATATAGGAGTGGAATTGTTGGGTTGTATGGTAATTGTATGCTTAATTCACTGAGGAACTGCTGAATGCATGCTGTGATAGGTCAGCTGTACCAGTTTACACTCCTACTGAGGCTATGTGAAATGATACGTCATCATGGTTTTGATTTGCTTTCCTAATGGCTAGTGATTTGAACATCTTCTCTTGTACTTGTTAGTAATTTGAACATCTCTTTTGCAGAAATGAGGACATGACCTACATAGTGCTGCTATTTTAATTTGAAATGTGTTTCACTCTTTTGCTCTCTTTGAATTATTTTTTAAAATCCATGTCATTAAAGGGATTCCCAGAGATCCTTGTAATATATTGAGATACTCTGTTGTGAAGCACAGATTACCTACTGTGTTTATTACTGCACACATTACAGTTTTCTTTTGGTGCAAAGAACTATCTTGGATTTTCCTAGAAGAAAGAAAATTATGAATTTTTCTTTTGAGACAAGGTTTTGCTATGTAACCCAGGCTGCCCTCTTGCTTAGAATTGTTCTGCCCCAGCATTGACTGATTTCAGTTTGGAGATAGAGATAATGGTCTATTAAGTACCAAATGGAACATGATTGTTCAAGGCACAGTGATAAGATTGGAATTAATTAGATTGCTGGTAGGATTTAAGAGATTATGATTCCATTTGAGCCATTCTTACTCTATTTTTTGAAAGTGTATTTAAATTTAATAATTGCAGGTCTTTGGTGCTTGCAATTGTAGGGTAGTTATAGTTCAGAAAATCAGGAAACTATTGGTGACCATTCCCTCATAATCTGTGTATTATACAGTTACCAGGTTTTAAGTGGTGGTTTTGTGTTAGGTTCTTCACACAAAATTTCATTGCTTTTGAAAATAACTGGATGGGGTAGGTATTTTACTCTCATTGTCTAATTGTGAACTAGAAGTTAAAAGCAATTGGATAACTTTACTAAAGGTTGTATAATTTGTACACGGCAGACTTGGGGTATCTGTGAGATCCCATTCTTTTTACTATTTCCTGTGGTGGTCAGCTCTGTCTTTCAGTGCGTACCACATTCTTCTCTCTTCCCTTACAGCTAAGTTCATGGTCATAGGATCTTGTGTCTACTTGCAAAGTGTGTGTACTAAAGCTGTCTTTATTGGGAAGACTTGTAGAGTTCGAAGCTTCATAGACTGCTTCTGGAATGACTGAAAGGAGATATTTCTGCTTAACCAGTGAGCTGTACAGTGTTGTGTTCTTTCTCACATAGTCTTTTGAATGCTCAGTCTAAGGGACTGCAGTAGGGAAGAAGTCTTCAGATATTCAGATATTCAGGGCCTTGAAATATGAGGGAATTAGGAGAAAGAGGGCAACATTTATTATGTGCCTGGTTTTCTGTAATATTTTAGAAACTATTAGGGCATCTATGTGTCATCTGGTGGAAATTTTCACTCTAGCACACTATCATTTAACTTTGTAAAGATGTTATTTTATATTGTGGAAGGGAAAAAGTCCTGAGGGAATAACAACATATCTAAAATTACATAATTATGATAATGGAAAATAGCTAAATTGGAAGTTGGTCCCACAGTGTATACTGCTCCCTGATGTATGAATTTATTTCAGAATATATATATCTCCATATATAGTTCTCCTGATAGATTTGTAGTAGGGTTAGCTATTAATTTTTCTAACTATTGTGTCCTTTAAAAATATTGAAGTATAATTCACTTAAGAAAAATGTATCCTCTCTAAGTGAATAGTTCCTTAAACAGTGACAAATTTACAATAACTGCCAGCCACTACTCCATTTGTAAAACATTTGTTTTTTTTCTGTAATTTTTATTTTATGTGTATGAGTATTTTGCCTGCCTTTATGTCTGTACACCATATACATTCATGCAGTGCCTACAGAAACCAGAGGAGGGCACTGGTTCCCTTGGAACTGGAGTTATAAACTGTTTTAAGCCTCTATGTGGGTGCTGGCAATTGAATTTGGGTCCTCTGGAAGAGTAAAGAGTGCTCTTAACCATTGAGCCATCACCTTAGCCCATTTGTTGAATATTTCTTTCAGGAGGTTTGTGTCTCATCTCAATCCTTCCAACCAGTTTACCCATTTATTTATTTATTTAAATCATTTTATTAGTTTACATTTCAAATGATATCCCCCTTCCCAGTTACCCCTCCACAACTCCCCCATCCCATCTGCCCTCTCCTCCCTTCCTCTTTGCCTCTAAGAGGGTGCTCCTCCACCCACTCACCCACTCCCACCTCACCACTCTAGCATCCCCCTATGCTAGGACTTCAAGTCTCCCTCCCCTCCCATTGATGTCAGATAAGGCCCTCCTCTGCTATATATGTATCTGGAGCTAAGGATCCCTTCATGTATACTTTTTGGTTGTTGGTTTAGTCTTGGGGAGCTCTAGGTAGTTCGGTTAGTTGACATTGTTCTTCCAGTGGGGTTGCAATTCCCTTCATCTCCTTCAGTCCTTCTTCTAGCTCTTCCATAGGGGTCCCTGAGCTCAGTCTGATAGCTGGCTGTGAGTGTCTACATCTATTTGGTGAGGTGCTGGTAGAACCTCTCAGGGAACAGCCATACCAGGTCCCTGTCAGCAAGCGCTTCTTGGCATCAGCAGTAGTGTGAGAGTTTGGTGTCTGCAGATGGAATGAATCTCTAGGTAGGGAGGTCTGTGGATGGTCTTTCCTTCAGTCACTGTTCCAATTTTTGTCCTGTCTTTCCTTTGGACAGGAACATTTCTGGGGTAAAAATTTTGAGATGGATGGGTGGCCCCATCCCTCAACTGGGGGCCATGTCTGTCTACTGGAATAGATCTTTACCAACCCTATATCTGTTAGAGGGCTAATATCCAAGAAGTTAGACTCCAGAGAATCAAATAATCCTAACCCTATTTAAAAAAAATGGGGTATAGAGCTAAACAAAGAATTCTCAACTGAGGAATCTTGAATGGCTGAGAAGCACTTAAAGAAATGATCAACATCCTTAGTCATCAGGGAAATGCAAATCAAAACAACCCTGAGATTCCACCTCACACTAATCAGAATAAGATCAAAAATGCAGGTGACAGCAGATGTTGGTGAGGATGTGGAGAAAGAGGAACACTATTCCATTGCTGGTGGGACTGCAAGTTGGTAAAACCACTTTGGAAATCAATCTGGCGGTTCCTCAGAAAATTGGAAATAGTTCTACCTAAGGACGCAGCTATACCACTCCTGGGCATATACCCAAAAGTGCTCCAACATATAACAAGGACACATGCTCTGGGCATATACCCAAAAGATGCTCCTCCTCCTTCTCCTTCTCCTTCTTTTTAAATTAGCCACTCATTGTTTTTAAAATTTCCTTTTAGAAATGCTTTTGCCATGTTGATATGTATTTACTGCTCTAGAGATGGTGGGACTTGGGAGAATGGAACTGATAAGTGAGGGGGATTAATGTCTTATACAATAGTCAATTTTATTCAGAGCATCAGACAGTAATACTCTGGGTAAGAGGAGTCACCTGAGTACACATGTGCACATGAGTAAAGTGTACAACCACAGGGCAAGCCGCATGTGGTGGGCAAGTCACACAAGACAAAAACATGGTTTTCCAGAGAGGCATATAAACAAGTAACAGTAGCCAATTATAACAAGTAATCTGAAGTAAACTCAGTCCTATCTGCTACACCTGAAAGAGGCACAAAAGCTTGTTCTAAGAATGATTTCCTACTTTTGAAGAAACTGGGTCACAAGACTCTTGTCTTCCTGCAGTTTTCTAACAAGCACTCAGAATTCTCACATGACTCCATTTATGGACTGTGTTCTTATACATATGCTTTGCTATTTGTATTTCCATTTTAGTTTATCTCATGGTATTTTATTATTTCTCCTTTGATTAATTGGGGGATATGTTGTTGGGGAATATGTTGCTCAGTTTTCACATATTTTTGAATTTTAAAATTTTCTCATCATTGATTTTTATAATAGTTTCATATATCTGTGATCAGACAGAAATTATTACTACTTATAACCTTGAATTTATTAACACTTGTTTTGTGGCTTAGCATATAATCTATCCTAGAAAATGTTCCATTTGTGATTAAAAATAGTGTGTACTCTGCTGTTGAATATAATATTCTAAATATGTTTGGTAGGTTCATTTGATATGTAGTATTTCTTTCCTTAATGGTTGTATGCCCAGATGATCTATCCTTTCTTTAAAGTGGGGTATTGAGCTGGTGGGAGGGCTCAGTAGGTAAGGTGCTGATCCCTGATACCCTCATGGTGGAAGGAGAGAATTGATGCGGCATCCATGCACGTCCCCAGTAAATAAGTAAATGTAATAATTTTTTAAAATGTGCAATATTGAAGTCCCTAGTATTAGTTGACTGTAATTTTGCCTTCAATTGTGTTAACATTTGCCTCCTCTTCCCCTTTTTTAGTTACTCTGAGTTTGGGATATATTAATGATTGTTATATTTTCTTGATGAATTGACTTTTTATTATCATAGGACTTTTTGTGGCAGTTTTTTACTTAAAATCTGTTTTGTCTGTAGAATACCTCTGCTTTCTTTAGGAATATCTTTATCTCTTTACATGGAATATCTTTTTCAACCTTTCCACTTTTTCAGCCTATTTTCTTCCTGAGAGTGCTTATAGGCAGAATGTTGTTTGATCATGATTCTTTTTTTTTTTAATTGATTTAGCTATTCTTATCTTTTGATTAGAAAATATAATCCATTTACAGTTAATGATAGAAAGGCCCTTACTAGTATAATTATGTTATGATTTGTAGTTTTTTCACTTTCAGATTCTCTCTTGATATTTCCCTTTGTGATTTTTTTAAAGTAATGATAAGTTTTGATTTTTTTTATTGTGTATCTACTATAGGTTTTTTTTTTTTTGTGGTTACTATAGGCTTACACAAAATATCCTATAGTTATAGTGTGTTCTAAAAATTTATAGTGACACTACAGATTTAACTTCAATTCGCTTATGCCTCTAATTTCAGCACTCAGGAAGCCAAGGCAGGAGGATTACATATTAGAGACTAGCTTTGGTAAAATACAAGACTTTTCAAGAAAGCAAAAAACATCTAGGCTTGGTGTAGCTTGCTTTTAATTCCATGAGTTGGGAGACAGAGTAAATTGAATCTCTGTGAGTTCTAGGTCAGCTTGGCCTAGAGAGACCCTGTCTCAACTTCTGCGGGCCCCCCCCCCCCCAAAAAAAAAAACCACACAAACAACAGCAGAAAGGAACAAAAACCCACTAGGCAAAAACAATAAACACAAAAATAAAATTTCATTAGCACTTATGTTAATGATGTCACAGATTACATCTTCCATATATTGTGTATCTCTTAATAAATTGTTGGAGTTAGTAGGTTTTTTTTTTTTTTTTTTATCTTGAGGTTTTTTTTTTTTTTTTTTTTTTTTTTGATACTTTATTTACATTTCCAATGTTTCCCCCTTTCCAGGTCTCCTCTTTGGAAACCCCCATCCCCTCCCCCACCCCACCCCCCG
>CM052706.1:62304264-62340839 GCA_028551405.1 Uromys caudimaculatus
GATGTGTATTCTTTGGTTGGTGGTTCAGCCTCCAGGAGCACGGGGGGGGGGGGGGGGGGGTGGGGGCGCAGGAGGGGTGGTGGGTCAGGCCAGTTGACACTGTTGCTCCCTGGAGTTGGTAGCTTTTTTAAATTTAGTTTTTTGAGACAAAGTTCACTCTATTGTCCTGGCCTCAAGTGATTCTTCTTTCTCAGTCTCCCAAGGATCTGGAATTACATGTGCCACTCACTCAGCTTCAGTTATTTTTAATGTTTGTTTGTATTTAACTTTCTTGTTAGAGTTAAAAGTTATTTTATACCATCACTCTGGTTGTTTTATTTTTCATGTGGTTACCACCCTTTCATTTCTTACAGGCTGATTTGGTGATGATGAACTTCCACAGCCCTTGCTTGTTTGGGAGGATTGCAATTTTAAATAGGGCTCATTGAGAAAGTCCCAATTGGCAAAGACAGAGAGGGGCCCAGGCATAAACCTCTGAGGCTCATGTCCTAGGAAACATAAAAATACCAGTGTGGCTGGGGTGGAATGGATACTGGGAAGGAGCTGTAAAGAATGGGAGAAAACTGGGATGGGATAGGTGACTCTGAGACTGTGTTTCACTGAGTGTGAGGTGGAGTGGAGTTGGAGGTTTGTGAACATGGTCAGTACACTAAAAAAAATACAGCAGTTTACCCATGTCTAAATCATGTGCCGTGTCATACACATACTTAAAACTCATGTATTGTGTTTTACAGAGCTGCGTTTCTATACCATCGTGGGTTTTGGGACACTGATCACCCTGAAAGATAACCTTTTCTCATTTAAGGTAACTTCCATTTTCTCTCTATTCCTCTACCTTTTAACTACATGGATTTAATTATTCTGGACAATTCATATAAATGAAATATGTCATCTTTAATTTTTTTTCACAGTGTATAATATTTTCAAAGTTCATCTGTGTTTAAACACGGGAACTTAATTCCCCTTTATGGCCAAATAATTTATTATATTGTTTGGTTATATCACATTATGTTTAATATTTAGCTGATAGGTATGCATGCCATTTTGATTATGGTTAATAATGCTATTATGAGCGTGTGCGTGTGCGTGTGTGCGTGTGCATGAGCATATGTTTGCACTTGAGGTGCTGCTTTAAAACTATATTTGTTATAGTGCAGGTAGCTGAGTCCAGGGTCTCAAGCACACTAGGCAAGTACTCTCCCATTAGGCCATACCCCAGCCTGGAAGTGTATTTTAAAGGAGCATATTCACTTGATTGAGGCTAAATGACTTAGGTTCTTAGAATGTTTGGTTTTATTGCTACTTTCTTTTGTTCAGTGGTACTTGAACTTTTGTTCAGTGGTACACAGAGTCTTGTTTCTCTGCTTTGCATTTTTTTGAGTGAAAATTTGACTACATTAAATAGATTTCTTGAAAGGTCAGGTCAGGTCTGTGTGGATACTTACATAAAAGGTGATTAAAATATCCAGATAAAAGTTCAATTTATGGAAGTTCTTTTTTAAAGAGTTATTTTTATTTTATGTTAGTGAGTTTGACTACATGTTTGTTTATGTACCATGAGTGTGCCTGGTGTCCATGGAAGTCAGAAGAGAGAGTTAGAGTCACTGGATCTGAAATTATGAATGGACCTGAACCTGTGTCCTCTGGAAGAGCTACAAGTTCCTGTAACAATTGAACTATCTCTCCAGCCTCCATTTAATGGAAATTCTTGGGTTTTTTTTTGTTTGTTTGTTTTTTGTTTTTTATTTTTTGTTTTATGAGACAGGGTTTCTCTGTGTAGTCCTGGCTGTCCTGGAGCTTACTCTGTAGACCAGGCTGGCCTCTAACTCAGAAATCCGTCTGCCTCTGCCTCCCAAGTGCTGGGATTAAAGGCGTGCACCACCACAGCCCAGCTAATGGAAATTCTTAAGGAGAGGCTACACATTATTTTCTTTATTGAGTGAACATTATTTAAAAATGAAATAGAATAGAGAAGGCAAGAATGGATTTCTTACAGTAGTAATAAATATTCATGGCCTTTTTCTTTTAGTTAAACATTATGAATTGGGTTAAGATATAAAGTGTGGGGCTAGAGAGCAGCTCAGCAGTTAAGAATACTTGTTGCGGGTCCTCATGAAACCTACCCACCCCCATTGTCACCTGCCATTCATGGTGATATTACAGGTTAACCTTGGCAATGTGTACATTGCCTCTTTTTGCTTTTATTGTACAGTCAGTACTATAAAATTTGTTTTGAGTTTTATAACTTTGTAGCATTTTAGATAAGGTTGTGTTTGTACTTGTGTAGAGTGAAAGGACTGTGTTGAATAAACCTCGGATTAGAATGGGGGGGGGGGAGAATACCTGTTGCTCCAGGTTTGGTTCCTAGTAGTACAGGGTGGCTTGTAATTCTATGGGTGGCTTGTAATTCTAGTTTCAGGGGATATGAAGCCTTCTTCTGACCTTTACAGCACATCTGCTTTGTACATATTATATACATCAGGCAGACTCTTATACACATTAAATGTTTTCTGTTTAGAGTTATAATAAAAAGAAGCTTGATACCTCTAGATTAGGACTATGCTTGTCCTGTAATTAGCATTGTTTCTTTCCCATTTTGTTTTTATACTTTGGAGTATTAAGGTATTATTCAGTGTGACGTATTTAAAGCCTGTTGTATCATATATATCCTAACAGACAATAAAATGTGGTTTTATTCATTTTTTGTATTTAATGTAATGAGGAACTTGGAAGATGAGAGATTTTTACCTTTTAATGATTACATATGATTTTATAATACAGCTATGACTAAGTATGTATATATATATATGTATAAAAATTTTTTAATTGTAGGAATTATAACCTATGGGATTATGTGGTAAATGATCTTGCTGTAGAAGAGAATTAAAGAATGATGGTAAGTACATCTCTTTTTATCATACTTACTTATTTGTTTGTTTATCTGTGTCCACATGTGCCATAGTGTGTTTGTGGGGAGATCAGAGAACAGGTTACAGGACTTGATTCTCTCCTCTTGTCACATGGGTCCTGGGGATCAAATGGGTCATTGGGCTTGGCACCAAGTGCTTTTACCTACTGAGCTGCGCGCCAGGCACCATGATGGAGCTGTCTTGAAAATCAACTTCAGGTTTTCTTTTGCTTGTTGTTTGCTTCTCTTTTCCTACTCTCTGCCATCTGTCTGTCACTTTTAGCTTCAGTCTTACTGCTGTTTTTGGCACTGCTGCGCCTCGATCTGGTCTGACACCTGGTGGGGTGGGAGGTAAGAAAACAGATTAAAGCTGTCTTCCTGGACTGGTTTAATCCAGGCTGGCCACTGCTATAGCGGTCCTAAGAATGGAAGCAAACATGTTCTCATCTCTTACCCTGTTACGACCCAGTATTTTCAGGCACTTCTATATGCTTTAAACTACTCAGTGGGGGACTTAGGAACAGGGAATGCAATCTTGCTTAAGTTCCTCCTTTGGTAAATTCAAAGATAGGAGTAAGTCTCAGACGTGTATAGGCTGTGGTCAATGTTCTGAGTATTTGATTTCTTAGAGTGTTTCAGGCAAGATTTGAGTAGAACTTAATGCTGATGTTTATTGCTTTTATTTGAAACATTAAATATTTGAACAAGCCTGTGTAAAATCTCCATGTAGCACTAGGTGGCACACTTTAACTTTGAGTAAAAATTTTGTTGGGCTCTGAGCCTGAGTAAGAATGCTGTTGAAATAGCTGTAATGTAATGATGTTTCTGAGACTCATTGACTGCATTTCAAACCTTGGTGCTTATAATAAGATGATTTAAGAATTATGTCACTGACATGTTTATAAGAATTAAGTTGTTAGAAATGATCAGAATTTGAGTTTTTACCGAAAGGAGACCATTCAGCACGTTACAGAAAATATCTGTAATATAAACTGAAAAGTGTTCCAGGCAAATACAGGATGAATAGTAATATTTTTACATGTTAAATATTAGAATAAAGAGTAAAAACAAAGTTTCAAGTTGGTGGCTTTTTCTCTATGTCTTTCTGTATTAAGTATAAAAGAACTTAGTTGGTAATGCTGATCTTCGTAGGAGAAAGGAGCCTTCAGTCTGAGGTTTCAAGTTTAGTATCACTGCAGTCTTGTGACTGTGAGATCATTTGCGTTGGTTCTTGGAAGCTTGTTACTTTATGAGGACTCAAGTTAGAACATGATGTAGGAATAGTGAACTTTACGCCCTGATGTCTATACCCGTAAGATTTCCTACAGGAGAATAAGAGTATTATCTGCAAGAGCTGACAGTAAAGCAACTATTTAAACTTGCTCCTTTGGACTAGAGTTAATAGTGATGCTTTTGTTTAAAACTGTGTTTAGGTAATCTAAGTGATCGTGTTTTACAGTGTTATATCATTGGGAGGCATGAGAGTAAATGAAGAAGAGATCTGAGAATTTTGCAAATCTAGAGAGCATAGTATAACAAATTCCCGTGAAAACTTTAATTAGTTAGGTAGATGTCTCTGGGATTTTCAGGCCGCAAGAGTGAGGGATGTAAATGTAGACATTAGTAGAAGGTTGAGAGTTCTGGAGAGAAGATATGGCGTAGTTTATGAACAGAGTATTCAGGTAGAACCATTTTCTTCTAGTAGCTTGGATGTTTTAGTAGTAGTTAGTTCATTGTGTATAGAAAGTATTTTTGTCACTAATCAATTTAGCAAGCATGTTTATTCCTTTTCCCCCATGTAATACAGTTTCCCTCTACCAGATTCTTCCCATGAGCATAAAAACATGCTATCTTAAAAATCCCATTTTTTTCTTTAAGGTCAAACTCCAAGAGATTTTAGCTTTAGTGTCTTATGTCCATTCTCGCATTCGCCGTTCTCTTTTGGACTTTGTTTTGTTGGATTTTGATTGTTACTCCACCCAGTAAGACAAGGTGCTGGCGTAGGCTGGCGTAGGCTGGCGTAGGTGCAGAGTGGCAGTTCTGCTGCTTGGTATAGCTCTTCGAGCTCCAGACTGGAGTAGTGTTGGATGTAAGTTAAAGTTCTAATTTTAGGGTTTTAACCTGAGAACAGACTTGGTAGCTGATGAACCACATTCCAAATTTCAGATTGGTTTGTGTGTGCATGTTGTGGAGGCTAGAATTTATTGGATGCCTTCTTTTTCTCTACATTGTTATTATGGTGCATGGTTGGAAATAAGTATATTTGTGTTTGTGTTGGTGTGTGTGTGTATGTATGTGTGTGTGCATGTGTGTACGTGTGTGTACGTGTGTGTGTGTGTGTGTGTGTGTGTGTGTGTGTGTGTGTATAGGACAGAAGTCAACATTGGGTGTCATGCCCTTGTGGTTTGAGATAGTGTTTCTCACCAAACTGAAGCTCACCTGTTAGCCAGGAGCCCTTGGGATCTACCTGTTTCTGCTTCCAGTGTTGGGATTTTGGTATATGTTGGCATACCTAGGTTTTTTGGTTTTGTTTTTATTTTTTTCACATGGTTTCTAGTGATCTAAATTGAGTTCCTCATATTTATAGATTTACCTTGCATGTTTATTCCCTTTACCCCATAAAGCTGACAAATTTTCTCCATAGGATTCTTTCAGGGAACATAAAAATATGATATGGTATTGTCTTTAAAAATTTGCTGCTTTTTCTTGGTGTCAGTAAGCACTTTATACGTTAAGCCACCACCCAAGCCTTTTCTTCTTTAAATTTAAATTTATTATATATTTATTTGTTTGTTTGCACTTACACACATGTATACAAGTGCCACAACACTTGTGTGGATGTCAGACGACAACTATGGAAGTTGGTTCTACTAATTTCTTTTTACTATGTGGGTAATGGGGATTGTACTCACATCTTTAGACTTGTTGCCTGGAGTATTTACCACTGAGCCATCTGTTTGCCCCCACTTTATCTTTTGAGACAGAGTCTCTTACTAAACTTGGAACTTCCTATTTTGACCCAACTGGTTGGCCAGCCTCACCCCTTCCTGTACTAGGATTATGGTTGTGTTCCACCTCACTCAGTTTTTACATAGATTTTGGAGACTTAAACTCATTTTTTCATGCTTGTGCAACAAGTACTTTATTCCAGTGAGCCATCTCCCAAATCCTCAAATTAGATTTTAAGTATTTGCTTTCTGAAAAGGTATGAAGAATAATGGATAAGAAATAGATGCTACATGGTGATTGATCACTAATAGTCTATTAAATATTCTTATTTTAATAATCTAGGCTTCCTTCCAGCGCTCCAATAGTCATGACAAAGTGAGGAGAATTGTTGCTGAGGAGGGTCGCACAGCAAGAAATCTGATAGCTTGGAGTGTTCCACTAGAAAACAAAGATGATGATGGTATGTACTTTACAAGTTAGCTTTTCCTTTAATGTAAATTGGAGGACAGGTGGGTGTGCTGGTGTGAGTCCCACACCCACCAGTGGTGTGGTGGTGGTATGGAAGATTGGAGGCAAGAGGATAGCTTTAAAAGTTCAAGGCTGGCCTTGGCAATGTAGCAAGGCCCTGTCTAAACAAAATGAAACAAAGCAAAATGCATAAGCATATATTTAGTCTGAGAGAGTAAGTAGATTTAAATGGAATGTTCACAATTAGAATTCTTCAGCAAATTGTCATATTAAATAATATTGATTTTGTACAAAAATTGTTTAAAAAGTATTGTTCATTTGCTGTTTTAAGAAATAATGAAATTATTAAGCTATTACTCTGCTAGTTGAAATGGTGATTTATTAACTTCATAATTTTTTCTGTGTTTATCATTTAGCCTTCTAATATAAAGAATAGTTTCTTCCTTTTATTTTAACATTGTATATGTATTTATAAATTTAAATTTGTGTAGATTCATGACTTCTTATTTAATGGAGTATAATCTGTGACTCTCACTTGGTGTTCAGATTGTCTTTGGTTTGACTAGTGGAGATTTTTGGTGTTTCTGTTTTCTTTGGACATCCTTTTTCTTTGAGAACAACCTTACATGATAGGGTGTGTCAAGCCAACTAATAATGCACCATGCTGTTGTTATATCTTAGTAGTAGAATGCTTGTGTATAGTCTTGGTTAAAAAGAAAATTATATATAGGGCTGAAGATTCCTCTCTGAGAAATCTTTTGAATAAAGATTTCTCTGGTGCTTGAGAACATAGATTTAAAAAACAAAATGAGATTAAAAAAAACCTTCATCATTAGTTCATATTCATTGACAATGAATAAAATTATACTGTTCTGTAGTTTTCAGATAGAAATTATGTACTAGGGATGCTTGAATGCATTGTATTGTTTAGTTGTATGTTATATATCACCTAAAGTTTAGTTACATGGTATCTCTTTTGATTTATGTGTCTATTTACTTCTTTATGTCTTGAAGGGAAACCTAAATGTCAAACTGGTGGAAAATCTAAGAGGACAATTCAAGGCACTCATAAAACTACTAAACAGGTATAGCATATATAATTTTTTACTAATTTGTTTTAATTCATTTCCTGAGAATAATATCCATTATACAAATTTAAATTTCAGGATTTAAATATTGTATATATTACTTATATAAAAATTTAGGGTAACATTTTTAAATTTAAAAGTATGGATTCTATATTCACTATATACCTAGTCCTAATTAATTAACATATACTAAGTAATTAATATATCAGTCTTACTGAGATGCCTTAAGAGGTACAAGGTGAATAGTGGTAGAGAAAGACACCTGTGCACCTCCTTTGGTCTCTACCTGTGTGTGCATAGGAGCAAACACCTGATACGTGTGTGTAGCCTCCAACAATGTCAGCAACAAGAAAGCGATGTTACTGTATGAAGAGAAACAAGCTCAGAGAGGCTGTATAACACTCAAGTAAGCAACAGCCAGTGTTTCAGTTTATAACCTCAGCTTCTCTGCTGTCCATTTCATATTCAAGAGCTTATGATATTCTTTCTTTAAGTAACAATGCTTTTAGTTTGTAGAAGTCACAATTTAGTAGGTCTAAAAGTTTCCAAATAGATTCACTAAAGCTGTATAGAATCCAGCCCTACACCTTATTTTAAAGATGATCAGGATATTTATAGTTAGTTTTTCCACAGCCTTTTCTTTATATACTTGCTGTTTTAATTTGATATTATTAGATATATTTATATAAACCAAAAACTTGATATAAGGAACGTGGGGTTTAAATCATGCTATCATTGTGCATTCACAAAGAGGCCACCTTACAGAAGCATCAGTGACAATTTTTTTAGATATGAATAAAGAATATTTTAAAAATAAGATAAATATTTGCAGATAGAAAGGAAACAAAACTTTCTATTTAGAAGTAAGGAGTCGAGGACACAAACTAAATAGTGAAAGCATCTGGAAGGTGAGTTCCAATGAGATCAAGAGGCTGGGTGCCGTTTGACGTGAGAAACAAATTTATGGTCTGACTTGAAAACTTAGGCCTGAACTCCAGAAAAAGAAACACCCTGTCAGAGTCAGATAAGATCCCCGGCTGGGAGTGTAGCTGATTGCAGCTGGTGCATTACAGCAGCGGAGACTGCTTTCAGGAGTCACCCTCTGAAGACTCTGTGCCATACTCCTTAAGGGAAAGAGCTGTAGGCTCTGGTACAAGACCCCGGGAAGTAGACCTATAGTGGGCCCGATTGATGATATCTAAAGGTGAGCAGAGTGAGAAAGTGAAAGATATGAAACTCAAAATAAGTTTGCCAAATAAAAGATCAAAGCACATGAAGATAATGCTATAAAATAAGTTAATATTTTATACAAATGAGAATTTACTCCTTAGGTAATGAAAAGTAAAAGATAAATTATTCTAAAAAGAGTTTTCAAATAAATGAGTTTAAGGTTTTCAAGGGAAAGAGTGACTATACCAGAAATTGATAAGTTATGAAGTAAAAAAGTTAACTATTAATTTCAAACATTTATAGATATGTCAGTGAAATTTTGGAAAACTACGATTACTATAAACGGCGTATTGGAAGGAGATTAGTGAAAAAACTTATGAACTGGTGGGTGCTCTGAGGAGGATTTAGAGTAGGAGAGGACTGAAGACATGGGGGTGTGAAGAAAACCTGAGATGGAATTTCTAACACATGTCTTCTCAGGCTTCCAAAAGGAGAAAATAAACGGTGCATTGAGAGTGCTTTTTACCTGTGTGTTCTCAGAGCTTTAGAACATAAGCTGGAGCTGAGCAGCTTAAATAAAAGTAGACTTATACTTAGATCTGTTTCATAGGGTCTTCAGAACATCAGCATAAAAGAAAATCTTGAAACTTACCAAAAGTAATACCAGAGGATTACAGGTTACTAGCAGTCTTTGTATCCACAAAAAGACACCAGAGCAGTATCTAAGAGTTATAAGGCCAGCAAGCCCACAGAACTCCTCTGCTGAAGTGCTCTGCTTAGTTAGATGGTTATTCCATTACAGAAATGAATTAAAGTCAGATATACAAAGTTTCAGATATACAAAGCTTAAGTGCTAACCATTGTTTTAGTCTGTCTTGTCCTACTGTAACAAATTTCCACCAAATGAGTAATTTAAAAGCAATAGCCATTTATATGGTATATAGTTCTGGAGGCTGAGAAATCTAAGATGCTAAGCTCAATCTGGTGAGAATCTTTTTGACTTCTCAGCCTGGCAGAAAGTATCATGCCAATATCATAGGAATAGTGTCCTCACAAAGAAATGAGATCAGCTGGGTTGGAAAGATGACTCAGTGGGTCAAAGTGCTTGCTAGTGAGCCTGATGATTTGACTTTGATCTTGGGAACCCACATGACAGAAGGAGAAAACTGAGTCCTACCAGTTGTCCTCTGCCCCAACCCTTGCCCTTGTACATGTGAGTGCATACACATGGACTCTTCCTTTAACTGCTATGAGCTTCTGAGCTAAGGGTGGGGCTTCAGAACTTTCTTCCCTCTCCATGCTGGAGTTTTTACTAGAAAAATCTGCCTCTTATTTAGGGCAGACATTTATTTGATAGATTCAAGTGTGGTATAAGCTGAAAAGAATGTCTTAAAAATTCATATTGAAAGATTGCTTTATAAAATAATTAACTGCTAGAAGCCTTTTACTTGCCTTTTTAATGGTTCATTTATTTCATCAGAATACTGCAGTAGAATGTAAAATAATATCCACAACTGGTGAGAAACATTTTGATAAAAGTCCTACAAAAACGAGGCACCCACGGAAAATTGACCTAAGAGCTCGCTACTGGGCATTTCTTTTTGACAATCTTCGCCGGGCAGTAGATGAAATCTATGTGACTTGTGAATCAGATCAGAGTGTGGTGGAATGTAAGGTAAGGTGTGCTTTGCAGCTTGTCATTCATCTAAAGTCATATGCTTTAAAAGGTTTCCTATATCTGACTTGTTTACTTCATTTTTTTTTTGTTTTAATTATATAATTTTTATTTTATTACCTGCAATGAGAATTGTTCTTTTAACCCCTGCTCCAAGACTCACATATGCTTGAGGCTTTCTTGATTTTTAGTTTTTTAAATTTTTAATTTTTTTATTTGATGTAATATATGTCTTCTTATTTTCTGTGAAAGATTAGTGGAAAACTGTCTTAACTCAGTCCTAGGGAAGCAATCAGAGGCTGTATGAACACATACATGCGTGCACGTGTGCGCACGCACACACACACACACACACACACACACACACGCACACGCACGCGCACACACAGGATTTAAAAAGTTCTAACTGCATTTTCTTTGGCTGCTGTTGGTAGTAAGAGTGAGATTTTCATAATCTTTGGTTTCATGTTTCATGCTTTAGTTGGGAATTGCTCCCTTTCTGCTGAAATAATTGGGATGCTTTAATTTATTCTGGTTAGAGAAAAGAAATTGATAGCTAACCATAAACAATCCTGGGTGGGACTGGGATATCACTGAAAGGTGTATTTTCTGATTTTTAGATAACCTTGTGTTTGTAAGAACTTTAAACAGGGTCTTGTTCTGGAAACTCACTGAACAGCCTGGTCTTTTAGTAAATACAAGCTATATACTATGTTAATTTTTATTTAGTAAAATCTTAAGAAAGTCAATGGTACATTTTCATAGAATTTATTAAAGAGGTAACAGAATTTATATTTTTTAAATAACCATGACTTTAATGGTGACCATGGTTCATTATTTAGCCTTTGCAATACATGAAGAGTCAAAGGTTACAGGTTGAAACAGTGTTTGTGTTTCCTCTTTAATTGGAAACAGTCAAGTTAAGTTTTATACTAGCTTCAAAATATGGTTCATCAGAAGTACATTCTAAAATTAACAATAGTTGGAATTATTCAAATATGTAGTATGGTGGCTACAATGAATATTGTTATCATGTAAAAACTTTTTATGTTTTAAGAAAAATATTTAATTTTTAAAAGTTAAATTTAGTCTGTGTATGTGTACCAAGTCAGATGACAACTTGTGGAAATTGATTCTCTCTTTTTATTGTATGGGTCTTGGGGGATCAATCTCAGGTTGTTAGGAGACATAGCAAGTACCTTAATTTGCTCACTCATCTTACTGCTCCAAGAAAAATATTTTTAATTCACATCATATAATCAGTCAGCATATTATGGTGGAAAGCATTACTATATTTGGTTTTGGGTTCAGCATCTATGAAGTGAATGTATGAGTCTAAAAGTGAGTGTGTGAGTCTAAAAGCGAGCATATGAGACTGCGTACTTTCTAGGTCATTCCTAGAGCTCAATCATGTGAACAGATTCTTTGCTTTGTGATTTAAAATAACAATATCTGATTGAAGAAATCAAATTTGTTTGTGGACTGCATTCTGTAAAGGAGTGAGAGATTGGCCAGTTGCAGACACAGCTTTTGTAATGACTCCTTCCTCTAGTGCTGCTGTTTGAGGGAAACTCATTGTTGTAAGGAATTGTGGCTTTTATTTCTGGTTCTGTCACTCATTTACCTAAGTTTTGTGCAAGTTTAATAGTATAAAGACTTGTTATTCAGCTATTAAAACCAATGACTTCATCAAATTCTTAGGCAAATGGATGGAACTTGAAAATATCCTGAGTGAGGTAACTCAGTCACAAAAGAACACATATGGTATGTACTCACTGATAAGTGGATATTAACCCAAAGTTCAGAAAACCCAAGATACAATTCACAGACCATATGAAGCTCAAGAAGAAGGAAGACCAAAGTGTGCATGCTTCAATGCTTCTTAGAAGGGGGGACAAAATACTCACAGGAGCAAATATGGAGACAAAATGTGGAGCAGAGACTGAAGGAAAGGCCATCCAGAGACTGCCCCACCTGGGAATCCATCCCATATACAGTGGCCAAACCCAGACACTATTGCGGATGCCAGGAAGAGCTTACTGACAGGAGCCTGAGAAGCTGTCTCCTGAGAGACTTTGCCAGAGCCTGCAAGTACAGAGGCAGATGCTCGCAGCGAACCATTGGACTGAGCATGGGGTCCCTGATACAGGAGTTGAAGAAGGGATTGAAGAAGCTCAGGGGGTTTGCAGCCCTGTGGGGGGAGCAACAGTGTCAACTGGCCAGACCCTCCCGGAGCTCCCAGGGACTAGACTGCCAACCAAAGAGTATACATGGAGCGACCCATGGCTCCGGCCTCATAGGTGGCAGAGGATGGCCTTGCTGGACATCAGTGGGAGGAGCGGCCCTTGGTCCTGTGGAGGTTCGATGCCCCAGTGTAGGGGATTGCCAGGGTGGGAAGGTGGGAGTGGGTAGGTGGATAGGGGAGCACCCTCATAGAGGCAGAGTGAGGGGGGATGAGATAGGGGGTTTCTGGAGGGAGGACCTGGAAAGGGGAAAACATTTGAAATGTAAATAAGGAAAATATCCAATAAAAGGAAAAAAGAATGCTATTTAAAGAATATTTTTCTTAGTAAACAGAATACAATATTTGTGCATAGAAAAATAAAGATTTGTTATGTAAGGTGCAGGTTAAGAGTGAAAAGGGGTTTGAGAAAGTGTGATTGTATACAAGAGGCTGGAGGACTCATGTTGGTAGGACCTGGAAACTTAAAATCATTTTCATTTTCTCTTCTCTTCTGCCTCTAGGACTTCTAAAATAATGCAAATAGATACAATTTAACTATTAGTCTAAGTACATGTTGTGTTATCATTTGTATTTTTTTTTTTGCTTTTTTCTCTTTTATTATTATCAAAACTCTGCTATTTAATTTTGCATTTGGTTAATATACTTGTGAGACATAAAAGTCAGAGATTTCCCTGATGTTTTATTTTTATTTATTTTTATGTTTATGGGTGTTTTGACTGCATGTATGCAGGTGCCTGAAGAGGCCAGAAAAGGTCATATGATCCCCAGGGATTGGTGTTCGAGACAATTGTGAGTTGCCAAATGGGTGCTGGGAGAACAGCTGGTGCTCCTAACTACAGAAAAATCTCTAGCCCCTTTCTTTTATTTTTCAGGTGATTTACTCTGTATTTTGTTAAAGAATTGAAGGCTTTGTATTCATTGGCAGTTTTTGTGCCTTAACTGAATAATCATAATTCAGTTTGTGTTTCATATGTAAAGTACAGTTAACAACATCTTTGTTTTGTAATTCACATGAGAGGTATATCACAATAGTGAAAGGTATTTTTGTTTTACTCAGGATTGTTGACCCAACTTTATATTTTGAGTCAGAAGGTATGTTTATTGTAGCACCAACCATTTTACTACATGATTTTTTCAAGCACTGACACTCCAGTAAAACCACACACACTCTAACCCTTACTCCTCCCTTTCTCTTGCTCCCTTACAGAGTGAGCCAAAAGGTGGGTTGAAGAGGCTTTGACTTTTGGCATTTATGCAGTTAGTACAGTGGTGGCCAACCCTCTATTTGTTCACAGTAAAGTTTGAGGTGAAGACTAAGGATTTGGTTGGGACATTTGTAAGTCTAAATTCACAAAGAGGAGAGTGATACAATTTTCTCTGGATGGATATTTGCCTTGGTTATGATGTGTCTGGAATCCGTTAAAGAATTTTAAGGGAAATAATGCTGAGAACACATTTTCTTCCTTTCCGTGTTTCCCATTTGAATTTGCAGAATGGGGAACTAGATATAAATATGTGGTAGGTTGTTGTTGCCTGTGGAGACTGGCGTTGCCGCTTTCTCAGAGAGTGTATAGTATGACAGACTTTCTGTGTAGCCCATGCCCTCTTGAAGGATGCTTGGACAGTATGCTTTTGAACATTGGCTGAGTGAACACATGAAGAATTCTGTCAGAGAAATTGAGTCAGAGAAAAGAGCCTTGAAGACATCATGTCCTGGGAGCACTTTTGTTGGCAGTTGACATCAGTTGAGGTCCTAGAAGAGGGCTGGCTGATGACCATGGTGGACCATCACTAATGTCTGGCTGGCTTTGGAAGTAAACTGTTGCAGAGGATAGAAGCTTGTAAAGGAAAGAGATAAGAGATAAGAAGGGGCATTGTGGACGATGAAGGAAAGAGAGAGCCAGTAAGAATAAGTTATGCTCTTCCCCACCATTTATGCTAATAAGGAAGGATGTCAATAGATGGGATTTAAAAAACGATGTTTTACATTTATTTGATTACCATTTGATTATCTCACTCTATGCCATATATATGTATATATATATGTAATTATTATTGTATATTAGTTGAAATAATTTATTAATTAACTTTTTTGATGATTCCATACATGTTTATAATATATTCTGGTCACTCTTTCCCTACACATCTGATATCTCCCTCCTATATTCCTTGGTGCATCCTCTTTACCTGTTCAGAGAGCAGTTAGCTACCTCCATAGCAGTTACACCACTGTTGTGTAAGTGGGGGCATCCTGCCTGTCAAGTTTGTAATTTGTGGGGTTCACAGCTAAGTAAGACCATTGGTGCCTTTTCCCCCATAGTAGCCTATATAGTAACTTCCTGCATTATGAAAGCTATCCATGAGGGGGGAAATCTTCCAGCTCAACTCTAGCTTGATTTCTTTTGTTTGTTTGTTTTTTTTTTTTTGGTTTTTCTTTGGTTTTTCGAGACAGGGTTTCTCTGTGTAGCCCTGCTTGTCCAGGAACTCACTCTGTAGATCAGGCTGGCCTCGAACTCAGAAATCCACCTGCCTCTGCCTCCCAAGTGCTGGGATTAATTTTTTTTTTTTTAATTTTTATTTTTGGATATTTGCTTTATATACATTACAAATGTTTTCCCCTTTGGAAACCCCCTATTGCATTCCCCCTCCCCCTGCCTCTATGAGGGTGCTCCCCCCACTCCCATCTTCCCTCCCTAGCATTCCCCTACACTGGGACCTCTAACACCCTCAGGTCCCACTGATGTCCAACAAGGCCCTCCTCTGCCACATATGTGGCCAGCACCATGGGTCCCTCCGTGTGTATTCTTTGGTTGGTGGTCCAGTCTCTGGGAGTTCCGGGGGGTCTGGCCAGTTCACACTGTTGCTCCTTCCATGGGGCTGCAAACCCCCTCAGCTCCTTCAGTCCCTTCTCCAACTCCTCCATCGAGACCCCACTCTCAGTCTAATGTTTGGCTGCCAGCATCCTCCTCTGTATTTGTCAGGCTCTGCCTGAGCCTCTCCGGAGACAGCTTATCATACTCCCATCAGCAAGCACTTCCCAGCATCCACAAGAACGACCGGGTTTGGTGGCTATATATGGGATGTATCCCCAGGTGAGGCAGTCTCTGGATGGCCTTTCCTTGAATCTCTGCTCCACACTTTGATGTAACCAAGATGTGTGGTGGTGTCTTTAGAAGATACAGTTATCTGGCATCTTATCATCTAGTTCTGGTACTTGAATGTTGCTGAAAAGAAATGCCATTCTAGTAATCAAATCCAACAAATTGAGGATTCAACTGAGTAGTTATGGGGAAAAGCAACAATTATCTTATGTTTATATCTCAATGAATTGAGTTTTCTCAATTAAGTAAGTTAAGACAAGTTCAAAATGTAAGTGGAGCTAGGCCTTCTACCAGAGGCCTATAATCCCTGGTATTCAAGCAGAGGCAGGGGAATAATGAGTTTAAGTCCTTCCTTGACTACAGAGTGAGTTTAAGGCTAGCCTGGGCCTATTAATGAGCACCTATTTCAAAATAAATAGTGGAAAAAGAAAAAAAGAGAACTGGTGATGTAATTTCATGCTACAGTGGTCCCCTAGCATGTGTGAAGCTTTGGGTGCAATTCTCTATGATATTTGTTTTTCTGGGCTGGGTTATTTCACTCAGGAAGATTGTTTCCAGTTTCATTAATTTACTTGTGAAGTTCATAATTTCATTTTTCTTAATAACTGAATGATACCCCATTTTGAAAATGTACCATATTGATTGGCATTGTTGATTCATCTGTTGATGGACATCTAAGCCATGTCTATTTCCTGGTTATTGTGAATAGTGTATCAGTGAGCATGTGACGTTCTCATTATATAAGTCTTCTGCTTTCTTTGTTAAACTTATTTCAGTGTATTTTATTATTATTTTGAGTGGTGGTGTTTTCCCTGATTTCTTTCTCAGTATGCTTGTCATTTATATATAGGAAGACTACAGATTTTTATGTGCTAATTTTGCATCTGGTTACATTGCTGAATGCAATAGTGGAAAAATTTAAGATATTAAAATGGAATTTAATAAAGAGACAGAATATCAAAAATTAAATAAACAGAAAAATTTAATAAAGAAACAGCAAGCAACAAAAAAATTAGATGAAAATTTTAGCATTTCAAACCAAAAATTCAGAGAAAAGTCTTAGCAACATACTGTATCAAGTGGAAGAGAGAAAAACAAATCATAAAGACAAAGGAGAAAAATTGGATTAATCAAAGAAAACATCAAATCCAAAAGAATCCAGAAATAGAACATGAATGAATTCCGGGGCACTATCAAAAACCCAAGCCTGTCGATAATAGATTTTGGAGACCAAGAGACCCAGCAAAATCATATAATTACATTTCCCTTAATCTAAGAGATGCCTGTCAAGGTTCAGGAGTTATAGAGAACACCAAAGAGATGGGAGCAGAAAAAGCAAACAAGTAAACAAGAACTGCACATTGTATAATAGCCAAAACACTAATATGAAGCACATTAAAAAGTATATTAAACTGCAGGAGAGAAAGATGAGGTCACTTTCAAAGACTGAAATAAATGCCTTTTCTCTCTCCTACAGGATATTTTTATTAATTATCTGGGAATTACATACAATGCACCCTGCTCACACTTTGTATTCCTCTAAGGTCTACCTTTCCACCCTTGTACCACCCCCTCAAAAAAAAGTCCAATTTTTGTTGCTCCTACACTCATTTGAGCATGGTTAAAATCCCAGTGGCTAGCCTCTGAAGGAAAACTGTGTCCTGACCCATGTCCTACCCCCCATTGGCTATCAACTGTGAAGAGCTACACTTCAGAGTTTTTTTTTTTTTTTTTTTTTATCACATTTTTAAAGAATGTCTATCTAGACTGCTGCTGCTTTTTTAGGGAGAGGGAATGTCATGCCTTCCATGTCTTTTTTTTTTTTTTTTTTTTTTTAAGATTTATTTATTTGTATGTGAGTACACTGTCAGTGTCTTAATGCACACCAGAAGAGGGCATTGGATCCCATTACAGATGGTTGTGAGCCACCATGTGTTGCTGGGAATTGAACTCAGGACCTCAGGAAGAACAGTCAGTGCTCTTAACCGCTGAGCCATTTCTCCAGCCCCTCTTCCATGTCTTATTCTCAGTTCTGAGTCTGCAAGTCATTGATACCATTGCAAAAGACGCTTCCTTGCCCATAGCAGCCAGCAGCAGCACAGATTTTAGACTTCACATGGTTTCCATTGGTAGCACTGATCGTGGCTATCGATGTGGCCTCTCGTAGTAGCAGCATAGACCATAGAATTCTTTTGAGGAGACTTAATCCAGAAAATGAACCATTCATCTTCATCTGAGATATCTTGATGCTCAGAGTCAGGGTGATTGTGTGGTTGAGCATCGTGTCTAGGGGCAGGACCTGCTTGAGCTCCAGGCCACTGCATACTACCCTGCCCTTGGTATCAGCTGCCCCACTGGCTTCCTGGGCACAACCATTGTGCTTGCAGCCCGTGGGCAGCTCCATGCCACAGGCTGGGCTTGCAGGTTGAGCATTTGTGTTGGCTTAGCGGGAAGTGACAGGATGAGGTGCCTTGGTGGTGGCCTGAGCTTCCCAGCACCCTGAAGCCTGGCCCCACTCAGCAAGGACATGCTTCTTTGTCCAGTGTGTGCTGCTCCAATCTACCATCATTCTTTTTTGAGTTTCATGAAACTACTCTTTAAAAGCATCTTCCCATAAGACCTGCTTTTTTTAGTTGTTCCAGAGATGTTCTGAGGTGTGCAGGCTTGTTTTCTCAAAGCCTGTGTGTATCTCTTAGGCTCCTCAGAGTGGCTTTGGCCCTGGTCTCAAATCTTGAGCATGCCAGTAGGATTTGCTGAAGGAGGCCGAGACAGGAGAATCATCAGTTCAAGGCCAGCCTGGGCCACATTTTTACCACAGGGGCACGTGTTCCACTATGTTCATAGTGGCCTTGTTTGTGATAGCCAGAAGCTCGAAGCAACCCAGATGTCCCGTGACAGAAGAATGGATACAGAAAATGTGGTTCATTTACACAATGGAACACTACTCAGCTATTAAGAATGAGGAGGACATCCTGAGTTTTGCAGGCAAATGGATGAAACTAGAAAATACCATCCTCAGTGAGGTAACTCAAACACTGCTTTTTCAATGGAGACAATGAAAGCCAGAAAGGATTAGACCAATGTTCTGTGAAAGTCCACAGATGCCAGTATAGCTTTCTGTACCCACCAAAACACTTTGATATTCTCAAAGTAGAAAGAAACACTTTACATTGACAACAGCAGATCTAAGGACTTTATGGCCTTAAAGTAGCTCTGCAGAGAATCAAGAAGGAGTACTTAGGTCTGGAAGAGATGGTTAAACACAGCTAAGAAGGAACAAGGAACAAAAACAATTCCAGAACACTGAATCAATAGAGATGCAATAACAACAAAAGCAACAAAATGATGGATATACACACTATTTAATAACTTAATATTAACTGTCATTGGGGTAAGCTTTGGTGTTTTAAATTTTTGAGTGTGTTGTTTATTTCCTATTTGTGGTTTGAGATGTGAACTCCCAGCCACTGCTGCAGCTTCCTGCTGCCTGGTAACTCTACTCTGCCGTCATGGATTCTAACCTTTGGAACCATAAGCCCCAAATAAACTCCTTCCCTATAAGTTGGTCATGGTGTTCTATCACAGCAGTAGAAAAGTGACTGATTTTAAAGTATAACTATCTCAAAATATATGTGCATTTAAGGCAGTGAGAGGCTTCTTAAAGCAGATGTAGGGAAAAATAGATGTCAGGATTGGAGAAAAAATTTAATTAGATAATTTTTACTCAGGTGCCAGAGTAGGAATTCTTCTCTTTCTTTCTTTCTTTCTTTCTTTCTTTCTTTCTTTCTTTCTTTCTTTCTTTCTTTCTTTCTCTCTCTCTCTCTCTCTCTCTCTCTCTCTCCCCTTCCTTCCTTCCTTCCTTCCTTCCTTCCTTCCTTCCTTCCTTCCTTCCTTCCTTCCTTCCTTCCTTCCTTCTCTCTCTCTCTCTCTTTCTTTCTTTCTTTCTTTCTTTCTTTCTTTCTTTCTTTCTTTCTTCCCCCCCCCTCTCTCTTTCTTTCTTTCTTCACTTTACATGCCAATTGCTGCCCCCTTTCCCAGTCCCCTTTCTCACAGTCCCTCTCTCCTTCCCTGTCCCCTTCTCCTCTGAGAGGATAGAGCCCCCCTGCCCCTGGGTATTTCTCACCTTGGCATATCAAGTCTCTGCAGGGCTAGGCACATCCTCTCCCACCGAGGCCAGACAAGGCAGCCCAATTAGGGGAATGAGATCCACAAACAGGCAACAACTTTAAAGACAGCCCCCTGTTGTTGGTCCCCTACACGAACACTGAGCTGCAACACTGCTACATATGCGTGGGACCCTAGGTCCAGCCCGTGTATTGGTTCAGTCTCTGAGGCCTTCCAAGGGTCCAGGTTAATTGACTCTGTTGGTCTTTTTGTGGTGTTTTTATCTCCTCAGGGGGCTCTCAATTCTTCCCTCAACTCTTCCATAAGACTCTCTGAGCTCTGTCCAATGTTTGGCTGTGGGTCTCTGTATCTGTTTCAGTCAGCTGCTGGGTAGAGCCTCTCAGAAGACAGTTATAACAGAGTATAATTTATAGTGTCAAGGATTAGTGCTTGCCCATGGGATGGGTCTCAAATTGGGCCAGGTTTTGGTTGGCCATTTCCTTAGTCTCTGCATCTTTGCCCCTGCATTCCATCTTTGCCCCTGCATTTCTTGTAGACAGGACAAACTTTGGGGAAAGTTATGTGAGTGCATTGGTGTCCTTATCTGTCCACTGGGGATCCTGCCTGGTTACAGGAGGTGGCTTTAGGTTCCATCCTCACTGCTAGGAGTCTCAGCTAAAGTCACTCCTTAGACTCCTGGGAGCCTTTCCCATCCCAGGTTTCTAGCAGGTCCTAGAGATGCCCCCTACCCTTCCATCACTGCCAGCCACTGATTTCCATTCATTTTTCTGGTCCTTTGGCCCTCTCTTCTTTCTCTCTCCACACTTGATTCTGAACCCCCACTCCCACCCCTAATTCCCCTCTCCCACCTCATTCCCTCCTTCCACCTGCCTCCTATAACTATTTTAGTTCCTCTTCGAAGTAAGATTTAAGCATCCTCCACTTGGGACTTCCTTCTTGTTTAGCTTCTTTGGGTCTGTGGAGTGCAGTGTGGGTATCCTGTACTTTATGGCTAATATCCACTTATGAGTACATACCATGCATGCCCTTTTGAGTCTGAGTTACCTCACTCAGGATGACATTTTCTAGTTTCATCCATTTGCCTTCAAAATTCATGATGTCCTTGTTTTTAATAGCTGAGTAATATTCCATTGTGTAAATGAACCACATTTTTATATCTGTTCTTCAGTTGAGGGTCATCTGGGTTGTTTTCAGTTTCTGGCTATTATGAATAAAGCTTCTATGAGTGGAGCACATGTCCTTGTGGTATGGAGGAGCATCTTTGGAGCGTATGCCCAAGAGTTGTATAGCTGGGTCTTTAGGCAGAACTATTCCGAATTTTCTGAGAAACCACCAGATTGATTTCCAGAGTTGTTGTTACAAGTTTGCACTCCCACCAGCAATGGAGGAGAGTTCCTCTTGCTCCGCATTCCTGCCAACATGTGCTGTCACTTGAATTTTTGCAGAGTAGGAATTCTTAGCTTGGGGTTGTTGGGCTCATGTGTATATTACAAAATTATTTTGTAGAGGTCTTAAAGATGATTATGACCTGAAAATAGGTTGTGAATCTGGGTCAATATCTATTCCAGTTAAGTCTTGGGATCCTAACATAGATGAGAAAGGATCATGAGGATCTTGAGGTCCTATACAACTGTGCTTATTTGTCAGAAGAGCTCTTTTTGGTGGCTATAGAGTTAAAAAAATAACCCCGGAGTTTTATCTAATAGCTACATCAGTGTAGAGCCTTTAGATGAGCTTTCTTCACAGCACAGGACAGCAAAAAGCCTTGCCAATTTTAAAGAGACAGGTTGCAGTGGAGGAAAGGCATATGAGCCTGCCGAGCCTTGGAACTAGCATGGGGATTTGATCTGTTACAGGCTTGCTTGAGTTATTCAGGAACTAGATGCTCTTCTTTGCCAGAGGTAGTTGGCTTTGGGGGCAGATAAAGGAAGTAATGACTTTCCCTGACAAACAGAAATCTGCCTCACAAGATTTCTGAGGAATGCTGAGTTCAGGTAACAGTCTTTCTGTTTACCCAGTCAGTGTCCAGCCTGAGCTGAGCCCAGGCTGTCATTTAGGACATTGTTAGCAGCACTGCCATTTTTGGGGCCTGTTTTCAACTTAACAGGACCCATATAGGAGGAGTGAACCATCTCTTCCAAGTTCTCCTCTAACCTCCTCATAGCATGCATATATGTGTGCATGCACATACACTCAATAAATAAATGTAAAACAAGACTGGATAATTATGGTAGTTTAGATTTTTCAGGAAAAAAGAATATGATTGGTAATACAAAAATGGGACAGAATGTGAAATATAATAATAAATAATAACATGTTAATATCATCTTATAGATCATGGTCTCTAGTACTCCTATGTACTGATGAGGGACTATAAAAGTATTAGCAGCTCTGAAATTAATAGTGAGTCAGCAGCAGGCCTGAAGTGGACATCTCTCTATTCAGCAACTATCTATTGAGTATTCTAACATTTATTTCCAACATTTCTCATTTTTAATACTATTTACTTTTTTTTTTTGAGACAGTGTCACTAACTCTCAATAGCCCTGGCTGTCCTGAAATTTGCCATATAGCCAGGCTGACCTCACTCATAGGGCCCACCTGTCTCTGCCTTCTGAGTGCAGTGATTAAAGCGTGTGCCACCCTGCCTGACTCAACATTTACTTATCCCATAAACATTTATTCTTCATGCTGCTTATAGGACCTGAAGAAAGTGTAACTTCCAGTTAAATTATCCCTAAATTACCTTCAGTTCAT
Source organism: Uromys caudimaculatus (assembly GCA_028551405.1). Taxonomy (NCBI): domain Eukaryota; kingdom Metazoa; phylum Chordata; class Mammalia; order Rodentia; family Muridae; genus Uromys; species Uromys caudimaculatus. The sequence continues at coordinate 62,326,751 of CM052706.1, forward strand.
ATTGATTCAAAACATCAGAGGTTTTCTTTTTTCTTTTTTGTGTAGACTTTGCTAAAGAAGAATATCTATGTTTATATTGTTTCTATGGATATGATCTTTTGTTATACTTTTTGGTGAAGGTTCAGATTTTTTTTTTGTCACTTAAACTTTTTAATGCTCTCACATGACTTTAGAATAGGAAGCAGTTCTGGTTGCTCAGACCACACCACACTGTGAGAGTGTAATTCTAATAATCTCACCGCTCTGTTTTCCTCAGTTAAGTTCAGGTTTGCCTTTTGGAGAAAAAGGCTGTTCAGTATTTTATCTGACAGAATAATTTCTGCTTCTTCATGCACTGTACTGCAACGAAGGGAAAAGTTTTCTGAAAAACACTTTTCTTGTTGTAACTTAGAAAATGTGACATATTAATAAAAGCTAAGTAGTTTGAAATAGAAAAGACTTCTTTACATGGCATTAATGAGTTTTCAACATGTACTAATATTTGTTATGATACTTGGTAATGTTTGTAAGCGTGGCCATTTCTGGTTGTTGTTCATAGGAGATTTTGTGTATGTGAAATCTGTTCTGTTTCCTGAAAGGAAAACAGACTTTCCTATTTGTGTGACTTTGGATAGAAGTCAGTAACATTATTTAACTTTAATTTTTACATGAGTAAATTGGTCTAGATGAGGTCTGAGGATGTTTCATCTTTCACCTAAACCTATTTAGGTGAAATATTTGTTATTTGGGAGACTATTTCAGGCAAAATAAATGTCTTAAGCAATCGTTATAGGTAAACACGGGTGAATTGGAGTTTGAGTGTGTTAATTGGTCTTTATTTTATTTTCACAGGCATTATTAGGTCTTTGCATTTTCTTAATAGGTATATTCAGTTTTTGTTACTATAATGAAATACCATAGATGAGAAATGTTTATAGAGAAAAAGGTCAATTTAATTCAAAGTTCTAAAGATTTGGAATCAGTTCAGTTCTGTTGTATAACCCTTTGTCTGTAATACGTGTCGGTGTCTCTCATCATAGCAGCAGTGTGTGTGAGGAAGGAATCTCATCTCAGAATTAGAACCTAGAGAGACTGGGATCTCATATCCTCTGTGGACATGACTTATTTGGTTTAAACACCTTCTACTAAGACTCATTTTTAAAGTTCGAGCACCTTTCTTACTGCCACCCTGGCGACCATTCATTCTATGTTAGGGGCACACTTTAAATTGGCAACACCGCAGCAGTGAGGAATTCTGTAAGAAAAACATCTTGGGAAGGCAACTTGCTGCTGAGTTTAAGAGTGGTTGGCAACTACAATAAAATATTTCTGTATTATTATTACCTAGACAGCAGCAGCTTTAGTTTGCTCATAGAAGTGCTCGTAGTGATGAAATTATGGGAGAATAGCTTTCACTAGCAGATTTTCATTTCTTGTTTATTTTTTTCCTCCTCAGGAGTTTGATAAATACATTTATGTGTTATTCTAAGTTGTTATATTGAAAATTAAGAAGAAATATTTGAAGCGAATGATTCTGAGATAGTTTTGAGGACTAAAATTATTTACCTGTCATTTTGCTTTTTGCTGATTTCCTTGGTTTTATTAAACTATGGTTTTAGTAATAGCCTTTCTCAAACTAAGGAGGTATTACAAAGCAGTGCCTCTTAAAACTCATGCTCAGCAGCTGGGTGATGGTGGCACAGGCCTTTTATCACAGTAGTGGGGAGGCAGTGGCAGGTGGATCTTTTAGAGTTGGAGGCCAGCCTGGTCTACAAATTGAATTCCAGGACAGCCAGGCCTGGACAGAGAAACCCTGCTTGAAAAACAAACAAAACCCAAAAATAAACCAAAAAAACTTAATGCTCGTCTTGTTGAAGCACCTCTCTAGAAAGTTCTCTTTTGGCACTAATTTCTTGCAATGGATGTTTCTACCTCTTCATCCGCACTGACACCCACTGTAGCTCAAGTGGAGGGCTATATTGATGTTCCCGACCCAAGGGCCTCTGTACCAGTATTGTGTGTCTGGAGGACAAAGAATGGCGTCAACCATCCTGCTTTCTGTGCCAGTAACTCAAATTAATTATGAACCAATCGAATCCGTCGCAGCCAATTGGTAAACTAATTGGTAATTTTAGCTGTATTTCTATATGTAGTTATCTGAATGCCTGTAACATTACTTTCAGAGCCACTTTTGTTCTGCTCCATCTTGCTTGACAAAATGGCCTTCATAGCTTCAGGGAGAAAGATGTGCATCAGCGACTTCGAGGCCGCTCTGGCAGCTCCTCTCGCTGTTTGTATTCACTCATTTGCAAGCCTGACTCGGGTTACAGCTGCGCTGCCATTCTGATCATTTTTGATAACATTGATCTAAACATTCTTTAAAATATGCTGTCTAACCACCATCAAATGTACTTTCTCTCTGCCAACTAGTATCAGAAATATTGCTGCTATGGTCTTGTCATGTACTTTTTTTCCCAAGCAAAAAGGAAATCAGTTGAAAATTTCCAAAATAAATCATGCAAAATTAAATCTTTCTGTGCCCTAATGTAGGTAGTTTAAGTAGAATGAATTTAATTAGACAATTTGAGTTATATTAGTAGAATTGAAAGAAGGAAGCCAACTAACTCTTTTAATTTGTCCCTTTCCTGATTGTAGAAGACTTTTCATTACCAGTAATTTGGCACCAAGTACTTACTGCCTTTGAAAGGAAATAAACAATACTTCTCTGTTCAGAAGTCATGTAAAGTAGAATATACCTTTTATGACTGTTGAGGATGGCACTTTATTTCATTTGTAAATAACTTGACAAATTTATTAATACTGAGTCTGATTTATGAAGTGTATCTCTATGCATACTTTTAAGATATTTGCTATGGATTCTACAGTTAACCTAAACTTAGCTATGGAAAAAATCTTGCATTTTTTTTAATACTGCCTGAACCTATTGAAAAGTCTTTATAGTAAACCGAGGCTAGTAATTTTAAAAAGATTTTTAAAAAAGTTTTTATGTTCATGTATGTTTGTCTGTATATATATTGTGCAACATATGCATATCTGGTCTGATAAAGGCCAGAAGAGGGCCTTGGATTTCCTGGATCTGGAGTTACAATGGTTGTGAGCTGCCACGTGGGTGTTGGTGGCAGAGTTCTCGTCCTCTGAAGCACAGTCATCACTCTGACCTGGTGAACCGCCTCTAGAGCTTTGTGACTGACATTTCTTATAGGGAGAATGTTGTAGGGTGGTAAAATGGAAATAATTTACATTTCTTTGTCTTACGCATTTAAATGACAGCTTTGGCTGGTAAAATAATATTTACATATTTTGTTATACTTTATCAGTTTCTTTATAGGGGAATAAGGTATAGTGGCCTGTGCTTTACATTCATTTCTTACACAAAGTAAAATTTGAGATTTAGATGCATAATGAACCAATTATAAAAGAATACTTTTGTGAGATGTGTAGAATATATTGTCAAAGTAGTGTAACTGTGGGTTACCCAAAGAAGAAGGCTAGGGCCTGGGGAGATGCCTGGGAGAGTAAGTACTGTGCAAACCCAAGGGTCTGAGTTAGCACTGCCAGCATCCATATAGAAAGTCAGACTTGGCAGCATGTGTTTGTAATACCAGTGCTGGGAAGCAGAGACAAGAGGGTCCCTGGTTCCTGCTTGCCGGCCCATGTAGCCAGTCAGTGAGCTCCAGGCCCAGTGAGAGATCCTGCATCAAAAAATAAGATGGGGTGAGCCGGGGAGATGGCTTAGTGGGTAAGAGCCTGTCTTAGTCACTGTTCTATTGCTGTGAAGATATACCGTGACTAAAGCAACCTATAAAAGAAGTCATTTAATTGGGAACTTGCTTATATTTTCAAAGGGTGAATCTATCCATGACTGTCATGGCAGGGAGCATGGCAGCAGATAGGCAGGCATGGTGCTGGAGCAGTAGCATAGAACTTACGTGAGATCTCCACAAAGAGGAGACAGAGAGAGAGTGAGACTGGGCCTAATATGGGCTTTTGAAACTGCAAAGCCCACTCCCACCTACACTTCCCCCAAAGCCATAGCTCCTAGTCCTTCCCAAACAGTCCACCAACTTGTAAAGAAACATTCAAATATATTGGGGGGGAGGGGGGGGAGGAGGCGCGGAGCACATTCTTATTCAAATTACCACAGAATACTTTGTTTTCAAGCACAAGGGCCTGAATTTGAATCCCTAGCACCTGGGCATGGCTAGGCATTGTTGTATCCCCAGTACTGGTAGGCAAAGAGAGGCATCTCCTGAAGGTTGTTGGTTAGTTATCCTAGCTGAAACAATGAGCTTCTAGGTTAGCAAGATACCTAATTTATATGTATACATGTATTTGTATACCCACACATGCATGTGCACATACATGCATACAGACATAAAAGAAGAAACCTAGAGTGTAATAATGGTAATTATGAATGTGGTCAGGGAGCATAGATAGTATATTCATCCAAGCTAAGTTGGTTTTAAAATGTTTCCATCCTTTTCAGTGAATTTAGTGTTTGTCCTTGAAGTTCAAAGGGACGTTTGACCAGTAGGAGATGCAGCAGTACGTTTCCTTGCTTTCCTCACCTCTGTCTTCTTGCCTAACCAGGAGACACTGCTAAGCTAAAGCTGCAGTTTCTTTGATTATATCATCTTGCCTCCTGTCTCATTTGACTTTGTACCAAGCCATAAGAAATGATGGTAAAAATTTAAACATTAACTACTTAAAAAAGATAACTGTTTTTTGAGTCAGGAGTTTCATTTTTATTTGATCGATTCTCTATTTAAAAGGTTGTTTAATTGAAATACAATTACATCACTTCCTCCAGCCCCTTCTGTGACCCCCTCTCTTGAGTTGATAGACTCCTTTTCTTTATTATTGTTACTTGTGTGTGTGTGTGTGTGTGTGTGAGTGTGTGTATAGTTACATGTGTGTGTGTATGTTTGGTGTGTATGTGTGCGTTTCAGGGCTGACTACTCTGCATAGACAACCAATACAGGGGCTCGCCCTGGGGGAGAGGGTAGTTCTCCTTCTCTGACAGTCTGGTTGCCTCTAGCTTTTTGTCTAGGGGCGGTGGGGCTACTACTACATTAACGTGCCCATCGTTACTGCCACAGTTCCAGTTAATACATCAGTGTCTAGGAGAGACTGTTGGACAGCAGAATCCCTAGCATTCTGGCTCCTGCAGTCCCTTGTGCCTCCTCTTCTGCCATGTCCCTTCAGCCATAGATGCAGGAGCTATGATATAGATATAGCTCTTGAGACTGTCCTCTTAATGATCTACTGACCTCTGCATTGTTCCAGTTACTTTTTTTTTTTTTTTTTTTTTTTTTTGAGGTGGTCTTCCTTTGCTGTAGAGAAAGACTTCTTTGATGAGGCTTATATTTTGATATAGTGATAAGATTCAGAACAGTGGTTCTCAACTTGTGAGTCATGACCCCTCTGGGACTCTTATATCAGATATCCTGCATCTCAGATATTTACATTATAACCCATAACGTAGCAAAATTACAGTTATGATGTAGCAGTGAAGTAATTTTATTGTTAGGGGTCACCACAACATGAAGATCTGTATTAAAGGGTCAGAGCATTAGGAAGGTTGAGAACCACTGCTTTAGAATATAATAACACTTTGAGTCTCACAGCAACATTTAGAGGACAGTTCAGAAGCATATACTTCCTGCCCTGGTATTCTATACAACATAGTAAATTATTTCTAATAATGCTGATTTTTCACTAGTAGACAAAATTCTTAAAAAATGAAAAGAACAAAACAAAACAACAACAACAACAACAAAAAAACCCCAGAAAAATCAAGTTTTGATACATGAAAAGGTTTCTTAACAGGGATAGATAATTAGGCATTTATCTACAGGTAGTTCATAAAAACTGGCCGATTTCCAAAATCACTAAGCATATTTTAAAGTCCTCTATTATGAAGAGCTTCATTTGGGGTAAGGGGCATGACTCTTCTCAGATAGACTGTTTGCTTTTATTTTCTGTACACTGTTATTTTCTTTGAAATTCTTCTGAGATATATACTGACAAATGCATTTCTACTATGTCTTCTCATCTTCTATGGCATGGTTCAGTGTTGTTTTGGATACTTTTAAGTACATTCTCATGTGGAAACAACACTGGTCATGGAATAGTAACAACACTGCATCGTTTCTTGCATCTGTGCACATGTGTTATTTTTGAACCAGTGAGAAAGCCTCTGCTTCTTTGGGCAAGTATAGCTTGACTAATTAAATGCTCCTAGAATGTCATCAGTTGCAAGGAGTGCTGTACACGATGACTATGCGTTTTTAGACTCTTTGTTTTGTTATTGGTAATGCATCACATGGGCTGCATCTTCCCCAGAGCTGCATTTATTCTGTGCCCCTTATTTACATAGTCTTTTAAAAATGAGAATTGTGATTTTTCCAAGGGTTTAGTTTTTAGGATTTTGACATTTGGGATTTTAATTCCTCAGGAATGTGATATATTCAGGATTGCATCTTTCGGAAGTAGGATCAGTGTTAAGAACTGGCAGCTTAAGAATATTTATTAATTCTTCCTTGTTCACAAAAGTAGAACAGCTCCTTTAAAAAAAATCTTTAAAAATTAGCATTCTGTTATTTTCCTCATAGGTCTTTATGTATTTTATTAGATTTGTATCTATAAATATGCCATAGCTTTTGGATTTAACTATAGATGGTATTATTTATTTATATATACCTGTATTTGTTATGAAGACATTTAAGTTATATACTTATGTTTTGCTACTTATAATGAAATGATTATTACAGATAAACTAATTAATAGTCATCACCTTATTGTTTCTTTTGTGTGTGTTAGTAGTAAGAACATCAAAATCTATTTAATTTTTGTATATAATGCAATACTTTTAGCTACAGTCCTCACGCTTTACAGTAGAACCCCCCTCCCCAAATATTTGTACCTTTTGTCTTATAGTCTACCCATTTCCGCTTCTTGTCCATGGTAACCTTAATTCTGTTTCTGTGTATTGTGCTAGTTTTCTCCTATACAATATGCACTGCTTTCTCCTTTCACGTAGCTTATTTTGCTTAACATAATGACGTTTAGGTTATTCCCTGTTGTTGTGAATTTAGTGTTTTTTAGTGGTTAGAACTTGCAATATATACTTATGAACACTTTTACTTTCACATAATATTTATTCTAGTTTATGGTGAGTCCCTATAATAACAATAATTTTAATTCTTCCTCATATATCACTTTGTTTTAATACATTATAGCACATAGGAAGAGGCTGGAGAGATGGCTCAGTAATTAAGAGTACTGGCTGCTCTTCCAGAGGCCTGATTCATTTCCCAAAATCTCTATGGTGGCTAATAACTGTTGTAACTCTAGTTCCAAGTGTTCCAGTGTCCTCTTTGGGCCTCTGTGAGTACCAGTCACACCTGTGATGCAAAGACATGCATGCAGACAAAACACTTATATATCTAACATAATAAATGAAACATAATAATCTTTTGAAAAGAACACACAAGCATACTTAATAGAATACAATGTTTATTTTTTTATTTAAAAAAAAACCCTGTTAACTGCTAAATCTATTAATAAGAATAAGAATTTCCTTTTGCTTTTAATTCTTTGGGATATTGTACCTTTCTTTATGTACAGTTGTGCATTTGACTAATATTACTTTCTTTGTAAAGACTTGGGTTGTTTGTGTGTGTGTGTGTGTGTGTGTGTGTGTGTGTATGTTTTAGAATTTCTGACAGCAGGTTTATTTAAATCAAATTTTCTAGAAAGATAGAATGTATAATTAAGGCCAGTTCTCCTACTAAAGACAGTCTAGCTGAATTGTAAATTTTCAGAAAGCTTTAGAGTAGTGAAAGATTCTTATGAACTAAGCAGTTATAGGGGGCTTGATGCAGAAAATATGTAACTCTGGATGGAGAAGCTCAGGAGAACATTTCAGAGTAATTTATTTGTTGAAGAAGATATTGTGGTAGAAATTAGAAATGAAAATGTGAATGATAATAAAAAAATAATATGTATGGGTTAGAAACTGAGTTCTATGTATGGGAACTTTTTAGAATTAAAGCACAGGGCTAGTGAGTTGGCTCAGAAGGTATTGGTGCTTGCTGCCCAGGCCTGGCAACCCAAGTTTGATTTTCTGGAACTCATGTAAAGGTGGAGGTGGAAGGACAGAAGGAACGTTCCTTAATCCGATATAATGGGTATGTGTGAGAAATCCAAACAAAAATTGTATTTAATGGTATAAAGCTGAAAACTTTTATCTCTAAGGAATCAGAAAGTTATGGCTCATCTGGTCAATTGTACTCAGTGTTACACTAGAGGCACTGGTTACTGGGAGGGAGGCTGGTGTGGGGCTCGGGAGGGTGCACCAAGGAACTTTCAGATTGGGATGGTATTCTTCGTCATGTGTGATGGCTGTAAGGTCTTTGCAGTGACGTATATGCTTGTATGTTTGGTGTTGGTCACATGATACTTTTTAACAATTTACATGTATTATTTATATACTTTTCTGTATAGAAACTGCACAATTAAAGAATTAAAATGATTGCTAGTTAGTAAGACCTTAAGAAGATGTATTAGTGCCATTTCTTGATCTTTAAGCTCTGGACTCAAATTACATTATCTTCCCAACAGAATGAAAAACAAGCAACAGTTTCAAAAGAGCAAACAAATTAGATCAGTAGACTATCTCTTCTTTAATGAATGTAAATGTAAAAATTATTAATGTGATAATTTTTCCTAAAGCTCTTTTTCCCCCCACAGAATTTTTTTTTCACAGAATAGTAGTTAATGTTTTGTTATTTAAATTAGGAGGTGTTAATGATGCTGGATTACTATGTGAGAGATTTCAAAGCACTGATTGACTGGATTCAACTTCAGGAAAAGTTAGAGAAGACAGATGCTCAAAGCAGGTAATGAACTCTGGTATTTATATTCGTAGTAACCCTAGTTTCAGTAGCAAGCTTTGAAATTGACAGTGGATAGTGGATTTCATACCAGATTGATTTGAAACCTGTAACAATCTAATATTTCTCATTTGGTTCAGTAACAAATATTATTAATGTTCTTGCCAGTGCAAGTCATATTATTTAGTACAGAAATTAAATTGCTACATATGACACATGGATTTGTTACCTAACAGTCTAACAAAATGGGACTTATACATAATGCTGTATATGAATGATATGGTTGGAAGGTGGAACATTGAAGACGAAGACAACAGATCAAACGATTAAGTACGTGTAGGGAATACGTAAAGTATGCACAGTTTCCGGGAAGGTATAATATACTTTCTCATCATTGTAGACAGTGAGGAAATTGATTGATTTTAGTTTCCCTAGATACATTTACTTGCTACTAGAATACCACATTAAGATTTCATTTTGTTATAATTTTAGAAATCTAGAAAGCCTAATTATTTGCTAATTATTATACTATAGTAAACTATTTAGTATTCTCTTCATATCACTTCAGGTTATTGTATTTCATTTCATAGACTAAAGGTACTTTAAGCACATGAGAATATTTGAGACTCATTTATTCTTTGAGTCAAATTAAAAAAAAGTGTACATTCATGAGAAGTCATTCATGTACATTCTTACTACACAAATTCCTTAAAAATTATTGATGACAAGGTAGGAAATGCAAGGAGAGAAATGTGTATCAGAACTCTTATCACTATTGATCTAAGCTGTTCAGAATTATTGTGATATTATTTATTCTAGAATTCAGCATCTTTCTTAACCTACTGCATTAAATTACCAGTTGAACAGGATAGAATATGAGTTATGTTCAAGTCCCAATATTTTGTGTGTGTGTGTGTTGTTTGGGTACATGCAAGTATTTGTGGGTGTGCATTTCTGTGTGTATATATAGAGGCTAGAAGTTGGTATTGGGTGTCTTACTTGATCACTTTCGACCATAGTTTTTGAGAAAGGTTCTCTAAATTGGCTTGACAGGAAGCACCAGACATCTTCCTATCTCTGTTCCTTCTGGTCTGGGAGTATGGATTCACACCACTGTACCTGGCTTTTAAAGGGATCTGGGGATCCAGATTCAAGTCTTCATGCTTGCATGGCAGGCACATTACCCACTGAGTCATTTTCTCAGCACTCAGTAGCAGCTCTTGTTGTCCTGGAACTTGCTTTGTAGACCAGGCTGGCCTCAAATTAGATCTGCCTGTTTTTGTCTCTCCAGTGCTGAGATTAAAGGTATGCACCTCCATGCCACACACACACATTGGCATTTACATGAACTAATTACCATCATTCTCTTTGCCTCATGAAGCAGTTCCAACATATGGAAAACAACCTTAAATTTCCTGTTGATGGCATTAGTCTTTATTAGTGTATTCTTCAAGTCATGCTTGACTTGGGGTTAAAGATTAGAATTGAATATATACACATATATGTATGTATTAAAGATACTGATAAGCATTTATATAGCTATATTTTAAATAAAGACTTTGAGATAAAATTAGAAACTACCAAAGAATATTTTGACTCACTGGATTTAACAAGAATAAGCCTATCTGTAAATTTAAAATGTAGAACATTCTTGTAGCAGCACTAATGATGCAACTATAGCCATATGTCATGGTAGTCTTGGTAATAGCAGCAATATACTTTCTTAAATCATTTGGAAAATGACACAAATTCTAATAGAAACAGTGAGCCAAGGATACCAATATGTAAACTCCCAAAGAAAAAATTCAGATGTCAATAACATGTTATTCTTACTAGTTATACTAATAAAATTACACCATTAAAAAAAGAAAACAAAGACTGTGTAACCATTATACTGTTTTTTTTTTAAAAATAAAAGATACCAAATGTTGGCCAAGTCGAATGGAAATGAGCACCCTTCGTCTGATAGGGCTACAGTTTTCCAGCAAGGTGATTGGGTTATAACTTACTCAAATCTTCGGGCTTTTGAATACTATTTTATCTGAATTTTTTTGTTTTCTATCAGTAATCAGATTTGTATAGCTTTGTTTTTGTTTTTGTGTTTTTAGTGAGGGGTTAAAATATCCAATGACTATATTACATGGAAAGTAAGCTATAGGGAGACTGGCTGGAATGATAGGCTTTGAATACAGGATGTTGCTTTTAAAATATTTCAATAGGATATGTATCCTGTCAGCTGATTGTGGGGCAGAGAATAAAGAGGGTAGCTTCTCCAGTAAAGAGCAGTGGCATCTTTGTGTTTCTACTCTGGTGATTAAGAGGTAGAGAAAGACATTTCATGTATTCTCATGTGCTCTCCTTTTAACTCTCACTGTTTCCTTTGTTTTGATTTTTTTTCCATAAACCTAGTTATCTGGAAAATCACACAAACTAACCTGAATTAGTAGTATTGTTTTAATTTACTTTTCTGAGCATATGGAGAAGCTTGTAGATTTTAACAGGTTAATCTCAGTTGGGTATGGTACACAAGAGGTAGAGGCAGGAGGATCTCTTAAGTTCCAGGCCAGCCTGATCTACATAGCAGGGTCCTGGCCAGCCAGACCTGCATACTGTCACAAACAAGCAGTGCATCTCATGTCTTCTGTAACCCCATGATCTTTTTGAGGGAAGTACTGGCTGTTGTTTCTTTGTGTGGAAAATCTTGTACCAGGAACCATCAAAGATTGCTTACTTGTGTGGTACCTTTCTGGTAAGCAAGATTGCAGGCAGAAGATAGGATTTGACCATATTTTTACTCATTAACAATCAAAAGCAACTATTAGTTTGTTTCTCCTTTTTCTGTTAAAGTCATCTACTATATGTTCTAAATTGTCAGACCAACCTCACTGGCATGGGAAGTAAAGAAGATGTCTCCAGGACGTCATGTGATTCAAAGCCCATCAACAGATAGAATGAATGTAACATCAACTGCAAGAAGAAGCTTAAACTTTGGGTGAGATGAAAATACTCATAATATTATAAAACAAGTATTTCAAGAGAAAAATATCCATAGATAATATCCCATATATAAAAAACCATCTATCATTTATTTCCAGGACTTACCAATTTCTGCTCAGAACTCAATACACACATGCACAAACACAAACACAAAGGAACAATTGACTGTGTGTGCTCAACTCTAAATGGAGCATCTTTATCAATGTCCTCCACCCTCAAGGCTCAGGAGCTATCACAGAAGAGGGGGCAGAAAAGACTCCAAGAGGATTGGGAGGGATGCTGTAAAATTCTCCCTTCAGGACATGACAGGGGTATTGCATTCATGAATGCATAGCTGCTGGGGTTACTTACACAAGACCTGAAGATCAAGCCAGCCAAATTCCAGCATGGAATTTTTTTTAAATTTAATTTAATTGTTTTCTGAATTATTATTTTATGGTATTTATTCAGTTGAGAATTTCATGCAATAAATTTTAATAAAATTCTTTCATTTTCCTCAGTTCTTCCTAAATTCTCCCTCCCCCACCCATCTAGCTTTTTAAACTAAAACAAACAGAAAAACCACACACACACACACATACACACACACACACACACACACACACACACACACACACACACACCCACACACACCCCTACAATGTGGGATTCAATTTATGTTGGCTAACTATTCCTAAGATTAAGTCCTGTCCTGCTGTGTGGTTAATATACTTAGTAACACTTCACTAAAGGAAAACTATTTTCCCTCTCTCAGAAGTTATCAATTGCAATTAATTTCTTGACTAGAGGTGGAACTTTGTGTTCACTTCTCTTCTGTCATGTTGGGATTTTGTCTGGCTTGAATTTGTACAGATCTTAGCATGTTGTCACATCCTGAGTTTATATGTGCATCAGTCCTGTTGTATTGGAAAATGCTGTTTCTTTGAAGTTACCTGATAACCTCAGGCTCCTAGAACTGCCTACCTCCTTTTCTGCATGGATGTCTGAGCTTTGAGGGCAGGGGTTTGGTGAAGTCATCCTATTCAGGGTTGGTTGTGCCAGAGTCACTCTGCACACTGTCTAGATGTGGACCTCTATAATACTCACCATCTCCTTCAAGAGACAGCTTCTCTGATGGGGGCTGAGTGTGCCTGTGTGTCATTAGGAGTCACCTTACCATGTTCACTGCTTACCCTCCCCGAGGTGAGTAGAAGATCCTTTTGCCAAACATACTACATATTTATGCCACTGAACATGGAGAAATAACGCTGGTGCTCAGCTGGAAGCTTTCCCCTAATGACTAGCATTCCTAGTGCTGCCCAAACTTGTGGTGACCCCCAAACATAAAATTATTTTTATTTATTTATTTTTTTTACTTTCATATGCCTTTAATGCTAGTACCATCTAAATTCTTTTTAATTTTTAAAAACAAGTGAGCAAATTAGATCATTGCGACTCTTTTTTTTTTAAATACAAGGTTCTGTATTACAATAGAGATATTTGAAACCCCCTATCCCATCCCCATCCCCACCTCTTGAGGGCAATCCACCTCCCACCCACCTGCCCACCCATCCCCATATTCCCACCTTGACATTCCCCTTTACTGGGGCCTCTAACACCCTCAGGCCCAAGGGCCTTTCCTCTATCCCGGATGGCCATCAAGGTCATCCTCTGCCATATATGCGGTCCGAACCATGGGTCCATAGATGTGTGTTCTTTGGTTGGTGGTCCAAACTCGAGGACAACCGGGGGAGGGGAGGCTCAGGCCCATTGAAGCTCTTGCTCCCTCCATGGGGCTGCGAATTCCCTCAGTTCCTTCAGACCTTTCTCCAACTCCTCCATCTGGGACCTCACTCTCAGTCTAGTGGTTACAGTTAAGTGAAACTTGGGCATTCTGAACTTTTGGGCTAATATCTGCTTATCAGTGAGTACATACCGTGTTCGTTCTTTTGTGACTGAGTTACCTCGCTCAGGATGATATTTTCAAGTTCCATCCATTTGCCTGCAAATTTCATTCAGTCATTGTTTTTAATAGCTGAGTAGTACTCCATTGTGTAGATGTACCACATTTTCTGTATCCATTCCTCTGCTGAGGGACATCTGGGTTGTTTCCAGCTTCTGGCTATTATAAATATGGCTGCTATGAACATAGTGGAGCATGTGTCTTTATTACATGTTGGAGCATCTTCTGGGTATATGCCCAGGAGAGGTATAGC
>CM052706.1:62341339-62357904 GCA_028551405.1 Uromys caudimaculatus
TTCCTCGTTGAGTTGACCTTTACCATTTAATATCCTTTGTAGGGCAGGGTTTGTGGAAACATATTGTGTAAATTTGGTTTTGTCATGGAATATTTCGGTTTCACCATCTATGGTAATTGAGAGTTTTGCTGGGTATAGCAGCCTGGGTTGACAGTTGTGTTCTCTTAGGGTCTGTATGAGTTCTGCCCAGGATCTTCTAGCTTTCATAGTCTCTGGTGAGTAGTCAGGTGTAATTCTGATAGGTCTGCCTTTATATTTTACTTGACCTTTTTCCCTTACTGCTTTTAATATTTTTTCTTTGTTTTGTGTATTTGGTGTTTTCACTATAATGTGACGGGATGAATTTCTTTTCTGGTCCAATCTTTTTGGAGTTCTGTAAGCTTCTTGTATATTTATGTTCATTTCTCTGTTTAGGTTGGGTAAGTTTTCCTCTATAATTTTGCCGAAGATATTTGCTGGTCCTTTAAGTTTGCAACTTCACTCTCTTCTATACCTATTATCCTTAGGTTCTGTCTTCTCATTGTGTCCTGGATTTCATGGATGTTTTGGGTCAGAAGCTTTTTGCATTTTGCATTTTCTTTTACTGTTGTGTCGATGTTATCTATGGTATCTTCTCCTCCTGAGATTCTCCCTTCTATTTCTTGTATTCTGTGGGTGATGCTTATATCAATGGTTCCTGATTTCTTTCCTAGGTTTTCTAACTCCAGGGTTGTCTCCCTTTGTGATTTCTTTATTGTTTCTATTTCTATTTTTATCTCCTGGCTAGTTTTGTGCATTTCCTTTGTCTATTTGTTTGTATTTTCTTGAAATTCTACCTCTTTGATTGAGTTTTCCTGTAATTCTTTAATGGATATTTGTATTTCCTCTTGAAAGGCTTCTAGTTGTTTATCTCTGTTCTCTTGTATTTCTTTAAGGGTGTTATTCATTTCTTTCTTCACGTCTTCTATCATCATCATGAGAAATGATTTAAGATCTGAGTCTTGCTTTTCTGGTGTGTTGGGGTATTCATGGCTTGCTGTCGTGGAAGAGCTGGGTTCCGATGGTGCCGAGTACTCTTGGTTTCTGTTCTTTATGTTCTTACCCTTGCCTTTTGCCATCTTGTTGACTCTGATGTTAGCTGATCTTACTCTGTCAGGTTGTGGCTTGCCCCTCTTGCAGGCCTCTGTGTCAGTACTCCTTAAAGACCAGCTCTCTCTGAGAGGTGTTTAGGTTTGGAGAGCTGTCACACAGGGTCTCCTCTGGGGTGCAGAATGGAATCAGAAGGATCTTGTCCCCAGCTGTCCCTTGGTTCCTATGCCCTGAAGGCTCTGTAAGGGTTCCTCTTGATCCAGTGAGTTTGAACAGAAGTGGTGGTTTTGCCTGTGCTCAAAGGTGTGTCAGCACTCCTGGGATTCCCCGCTCTCTTGTGGAGCCTGTGGCCAATGCTCAGGTCCCCAGGCACAGGCCCCTTGTGGTCCAGGCAGAGGTCTCCACCCACAGGTGGAAACTGGATCGTTCAGAGTTTTTCTGTCCCAGGGTTCTCAGGCCCTGGATTCCAGCAGATCCGGGCGGGTCTGGGTGAGAGATGCTGCTCCCCTTCACCCCACTCACAGCTTTTCCAAGCTCCTGGGAGGTTTTCTTTGTTCTGCGCTCGTTGGCTAAGGACTCCTGGTGGCCCAGGCAGAGGTCTCCACCCACAGGTGACAACGGGAAGTTTCGGAATTTTTCTGTCCCGGGGTTCTCAGGCCCCTGATCTGGGCGGGTCTGGGTGAGAGTTGTTGCTTCCCTTAACCCCACTCATGGCCTTTCCAAGCTCCTGGGAGGCCACCCCTCTCCAGTGCTCGTTGGCTACGGACTCCTGGCGACCCAGGCAGAGGTCCCCACCCACAGGTGAAAACCGGAAGTTTCGGAATTTTACTGTCCCCGGATTCTCAGGCCCTGGATCCCGGCAGATCCGGGCAGGTCTGGGTGAGAGGTGTTGCTCTCCTTAACCCCACTCACGGCTTTTCCAAGCTCCTGGGAGGTTATCTTTCTCCTGCGCTCATTGGCTAAGGACTCCTTCAACACTTTTTTTTAAAGAGCAGAGTCCAAGTCTGTTCTGAGAGTCTTTGAATTGTAACCCTATTAAATCAAAAACCAAATCATATACATTTAACATACAGTGATACAGATTATATATTACCATCCCAAAATGGAGGAATTGGGGTAGAATAAGGAAATACTGGACCAAATCAAGACTTCCTGATCACTATCTGGACTGGCCATGCTTCTGTCTGCCCGTTTGTCTGAATGAGTTGTGCCTTTTATCTGCGCAGCTGAACTGAACTGTGCAGCTCAGCTCTGACCTGTAGCCTGATTCCGTGGCTAGCTACAGGAGCCCCTCCAGCTACATGAGCTGCTCATTTTGCCATGTTACCTTCCTGGCAGAGAGTCCTTTGCATCCCTATCGGGTTTTTAGATTTGATTTCTTAGGCCTCTTTGTACTCCATAAAATTCCATGTTTCTTATCCTTTTCGGGCTTTTATGTATCTTACATGTTTACATACAGATAGGTACCTTTGTTGTATGATGTGTAATTTGTAACCTGAGAATTAATATTAGTAATTAAAATTGGAGATAAAAATCTGTTTGACTTGGCCAGGACTATCAAAGAAAGTGAAGAATACCAGGCAAATTCCTGTTGATTAAACTGCCATACATTGTGAATTTTTTGTACCTCAATAAATTCTAACTGTAGAAAGACACAAACTTGTTCCTCTCTGTTGGTTACATAGCATGCTTATGATGATAGCAAAGTGTTTTCATAAACAAAATCAGCCAAGGAACTGAATGCTAAATGTTTAACAGGCTTGACACCATTGACTTGTTTAAATAAATTATATGTATTCCTCACTGTTCTTTTTGCTTCTGATACTTCAGTCTGAATACTTGGCAGGGCTAAGTATTCTAACTTGCTGATCCTCTGCTTTGTATTCTACTATACAAAGTATTATACTTTATATTCTACTAATGTAGTCTACTATTAAGCCAGCTAGTACATTCATAAATTACTTTCTATCATTCAAAATATGGATTCTGAGTGTAGGACTATCTAATGGAAGATGGGTAGCCTCTCAGGGGCCACATCCCCGAAGAAAACTGGTTTTCTTTCCCATCAGTTGGAACATGTATCTGAACTAGGGGTGGGTTTCATCAGCCCTTTTCTCCAGCCATTCTGATTATTTTCATCTTGTTCTGATCTTGTATATATACCCACGGCTGTTATGAGTTATGAATATGTGCAATGACCCTCTCATGTCTTACAACCATGCAGACAATCTAACACTAGGTGGACCCAGTAGGTTTATAAAGAACACATGAAGGTAGATGGGTACAGGAGGAATAAGAGAGGTGAGAATAGAAGTAGATTGGGCAGACATGTTATATGCATGTATGAAATTCTCAAACAATAAAAAGTTTTCAAAACTACATAAAATACTGATGGATATTTAAAAAATGCATTATTGGTTTTGTTTTGTTTTGTTTTGTTTTGTTTTTTTAAATGCCATCTAACCAGAGTAAGTGGTGATTCCAGAATAGAGGTCAAATGTAGATCTATGTTGAATTACACATTTGTGATATAATCACAGAAACATCTCAGATGCCCGACTTAAAAGTCTACTTTTTCACAGACATGTGTTTAAGTTTGGGTGCACATTAGGATTTGATAAGTAAGAGGCTTTCAGCATCTGCTAGTCATCCCTGTCTTTTTTCTGTTGGGTCTTTTTACATGTGTCACAGATATTTTGTAAGAGCTGTACCTGAAAAACAAACAAACAAACAAAAAACAAACCAAAACCAGACAAATGAACAACCCAAACACTGGCTTACACACACACACACACACACACGCACACGCACACGCACACGCGCACGCGCACGCGCACGCACGCACGCACGCGCAGTGGCTGGGCGGGGGAGAGGGAGAGAATTACAAGGTTTTACTTCTGTCTTGGAGAATGTAGAGAAGAGGCAGAGTTCTGTGTTCCTAATCCTAGCAGAGTTTGGTTTGAGATTGTATTAAAGTCATTACTTCTTTTGAGATTTCCATTGAAAACCCCGAGGGTTCAGAAAACCCACTACATCCCTGAATTCCAGTTTTTGTTTCCAAGAATTGTACAGTTACTTCAATTTCTGCTTAGCTCGTTAACATCCCAGCTGCTTCTTTCTGCTGCTTTTTTGGATTCTTGCCTTGTATACAAAAAGCTGAGTAGTTGTCAGCACCTCAGGGAAGATTGAATGCAGATTTTTTTTGGGGGGGGGGCTTATTTCTCTGTAGTATCCCCCACTTTCTGTAAGGTGCTGTCTCTGGACTCTAGTGCCAGGGCAGGAATGCTGGCTTTTGCTAGAACACAATTCTTTGTGCTCTCAATGCCAAATGTCTTCAGTCAGAATGCTAGCGTGAACTCGAGTCTGATGCTGCCATTCCCTTCACTCAGGAATTGTAGATTCTCAAGACGTACTTATGCTGGTTGATTTCCAGCACCTTTAAACAGTTCATTTATGTATTTTGTCTAGGTTTTATGGCTGTTTTTGGCAAGAAAAAGGCCAATTTTCATTCAAGTTCTTTTTTATGGCCTGAACTATTAAGTCTAAATACGTATGCATACATGGAACATTTACTCAAATTAAAACATGCTGGGTTGTTAGAAAGTCTTGTGAAATTTCATGTGATTTAAGTCATTTGGGAGATGGGTGTGGGAGTGCTGCTGCTGGCGAGATGGCTCCGTGTGTGAGGAACTCACTGGACGCCTGGTGACCTGAGATCAGTACCTGGGACAAATCCACACGGTAGAAAGAACCAACTCTGGAAAATTTCTGTGATCTTCATATGCGTACACCCTCCATAAAATAGAAATAATCACATGGAATTAAGTTAGAAAAAATACAAAAAGATAACTGTATAATTCTGAAATTTTTGGGACTTCATAAGATATGTCTGGACAGTGTCAGGAAGGACATCTCAGTGAAAATTTGAAAAATGAATTAAATGAAGGTGAACATTTAAGAATTATGGAGATAAAGAAGGAAAACTAGAATATCCTTCTTTTGAAGTTACAAAAGAAAGGTTAAAGCCCAAGGAACTTGGAAAAAGAAAAATATATAGATAGCTATAAATTTAAGAGGTATTTTTCAAATAGATGAATAAAATGACCAGTCTCTAGTAATGTGGATGAAGGAATAGAAGAGATAAAGGTATGTGCCAGGAAAAAGCTAGGGAAAATATAGAGAACGTGCCAATGCTGACGAGGTAGTAATAGACTATTAAAGCAGCATTATACCTCAGAGGTAGAAAATCAGAAGAAGTTGAAAAAATTCTTAAAATACAACTTCAAATTTACATAAGAATTGGGAGAAGCTTGAAGGGACTTTATAATTATCTTGAAAAAATGTGAATCTGAAATATTTTTTTCCCCAAAAGATTTTACATCAAGATGACTGTACCTATGAATTCTTCTAAACCTGTAAAATAAAAATATCAAGTCTATGGAAATTTATTCTAAGGTAAAAAAAGGTCATATTTTATGATGTTAGCATAATCTTAACATCATGACCTAATACGGAAATTACAAGAAGATTGTCTCTTAAACACTGATGCAAATATTCTAACCAAGCATTAATGCAGTAAATGCTGTTATAAATACGTTGATGTATCACAACCAAATGAGATATTTTAATTCTTCAAATAGTGAATGTGTTGAGTTGAATTTAATGCAACTTTACAAATGACATTTGTAATATTGGAAAATTTATATGTATAAGATTGTGAAAGGAGATGTGAATTTTAGTTTTTATACTTTTGTTCTAATATTCTGTTTTGAGTGACTCAGACAGTTTAACACATGATTTACTGTCCTTAAACAATCATTATTATGGGAATAATTTATCAATATAGTTTTCACTGAAGGTTCAGTGAAGATGTAATTTGTCTGTAGCCTTTTATTTTTTGTTTCCAAGAGACCTTGGTATAGTTTTTATTTCGAAATACCCTTTTTTACTTGCTTCAATTTTTAAATGATATGATGGTGTTTGTGTTGGCTGTCTTGACTAATGGATTAGGTCCAAACTTTTCGGTAGTGTTTTTCTTTCTTTTAACGAATGAAGTGATTAATTATCATGGTTTGAAGAGGAACTGGCTGAATTAACTAGAAACTGAAATTTTTTGTTAAACTTTCCATTTTGTAATTCAGTTGTCTCTCCTTGTGTGGTTCTTACTCATTTTATGATTTCTTGTTTAATTTGCATTATATCTAAGTATAAACAAGATATCCTTAGAAACATGTAGTGTGTTTTGATAAAGTTAAGCATGACTAAATATTGAGTATAGAATTGATATGACTTACAGCATTGTTCCTTTTGCTGGGTATATAATAGTATTGAAGATGTTTCCTGTTAAGAAACAGACTAAATAATTACAGTGCAATAATGCCTAAAATTTGCCTTAAAATATTTTAGGAAAAACAATAGGGAAAGAGAAATTAATGAAATTAAATTGGAAAACATTTCTTTTTATAGGTTCTCTAATATTTTTATCCTCTAAAGAAAATGTGATTTAATTTCTTCCTTGATTACATAGAACGGAAAGACGCTGAGGGGTGGGAGACTGTCCAGAGAGGCCGGCCAGTTCGTTCCCGATCGACAGCAGTGATGCCTAAAGTTTCACTAGTGACAGAAACCTTAAAGTCAAAGGATGACAGTGATAAGGAAAACATATGCCTTTTACCTGAAGAAAGCGTACAGAAAGGGAAACTTGTTGAAGACAGATGTTCTACTGTTGACTCGCTCTCCAAAGACTCATCCCACTCTTCTGACTGTCCTCTTTCTGAGAGGACTCAGGTACTGTATTTTGGAAATCCTCACTACTGTGTTTAAAGATGTCTGTGTGTGCTAGGGTGACTCATCCTCTCCGCCTCAGCCTTTGTCTCTACAATCTGAGATCTTAAGAAAAGTCTCAGATGAGACTGGTTGAATATACCCTCTGTTTAGAGTCACATATTAATGTTTATTACATTTTCTTTTTTTCTCTGCTTCATGTCTGTCTACACCATGCTAAACACTTGAGATTAATGTGCCAACCTGGCCATCCACTTTTATACCATAGCATGTATCTTCTAGGAACAGATAGATTCTTTTATGTTATGTTATAAAGTGAATATAACATTTGTATAATATCTAATATATAGTCAATATTTAAATTTTCTTATTGTATCAGCTTTTTAGTATTATGTTAAAAATGTAAAGGCTTTCCAAATCGTTTTTAAAAGCTGTACTTACTATTACTGTGTGTTGTCGTGTACCTTAAGAGGTCAGAACATCTTACATGAGTTGGTTGTCTCCTACTTTCATGGCTGGGGGTTTTGAACTCAGGTCATCAGCCTTGATATTTTACCCACTGAACCATCTTGGCCCTCCCTTCGTTTATGGTTTAAAGATGGGGCTTTACTATGTAGCCTAGGCTGGCCTCTTGCTTTAGTCTATCAAAGGTCAACATTGCAGTTATGTCCTCCATGCTGACTGCTTTTATTGTTTGCTTTTTAATTTTGATATAGTTTTGCTGTGTAACCCAAGCTGGCCTCAAACTTGTGATCATATCTTTTCAACTTCTAGAGTTCTGGGACTGCAAGAATATGTTACTATGCATGGCCTTCCTGATGGTCTTCGTAGATTGTTTGCTTTCTGATTTAGGATTGTATCTAGAATTTGTAGTAGTGTTTTTCATTAGGGATAATTCCTCATCTGTCTTAGGCTTTCATCCTTGACGTGTCTGGAAGAACTCATTGCAGCTTTGGTTTTGTTTTGTTTTGCTTCATAAATAGCGTTCTTTGTTTATTCAGTCTTTGTAGTTCAGTTTGTTTTATCCC
Organism: Uromys caudimaculatus; assembly: GCA_028551405.1. Taxonomy (NCBI): domain Eukaryota; kingdom Metazoa; phylum Chordata; class Mammalia; order Rodentia; family Muridae; genus Uromys; species Uromys caudimaculatus. The sequence continues at coordinate 62,349,220 of CM052706.1, forward strand.
TTTGTGTCAGAAATAAAGTGATTATATTAAATGCCACAATGATTGTAATTTGGCAAGGTCTTATTAATCAGCTCAGATGGTGTTTCTCTTGCTTCATTTGGGGTTTAGTATCATTAAAAAATGACATTGATTTCAGCTAATGTCATCCCTGTTGGGTCCTGGGAGCCTCTTGCTTTCCTGGCCCTGGTACTTTTTGGTGGCTACCCCCATCCCCATCCCCTATTGCTACACACATCTGTTAAATTTCCTGACCCTCTGTACATCCCCAGTCTCCTCCTATATCTGATCCTGCCCCCCCTTTTTCCCTCCTCTCTTCCTCCCAAGTCCCTTCCACCCTCTACCTCCTGTGATTATTTTGTTCCCTCTTTTAAGTAGGACTGAAGCATCCACACTTTGGTCTTCCTTCTAGAGAACCTGTAAAGACCATATGGAGAAGTTAGGCACGGTCCCCAGTTGAGGGATGGGGCCACCCATCTGCCTCAAAAATTTTAACCTAGAATCGCTCCTGTTTAAAGGAAATGCAGGGACAAAGAGACTAAAGGAAAGGCCATCAGAGACTGCCCCACCTGGGGATTCATCCCATATGCAGCCACCAAACCTAGTCACTATTGCTGATGCCAAGAAGTGCTTGCTGACAGGAGCTTTATACAGCTGCCTGCTGAGAGGCTCTGCCAGAGCCTGACCAATACAGATGTGGATGCTTACAGCCAACCATCAGATTGAACACAGGGACTCCAATGGAGGAGTTAGGGGAAGGACTGAAGGAGTTAAGGTTTGCAACCCCATAGGAAGAACAACAATAGCAACCAACCGACCCCCCCAGAGCTCCCAGGGACTAAACCACCAACCAAAGAATACACATGGGGGGGACCCATGGCTCTAGTTGCATATGTAGCAAAGGATGGTCTTGTCTGGCATCAAAGGGAGGGGAGGCACTTAGTCCTGTGAAGGCTTGATGCCCCAGCATAAGGGAATGCTAGGGTAGTGGGGCGGGAGTGGGTGGGTGGGAGAGCACCCTCGAGGAGGCCCGGGGGAGGGGGTGTGGGATGGGGAGTTTTCAAAGAGGAAACCAGAAAGGGGGATAACATTTGAAATGTAAATAAATAAAATAAGCAATAAAAAAGTTTTAAAAAGACAGGAAATTTTAAAAAATGACACTGAGATATTGTTTTGCTTTAACTGTCTACAACTGGCAATCTTAAGTATATTTTTGAAGTTAAGGTTCCGAGTATTTTTTCACTTTGACTTATGAACTCTTATGCTTTTTAGATAAAATTTATATATATTTTATTTAAAATTTCTCATTCCTTTGGTATAATTGTTATATAAAATGAACAATAACATTCTTTGTTATCAGAAGAAAGAATCTAAATAAAATCATTTATAAAATAGTTGTAATATCTGGAAAGGGGGAAACATTTGAAGTGTAAACAAAGTATCAAAAAACTAAAATAAAAATTGTTACTTCTTTTTTTTTTTAAATTATTTGACAGAATTCTCATTGATTCTTTGGATTCTAGCATTCCATTTCGAGTTAAGGTTTACAATCAAAATTTCAATAAAAAAAGAAAACTCTTCTGGTAAAAAAATAGTTGTAATATTTTCAGTTTGGAATGATAGTTACTGATTAAATTAATCTTTATCCAAAAGGTATTTTCCCCATTGGAAATAATTCTTAACTTCCTGGTCTTGCTCTTTTCTTTTTCTTTTTACTTTTTTGGTATTGGTGAATAAACCAGGTGTTATGCACATACCAGGCAAGTGCTCTACCACTGAGCTACATTTTGTTTTTAACTTTTTTCTTTTGAGATAGGATGTTACTGAGGGGCTCGGGTGGACCTTGACTTCACTGTGTAGCCCAGGCTGATTTTGAACTTGTGATCCTCTTCTCAGCCTTCTAAGTCCCTGAAGCCACAGGTCTGTACTGCCGAGCCAGTCCATGACAAGGCTCCATTATTACAGTGTTCTTTGTGGGATTGCAAGCTTCTTTGAGGTGACACCTTATATAGTGTTCTAATCTGAGACACTATGTAAAAGCCCTAGACATACAGAAAATTGTGTGTGTGTGTGTGTGTGTGTGTGTGTGTGTGTGATTAATCATTTTATTTGTTTATATTTCAAATGATATCCCCCTCCCAGTTAACCCTCCACAAACCGTATATCACACCCCCCTCTCCTCCTTCCCCTTTGCCTCTATGAGGGTGCTCCTCTACCCACTCACCCATTCCTGCCTCACCACTCTAGCATCCTCCTATGCTGGGGTATCAAACCTCCATAGGACCAAGGGCCTCCCCTCCCACTGATGTCAGAAAAGGCTATCCTCTGCTACATATGTACATGGCTCAACTTTTTGGTTGGTGGTTTAGTCCCTGGGAGCTCTGGGTGGTTCAGTTAGTTGATATTGTTCTTCATATGGAGTTGCAAACCCCTTCAGCTCCTTCAGTCCTTCCCCTAATTCTTTCATTGGAGTCCCTGGGCTCAGTCCGATGGTTGACTGAGTATCTGCATCTGTATTGGCCAGGTGCTGGTAGAACCTCTCAAAGAACAGCCATACCAGGCTCCTGTGTCACTCCTAGTCCTGGTGGGCCTGGAACTTTCTGTGTAGACTAGGCTACCCTGGAACTCACAGAGGTTCATTTGACTTTGTCTCTTCTAAGTGCTGGGATCATAGGTGTGTAGCACCATGGCCAGCTCTCTCTGCTTTAGGATAGGGTCTAACACTGTGACCTGTGGTCCTCCAGCTCTTCCTGCCCCTACTCTCCAGTGCTGGGATTCTAAGCATTTACCACCACACGTGGGTAGAAGTCACTTTTTAATTTTACCTCCCATCAGAAATTTTACTGATCTGTCTTACTTAAAACTATAATCTGGTACTAAAATTAATGATATTTTTGTGAAATAAATATATTTGAATTTTGAGGTTTAAAGAGTATGCCATAAAAAGAATTTTTGAGTAATTGAAATATTTGCTGTAATGTTTCAGTGTGAGAGCTTTAGGTCTGATGGAAGTCAACGTGATAACAGTATTCATATTCTTCACTGTCACTCTAAAAATGGAATTAGGGTGTTTATAACTTTTCTCAACTTCATTTTATGGTTTAGCTTTGATTTCTTTGATAAATGATATTGAGATTTTAATAAACAACCAACTGTTTATTAGCATCAGTAATGCTAATGTAAATATTGTCAAGAAGATTATAAACCACAATGGCTGACAGGTTAATAATGTTGATGGCACTGTAAATAGTGTGATCCAATTTAAATGATGTTTATATTAAAATCAACACTTTGGATGCTAAGTTCTGACCAATAGTAGGATTTCTAGAGTAGTTTGTAAGACTTGGCCAAGTTTAATATCTTTAAAAACAGTTCATCAAACTCAGAGCTTTATGGCTACTACAGTGTTTATTAATGTTTATTTAGAAGTTATGTGAACATTCAGTTCACAATTTTAGGTTTGAGTTCTTTGACCTAAAGTATAATTGAAACACAAAGCACCATTTTTTTTATTCTATTGGAATATAAAAATATACTTGCTTATATTTAAATTAGATTTATAAATGGATATGTAGGTAGTCTAAGCCAGTGTTACTATCTTTTTCTATTTTTGCATTTCTGTTGGTCATATGTGAATTATTCTCGAGTGGGCAATGGGGGACATTTAAATCTAAAGTATATAAATTGCATGAGGAGAGGCAATGGGTGTTTAGATGTCTTGTCTTAGCTAAACCGTTCCCCCCCACCCCCATCAGAGACTACTGTAGGATGTCTTTTTCAAGCCTTCCTCTACTCAAAGGATAAATGGACTGAGAAAGGAATTAGGCAAATGACAACCCTCCTAATAGTCACAAATAGTATAAAATATCTTGATGTGACTCTTACCAAGCAAGTGAAAGATCTGAATGACAAGAACTTAAAGTCTCTGAAGAAAGAAATAGAAAAAGACCTCAGAAGATGGAAATGTATTGGCAGGATTAACGTAGTAAAAATGGCCATCCTACCAAAAGAAATCTACAGATTCAATGCAATCCCTATCAAAATTCCAACTCAATTCTTCACAGAGATAGAAAAAGCAATTCTCAAATTCATTTGGAACAACAAGAAACCCAGGATAGCAAAAACTATTCTCAACAAGAGAACTTCTTGGGGAAATCACCATCCCTGACCTCAAGCTGTACTACAGAGCAATAGTGATAAAAACTGCATGGTATTGGTACAGAGACAGGCAGGTAGATCAATGGAATAGAATTGAAGACCCAGAAACGAACCCACATACCTACGGTCACTTGATCTTTGACAAAGGAGCTAAAACCATCCAGTGGAAAAAAGACAGCATATTCAACAAATAGTTCTGGCTTAAGTGGCAGTTCGCATGTAGAAGAATACAAATTGACCCATTCTTATCTCCTGTACAAAGCTCAAGTCCAAGTGGATCAAGGACCTCCACATAAAACCAGATCACCAAGCCTATTAGAAGAGAAATTGAGAAAGAGCCTCGAACACAACAGCACAGGGGAAAATTTCCTGAACAGAACACCAATGACCCAGGCCCTAAGATTGACTATAGGGATCTCATAAGATTGAAAAGCTTCTGTAAGACAAAGAACACTGTCAATAGGACAAAACGGCAACTTACAGATTGGGAAAAGATCTTTACCAATCCTGTAACCAATAGAGAGCTAATATCCCATATATACAAAGAACTCAAGAAGTTAGACTCCAGAAACCAGATAACCCTATTAAAAAATGGGGTACAGCACTAAACAAAGAATTCTCAACTGAGGAATCTTAAATGGCTGAGAAGCACCTAAAGAAATGCTCAACATCCTTAGTCATCAGGGAAATGCAAATCAAAACAAGTCTGAGATTCCACCTCATACAAGTCAGAATGGCTAAGATCAAAAACTCAGGTGACAGCAAATGCTGGCGGGGATGTGGAGAAAAAGGAACACTCCTCCACTGTTGGTGGGATTGCAAGCTGGTACAACCACTCTGGAAATCAGTCTGGCAGTTCCTCAGAAAATTGGACATAGTACTACCTGAGGACCCAGCTATACCTCTCCTGGGCATATACCCAGAAGATGTTCCAACATATAACAAGGACACCTGCTCCACTATATTCATAGCAGCCTCTTTTTGGATAGCCAGAAGCTGGAAACAACCCCGATGTCTCTCAACACAGGAATGGGTACAGAAAATGTGGTACATTTGCACAATGGAGTACTACTCAGCTATTGAAAATAATGACTTCATGAAATTCACAGGCAAATCGATGGAACTCCTGAGTGAGTTAACCAGTCACAAAAGAACACACATGGTATGTACTCACTGATAAGTGGATATTAGGAAAAAAAGCTCGGAATACCCACGATACAACTTACAGACCATATGACGCTCAAGACAAAGGAAGACCAACATGTGGATGCTTCACTCCTATTTAGATGGGGGGACAAAATAATGGGGTAATGTTTAAAAGAGGACAAGTTTGATAATTTTGAGTAAACTGGCCCAAAATAAATTGTGGTAAGAAATATTTTTAGGATATTATCATGATACTGGCTCTTCCCATTTGATACTTGATAGTTCACAAAAGACTGCATAATACCTTTGGTTAAATGAGTACAATGGTCAATATTATGCATGTGACTAGATTTCCTTGTGGGAGATATGAAATGCTTATTAAGAACCAGCTTGAGGTTAACATTTGAAATGTAAATAAAGAACATATCCATAAAAAAATACAAAAGAAAAGAAAAAAAAAACCAAAAACTGCTTACTGGACCTGGTGAGATGATTCGCAAGTAAAGGTACTTGCTGCCCAGCCCAGTGACCTGAGTTTAATACCTAGACCCCCTGTAGTAGAAGTAGAGAATCCATTCACACAAGTTGTCCTTTGATCACACAAGCACAGTGACATGTGTGTACATGTGTACTCATGCAGACATGCATAATAAATAAATGTTAAAAATAATCAAAAACCACTCTAGTAAAAGGAAATGTTGCAATTTGTAAAGCATAATTTCCGTGAATACCGAAGATGATGCTCAACACAGAGTGGGCATGCAGATCAACACATAGTGGGCATGCAGGTACAGTTTCTGTAGCTGAGTGGTTTCTTTCCTTCTGCTGTGCTTCTCTCTCTCTCTCTCTCTCTCTCTCTCTCTCTCACACACACACACACACACACACACAGAGATTGATTGAGAGAGAAGTTTTCAATTAGACAGGTAAGTGCTGCTTCACTTAGTAGGTTAAGTAGAAAGGTTAAATAGAACTAGCTCTTACAGAATCGAATATTTGTTCTATTTTAACGTCATCCTTGGCTTATTCTAAAAGTATGTGTTTTTAGTTCACAGTGAGTATATTGGATGATGTCAAGAATAGTAGTCAAGACAGTTCAGTGCACACTTCTGAAATACCGGCTATTCACAGTGATGCAGTGTGTGTTGCTGTTACTCCACAAAACACCACAGCTTTGCCAACGGACAAAGACAAAGTTCCAGCAGAGACAGTAGGAATGGAGACTGAGACGACAGACCCTTCAGATATTTCAAATGTGAGTGCTGCTGACTGGGTAAGAACAACTTATCGGAATCCCGTATGAATACATTAAAAAGTATAAATTTAGGTATTGTTCATCTGTATTATAACCTCATACTTTACAAAACAGGTTTTATTTATATGTCATTTCATTTTAACATTTTTCTAACAGTAATATTTTCAGATAGTTAAAATTCTTACTGATTTGGAGAGGATGAAAATGATAATATACTAGTTGTTCAGAATCAGTTTGTATGCGATTTCATCAAGTGCATTTTAGCAACCTAGCATCCACATTAAAAGTAAATCAGAAAGGAAAAGAGTATGATTTCTGTAAGGCTTTTCCCCCTTCAATATCTGGTATCCCATCAATAGGAAAGGATGCCTGCTAGTCTTTTGTTGCTGCTGCTCCCCCTCCTCCTTCTCCCCCCCCCTTGCCCTCCTCCTCCTCTTCCTCCTCTTCCTCCTCCTCCCCCTCCTCCTCCTCCCCCTCCTCCTCCTCCTCCCCCTCCTCCTCCCCCTCCTCCTCTTCCTCCTTTTCATCCTCTTCCTTCTCCTCCTCCTTTTTTTTTTTTGGTCAAAGTTTCATGTCATCTATGTTGGCCTTGAATTTGTTATGTACCTGAGTATGACATTGAACTCCTGATTTCCTGTTTACATCTCTCAAGTGCTAGGATTGCAGGAGTGGGCCTTTAAAAATAGCTGGAGTTGGTCTTTAAGATGAAATGTATTCATCTTTAGTCCCAAATCTTTGAAAATTCACCAATTATCTGTAGTTTTGTGTTTTTGTATGATTACTTAATTTCTGCTCATTTATTTCTGTTGCTTGTTTTAGTATTAATGCACCCCACCCTGGGGCTAATCTTAACTAACTTTGTTTAAGTAACTTATTAAAGAAATGGACACAGATATAAATGAGGTACATTATGATTAAAATTGTATTTAACTTTTTCTTTGTAAATATATATGTATATATGTACATACATATTTTAACTTTTCCGTTTGTATATGTACATGATATATGTACACGGACTGGATGCACATCCGTGTGGAGGCTGACAGTGAGTGCCAGTAGTCCTCCTCTGTTGCTCCCCTCCTTAAGAGGCTCACTAAACCTGTGGTTCACAGGATGCCTAGGGTGACAAGGCAGTGAACTCCAGGGCCCTCCCTGTTTCTGTTCTCGGCCCCTCCCTCTACTCCCTGGTTGCAGATGTGTGATGCTGTGCCTGAGTTTTGTGTGTGTGCTGGACACCTGAAGTCATATCCTCATGCTTGAGTGGCAGGTACTTTACCAAATAAGCCATCTCCTGTGTCCCTAGTTTTATATATAATAATTTCTTTTAAAATTTAATAATTCAGGATGTCTGCAAGTGATATTAGATAAAATTCTACATCTTAAAGAAATAATCACAGTAAGTAGGAAATTGATATGAGATGTTTAAAGAAAAAGAAACAAGCATGACAGCAATAACAAAAATAATGTTTAAGTTACTTTAATAAGATTGTATAAGGTTTTCTCTGCTTGTGTCTTTTAGTAATGAACTTTAAAAAATGAACATAATTTAGACCAAGCGTGTAATTACTTCAATATAAGTTGTAATATTTGTCATATTTATACTTTCTGTTTCTGCAACTAGGAAGCATATTAAGTTGTTTCTCTTGTGGTTTGATTATGGAAGGACATTCTCATGAGCTGCTTTAGATTAATGTCACATGTAGTTTCTTAAGTTGGGAGTAATAGATTTCTTGCAATGATGAGAAAACTGATTCTTATTTTGTTTCTCAGTGTGATGCTGTGATAGGGCTAGCTCACATAAAATAGAACACCGATTCCTTGCTGTCCACCTGGTTAACAGAACCATTACCAAAAATTGACTGGGAATCTTTCTATAGGGGCTTGCTTGACATGCGTAGGGCCCTGAGTTTGAGTCTTAGTGTTAAAAAGTCAATCTTTTCTACAGTGACTCCTGAGCCTTGGAAAGACTGTAAGAGCCAGATATGGTCAGTAACATCAAGAAAACAATATTCTCCCAGACACAACAAAGCAGCTGCACATCTGACCTCACAGCAGTGTGACAGTATTCACAAGATTGCCTTGAACTCTAGCCAGACTCAAATCCCGGCATAGGGTGTGGTGGGGAGAGG
>CM052706.1:62358004-62393756 GCA_028551405.1 Uromys caudimaculatus
AAAAAAAAAAAAAAAAAAAAAAAAAAAAAAAAAAAAAAAAAAAGGAAGAAGAAGAAAATCCCAACTTAGGTGTAAAGGGATGGGATGGTGTCAATGGGAATTTTATATATTTTATGAAGTTCTCAAAGATTTAATAAATATATATTATATATATTATAAACATACATTAAAATGTCATTATAAAGACCATAATTATGTCTAATGATTATATGCTAATGAAAATTTTTGAAAAATAATAGCTAACCTTTGCCAACATTATAATAAATATGCCATTATAAACCTAGCTTCTGTTTAACCCAACTTTTTAGAGTTGCATTTTCAAATTTTCTTGAGAAGTCATTTAAAATAATTATAAATTATTTATATCTCACTATTTGATACAAAGTTGTGTATGGATGACTTAGTCAGTGTGTCTGTCATTTATAAAGTCTAGCACAAGGTTTGAATCTTCAGGTTTTTATAAATTAAAATATATTTCAGGAAACATAAAATTGACTGAGAAAATGAAGAAACAGAATAGATTTATGTACTAACTTACCTTTTGCAAACACATACACACACACACACACACACTTTGACATTTGGAATTTAGGTATTGTTTCTATGTTTGTGTGACACATTAATAACAGCTACTTTCTATAGGACTTTCAGACTTTTAGGAAGAATGTATGAAACCCATTAATTGTCTTTAAACATCCTAATTAATTCTATTTCTTGGGAACAACCTTTGTCCTCTGCATGTTTTGATAGGAGCTCGTTAATGAATGAGGAAGGGAAGTCTAAAAATTAGAGATGTGTATATTCTATTCCAAATTACTTATAACCTGGGGTTTAAGAATTTGCATGTTGCAGTACTTTTATTGAGTTATAATTGATTTAGTAGTCTTTGCATATTTAATGTATACAAATCGGTAAGCTTTTGCCTGTGCTTAGACTTTTGAAACCATCATTATAATGAAGATCCTCCACACAGTGAGTGCTGCTCAGAGTCCCTACATTCCTCTCCACAACCCTCCTTCCAGCCTTGCCTCTCTCTTTTTCCTCTTCTCCTGTCTTTCCCAGTGTTGAAGTTTGTGTTTTCAGAATTTTATATAACTAGTCATATGTTCTTTGTTTGGTACCTTTCAACAGTGTAGTTGTTTCTAGGTCATCCATGGAGTATATGTAATAGTCTGTTGCTTTTTCAACTTCAGTAGTTGCTTTTTTTGTACACACAGCACAATTTTTGTTCATTCATTTGCTTATAGATATCCAAGGCTCTTCTAGTTTTTATTTCTCATAGTTAAAAATCATATGACTATTTTTGTACATTTCTTAATATGGCTGTTCCAAGGATTGAAGCCAGGGCCTTCAATCTAGCACGTGTTCTGCCACTGTGCTAGATCTTTAGTCCTTTGCATGTGTCTTTGTGTGAACATGTGTTTTCATTTTACTTGGGAAAATCTCTAGTTCAATTTTGTTGATAATATTTTCATGTCTTTTATAGCCTTACTTATTACTCTTATTTTAGAGAACAGTGTTGACCTCAATATATCTATGAATTTTTTTTTAAAGAAAAGTTCGAGGCTCTTTCTCACATTCTCTTCTATTAGATTCAATGTATCTAGTTTTATGTGGAAGTCCTTGACCCACCTGAACTTGAGCTTGGTGCAGGGTGATAAATATGGATCTGTTTTCATTCTCCTGCATACAGACCACCAGTTAGACCAGCACAATTTATTGAAGATGGTTTCATTTTTTTCATTGTATGTTTTTGGCATCTTTGACAAAGATCAACTGTCCACAGGCGTGTGGGTTTATTTCTGGGTCTTCTGTTCTATTCCATTTATCGACCAGTCTGTTTCTGTACCAACACCATATGGGTTTTATCACTATTGCTTTGCAGTCCAGCTTGAGGTTAGGGATTCTCCTGGAAGTTCTTTTATAGTTGAGAATTGTTTTGGCTATCCAGGGTTTTTGTTTTTCCATATGAAGTTGAGAATTGCTCTTTTCATGTCTGTGAAGAATTGTGTTGGAATTTTGATGGGAACTGCTTTGAATCTATAGGTTGCTTTTGGTAAGATGGCCATTTTCACTATGTTAATCTTGCCAATCCATGAGCTTGGGACATCTTTTCATCTTCTGAGGTCTTCAATTTCTTTTTCCGAGATTTGTAGTTCTTATCATACAGATCTTTCACTTGCTTGGTCAGAGTTGATTGAGTTGTAATTTATAGAACATAACTTATCCATTTAAATAGATCCATCTAAATCCATTGAGAATGAAATGTTCTTAAAATACATTTACAGAATTATTTATCCGTTACCATAATAGATGACAGCATGCCATCCCGCTGAAGAGAAACTGAGTGTCATTACTGGTCGGCTGCCTTCTCTGTCTGTGCGTTTGCCTGTTTTGGACATCAGAGGAATAGAATACAGTATTAGCCTACTTTAAATATTTACTAATTTTTATGACCAAATAATATTCTATTGTATGAATATACAATACAGTACTTTTCTGTTCTTCAGTTGTACATTTAGGCTGTTTTTATTGTTGGCTATTAGTTATTCTGAATAACTCTGCCTAAGTATGTACATGCATGTTTTATGTCTATAAATGTGTTTATTTCTTCTGTATACATATATAGGACTTGTAAATCTGATGGACCATATAAACTGCATGCTGAACCATTTGAAGAACTTTCAGAGTGTTTTCTAAAGAAATTACACAGTTTTTGTTCTTAGGTCTCTTTTATTTTATAGCTTAGGCTTTGTCTCATGTAGTTTGAAACTCTTTATGTTCATTAGTTTTTGAGAGACTTGAATTTCTGACAGTTTGTTCCTTTATGAAGTGGCCTTCTTTGTTCCTAGTGATAGTTTTGCTCTGAAGTCTGGCTTTCATATGACTATCTCATTTTTTAATTTTTTGAAATGAAAATATAATTGCATAATCCCCCCCACCTTTACTTTTTACGGCCCTTCTCAGTCATTCCCCACTTGCTCCCCATCTCAGGTTTTCTTTGTCTTTATTATTTATTTACTTTTAAATCTTTTAATCTATATTTTAAAGTTTATTATGAGAAACACAGTTGGGTGTTGACTTTGATCTAGTTTGATATTCTCTGCTGGTTAATTGGTAATATTTAGACTATTTACATGTAATATGATTTGTTTACAATTATCAGCTTACTATTGGTTTTCCCTTTGGCTTGCATGTATATTGTTCTTTCCTTTGCTTTTTAAAATTCTGTTTTATAACCTTTGTTGGTTTATTAAGCATAAATCTTCACTGCATTATTTTAGTTGCCAGTTTAGGGTTTATAGGATAAATCTTGAGTTACTCATAGGATTTATTAATGGATAATTCTCAGGCAAATTATTTAATTATAAAGTATCTTTAGGTTACAAAACCATATTCAAAAATATAAAGTTATGTCTAGCCTACCATCTTATTATGTTCCTATTGTAGCATAGAATTCTTGTTTCATTTTTAAGGAAAATATTTGATCTGCACCTGCTTTTAATTTGGATGTTCAGGTGAAATTTGCACTTCCTCGTAGATATTATCTGTTATTTACAAACTTGACAGTTTGTCATACAGAACAGTCTGGTAAAGGTTAGACATAGATTGTTGTTGGTTTCATGGAGCAATAATTAAGCCCTTGGCTTCATGCACCTTGTAAGTCACATTGCTAAGAAATGCTTGAACCTGTATTGGATCCAGTTTTTCTGATTCTTGGGTTGTGTGTGTGTGTGTGTGTGTGTGTACACATTTGTGTGTATATATATAGCTAGTTTATGATTAGCATGGAAAGAAAGAAAATATTTATTAATGCTTCATGATTCTACCCTTTTTTAAAAAATATAAAGTCCATGGCAGAAGTTCTCGCTAAAAAAGAAGAGCTAGCTGATCGTCTGGAGAAGGCCAATGAGGAAGCCATCGCCAGTGCCATTGCTGAGGAAGAACAGTTGACCAGGGAGATTGAAGCAGAAGAAAACAATGACATTAACATTGAGACTGACAACGACAGTGATTTTTCTGTGAGCTTTTTAGTGGTTTTGAATCTTGAATAATAGTAAAATTTGTTGTGGAGGTTTAGATAATGAGCAGTAGCAAATCTTTCTTTTAGCATTATTGATTGCAAAATGTTTTCATATGTGATGCAGTTGATAAGTAGAAAGTTATCATTGTCATTTTATAAATCAAGAAATTGTGTTTGTCAGAAAGGAAGAACCAAGTACTTTTCAGACTAATTTCTAGGGACTGAAGAAAGTATTATTTTTGTTTTCTCCTACTAATGAATAGAGAATGATGAATTGCATCGTTGCTAAGTACTCAGGGTACACGTGTTAATGGAGGAGATTAAAATAGCCATAAGTTCTATATTTCATTTCTTTCTATTAATTACTACCAAGTAACTTTTAATTCCAGTGTATGCTTTGTGTAAGACTAGTTTACTTGTTTTGAAATATAATTCATTGGTTCCTGTAAATGGCTACTGAACTCTTAAAATATATAGTCTGAGTATTTTAACTTGGAAATTATGACTGTAGTCATAGATGTAGTTTTTCTTTTGTTTGTTTGGTTCAGTGAAGTTTATTAGAAGTTGATAGAATTTTATACATAGTTCATTATTTTTAAGTTTATAATGTTATGTGCAAAAATAAATTTGTTTTTGTTTTTTTGTTTTGTGTGTGTGTGTGTGTGTCTGTGTCTGTTTTATTACATTCTAGGCCAGTATGGGCAGTGGGAGTCTATCTTTCTGTGGTATGTCTCTGGACTGGAATGATGTTCTCGCGGATTATGAAGGTATTGTGTGTATAATGTCTTTGAATATTTGGTTTATAGGCATAGTGGGAGATACTAGGTCATCTTATATGCAGTTTTTAGGTAAAAATAATTTGAGGTAAAAATGCTTTTAAAAGTCTTTTCCTGTGTAGACAGCTCAGTCAGTAAAGTACTTGCCTTACAAGCATTAGGACTGGAAATAGTCCCCAAACCTGACATATGCCAGCCATGGTTATGTGTGCTTATGTCCCCAGCACTGGAAAGTGGAGCCTCTGGGGTTTGCTGGCTAGGCAGCATAGCCTAATTGGTGAACTCCAGGCCAATGAGAGAGCCAGTGTCAAAGGAAGTGGACAGGGTTTCTGAGGATGACACCAAAGATTGTCCTCCAGTGCCCACATAAATACACATATATGTGTATCAAAAAAACCCTCAAAAGTTAGCTTTAAGGAAGTACATGGCTAAATAATAACTGTTTTCTCATTTTACTTTGTTGTCCCCTGTCAGCTCGTGAATCGTGGCGTCAAAATACATCCTGGGGGGATATTGTAGAAGAAGAGCCGGCTAGACTTCCAGGGCATGGGATCCACATGCATGAAAAACTTTCCTCACCGTCTCGTAAAAGGTCTGATGTTTGAAAATTCACTTGAAATGATTGATAGTAAGAAATCTTGATTCTGTCTTTAGCATCTTCTATCAGGACATTCCATATCTATTGAAAATGACAAGCACTAAGGACAAATGATCTTGTATACATTAAGACATTTGGAATCTACAGATCCCTGGTTTTAGCCTTGTCATGTGAATACGTGTGTTTCTTGTTCATCTGTGTGTATTCATAGGACAATCGCAGAATCTAAGAAGAAATATGAAGAAAAACACATGAAAGCTCAACAATTGAGGGAAAAGCTACGTGAAGAGAAGACACTAAAACTTCAAAAGTTGTTAGAAAGGGTGAGCGTTTACATTTTTAAAAATAAAATGATAGTCATAAGTTGTTAGATTATTTTCAAGTAGGTTTTTTGTTCTGAAACTAAAGGTCATAAAAATACATGTTTTAGAAAATAAAGGCAGTATTCCAGGCTACCTTTTTTTTTTTTCAAAAAAAATTTTTTAAGAGTTTGTCTTTCCTAAACTATCTAGTACATGGATATTTTGCATGATTTTTTTAAAGGTATACTTTGTCTTTTTCCATTTTCTTTGGGAGATTTCTTTGGGTAGGCCTGTTCAAAATACAGAATTACTTGCTAGGTGAGTTTTGAAGTTGAAATTATTGTGCTTGTTTTGTGTACCTGCTTGTGGGGCTAGCCCTGCTCCTTGCTCTAGCTTAGGTTTTTGCTACTCTGAGTGTAGCTGTGGCCATCTCCCTTAGCTTCAGAGGCATAAGCCCTCAGTTGTTGTCACTAGATACATGTATGCTACCAGTACTATAGTCTGTAAATAACCCCCTACTGTCATATGTGTACTCAAGCCAGATTCCATAGCTGTGTGTACCACTTGCCCAAACCGTGGACCCTACCGTTTCCTGCCCTGGCCTTTACTTACTGCCACATGCACTGCTTAGCACAGATATACTGTTGTGGAGGACAGCATCTGCAAATGCTGCAAATACCCAGACTCTTTTGTACCTAGCTATTGATGTTACTTACGCCAGCCCTCAGATTGGCTACTGCATAGCTCTAGACCCAGAGTGTATAGACTCCATGCTTTGTGGGTCAGTATATGTTTCTATTTGCTTATCCCCATTAGTGGTTCTAAACCTGTGTCCCTGGTAGATAGTCTTCCCTACTGAAGACAGCGATTATACTTGGGCAAATTGACTAAGTAACAAACAAACAAACAAATCAGATAGCAATGCAGAGACAAAAGGAACCCCAAAATGAGGAAACCCTAACTGCATAATAGGAACTTAATAAAAAACCCTAGCAACTGACTCAAACACTTGGAAATCTACAAGTTTTTTGACAAAGTATTCAAAATAGTTTGTCTATGGAAGTCTATTGAAATTATGAAGGATAGTGCTATCATTGATATCTCATGACTATAAGTCCATCTTTTGAAATGTAAGTAAGAAGATTCCCTGAGACACTTGTAAAATTCACCTGACGCCATTAGATTCATGAATACACTAACTGGCAAAACTGGAGCACAGGAATGCTGGGAACTTCTCCACCTTAGCAACTGTACGAGTCCTCATCTTTGATCTCAGATATGTGCCGGTTCTACTCTAACCAAGGAGCCGGCTGCTTTTTTGAAGGAACTGACAATTTGAAATGGCAGGGAAATGGGACACTACTCATAGTGGTGACCGTATCAGGAAACACATTTGAAAAATGCAAAGGTAGGTGAAAAGGACAATAAAACTGATTTATTATGAGACATGGATTATGCAAGCTAGCCCAGGGAAAGTTGTGAAGACACGGTTTGAATTTTACAACTGTTGGAACTTTGTGTTAAGGACACAGGAGACTTTGGTTGAATTTGGAGTAGAATTAAAGAAATTAGAAACAACTATGCGATAATGTTTCTTTTCAGAGGAAAATATATTTACTTGGGAAACAAAACATCTATTTTGGAGCAGAAAGGAAATCCTACTTTATCCATAGTACAATTTTATTACCCTTTTAGACCTCATTTGTCACTGATTCTGTTGAATCTCTTGCAAGTATGTGAGTAAGTGATATATATTGTATTGCTTGTTTCATAATTTTGATTATTATTTTAGTCTGAAATTCCCTCTTTTTTATAATAATGAAGGAAGAGATCAGTTTACCTAACAGACATCAGACACTCCTGTTTTGTAAATCCTTTTGTACTGTAACTCTTGTTTCTCTAACCACAGCGCCTGTTTCTCAGAGCATATCTTCACATTTTCATATTTCTCAGCCTTTCTTCCGTGGGGCAGATGTATTAAAATGCACATGGGTAGAATTCATGCATAGCAACATGAGGGTACTTCTTTTGGAAAAAAGCTGAAACCATACCATCAGCCACAGTGAGCAGCGTATCACAGGAAGCTGAACACGTAGCTCAGTGGTGAGGGCTTGAGTAGCACCTAGGATGTCTTTGCTTCAGTTCTCAGAGCTCCCTCCGCCAGAGGAAAAAGTGAGCACCTTAAGTGATCCAGTTCCAAATTTCAGCCCTTTATTAAACTGGACAATTATGGCTTGTCTTGTATATGCAGGTATGCAGGTTCTTAGTCCCAGTAGTGACATTTTCATGGAGCTGCTTTCTCTGATGCAGTAGTTATGCTATTTCATTTAAAGGTTTTTT
The DNA here is from genome assembly GCA_028551405.1 of Uromys caudimaculatus. Taxonomy (NCBI): domain Eukaryota; kingdom Metazoa; phylum Chordata; class Mammalia; order Rodentia; family Muridae; genus Uromys; species Uromys caudimaculatus. The sequence continues at coordinate 62,366,045 of CM052706.1, forward strand.
GTTAGTTTAGAATTTCTTTACAGTTACTGTAACTTCGATTTTTTAATTTAACATAATCTTTTTATTGATTCTTTGGAAATGTTACATCATGCATCCCGATCACACTCATTTCTCAGTCTTTCCATGCTCCCCACCTTTGTGATCTTCCCCAAACCTCACAGGTTCAATTTGTGTTATCTATATGCTCACTGGAGCATCGTCACACTCTGAGTGGCATGCCTCTTAAATAGAACTGAGCCATTCCCCTCCTAAACCCCTACGAGAAGCCATCAGTTGTTGGGAGCTACACTTCAGCAACTCTATCACACTTCTTAAGAGGTCTCTTTGATGGCTTTCTGTTTAGGCTGCTACTTTTTGGGTAGGGTGGGGTAAGGGTAGGGGTTGTAACAGAAGCCTTCCATGTTGCTTTTTCTCAACTGTACATCTGCAATCACTGATATCCTTGCAGAAGTAGCTTCCTTGCTCTTCATAGTCAGCTGGAGCCTAGATCCTGGGCCTCCACTTGATTTCTGGGAACAGCGCATACCATGAACATGGCCCCATGCTGCAGTAGGTTCATGGACTCAGACAAGGCCCTTGGCAGCAGCATAGACCCAGATGTCACCATAAACTCAGGTGGCAATACATGGCACTCGTATCACTATGGCCCCTCCACAGCAGCACAAGTGATAACATGGGCTTTAGACATCAACACAGACTCCGGCTGCAGTAGGGCCTTGGACCCAGTCATGGCCCTAGCTGGAAGCATGGATCTAGATATCACCATGGCCTCAGGTGACAGTGCAGGCCACTTAGCTCAGTATGGTGCCCAGTGGCAGCATAGTCAGCAGCCAAGACCACAGACATTCTCATGGCCTTTGATGGTAACATGGACCATGAACACGAACACAGACTCCAATTGTGATAGTACCTTAGACCATGCAACTCTGTGTGTGTGTGTGTGTGTGTGTGTGTGTGTGTGTGTGTGTGTGTGTGTGTGTGTATCTGGAAGGTTAGAGGAGAACTTGTGAGAGTTGGTTCTCTTCCTTGACCACATGGGCCCTGAAATCAAACTCAGGACATCATGCTTGACAAATGTGCTTCTTCACTGAGCCATCTTGCTGGTTCTGCTGTGACTTTTGAGTCTGACTGCTTTCTATTTACATAACTTCATAGACTTTTCTGGAGATCATTGCTGGATTAGTATTTCCAGATGTAAATACAGTATTGTTTTTCAAGCTTAAACCAATATATTTGATTCACTGGAATGGCAGAGGGGTACAGTTAGCATCGCTTTAGTCACATCATTATTTCCAGCTCAGTGGCATTTATTCAGATGAGCACAATTGGCAGCCACTGAGTCCAACTGCTCTGATGCTAACTGGCATCATTAAAACCTGCCCAGTATCCAGCCCATTCGATCTTTTTTTTAGATTTATTTACATGTATTGCTCAGTCCTTAGTATGTCTATATTATTCTGTTTTTTCCCTTTTTAATTGAATATTTTATTTATTTAATTTCAGATGTTATCCCCTTTCCCACTTTCCCCCTATCTTGTCACCCATTCCCCTGCTTCTATGAGGGTGCTCCCCCATTCACCCACCCACTCCCACCTCACCACCCTGGCATTTCCCTACACTGGGGTGTTGAGCCTTCACAGGACCAAGGGCCTCTCCTCCCATTGATACCAAACAAGGCCATCCTCTGCTACATATGCAGCTGGAGCCACAGGTCCCTCCTTCCTTGGTTGGTGTCTTAGTCCCTGGGAGTTCTGAGGGCTATGGTTGGTTGATATTGTTCTTCCTATGGGGTTGCAAACCCCTTCAGCCCTTTCAGTCCTTTCTCTAACTCCTCAATTGGAGTCCCTGTGCTCAGTCCAATGGTTGGCTGAGAGCATCCACCTCTGTATTTGTCAGGCTCTGGCAGAGCCTCTCAAGAGACACCCATATCAGGCTCCTGTCAATAAGCACTTCTTGGCATTAGCAATAGTATCTGGGTTTTTGTCTGTATATGGAATGGATCCCGAGGTGGGGCAGTCTCTGGATGGCCTTTCCTTCAGTCTCTGCTCCACACTTTGTCCCCATATTTCCTTTAGACAGGAATAGTTCTGGGTTAAAAATTTGGAGATGAGTGGGTGGCCCCATCCCTCAACCGGGAGCCAGGCCTAACCTTTGGATATTGTCTCTATAGGTTCTCTCTCCCTTTTGTTGGCATTGCAGCTAATCTCATCCCCGTGGGGTTCTGGCAGCCTCTTGCTTTCCTGGCATCTGGGATTTGCTGGTGGCTACCCCCATTTTTTCTGTTTAGCACTTTAGAATGCACTAGAAACCATCTTTTGTGATTTAAGTGACTTAACATCTCTAGAGTTCAGGTTTTTTTTTTTTTTATTCTAAATGACTTATTTTCTAGAACTATTAAGACTGAAGTGATGTATATTTGGTATAAGAAGTAAACATTTAACGCATATTATTATCTCAGGGCTGTAACAATTAGTCAAAGAACAAAATATATCATGCCTGATTTGGCCAAATGTGAATTACATGCCAGTCCTTCCTGGATTTGTAATCACCTAGAGTTGGAGCTGACAATGTAAGCGATTCACCAGGTCTTTATGCTTCTATGGCAAAGAAGTATCAGGATGGCCCACAGCTAGCTTTACATGTGATTCTGAGTCCCTCTCTGTCTGAAGTTCTTTCTTTTCCCACTTCAGGGCCAACACAGTAGAAAGAGTGCATTTACCAGGGAAAAGACAGGGGTTTGTTACAGACCTTCAATTCACTCTGCTTTTATTAGGTGGGGCCATCAACCAAGTTCTCAGAGAGGTCCTATGTTTTATGATTAACTGAACCTGTTTTTCTTTTTTCTTTTATTCATAGAAAACATACTAGTTTGTTAATGGGGCTCAGATCAGAGAACATAATGTGTTTAGTATATAAATATGATAATCACTGGTTTACTAATACTTAAGTATGTCCTTAGCTCTTATAGCAACAACAACAATAAAAAGATACTGTGTTCACCAAAGTGAATAAGTCAGGGATTAGAGAGGGTTGTATGCCTTTCCTATGGGGACTGAACTAGTAGTGATTAGAATTGGAACTCAGGCTGTGATGAATGAATGGGATGTTTCCTGTCTGTGAGGAGGTACGTGTGACACTGATATGACACGTGTAGAAACTATAAAGGAGAATGCTGAGTATATTTTTTCTATTCAATCCAACAAAAAGAAAATCTTGGAGGAAAAGGACAAAAAATTATACAGTGCAGTTTTGCATTAATAATGTGATTTCTAAGTATTCATGTGAACAATTCACAGATTGCTGAAATTTTTGTAACAGTGGAAATTCTTTGGTTTAATTCAGTCTTCCCTATGTATTTTCTAATTTCGGTAGTAATTCCAGTTTCCAATTTTATAATAGGTTCTTATTTTAACATTGTTCTAAGTAAATGGTTTCATTTGACCTGTAACTGTGTGGAACACAGTACAGGTGTTAACCATTTTACGGATGTGAAAACTGAGTCTAAGAGAATACAAGTGGGTTTTAGTCTTACATGAGGAATGTGTTTAGAGCCCAGACTTTAAGGAGTGGTTCCTAATATACTAATATTCTGCATACTTGCTTATGTTACTCAACATATAATTATGGATTGTAGATAAAATCCAACTGACATGTTCATTGCTTTTTCTATTCATGTATATCTGCCTTCATATTAAATCTGATATCCTGGGTACACTGAATACATTTTTACTTTTATTGTTTGAAATGTTAAGAATTTAAAGTATTTTTCTTGATTATAGATTGTTTTATAGAAATACTAGACTTAGTAAAGAAATCCACCATGTATTAATTTACATTTCTCATTGCTGTGACAGATGCTGACAAAAGAAACTTTAGGTTGGAAGCGTTTATTATGGTTCACAGTTTGAGAGTACACTCTATCATGATTCAGAAGTTATAGTAACAGGGGCTGAGGCTACAGTTCACAATAAATTTGTAGATAGGAAGCAGAGAAACGTTAACATTCAGATTGCTTTTTCCTTCCTTTGGTCTGAGATGCCAGCCCATGAATTGCTGTGGCTCACTATTGTGTTGGGATTTTCTGCCAGAGTTAACCTAGTCTTCTCCACAGAGGTTTGGCTCTTAGGGACTTGTAGATCCATTCAGGCTGATAATTAATATTAAATATGATACACAGTGTCCATTCTGTCTCATGGCTCAGAGTAATAATATCTGTAAATACAGATATATCTAATACACTCTCCTAAGAGGTTTATTCATTTAACTAAATCTTTAGAATAACCCAGTCAGTTATGTACTGTTCCCCGCCCCCCTTTGCCAGATGTGTGATTTTATTAAAATATGCATACTTATTCTTTGACAAGTTCATACCTGTATATATGCTTTCTGATTACTGTTTCTTACCTAGTCTGTCTCCCTCCTGCCTGTCTACTCCAGTTTCAATAGTCTTCTTTTCCACATTCACAGCTTTTTGTTTTATGACTCGTTAGGTTTTACCAGGGCAATCCTTGTGACCATAGATGTAGAACTAACCATGGGAGTTTGGTGGGCTCACCAAATAGGTACATAACTGAAGACATGACTCCCCTTCCAGGCAACAATTAATAGCAAATAGTTCCTCATAGAGAGGTTGGGTTCTATGATCTCCCCCCACCCATGACTGACTGTTGACAAGCCTAGTGCAAACCTAGTGTAGGCAACTGGAGCTGGTATGAGACCATAATTGTAGTGGCATGTTGTGCCTGTCATCCAGCTCTTAACATCCTCTCTTTTGTGATATTCCCGAGCCTTAGAGGAGGTGATATAAATGTAGTGGTTAGGGCCAAGTATTACTCTTTTTATATGTATAAGAAAATTGAGATATCAGCTACATTGTTGCCAAGAGTATTTAAGTGGCCAGAGAATCGTGGAAGCTGTAATTCTGGCTAGGTTGGTTTTTAATCATTAATCATATTCATGAATTTTTCTATTTACCCCTTAGTCTTCTGATGAACTACTGTATATTTCGATGTTAATGATGTGATTGTTTGTCATACATAGGAGAAAGATGTCCGAAAGTGGAAGGAAGAATTACTAGATCAACGGCGTAGGATGATGGAAGAGAAATTACTTCATGCTGAATTTAAACGAGAGGTACAGCTACAAGCTATTGTGAAAAAAGCTCAAGAGGAAGAAGCTAAGGTGTGGTGTATTAAATATTTAATCATGTAACCAAGTGTATTTTACAGAGTGTAATATTGTAACAGGCTTATCCAAGTATTTTATTCTAGAATAACATAAGATTTTACTGGTTTATTTAAAATTTACTAGGTACAATCTTATACTTTATAATAAGCAGGTCTGTTGAGACCTACTTGACAGAATAAGCTGCACAGCTGTAAAATACTAAGTTTGATGAGTTTGGTCATGTGTATATCTTTGCAACTATCAGTGCAGTGAACATTCACAAATCATCTCTGGAATTCATCTTTTTCTTCAACTCTGTAAATGTGCAGTTTCTGATCTGCTTTCTCTCACTGTAGATGTTTGAGTTTTCTAGAATGTGAATGGATCATATAGAACATAACTGTCCTTCTGCCTTCTTTCACTAATCTTTATTTGGATTTCATGTTGTTATATGTACTGATTGTGTCTTTCGTCATCTAGTTACCTATTAGTGGACATCCATTTTCTCCTGGTTCTTGTCTATTCCAAGGATTTCTGCTGTGAGAATTCATTTATAAAACTTTTAGTTTCAGTTTTGGTTTTGTTTATTTTTTGTAAATACCTAGTGGTGGTTGGCAGTCTCACAATAGGCTTATGTTTAACTTTTCGTTTTACATTTATTTATTTTGTGTGCGTGTGTGTGTGCGTGTGTGTGTGCGTGTGCATGTGAATGTGCCTGCTGTATAAGTGGAGGTAAAAGGTTAAGGAACCAGTGCAGGACTTCATTCTTTCTCCAACAGATGGCTGTTGTGCTTCAAAGTCAGGTTGTCAGTCTTGGAAGCAAGTATCTTTACCCAGGCCACCATCTTGCTGGCCTCATATCTAACTTTTTAACTATGAGCATATATTAGATATATAGGACAGTTTCACTGTTCATGTTCATGCTTGTAAGTAGTAAACAGTAATCTAGTCCATTCCCCCTTTACCTTTCTTACCCCAGCACCTGACTATCTCTTCCTTCTGTAAAAGCCTTCAGTAACACTTTCATGTATTTCAATTATTTTTTGTTCTAGAATCCTTATATAAGAGAGAACATGGGGTACATGTTTGATTATTATCATTAATTAATTAATTAATTAATTAATTAATTAATTCACTTTATATACCAATCGGCTCCCCTGTCCTCATTTCCTCCCAGTCTGACCCTTATGAAGTCTTCCTTTTATTACCCCCTTGTTCCCATTTCACCCTGGACATCCAACTGCACTAGGACTAAGAGCATCCTCTCCCACTGAGGTCCAACCAGGCGGTCCTGTTAGGGGAAGGGCCCCATCCTCTGCCATTGGTACTTGTTTTTCTAAGGCTTTTTTGGTTTTGATTTTGTTTTGTTTTGAAAGGAGTGTTTTTATTTATTTTATTGGCTTACAAGAAAAAGCATGAGTAGATAAAATTTTAAAGTACTGACAAAATTTGTTTATTTTTATAGTTAATGATTTGTCACCTTTGGGAAGAACTTGTGATATCAAATATTTAATTTTATTTATTTACATACATTAGTAAAAGTAACTGATATTGACATATGACCTCATGTATCATAGCTTGTTTGTCATGTTCAACTGGCAAGGTGAGTAACTCAGGCTGGTCCTAAATTTGTTGTGTAACCAAGGATAACCTTGAGTTATTGATTCCACTTGATATAAGATGTAAGAAATTATTTTTTAAAATATTTATTTATTTTTATATTTTCCTTATTTTTATTTAATCTATTTTTTACACTCCAGATTCTTTTTTCATCTTTTATTTATTTACACTCCAGATTTTATTCCCCTTCTGCTCCATCCTCCGACTATTCCACATTTCATACCTCCTCCCTGCCCCCCTGTCTCCACGAGGATGTCCCCACCTCCCAGCCCCCACCCCACCAGACCTCTAAACTCCCTGAGGCCTCCAGTCTCTTGAGGGTTTGGTGCATCTTCTCTGACTGAGTCTAGACCCGACAGTCCTCTGCTGTATATGAGTTGGGGGCCTCATATCATCTGGTGTATGCTGCCTGGTTGGTGGTCCAGTGTCTGAGAGATCTCAGGGGTCCAGGTTAATTGAGACTGCTGGTCCTCCTACAGGGTCACCCTCCTCCTTAGCTTCTTCCAGCTTTTCCCTAATTCAACCCCAGGGCTCAGCAACTTCTGTCCATTGGTTGGGTGCAGATATCTGCATCTGACTCTTTTAGCTGCTTGTTGGGTCTTTTGGAGGGCAGGCATGACAGGTCCCTTTTTGTGAGCGCTCCATAGCCTCAGTGATAGTGTCAGGCCTTGGGGCCTCCCCTTGAGCTGGATCCCACTTAGGGCCTGTCGCTGGACCTTCTTTTCCTCAGGCTCTTTTCCATTTCCATCCTGCAGTTCTTTCAGATAGGAACAGTTATGGGTCAGAGTTTTGACTGTGGGATAGCAACCCCATCCCTCACTTGATGCCCTGTCTTTTTGCTGGAGGTGGGCTCTACATATTTCCTCTCCCCACTGTAGAGCATTTCATCTAAGGTCCCTCTCTTTGAGTCCTGAGAGTCTCTCACCTCCCATGTCTCTGGTACATTCTGGAGGGTCCCCACAACCTCCTACCTCCTACGGTTTCCTGTTTCCATTCTTTCTGCTGGTCCTCAGGGCTTCAGTCTTCTCCCCCCCCCCCCCGCCCAATGCCTGATCATGTTCCCCTCATGCTCCCCCACCCCATGTCCTCTTTCCCTCCAAGGTCCCTCCTTTCTTCCCCCTTGTGGTTGCTTTCTTCTCCCTCCCAAGTGGGACTGAGGTGCCCTCACTTGAATCCTTCAGCTTGTTGACCTTTTTGAGTTCTGTAGACTGTATCTTGGGTATTCTGGACCTTTTTTGTTGTTCTTGTTGTTGGCTAATATCCACTTGATTAGTGAGTACATACCATGAATGTCCTTTTGGGTCTGAGTTACCTCACTCAGGATGATATTTTCTAGTTCCATTCATTTGCCTATAAAACTCAGGATGTCCTTGTTCTTAATAGCTGAGCAGTATTCCATTGTGTAAATGAACAACATTTTCTGTTTTCATTCTTCTGTTGTGGGACATCTGGGTTGTTTCCAGCTTCTGGCTATCACAAACAAGCCCGCTATGAACATAGTGGAACACGTGTCCCTGTGGCATGGTGGGGTATCTTTTGGGTATATTCCCAAGAGTGGTATAGCTGGGTTTTCAGGTAGATCTATTTCCAATTTTCTAAGGAACCTCCAGATTGATTTCCAGAGTGGTTGTGCCAGTTTGCAATCCCACCAGCAATGAAGGAGTGTTCTTTTCTCCACATCCTCGCCAACATGTGTTGATACCTGAGGTTTTGATCTTAGCCATTCTGACTGGTGTATGGTGAAATCTCAGGTTTGTTTTGATTTGCATTTCTCTGATCACTAAGGACTTTGAACATTACTTTCTGTGCTTCTCAGCCATTCAAGATTACTCTGTTGTGAATTCTTGGTTTATTTCTATACCTCATTTTTTGATTGGATTGTTTGGTTTCTTGGTGATTAGCTTCTTGAGTTCTTTATATATTTTGGATATTATCCCTCTATCGTATATGGGGTTAGTGAAGATTTTTTTCCCAATCTGTAGGTTGCCTATTTGTCCTATTGACTGTGTCCTTTGCCTCACAGAAACTTTCCAGTTTCATGAGGTCCCATTTATCAATTCTTGATCTTAGAGCCTGAACCATTGGTGTTCTGCTTAGGAAATTTTTTCCTGCGCCAATGAGTTCAAGGTTCTTTTCCACTTTCTCTTCTATTAGATTCAGTGTATCTGGTTTTATGTTGAGGTTCTTGATCCACTTGGACTTGAGCTTTGTGCAAGGTTACAAATATGGGTCTATTTTCATTTTTCTACATATAGACAGCTATTTAGACCAGCACTATTTATTGAAGATGCTTTCTTTAATCCTTTGTATATTATTGGCTTCTTTGTCAAAGATCAAGTGTGTGTAAGTGTGTGATTTTATTTCTGGCTCTTCTATTCTATTTCATTGATCAATGTGTCTGTCGCTGTACCAATAACATGCAGGGTTTTTTGGGGTTTTTTGTTTTGTTTTGTTTTGTTTTCTTTTGTTTTTTTTTTTTTAATCACTATTGCTTTGTAGTACAGCTTGAGGTCAGGGATAGTGATTCCCCCAGAAGTTCTTTTATTGTTAAGAATTGTTTTTGCTCTTCTGGGTTTTTTCCCTTTCCAGTTGAATTTGAGAATTGCTCTTTCCATGTCTTTGAAGAATTGTGTTGGGATTATGATGGGGATTGCATTGAATCTGTAGATTGACTTTGGTAGGATGGCCATTTTTACTATTCTAATTCTGCCAATCCATGAGCATGATAGATCTCTCCATTTTCTGAAATCTTCTTTAATTTCTTTCTTGATAGACTTGAAGTTATTGTCATACAGACCTTTCACTTGTTTGGTTAGAGTTACCCCAAGATATTTTATATTATTTGTGGCTATCGTGAAGGGAGTTGTTTCCCTATTTTCTTTCAAAAAATTTCATTACTTAACTTGTTTTGTGAGCTAAAATGGAATATATTATGGGGAAAATTCTGTGGACTTCTGAGATGAATGTATCTGAGATGAATGATTTTATGACTGTTGGACAGAATATTCTGTGATGTCTGCTAAGTTCATTTGATCTATGATATATTTTACTCTGAAGCTTGCTTTTTTATTGGATATTTTATGTATTTACATTTCAAATGTTATCACCTTTCCTGGTTTCCCCTCCGGAACCCCCCTCTCCCATCTCTGCTCACCCTGCTCCTATGAGGATGCTCCCTTTGCTACCCACCCATTCCCACCTCATTGCTCTGGCATTCCCCTACACTGGGGAATGGAGCCTTCACAGGACCAAGGGCTTTCCTCCTATTGATGCCAGACAATGCCATTCTCTGATACATATGTTGCTGGAGCCATGGTTCCCTCCATGTGTACTCCTTGGTTGGTGGTTTATCCCTGGGAGCTCTGGGAGATGTGTGTCTGTGGTTGATATTGTTGTTCTTCCTATGGGGTTGCAAACGCCTTCATGAAGCTTACTTTTTAATGTTTCTCTGTGAATTATCTATCTGTTGATTCAAGTGACATATAAAAGTTAATTTTGTTGTGTCTAGACCTATCTTTCCCTTTAAGCCCAGTAGTGTTGGTTTTATGAAAATAGGTTTACAAAATTTTGATTGCATATACATTTATGTTTGTTATGATTTTGTAAAGATTCCTTTTATTAGTTTATAGTGACTTTATCTTTTCTGAACAATTTGGCTTCTAGTCTACTTTTTCAGATGTAAGTATAGCTATTTCATCCTACTTGTCTGTTATCTTTGAAAATTGTTTTCACCATTTCATTTTTAATATTGGGATGTTTTTGAAGGTAATGTGTAATTTTTTTAAAACATGAATCTGTATATTTTTTTATTGAGACAGAGTCTTATGAATCACTTTCCAGTGTTGAATTCATTATGTAGCCTGAGGATGACTTCAAACTTCTGATCCTCCTGTTTCTAAGTCTAAGTTCTTGGCTCACAGGCATGCACCACACATCCAGTTTTATGTTGGCAATAACACTATAGTCTTTGTAGTATTATGTTAACTGTCAGAGATAAATCTATCTTACTTTACCAGGACATAAGAAGTTATGAGCAGTTACAATCACATTTTAAGTAACAAGCTCCAATTACTTACTCTGGAGTGTGAACCTTGTAGTTTCTTCAAGAATTAGTTCTCATATATTAAAAACATTTGGTGTTAATGAACCAACTGTATATATGACTTAAAATTCTATGCAATAGTAAAATTTATAGAAATGTTACAGTTTTAGATCTTAATTAATTATGTTAATCAAAAAGGCTAACAGAATTTAACTAGTGTGGCCAGGGCAGCAATCTTTCCATGACTCTATCTCAGTTTGCTTGTTCTTTGCCTTCAGTAGCACATCAGTTCAAATTGCTTTAGCTGGCTTTACCATGGTGAACTCAAAATGTGGATATTCAGTCTTACATTCTCCACTGAGTTCTAGAGTAAGCTGCCTTATGGCTTAGTGGTTATGAGACTCATCTGTTCTCCATCTCTATCTTTCTCCCCTTTCCCCCCAACCCCCAAATGATGGGGCCTACTAGAACTCCACATTTTGGCTGATGATTATTAATAGTGTATTATAAACAGTCACAGTTTAGAAACCAATTTATTTTCATAAGGCATGCAACTACATATAAGTGAAAATAAAGCTAGTTTTTTGTCACTTCTCTGAGGGCTCATTTCAGTTCATCTGCAAACTTACATCTCATAGTCAGCCATGTGTTTTCTTTTCCATTTCAGCTTTACTTTATTTATATTTATATACTTGATAAATATTTGCTCTTTGTAGTCTTTATTTCTTTTGAACTTGTTAGTTCCTGAGCAATGTTTCTGAAATGTGTGATTATTGATAGAATTCTGGTTAAAAACCATCAATAATTTTCCCTTTGCCCTCAATTTTGAAACAATTATTTATTATTAAGTGTGGTGTATGTATGTACCATGATGCTTCTGTGTTTACATGGGTTTCAGCTGTTTTATGGGGTCACCAGGCTTGCATGGTGAATGCTTTATCCACTGAGCCATCTTGCTGGTTTTGCCTTTATTTTTAATGTAAATGTATTACCCTGCCTTTCTTCAGTAGCATGTTATATTCAGAAAGTAATTGTATTGTCATTTACTGATTGTTTCCATTATTTTAAAGAATTTCATCAACATAGCAAATAATGTTAAAATCTCATCACGAAAAGCATCTGCTGTTTAGAGTAGAAACATTATTTTATACATTCTTTAGAATTATTATACTGTAGAAGTGGAGACCTTTATACAGAAGCATTACACTATACACAGTACTTCATAGTAAGAAATATCAAATTTTTACTTCTACTTGAAGATAAAAAAATGAAATGAAAGTAGCTGTAAGAAAGTTGCTGGGTTTAGAATTAAGAGAGGGTTTATTTCATAGAGATTTAAGGTTGTAATAGTTATGATACATACTGACAGTTATGAGTTATATTTATTCATATTGGGTTAGTTACCTTTCTTTGTAAAAAATCACTATTTGCAGATGATATGACAGTATACTTATGTGTCTCCATAAATTCCACCAGAGTACTCCTAAACCTGATAAACAACTTCAGCAAAGTGGCTGTATGTAAAATTAACTCAAATTAGTAGCCTTTCTCTACTCAAAGGATAAACAGGATGAGAAAGAAATTAGGGAAATGACACCCTTCATAATAGTCACAAATAATATAAAATACCTTGGTGTGACTCTAACCAAGCAAATGAATGATCTGTATAACAAGAACTTCAAGTCTCTGAATAAAGAAATTGAAGATGTCAGAAGATGGAAAAATCTCCCAGACTCATGTATTGGCAGGATTAATAATAGTAAAAATGGCCATCTTGCCAAAAGCAATCTACAGATTCAATGCAATCTCCATCAAAATTCCAACTCAATTCTTCATAGACTTAGAAAGAGCAATTCTCAAATTCATTTGGAATAACAAAAAGCCTAGCATAGCGAAAACTATTCTCAACAATAAAAGAACTTCTGGGGTATCAGCATCCCTGACCTCAAGCTGTATTACAGAGCAGTAGTGATAAAAAACATATGGTATTGGTACAGAGACAGGCAGGTAGATCAATGGAATAGAATTCAAGACCCTGAAATGAACCCATACACCTATGGTCACTTGATCTTTGACAAAGGAATCTAAAACCATCCAGTGGGAAAAAAGACAGCATTTTCAACAAATGGTGCTGGTTCAACTGGAGGTCAGCATGTAGAAGAATGGAAATCGATCCATTTTTATCTCCTTGTACAAAGCTCAAGTCCAAGGGGATCAAGGACCATCACATAAAACCAGATACACTGAAACTAATAGAAGAGAAAGTGGGGAAGAACCTCAAATACATGGGCACAGGGGAAAATTTCCTGAACAGAACACCAATGGCTTATGTTGTAAGATCAAAAATAGACAAATGGGACCTCATAAAATTGCAAAGCTTCTGTAAGGCAGAGGACACTATCAATAGGACAAAATGGCAACCAACGGATTGGGAAAAGATCTTTACAAAGCCTATATCTGATAGAGGGCTAATATCTAATATATACAAAGAACTCAAGAAGTTAGACTCCAGAGAACCAAATAAACCTATTATAAAAAATGGGGTACACCGCTAAACAAAAAATTCTCAACCGAGGAATATCGAAAGAGCAAGAAGCACCTAAAGAAATGTTCAACATCCTTAGTCATCAGGGAAATACAAATCAAAACAACCCTGAGATTCCACCTCACACCAGTCAGAATGGCTAAGATCAAAAACTCAGTTGTCAGCAGATGCTGGCGAGGATGTGGAGAAAGAGGAACACTCCTCCATTGTTGGTGGGATTGCAAGCTGGTACAACCACTCTGGAAATCAGTCTGGCAGTTCCTCAGAAAATTGGACATAGTACTACTTGAGGACCCAACTATACTATTCCTGGGGATATACCCAGAAGATGCTCCAACACATAACAAGGACACATGCTCCACTATGTTCATAGCAGCCTTATTTATAATAGCCAGAAACTGGAAACAACCCAGATGTCCTTCAATAGAGGAATGGATACAGAAAATGTGGTATATTTACAGAATGGAATATTACTCAGCTATTAAAAACAATGACTTCATGAAATTCTTAGACAAATGGGTGGATCTAGAAAATATCATCCTGAATGAAGTAACTCAGTCATAAAAGAACAAACATAGTATGCACTCACTGATAAGTAGATATTAGCCCAAAAGCTCGGAATACCCAAAATACAATTCACCAACCACATGAATCTCATGAAGGGAGATCAAAGTGTGGGTGCTTTGGTCCTTCTTTGAAGGGGAAACAAAATACTCACAGGAGGAAATACAGAGACAAAGTGTGGAGCAGAGACTGAAGGAAAGGCCATCCAGAGACTGCCCCACCTGGGGATCCATCCCATATACAGTCACCAAACCCAGAAACCATTGTGAATGCCAAGAAGTGCTTACTGACAGGAGCCTGGTATAGCTGTTTCCTGAGAGGCTCTGCCAGAACCTGACAAGTACAGAGGCAGATGCTCACAGCCAACCATTGGACTGAGCGTGGAGCCCCCAATGGAGGAGTTAGAGAAAGAACTGAAGGGGCTGAAGGGGTTCTCAACCCCATAGGAAGAACAATATCAACCAACCATAGCCCTCAGAACTCCCAGGGACTAAGACACCAACCAAGGAAGGAGGGACCCGTGGCTCCAGCTGCATATGTAGCAGAGGATAGCCTTGTCTGGCATCAATGGGAGGAGAGGCCCCTGGTACTGTGAAGGCTCAATGCTCCAGTGTAGGGAAATGCCAGGGTGGTGAGGTGGGAGTGGGTGGGTGAATGAGGGAGTACCCTCATAGAAGCATGGGGAGGGGGAATGGGATAAGAATTTTTTTTGGGGGGGCAGGGGACTTGGAAAGAGGATAACATTTGAAATGTAAATAAATAAAATAGCCAATAAAATATATTAAAAATGTCTAATATAACTAAATTTTGCTTAGAACATTAAGTCTCATCCTTTCCCCTGCAATGACTACACTTAACATTTGGGACCTGATACAGAATGAATATGCTTTTCTTGCATATGCTTGTCTGTCATATGCTTTAGTAGGTTATAAGATTGTTATATGATAAATCTACTTTAAAAGAACATCTGGAAGCAGGAGAGGGTTTATTAACAACTGTGGAAGTCAATTCTCTTCTTCCACTTTGTGGGCCCAGGAAGATCAAACTCAGGCTTGGCAGCTTGCTAAGGCATTCTGCTGGTTCTGAAATGTATAGACTAGTCTGAGCTAAGCTTTGTTTTCCCAGTCTAGGTTTTTGGAGTCCCTGCTTCTGTGTAAAGTTGAACACCAGTGTATAGTACAATCTGTTGGAACTATTTGTTACTTTCAGTATTTATAAAAGGAAAACAACAAGTCTATACTTTTGTTGTCTAAAACTTACAGCAGACAGGATTCCAGTTAAAATGGCAGGTTGTAATTGGCTCCTTTGAACCAATGAAGAAGAGAATCAGATTTACAAGTAAACCCTCTTTCAGAGAGAGAGCAGGCCACTGGTTATCCAGAAGCAAATGAAAGGTCACTGGAGAAGAGGAGGGACTGAAGCTGAACAGCTGTGCTTTTCCTGCCCTCACTCAGTGTCCAGTGGTGGTGGTGTTTCAGGCTGAACAGTAAGACACCCCGCACCCCTTGAAAAAACTGAAGTAGATATCCAAACCAACAGATGAACAGATTACCACAAAGAAACACTAGAAACATGAAAAAGCAAAGGAACATGACTCTTCAAAAAGATCATAACTTCTTAATTATTAAGTAAAAGATGTTCATATAGGTAAACATTTTAAAAGCTTATAGGTGAAAACTATCAATGACCTGAAAGAGCATACAAACACGAAGATGAAATTAATCCAGGACCTTAGGCGGAAAGTGAGCACACAGAAAATAAGCCAGAAATATGGGTGGAAAAGTCAGCACTAGATAAGGAAAATTTGGAACAAAATCGAGGTTTAAAAGAAACACAGAAATGTTAGCAATGAAACCTAAGCCAAACAAATAACACATTGGAAGACACTGCTAGTCACCTCGACTGAGCAGAAAAAAATCCTTGGGAGGAAGGAATGCTTGAGTATATAAAATCAATAATTAGTAAGAGAAAATATATAATCCCATGCACAGTATCCACAGAGAATTAAATAACTATGACTCCATTTCCAAGAAACAGGATCTCTGGTAAAGCTACCCACAGACTTGAGAGTTAAAGGAGAGAAATCTATCAACTGAAAACAAGATGGTTTAGTTGTTCTGTTATATGATAAAGTAAACTTCAAACTAAAATTAGAAAAATAATGAAGGCCACTTCCTACTAAGAAACAAAGAAACAAAAAATAAAACAACTCATTAAGAAGATGGTTCTAATGAAAGATTATATGTAATTATAATAATTACTTTTAAATATATGCATATGAAGTTAATGCCTCTCATTTTTTAAAACAACACAGATGAACAGAAAAGGTTAAACAGACCCTAATAATTATAGGTGATTTCAGTACCACATTCTAATCTGTTGATAAGACATCCACCCTCAGAATTAAAAGTTCACCATAGATAAAATTAACTGAGCATTCCAAAATATAAAATTGTCTATCCAACAGATACTGATGCATGCAACTCTAAAATAGACCACATTCTTACAAGTCTTATCTAAATTAAGTCTTCCCAAATACAAAACAATTGAAATAATTTCTAATACCATCTTAGATAATAGTACAACCAAACTAGAAATCACTAGCAAAAGAAAAATAACAACAACAACAACAAACCAAGATATATAGATATATAGAAACTGAACAGTACAGTCTTAATTAGTAGTCACTGAAGAAACCATGGAGGAAGTTAAAATTTCATAAATTCAATAAAAATGAAATCATAGCTTGATAGAACCTTTAAGACATATCTAAGCCAGGTGTGGTAGTTCATACCTTTAATCCCAGCACTTGGGAGTTCGAGACAGGCAGATCTCTGTGAGTTCAAGGCCAGCCTGGTCTATGAAATAAGTTCCAGGACAGCCAGGTCTGTTACATGGTGAAACCCTGTCTTGAAAAATCAAAACCAAAAAACTTCACAAGTTCTCAAATAATAAGTTAATATTATACCTCTCACTCTTAATAAAAGAAGAACAAACTCAAAAAGCAGTAGATTCCAAAAAAATTAAAAATATCAGAGTTGAAATTAATGAAGTAGAAACAAAAAGCAATATAGTTGGTTTTTAGAGAAAACAATAAAAGCTAGCCAGAAGAGAGAATAACCAAGTTAGTAATGTCAGAGCTGGATAGGGGATAGAGTGGTCTGTCCAGTGCCATCAGAGCTGGATAGGGATCCAATGGTCTGTGCCAGTGACGTCAGAGCTGGATAGGGGTACAATGGTCTGTCCAGTGCCATCAGAGCTGGATAGGGATCCAATGGTCTGTGCCAGTGACGTCAGAGCTGGATAGGGGTACAATGGTCTGTCCAGTGACATCAGAGCTGGATAGGGATCCAATGGTCTGTGCCAGTGACATCAGAGCTGGATAGGGATCCAATGGTCTGTCCCAGTGATGTCAGAGCTGCATAGGGGTACAATGGTCTGTCCCAGTGCCATCAGAGCTGGATAGGGGTACAATGGTCTGTCCAGTGTCGTCAGAGCTGGATGGGGTACAATGGTCTGTCCCAGTGACATCAGAGCTGGATAGGGATATAGTGGTCTGTCCCAGTGACATCAGAGCTGGATAGAGGATACAGTGGTCTGTCCCAGTGCCATCAGAGCTGGATGAGGATACAATGGTCTGTCCCAGTGACATCAGAGGCTCATTAGGGAAGCCTTTGGAAACATTCCTCAAACTAGAACTTACAAAAAAGATGGTTAAATGTAAGTGAGGTTGTTTGGAAATAGGTACCCTCAGAAAGTATTGTTGAGGATGTAAACTGGTGTAGCCAAGAAGCTAAAAATACAACTACCATATAATCTAGCCATGCCATAACCAACGTACTCTTAACATATCACATATCTGAGAGATGCATGTACATCCATTTTTATTATTGCTACATATGATGTGAAATGGAATCAGCTTGTTTGTTGATAAATGAACAGATGAGTAAAATTCGGTGCATATTTACAATAGAATTTTATTCAGTTATAAAGAAAGATGTAATTAAGACATTTTCAGGAAGCAGATGGAACTGGAAGCCATTAAACTAAGCAAAATAAGCCTGATCTAGAAAGTTAAAGTTTCATAAATAACCCTTGCTTAAAGTTCTACATCTGTGTCACTTAGGAAACTGGAGAAGGGTTATGAGGGAGGAGGAGTGAGTAACGGATATGCACGCCATGACTGTCAGAGGGGGAGCACCGGAGTGGTGCAGCGGGGAGACTTGGGCGGGGGTCAGGCAGGGCAACTTGTAATTATGTATATGTGTGAAGATCCATTACTTGTGGATATCATGAAATGCATTATTTTATATGCCAGATTAAAATAAAATTTCACTAGAAAAATATGAACATACCTAGTTATCTGTACTCTGTTTTGTATTGTTACATATTTATTTTAAATGAAGTTTGTAAAATAGTCTCTAAAATAATAAATTGTTTCCTGTTTTAAAAAATATTTTCAATGGCAGCCTCTTAAATTAGTTCTTATTAAACCCTATTAATTTGTCATATACATTGACTTATTTTGAGGTAATACTGGCAGGAAAACCTTATTGGTTATTTTTCCCTGGGCCTTACTGATGATTTAAATATTCTTGTATAAATCATTGTTAAATTTCATATATTTATAAGAATTAAATTAAAGAGTTAGAGAGGTGGCTCAGTAGTTAAGAGTATGTACTGCTCTTGTCGTGGACCTGAATTTTGTCCCCTGCATCCATGTCAGGAGTCTCATGGCATCTGTAACGCCAGCTCCAAGTGCTTTGTAGGCACCTGTAGCCATGCATCTGTACACTCTCGCGGGTTTGCACACAGGCCCCCACACACAGACCCCCCCGCACACACACTCTTTTTTACTTTTGGGGGGGGTGTTTCGAGACAGGGTTTTACTCTCTTTTAAGAATTAATTTGAGGGAACTTGAAAGAAAGCTCAGCGGTTGAGGGCACTGACTGTTCTTCCAGAGGACCTGGGTTCAAATTCCAGCACCTAGATGGTAGCTCACAACTGTCTATACCTCCAAGATCTGACACTGTCACACAGAATACATTCAGGTAAAACACCAATGCACATAAAATGAAATAAATTATTTTTTAAAAAGAATTAATTTGATTCTGACTCTGTGGTTGTTCTTATTGAAGGTAAATGAGATTGCCTTCATAAATACCCTTGAAGCTCAGAATAAACGTCACGATGTTTTATCAAAACTGAAGGAATATGAGCAGAGGCTTAATGAATTACAGGAAGAGCGTCAGAGAAGACAAGAAGAAAAGCAAGCTCGTGATGAGGCTGTGCAGGTAGGGTCTACTCAGCAGTTACTAAGCACCTTTCATATCTCAGGCTGAAGATCCAGAGAGGAGTAAGATTCTGTCTATCTGTCTCTCTGATTCTCACAGAGAAAGTGAAACATATGAAATATATATGTATATACACACATAGTGAAATACATGTGAGTGTGCAAGTGTGTGTGTGTATTGGAGTGGCTTGTGTAACAATTGCTATTGCTTGAAAGAATACAGCCAAGGATCTGCTAGTAGTTGAGTGCATGAGACTGAATGTCTTAGTAGTTGCAGTCTGGTGCTAGAGTCTCAGGGAGTTCCTAGAGAGCTGTCTGTTTCCAGCACGTGTTGGGGTACTGAGGATTTAAATAGGTTCTAGCACCAGGGAAGGAATGGCTTAGAAACATGACTTGAACTTGGCCAGTGAGAGTGAAGGCAAGCAGGACAAAAGCAAAAGCTTCCTTCTTTGATGTCCTTTTATGTGGGCTGTCACCAGAAGATGTGGCCCAGATTAAGGTGCATCTTCTACCTCAAATCAACCAAGACAATCTCTCATAGGTGTGCCAGTTGCTTGGTGGATCTTAGTTAATTTCAGATTAAGTCCAGTTGACAACCAAGATTAGCCATTGCACTATTTTAAATGGAATTTTTACCTAACTATATTTTCAAGTTATTCCTTATTAGTGTGTAGGAATATAGTTGGCATATTCTTATAGATCATGACTCTTCAACCTTGATTAAACTTGTTTTCTAACTTGTTTGTGTTATGAGGTGTGCATAGAAGTCTGTGAATGTGTGTGTGTATATATGTGTGTGTTTATTTCCTAGGATTTAATACATATAAGATCATTTTATGATTTTGTGTAACTATGGTAAATGACATGAAAACCATATGTCATTGCTATTGAATTTTGCTTAAATTCTTAGAAACTATGTACTTATAGACAGTCCAGGAATAAATAAATATATGTTTGTTGTCAAAGTTATGTCACCTTTGATCGTTTTAATTGTACTCATAATTCTTATAACTTTAATTTTTTAACATCAGGAACGTAAGAGAGCCTTGGAGGCAGAACGGCAGGCCCGTGTAGAGGAATTATTAATGAAGAGGAAAGAGCAAGAAGCCCGAATTGAGCAACAGAGGCAAGAGAAGGAGAAAGCCCGTGAAGATGCAGCCCGGGAAAGAGCTAGGTACCTAGTTTGCTATCTTGGTTTTAGTCTTGATGAACAGTTTGCCATTGAGCAAATAGTTACAGCAGATCTTAACACCAGTGATGTCTTACATATATTTTAGAAATACCACAAGCTTAGAAATGTGCCAAATTTCCAGGATATTTGACATTACATTTAAAATGGAGAACTTTTGAAACTTTGTATTGGCTGAGAACATTATTTGAAGTCTTTTTTTGCGTGAAAAAAATATAATTTAACTCTAATGAGCTTCAATGAGAAGGAATTGTCTTTCAAGACATTTGTGTAAGTAAAGGGGCATGAATTAAAGATCTTTCTTTTGATTCCTAGGTTATTTAGATCTCTTTGACTTGTAGTTACTTATAAGTATGCATTCAGCTTTGGATATCACATTGTTTCTGTTACTGGTTTTTAATGAAGTCTTGTCACTCAGAGAATATACTTTGTATTTTTTTATTGCTTTAATATTTGTTGAGACCATGTTTATAGCCTTAGATATTCACGGTACTACATACTGTTCTCTGTGCCCATAGGGATGATATTGGTTAGCATATTCTGTGCTTGCCAGCTGAGTAGGTGTTAGAGCCCTAGGTGATAGTCGTCTGCGTTTCTGCTGCTTTCTGTTCAGTCTGTCCAGTTCCCAAGTGTAGTAGCTGAGTGGTATCATTATGTATTATGATTCTGAAGTGTATATATTCTGTTTTCACTGTATCTTACTGAGATAAGTAAGATATTCTTACTTTTATTGTGAATTTCTCTCTCTGGCTCTAAAAATATTTCTTTCATAAAGGTTATTCTTTTTTTTTCTGTTACAGATACAACCACAGTTGTCTTCTGTCCTTTTTCTTTCATCCTGTTGTGGTTTTCTCAAACATGTCCTTTACTTTTCTGGAATCTGCTTATTTATTTCCACTTTCTGGTTTATATGTTTATTGCACTTCACTTGATGTAACTTTTTAATGAGATAGGGTTTATTGGTGCCAGTTTTAGATTTCTCATCCCTGTGTCTCAAATCTTTGTCACTATTACTATTTTAGTCTTTGCTAAACTAAAACTATTTTGGACTTTACCTCTTTTTTTTCTTCTTTTTTAAATTATTATTTTATTTACAATCCAGACGTTGTCCCACCTCCCATAGTTCCTCATCCCATTCCTCCTTTTCCCAGCCCTGGTCTCTGAGAGGATGTTCCCGCCCTTCAGGCCTCAGCCCTCCCAAGGACCTCAAGGATTAGGTGCATCTTCTCCCACTGAGGCCACTGCTGTATTTGTGTCTGGGGCCTCGGACCAGCCCATGTATGCTGCCTGGTTGGTGGCTCAGTGTATGGGAGCTCCTAGAGGTCCAGGTTAGTTGAGACTGCTGGTCTTCCTATGAGGTCCCTCTCTTTCAGCTTCATCAATCCTTCCTCTAATTCAACCATAGGGGTCCCTGACTTCAGTGCAATGGTTGGGTGTAAGTATCTGCATCTGTCTCAGTCAGCTGCTGGTTGGGCCTCTCAGAGAACAGCCATGCTAGGCTCCTGTCTGTAAGCATATCATAACATCAGTAATAGTGTAAGGCCCTGGTCCCCTCCCCCCCAATCTCCCAAGAGATGAATCCCAAGTTGGGCCATTCACTAGACCTCCACTTTTCCTTCAGTCTCTTCTTCATTTTTGTCCCTGCAGTTCTTTTAGACAGGAACAATTCTGGGTCCTTTACCAAAGATAGTAGCATGTAGGGGTGAAGGCTCTGGGTAGGCACCAACTCCACTTCTCCATATTCAGTGAGTTGTATAGCTGTATAGTACCTTGCAGTTTGTGGAGAACAACCTATAGTCTTGGCAACAGCATAGGTTGTCTAGGGGTTCCCATGGGAACTCTTTAACCAACAATTAGTTGTAACCCAGTCCCAGTCCTGGAAATTTTTATTTGGTGACAAGAGATGGCTTGTCAGTTGTGGCTCTCTGTTTCCCATTATTTGGCAATTTCATTTAGATGACCTTCATAAATGTATATATTTTATGAAGCTTCTATTGTATTAGATTTTCATACTACCCCCCCACAAATGGCCCTTAAGTTTAGCTATCTTTCCCTGTGTTCCTTCCCCCAGTCCCTCCTGGTCCAGTCCCTCTCCCCTGGCCCTCCTATAAGTATCCTTTTTTCCTTTCCTTTGGAGATCTCTCTGCCTGCACAGCCCGTAGTCTATACCTAAACTCTGTGGTTCTATGGGTTGTAGCTTGGGTATCAATGACTTAACAGCTTAATAACCACATATAAGCAAATACATATTGTATCTGCCTTTCTGGGTCTTTGATATCTCATTCAGGATGGTTTTTTTCTATTTTCATCCATTTACCATCAAGTTTCATGCTTTCTCTCTCTCTCTTTGTCTCTCTCTCTCTTTTTCTCTCCTTCTCTCCCTTCTTTCCTTCTGTCTGTTTTTTTCTTTTCTATATGGCTGAGTACTCATATAAATGTACCACATTTTCTTTATCCATTTGGCTCAGAAATTTATTTTCATAGCTAATCATTTATGTTGCTTAACCTTCTCTAAAAACAAATAAGATGAAACAAACCTTTAATCCTTCTCAAATATTTATGAGGCAATATGTGTGAGACAGAATATATATTCAGAATATTTTTAAATAATTGCCTATTATAATATATAAGCCTTACATTGAAATTGTATTTTTTGGTTTCTTGAGATGAGGCATGTTGCTCCAAGCAGGTAAACTTACAGATTTGACTTGTTTTGACAGAGACAGGGAAGAACGGTTGGCAGCACTCACAGCAGCTCAGCAAGAAGCTATGGAAGAACTGCAGAAAAAAATTCAGCTCAAGGTTGGAATAGCATGTTATTTTAATTTGAAATTTTAAAGCTAACAATGGATGGAACATACTATAAAATTCTATGGAATAAAGATTGAATTAAGTTGTATTTATAATTTTTAGATAAATGTTTATGGTTGAGTTATGACTGACTTAAATTCAGCTGTTTGAAAACTAAGTTTATTATGGTAAAATTTATTTTGATATTTTAGAATCATTATGGAGCAACAATAAAGAAATTGAATATTTCCTCTTATTAACTAATAAATAACTTGAAGGCATTACTAGTAGTATTTTGTTATTTTAATTATCTAGTTTACTATCTATTCATTTGATATTAATGCTTTTGAGTTGTATAGTTCTAACTTGGAAGATTATGAAAACCATTAATTTCTAGAAAAATGTTATCAATATTATAACATGTAAGTTGTCTCTGCTATCTGAGTACTTTATACTTTATCACAATGTTTTGCATGTTGACTCCTGCTAGAGATATTTAATATTATATAATAGAGATAGTAACTTTTTAATTTGAAAGGCCATATTTTTTCATTTGTAGGGTCATAAGAATTTATCATTCATTTAAATTCAATGCAGCAAATATTTATAAGATAGTCTTCCCATTTTCAGGAAGTGCCTAATCTAGTGTGAGGTTCAGATATGAACTGTTAACTTTTCTTAATAGAGATAGGGTTGTATGGAGTGTAGGGTAGAGGAGGACGCTTGGCATAGCAAAGATCAGGAAGAACAATTACTCAGCTTAATCTTAAAAGGTTAGTTGAATGTAGAAAATACAGTTGAGTAAGATATGTTCTGATTATACAAAATAGCGTGAACCCCCAAAAGATTTTCCTGGGTTAGTGGCTTGAGGTGAAAAAGTAGTAATAGGGCCGGGGTAGGTGTAGGTCTTTGTCACTTGTCTGGTATGTGACTAAACATGAGTGCTTCTGTGGGCCAGCACTTCTCCTAGTGTTTGATGTACCAAATGAGTAGTGGGTAGCAGTGTCTCAAATGCTACCTCTAAGTAACCAGTACTGTTGAGTCACTAAGCACAGTGGCACAGTAGAAGATGTATGAAGTTCTGTGATAAAAATCTGATCATCTTTAACTGTTTTCCAAACTATTCTCATAAGCATACACTAACATCCTCTAAGGCACATTTTAGGAAGCAATAATGTCCATGTGTGAAATGTTAAAAGATTAAGCTTTGTTCTTCAGTGTGAAAGTTAGTATCAAAACAAGGCACTTTTGGATTATTTTAGGAGTTTTAATGGAAGGCCTTTTCCCAAATTTTTAGTATGATCTGAAGACTTTTTAAGTTTCTCACACTATGATCCTGTCTCCAGCATGATGAAAGCATTCGAAGGCACATGGAACAGATTGAGCAAAGGAAAGAAAAAGCAGCTGAGTTAAGCAGTGGGCGGCATGCAAGCACTGACTACGCCCCTAAACTGACCCCTTATGAAAGAAAGAAGCAGTGTTCTCTCTGCAATGTCCTGGTAGGTGGTTGTCGTTATTAACAGTCTGCTGATATAATTTATTGCTAAAATTTATTAAAAGGCTTCCCGCCTTTTAAATCTTGTGGTAAGGCATCTACTAAGTGCTATTGACTTCTGTGAGGATTTTAAATAAAAAGTAAGTACTAAATTAATAGCAGTTAGGAATGGCAGTGCAAACTGCCAATGTTTGCAGTTGTTATTAAAATGTTTGTTTACCTGCTTAATGGTAGACTAAGCCAATATTTTGCTGTATTGGGACCAAAAACCAAAGTTTTTCGAACCTTTAAGCTTAGTCTGAGAATTGCATTCTAAGGAAAATATTTTGATCTATCTATCTATCTATCTATCTATCTATCTATCTATCTATCCATCCATCCTAGAGTGATCTTAATTTGTATATGATGTACTGGATTGAATGTTTAGTTCTTAGCATTGGATGCAATGGTATGTTGATTGCTACGGCTTTGATTTTGTGCTTTTAGATTGCTTCTGAAGTATATCTCTTTAGCCACATTAAAGGGAAGAAACACCAGCAAGCTGTGAGAGAGAATAGCAGTATCCAGGGGCGTGAACTTTCAGATGAAGAAGTGGTAAGCTTTACTTTTGTCCTTTTACAGTTATTAATTGATTACCTAGGATGAGCTCTTTTATTACATGTTTCTTATTTATGTGTATTTGTATAGCTATTTAGAACCATGCTTAGCACTTAATATCTATATTAATATAATAAGCAGGTATTTTATTTTCTATACATATTAATAACTATACAGACAAGATTTTTGCTATCACATAATTTTCATACAAAAAAGTTACAGTATTTTGTGCTGGTGAGGTAGCTAATTCATACAGCAAAGGCACATGCAGCCAAGCCTGTCATCCTCAGTTTGATCCCTGAGACTCACATGGTGGAAGGAGAAAATTGACCCTCTCAAATTGTCCTCTAACCCCCACCCACATGCCATGGCAGATACACAACTGAGTGTGCACAATATCATAAATGAACAAAACATGTTTCAAAAAGTTTAAGAAGTTATAACCAGATACTTCAGATGTAGTTCTGCAGTTAATAGCACCAGACTTTGTAGAGAACCAGAACTGTTTTCGAGCACCCACAGTGTATGGCTCACAACTGCCTTTACCTTCAGCTCTAGGAGGTCTGATGCCTTCTTTCGGCCTCTGTGGGCACCTACATGTACATGTAGACACACACAAGCACATGCACACATACACATAAAAATAAATCTTGAAAAAGAGAAGTTATAGTATTTTGTTATTAATTCAGAACAAAAATTCATCAGTGATTATCAAATGTTTTAGAAAACATAGATCAATGTCTATTTCATGTAAGTGGTTAATATTGGATTAGTAAATCATTTACAAAGTTTTAGGAATGTATTATTTACCTATAATCATTGTGGATTGAAATTTTATAAATGTATTTATAATTTTATAAAAATGTTTATAATATAAATGTTTATATATTTATATTAAGCTGTTCTTGAACTATGATGATATTTATGACTTTGTTCTCTCTATTATACAAAATGTTTAAAGCTACTAAAGAATGTGAAAATCGTGCTTGTTAAACATCTGTTAAGATGCCCAGGAAAGATTATTGTGATTTCTTTGAGGACAGTACCAATTTGTAGATGTTAGTGTATGGTGAACTTATATTTAACATTTACTTTAATTTAATTATTAAGTGAGTGTTGTGGGGTGGAAATCAGGAACCAACTTTGTGGGGTTGTTGCTTTTCAGGCAGAGTTTCTCTTGTTATGTTTGCCACTGCTCTGTATACTCAAGCTTCTGCAGATTCTCTACCTCCCATTTGGCATAGAAGCAACTCACTGACAGCTAACTCTTTTATTTTTGCTCTGGGAATTGAATTTAGGTTTGTTATCAGGGTTACATAGCAAGCACTTTTACCCACCAAGCCATCTTACTGGCTCTGTGTGTGTGTGTGTGTGTGTGTGTGTGTGTGTTTCTTTTCAATTCTTCAGCATATCTGAAAGCCAGAAAGTGATACATGTACAGAATCCTAAACACTTCCTAAAATGCTTTTTTCCATTGGCCAGTCACCATCTTTATTTTGAAAATCTTAATTGTTAGATATGTTTAAGATACTGTTTTGTATCCAATCAATAGCAGTAATTAAGAAACCCTAGGAAACAAAGGAGCTAAAACCATCCAATGGAAAAAAGACAGCATTTTCAACAAATGGTGCTGGTTCAACTGGCGGTCTACATGTAGAAGAACGCGAATTGATCCATTCCTATCTCCTTGTACAAAGCTCAAGTCCAAAAGGATCAAGGACCTCCACATAAAACCAGATACACTGAATCTAATAGAAGAGAAAGTGGGGAAAACTCTCGAACACCTGGGTACAGGGGGAAAGTTCCTGAACAGAAGAACACCAATGGCTTATGCTTTAAGATCAAGAATCGACAAATGGGACTTCATGAAATTGCAAAGCTTCTGTAAGGCAAAGGACACTGTCAATAGGACAAAACAGCAACCAACAGATTGGGAAAAGATCTTAACCAATCCTACATCTGATAGAGGGCTAATATCCAACATACACAAAGAACTCAAGAAGTTAGACTCCAGAGTTCCAAAGAACCCTATCAAAAAATGGGGAACAGAGCTAAACAGAGAATTCTCAACTGAGGAAATTCGTAGGGCTGAGAAGCACCTAAAGAAATGTTCAACATCCTTAGTCATCAGGGAAATATAAATCAAAACAGTTCTGAGATTACACCTCACACCAGTCAGAATGACTAAGATCAAAAACTCAGGTGACAGCAGATGCTGGCAAGGATGTGGAGAAAGAGGAACACTCCTCCATTGCTGGTGGGATTGTAAGCTGGTACAACTACTCTGGAAATCAGTTTGGCGGACCCTCAGAAAAATGGACATAATACTACCTGAGGACCCAGCTATACCACTCCTGGGCATATACCCAGAAGATACTCCAACATGTAGTAAAGACACATGTCCACTATG
>CM052706.1:62394256-62413623 GCA_028551405.1 Uromys caudimaculatus
CTGATTTCCAGAGTGGTTGTACCAACTTGCAATCCCACCAACAATGGAGGAGTGTTTCTCCACATCCTTGCCAGCATCTGCTGTCACCTGAGTTTTTGATCTTAGCCATTCTGACTGGTGTGAGGTGGAACCTCAGACTTGTTTGTGTTCACTACTCTTAAAGATTCAAAATAACAAAACTGATGAAGGGTAAAACCAACTTCCAAGCAATAAGAACACAAATGAGCTATTACCAGTATTTTAAAAACACAAAATATATTCTCATATGCACTTTATGAAGAATCTAATAAAGAAAATGTCTCCTGGCACAGTGAAATGGCTCACCCAGCAGAGGAAGGAACGTACCCTGAACCTAAGTTAGCTACCCAGGACCCATATGGTGGAAGGATAGAACCAGTTCCCACAAATTGTCCTCTGATGGCCATATGTGCATGTCCTAACACACAAACAATACACACATGCATGCATGTATGCACTAAATAAGCATATAAATGCAATTAAAATTTTAAAGCAGAAAGCCCTTTAAAAAAAAAATAATTATCACTGATGGGCTTGGGAGTGGCTCTATACTTAGCATGCAATTAGTCATGGGCAAAGCCCTAGGCTTTCATAGTCAGAATTGTACCCCTAAAAGGAGCCATCATTTTAAAATATCTGCAACAGATTTTAAAAACAATTCAGTAGACATAAATGAAATGTCATCACGTCAGAAGTCATCTTGAATTTGTCACTGAAAGACTGGTAGTGAGGACACAGAGGTTTACCACATTTTTCTGTCTACTGTTGTGTATGTAATTCACCATAATAACCAATTTGAAGACAGACACTTTACAAGCATAAATAACATGTCTATGTTATTTTGGACCTAGTACTTTGAACTCTGACATTCCTGCTTTCTTTAACATCAAAAGTGAAAGAAATCACAGTAATCTTATTACTTATGGATCTATGATCTGGACTTGAAATCAATACATTATTTTCACAGTATTCACATACTAAAAACATATAGTACTGAGACTGAAATGTGTAAATATAGAGGAAAATAATCTCCTGACGAAATATAAAAATAATGAGGTGCCTCACTAAAAGAAATGATACATGTTCCATTGATCTAACCACCTTTCTTGACTGACTCTCATGTACAATTCATAGAACAGGGCAAAAGTTAACTGTTGACCACAAAGTAACACAAAACCTGAATGTACTAAATAACTGTGCAGGTCAAAACTGCCCCCACTGCATGCAGCAGCTAGATTGATAAGGTTCAAATGTCTTTCACTTAATCTCATGGACTAGCACTGGAAGGACTCTTGCCTGCAAGATCTACCCACTATCTGGTAGGCTGCAGCTTTGTTCTCCCTGGTCTAGGTTCAGAATCCAGTACACCTGAGTAGTACTAGGTCCAAAGTGGACACCTAATATGGCAGTGCCGGTTACAATATCCTAAGCAGAAGGACTCTGACCAGGGAAACAGAATGACTCTTATGGGTAAACCAATACCTAAACTCAGCATTTCTCATGAATTTCCCAAGGCAGGTTTCATTTCAGCAAGAAAACCACTACTTTCCTTCAAGCCAGTGCCAGTACAGTGGTCAACGACCTCATGCAAAGGCATCTAGTCCCTGATTAACATAAACAGCTTACAACAGATCAAAACCCCCATATTAAATCCCAGACTGGATCTGGCTTGCACTCCTCCTCCTGCTACAATCTGTCCCCTTAAAACTTACGAGGTTGTTCTCTGCCTGATGGACAGCCTGGCAGTATGATTCCCCAAGTAAACTTTCCTTCCTACCCACAGAGGAGTCTAGCATGGTGGTCTTGCAGGAAGGCCACACGCTTCCATCTTGAGTAGTGGTGACTCCATAAGATTAGGGTTTTAAGTATGTTTTCTCACTATTCACTGGTTATTCCCATTATGATATAAGCTCTGAATCCTAGAACAGAAACTTTGATTCTGAGCCTTTTGAAAATTCATACTCCTACACTACTTTCACAAACACACACATACCCCAAAGTTTTGTAATAGCTAAAATCAGGTAAATCAGGCTGGGTGTGGTGGTGCACACCTTTAATTCTAGAATTAAGGACATAGAGGCAGGTGAACGTCTGTATAGCAAGTTCCAGGCCAGCCAGGGCTACAAGAATAAAACAATATTTAAGAAAAATATGTTCAACATCCTAGTTATCAGGGAAATGCAAATCAAAACCCTGAGATTCCACCTCACACCAGTCAGAATGACTAAGATCAAAAACTCAGGTGACAGCAGATGCTGGCAAGGATGTGGAGAAAGAAAAACACTCCTCCATTGGTGGTGGGATTGCAAGCTGGTACAACCACTCTGGAAATCAGTTTGGCGGATCCTCAGAAAATTGGACATAGTACTACTTGAGAACCCAGCTATACCACTCCTGGGCATATACCCAGAAGACATTCCAACATGAAATAAGGACACATGCTCCACTATATTCATAGCAGCCATATTTATAATAGCCAGAAGCTGGAAACAACCCAGATGTCCCTCAACAGAGGAATGGATACAGAAAATGTGGTACATTTACACAATGGAGTACTACTCAGCTATTAAAAACAATGATTTCATGAAATTCATAGGCAAATGGATGTAACTTGAAAATATCATCCTGAGTGAAGTAACTCACTCAAAAAAGAACAAACATGGTATGTACTCACTGATAAGTGGATAGTAGCTAAAAAGAAGCTCAGAACACACAACTCACAGACCATATGAAACCCAAGAAGAAAGAAGATCACGCCAAAGTATGGATGCTACAGTCCTACTCAGAAAGGGGAAGAAAATAATCTCCAGAAAATATATATAGAGAGGATTCTAGGAGGGAGAGAGGAGGGAGAGGGAAGGGGCAGTTCAGATATGGGAGGTGTAGTGGCTATTTCTGATTGTCAACTTGACTATATCTGGAGTGAATTACAATCCAGAATTAGAAGGTTCACCTGTGATTGAGATCTTGAGTCTGGAAGACACAAGTTTCAGGTGTGGTGGCACGCACATCTCTAATCTGGGCCACACCTGCTGCTGGAGATCTACATAAAGACATTGGAAGGAGGAAGATTCAATCATCTTTGCCTGCAAGCCTTGTGGGACGAAGCGACTGCTAGATCCTCAGGTTTTCATTCACAGCTGCTGCTGACCATTGTTGGGGAGTTTGACTGCAGACTATAAGTCATTCACAAATTCCCTTACTATATAGAGACTACCTATAAGTTCTGTGACTCTAGAGAACCCTGACTAATACAGGAGGAGATGAGGGAGAAGTACAGAGGGTCAGGAATTCGAAAGTACGTGTGTAGCAGTGGGGGAGGGAGCAGTGGAGGTAGCCACTACAAAGTCCCAGATGCCAGGGACCCAAGAGGTTCCCAGGACCCAACAGGGATGACAGTAGCTGAAATACCCAACAAATGGGAGAGAAAACCTGTAGAGACCATATCCAGTGGATAGGCACAGCTTATGTTTGAGGGATGGGGCCACCTACCCACCTCAAAAAAATTAATCCAGAATTCATCCTGTAAAAAGGAAATGCAGGGACAAAGAGTGGAACAGAGACTGAAGGAGAGGCTGAAAAAGAAATTAGGGAAATGAGACCCTTTACAATAGTCACAAATAATATAAAATACCTTGGTGTGACTCTAACCAAGCAAATGAAAGATCTGTATGATTTCTGGGGGAATCACCATCCCTGACCTCAAGCTCTAGTACAGAGCAATAGTAATAAAAACTGCATGGTATTGGTACAGTGACAGGCAGGTAGATCAATGGAATAGAATTGAAGACCCAGAAATGAACCCACACACCTAAGGTCATTTGATCTTTGACAAAGGAGCTAAAACCATCCAGTGGAAAAAAGACAGCATTTTCAACAAATGGTACTGGTTCAACTGGAGGTCTGCATGTAGAAGAATGCAAATTGATCCATTTTTATCTCCTTATACAAAGTTCAAGTCCAAGTGGATTAAGGACCTCCACATAAAACCAGATACACTGAAACTTGTAGAGGAGAAAGTGGGGAAAAGTCTCGAACACATGGGCACAGGGGAAAAGTTCCTGAACAGAACAGCAATGGCTTATGTTATAAGATCAAAATTAGACAAATGGAGCAACAATGTCAACTGCTCAGGCCCTCTGGTGCTCCCAGAGACTGGACCACCAACCAAAGAATGCATATGGAAGGACTCATGGTGCTGGCCACATATGTGGCAGAGGAGGGCCTTGTTGGCCATCAGTGGGAGGAGAGGCCCTTTGGTCTGAGAGTGTTAGATGGTCCAGTATAGGGGAATGCCAGGGAGGGAAGACAGGAGTGGGTGGGTGGGTGGGGGAATACCCTCATAGAGGCAGGGGGAGAGAGGATGAGATAGGAGGTTTCCAAAGGGGAGACCTGGAAAGGGGAAAACATTTGAAATGTAAATAAAGTATCAAAAAGAAAAAGAAAAATAATAGACAAATGGGACCTCATAAAGTTGCAAAGCTTCTGTAAGGAAAAGGACACTGTCAATAGAACAAAACAGCAACCAAGAGATTGGGAAAAGATCTTTACTGTACTGGCTAGTTTTATGTGTCAACTTGACACAAGATGGAGTTATCACAGAGAAAGGAGCTTCAGTTGAGAAAATGCCTCCATGAGATCCAGCTGTAAGGCATTTTCTCAATTAGTGATCAAGGCGGGAGGGCCCCTTGTGGGTGGTACCATCTGTGGGCTGGTAGTCTTGGGTTCTATAAGAAAGCAGGCTGAGCAAGCCAGGAAGAAGAAAGCCAGTAAGCAGCATTCCTCCATGGTCTCTGCATCAGCTCCTGCTTCCTGCCCTGCTTGAGTTCCAGTCCTGACTTCCTTTAGTGATGGACAGCAGTGTGGAAGTGTAAGCTCAATAAACCCTTTCCTCCCCAACTTGTTTCTTGCACATGATGTTTGTGCAGGAAAAGAAACCCTGACTAAGACATTTACCAACCCTATATCTGATAGAGGGCTAATATCCAATATATATAAAGAACTCAAGAAGTTAGACTCCAGAGAACCAAATAACCCTATCAAAAAATGAGCTAAACAGAGAATTTCCAAGTGAGGAAACTCGAAAGGCTGAGAAGCACCTAAAAAAAATGTTCAACATCCTTAGTCATCAGGGAAATGCAAATCAAAGGTGGGTGGGTGGGAGAGCACCCTCATAGGGGCAGGACGAAGGGGGAGGGGATAGGGAGCTTGTGGAGGGGAAACTGGGAAGGGGGTTAACATTTGAAATGTAAATAAATAAAATGACCAATAAAAAATGAAAAAGAAAAAAATTAGAAAAGCTCAGCAATCTTACTTCTTATGTCACGTTATCTTGAGCTCTAACCAGTAAAAATGCCAACAAAAAACGAGGATGCTTTTTAGATATTGGCATGTCCATCTCTGTTCCACAGGCTGATGTTGATGTATACATACATCCACATACAGTTTACCTTGTTAAACAAGTACTACAACGCTGTCTATTTAACATCTAATAAATGTTCAGATTTAAAAAGTTACTTTAAATGATTTTACTTCAGTATAACTAGCATAAGAAAATGGAAGCACAAATGACTCTACTATAAAGAAACTCACTGCAGTAAATACATGAGAAAACAGAAGTAGGCATTAATTACATAATTGTGGCATATGTTAAAGCAATGCTACATATCATCTGATTAATTTTTTACAAACTATCTACATTTTTAAAATCTTCATTATATAATCTTAAATAAGTTCAGGGTTCAAATCTGTAACACACAGCGTATGTTTAGTTTAAATTTATATATTAGTATAAAAATAATGAGTATAAGTAGATCAAAACGTTAACAGCAGGCATTAGTTTGTTTTTCTACTTTGATAATTTCCTATAAAACATATTAGTATATTTATAAGATTAAAATTAATTAAAGGAATGCAAAGAAAAGCAAGTTCTTCAAAGAAAGTCAATTTACACAAAGTTACAGTTTCTGCCGGATGATTTGCTCCAAGGAAGAATAAGCATTACTGAAAAGAAACACTCACCGTCTTCTGGAGCCATTAGAGTTCTAATTATTATGGCACGGGTACAAGCAAGATACAGTCAGAGTACAAAGAAACGTGTACCGGATCTCACTCCACAGCGGCCCTGGATCTCCTCCTTTTCAAACAGAACTTTTTAATGCAAATGCTAGCCTTACAAAAGTCCAGTCTTCAGAAATAATCCACAACAGCATTTCATACTGTTGCTTCTAAGTGAGCACCAACAGGGTCACTCTTTTCTACTTGTGTCTATGATGAGTAGAAACAAGCCAAGTAAGAGCTCTCCATCCAATCTGCAACTTAGTACAGTGGCTTTTCCTGATCTCACTCACTTAGTAAACTGAAGAAATCAAAAGATAAATCTGGAATTCCCATCCTAATATTTTAAATGTCAATGTGATAAATGTAAAAGCTAACAAATGATAGGTAATTCTATACACATACATTAAGTGTAGTTTTTAAGTCACAACTGAATTCTAAATATTGATATAACATGGAGTATAAATAATGTATATAAAACATTAATACCTACACAAGCATCTTGTCAGCGTTTATATCTTGCTTAATATCTTAATTATCTTTTCAAGCATATGAGACTACAGCCTGTCTACCATAATTTACTATATTAATTAAAGAGCTGATCCTAAAGTTTGTGACTCTGCTATTTAGTCAGTTTCCTCCTAATGGCTCCATGTTCTGTATCTTACAAAAACTGAGCTAGATAGATAAGTCATGGCCTGTGGGGAATAATATTGTAAAATAGAATAAGAATAAGTGATAAAATACAGATCTTTCAACCGTCAATAGTGTAGCTTTTCAAATAAACACATTTCAAAAGATATGGCGTATCAAAGTAAATGATCCGCTTTACATCTTGAGCATATTAAAATACCAAACTGAGTTTCAAAGAATGCTGATTGTTACAGATCCATTAAAAGAATTGAAATGTCTACTTTGAAAAAAAATCACTATATTAATGTATTTTTATTTTTCATTCTTCTAAAAATGAAGTAAATCTAAAGTCATGCTTCAAGTAAGCTTCTCCAAATCCAAGGCTCATGTTCAAAGTGAGGGTATAGCCAGATACAAATCTGCACAGACAGAAAATGAACGTCTTATATAACCTTTAAAATTTTTTTCACTTAACTTCATCTTGTAACTTCTGAATGAAGTTTGCAATGTAAAATTCAATATTCCTTTATTCAAGAATAAAATGTTATTTTTTTACACTATTATAATTATAAGTTATTCCAAAGAAGTCAGGTTTTAAAAAATATAAAAAATGGAAGGCATTTTTACAACAATCCTTCACTGTCTTCTATCAAAAACAAGTGGAAAACTCAAGGATTAGAACCTGCATTTATTGTGTTCTCAGTATGACAAGGAAAAGCAACTAATAAAATCAAAGGTCAAAAAGATAAGGGAATAAGGGAAAGATGATGGAGTGCAGAGTGGAGGAAGAAGAGGAGAAAGAAAGTCAAGAGGAAAACAGAGAGAAATGGCAGAGAAGCTAAACGTGGCATTTAAAATATGGCATTTTGGGTCAATATTTCAAACAATATGTACAGATACAGTACATAGAAGTAATACATATATATGTAAGATTTAGTTCAAATCACTAACATTTAATTCAACACTTACTATATAAGTCAAGAACTTAGGCTAGCTGCTTCTCTTAAAGAGGAACAATTGTCTGGACACCAGAGTTGAAGTTAGAATTTTAAAAATCTGTAACAAACTCTTGTTGATATCATTCCTCATAAACTAATCTTATCTGCAAGAAATTGGAAAAACTCTTTAAAGCTGACCTATCACTAGTGATGGCTTTTCGTTGGCTGTACATATAATATTCCTGAGTATTAACCTAACACTATCTAAAATGAAGGCACTACACAGAGAAATTATTTTACTCTAAACCAAGGGTGTTAAGATATTTAAGCAACTATAATGTGTATCATAAATGTGATCATATGACACCACTTGCTGTCATCTGATAAAGATCTAAGGCAGTATACAAGCTGTGCAGGCACCAAACCCTGACACTATTACTGATGCCATGTTTTGCTTACAGAAAGGAGCCTAGCATGGCTGTCCTCTGAGAGGCTCTACCAGCAGCTGACTGAGACAGATGCAGATACTTGTAGCCAACCATTGGACTGTAGTCAGGGACCCTTATGGAAGAGTTAGGGGAAGGACTGAAGGAGGTGAAGGGAATGGCAAACCCATAGGAAGACCAACAGTATCAACTAACCTGGACCTCTCAGAGCTCCCAGAGGCTAAGCCACCAACCAAGCATACACAGGCTGGTCTGTGGACCCCACTACATATTAGCAGAAGACTGCCTTTGTCTGGCCTCAGTTGGAGAGGATGTGCTTAATCTTGTAGAAACTTGATCCTCCAGGGAAGGAAGGTGCTACAGGGCTTGGTGGGAGTGGGTGGGTTGGTGGGGGAGCACCCTCTCAGAAGCAAAGGGGAGGGAGGATGGGGTGAAGAACTTGTGGAAGGGGTACCAGGAAGGGGGGCAACATTTGGAATATAAATAAGTAGAATAATTAATAAAAACAAAAAAGAAAATAATAAATAAAAAATACTTGAAGTCATAAAATGTTTAAGAATTCCATTATATTTATGGTTTATAAATTTGTCAAACAGTAAATTTGAGAAAGCTTGAAATGTACTATCCTCTGTCAAAATGGTGCCCTTAGTGACAGCATCTCTTTGAAAAATGAAATTAAATATATATGGCATAGACAAGTTTAAACTAGAGAGGGCATTTTAATTATACAAAAGGCTCAACTCTGTTAAGGTCCCTGACTTGAGATGTAGACCACACTAGAGATTTTATTAATTACAATCCATGTATTATATTGTTTGAAGTGACAGATGAGAAAAATGAAGCTAATGAAATACAGTGAAACAGACACCAAGTAAAAGGGAAAAAGCCATCCCCTGATAAGGATTATAGTCCACCATCTGTCCCCTTGCCACTTGGTGACATTACAAATTCTCCATCAGTTTTCTAGTAGGTGAAGTTGATGAATGAGGTAAGGGCTTCCTGTGCAGATTCTGACATTCCTTCTGATCTAATTTGAGGCTTAACAAATGACTCAAAAAAGCCTCAGAGTTCAACAACCTCATTACCAGATCATGCTTTGGAGATTGAGGAAAATCTGAAGTCCTGCGGCATGAAATAATTCAATTGTAATGATACAAGTCTTATAAATAAGCAAAAAGGATTTTCCCAGAATACTCAGATCTAGCAACTTGGAATATTGTTAGCACCATCCTTAGAAATCATTTCAATAACAGAGTAACAAAGACAGCATTATCAAAAAAAAAAGAATCACACTCGACTCAAAGGCATAGGGGAGGTAATGATCAGAGCTGGTTCTGCTCCTTCTCAGTGGTACCTAGCATAATGACAAGGCTGTGGGGGAAGCCAGCAGCTTCACACCAGCAGCAGAAATCAAACAAACACTCTCTTTTCAATAAGGTACATGCAAAAATAGGATACAAATGTAAAAAGATAATTACGAAATGGTCATATCAAGAGAAGGCAAAGGAGATATTTCACAAAAGGAAAATATGATCAAGGATAAAGTGGTATTTTATACTAATAAAGAAGTCAATCAAGAAGGCATAACAGTTTTATGTAAGTATCTAACCACAAAAATTGATATTACACGAACGAAAATAGATTATACTGTCAAAGAAACTGACAAGCCTACTATTAAAACCAGAAACCTCAAAATCTCTCTACAGAAATTGGGAAAACTAGGAGATAGAAAACTAGAAGATGCACAGATGGGGGTTAGCTGAGGTGGTCA
Source organism: Uromys caudimaculatus (assembly GCA_028551405.1). Lineage (NCBI taxonomy): Eukaryota > Metazoa > Chordata > Mammalia > Rodentia > Muridae > Uromys > Uromys caudimaculatus. Next base: position 62,404,120 of record CM052706.1, read on the forward strand.
GTGTGCTCACTGTCTCGGTCATGAGAAGATGTACAGATGGGGGTTAGCTGAGGTGGCCAGTGTGCTCACTGTCTCGGTCGTGATGATGGGTTCAGAGGTGTGTGCATGGGCCAAGAAATCAAATTATATAGCTAAAGCACAATAAAGCATATGACAGTCATTCAATGAACTCTTTAAAGAGAAAAAATTTAAAAACATGCTGTTTCTTAACCTGAAAAAAGTTATCTGCCAATTTTGTATAGTAAGATGCACATTGTAATGAAACAAGGCATTGTAGAATACACTACAATATTATAAAATACTGAATATGAGAACAAAACATGAAAAGAAGCTATTTGAAGGATTTATCTAAAATCAAGTGAAGAACAAAAATAAAAAGTATTAGGATTAAGGGTGGGCTATACCTACAAATCAAGAAGAAAAGTAAACAATACAAGAGTACTTAGTAGCTATAGGAAATTAAATTTAAAGGTATAAAATAATTTCTTGTTACTAACACAAGAAAGTTAAGGAGACATGTTCACTAAACATGTTTAAAAAATGAATCTTTCCACAGAGAAATGTCAAAAAATGAAATTTTACAGGTAAGTGCTTTAAAATATTAAAAGCAAAGGGCCTAAGATTATAGCTCAAATATAGAGCTTATGTAAGCTTCTAGTGTAGTTAGCAGACTGTCCCCAAGTTTTTTTTTTTCAATAAAAAGACAATCCTTACATTGAATACATTTTTAGAACACCAAAAGAAAAGCTATGTCCTATCTTACTCTATGTGTATAATTCTGATATCAGAACTAAGTAATGAACATGAAATAGATTATAAAACTGTATCAGCTACAAATTTAGATATAGGAATAGTGAACTAATTTTGTCAGGGCTTAAAACAAAACACACCATCAACATATGAAGGTTCTAGCAGTGTGATAAAAATAATATTAGAAAATAGTAAAAAAGACTAAAATTACATGAATAAGATAGCTGATAAATTAGAAAAAGAAAATTCTCACACCAAAACAACATTAAATATCTAGATAAAACATTTAAAATACAAAAACATTAGAATTAGACACTTTGAAATCAGAAATAATATTATGTATGTTAAACACTGGTACTATAAAGATGAACCAGTATGAAAAACTTAAGTAAATTCATCATAAAAGAAAATAAAAATAAACTCCAAGAAAGGAGTACAAAGGAAGTAATAAAACCATGGTAGATGTTATTAAGGACAAGAGCTGGAGAAACGACTCAGCGGTGACAAGTGCTCGTTGCTCTCCTAGAGGACCCACATGGCTGCTAACAATCCCACAATTCCATTTCCAGGGGATTAGGACACTTCTTCTGATCTCTTTGGGTATCAGGCATATATGTGGTGCATGTATGTAGTGCACATACATACATGTATGCAAAATATTCAACACGCAAAAATACATCTTTAATTTTTTAAAAATTAAAATTAGGAGCCAAATACTGATATCGTATCATTCAGAAGCCTGAGGAAGATCTGAATTTAAGGCCAGTCTGGGTAATGTAGTGATAACCTGTTTCAAAAAAATAAAATTAAATATTGGATGGATGGTTGGATAAATGGATGGATGGGTGGGTGGATGAGTGGATGGATGGATGGATAGATAGACTGACTTACTTTGATCAAAGATTCACTTGGAGATAAAATATCCACAAGAATCTAAAGCAGGAATATCAGAAAACTAAAATGTGCTAACAGCATATGACTTTTTAACACAGCAGATAGACCTTTCTCTGCTGAAATCATAACTAAAATTGATTTACTCTGATGGCTTACAGGACTATTGCAGGATTAGCTTTCCATATATGTATTAGTTTAACTGCATTATGGGGTGTGTCTAGGAGTCACAAAAGAAGGATTTTACCAAAAATTAAATAGTTTGATTTCTCAACTGTATTTGTTACCTACTTAAAATGTACCTTTATGGGCATAAGGAATTATGTCAGTTGTAAAGCACTAGATGTGCAAGTGCGAGGACCCACAGCCTATCCCCTAACACATAAACAGCTACGTACAATGCTGTCCACTGTGCTGAGGAGGGACAGTTAGGGAGATCCCTGGGGCTCACTGGCCACTCAGCCTACCTGCGTTCCTGGCCAGTGAGAGATTCTGTCATTGTCCCCACACAGGGGGAAAGATGCCTAAAGAAAGATATGGAAGGATGTCTTCTATCTTTTGCATGCACACATGAGGACACTCAACAAACCTGCACACGACCACACAAATATACACAACAAACACACAAACTTTTACTTTAAAATAAACCAACTGTTTAAAAGAAAAGACATATAAAAGAAAAGTCTCTGTAAGCTTAGGGATCTTTTGATTCATAAACCTGAATATTTAGTAATATCTCCAAAACTAAATTTTAAAAATATACATATATACATATACATATTATACATATACACACACACACACACACACACACACACATATATATATATATTTTTTACTGTTTTACTTCTTGCATGTATGTTACCATGTGTGTGCCTGATGCCCACAGAGATCAGAAGAGGGCATCAGATTCCCTGTGGCTGGACTTACAGGTGGCTGTGAGCCAACATGTGAATGCTGGGAATCAAACCCAGATTCTCTGCAAGAGAAACAAGTGCTCTTAATAGCTGATCCATCTCTCCAGTTCCTCAAACTAAACTTTTATAGAAATAAAAAAATAAACACTAAAAATGACAAATTGTAAGTATTAACAATAAAAGTAGAGGCTAAAGGGATGGCTCAGCAGGTGCATGTGCTTTTCCAAGCCTAAAACATGAGTGCAGTCCGCAAAACCCATGTGCTGAAAGGAAAGAACCACCTCCCACAAGTTGTCCACTGATCTCCACATGTGTACATGCGCACGCACGCGCGCGCGCGCGCACACACACACACACACACACACACACACACAAATAAATTAATTAAAAGGATTTCTCAAAATTCACTATCCCAATTGAAGCACAAATGGGGAAAATGTGAAGAATTGAACTACTTAAAAACATAGAATCTGACATAAAATGTAGTTAATCACTTGCTTCATGTCAACAGCATTGGAGATCTGTATTAATCAGATTGGGAGTGCTAACATTTGCAACAACATTTTATGCCTTACTATATGAAGAAATGTGCTGTTCTCAGTCTTAGGTATACATTCATAAATGGCATTACACTTTCAAAATTCCTTTGTTACTTTCTTTTCCAACCAAGATGTGTGAGAATTTATACTTTTTTTTTCCTGAAATTCCACTGGTTACCCATATGTTTGGACATTTACAATTAGGTATTATACTAAGTTTAGTACAATAGTATAGTAAGGTAGTACCATGGCAGCTACCTACTGTTCTCATTTATACTACTTAAATGAATCATAATATTTGAAACTGTTATATGATAGTGGTTACACAAAAACTCTTCCTCATTAAATATGAAAATTATTTCACACACACACACACACACACACACACACACACACACACACACACACACACAGCAGTAGTTTTCAACCTGTACGTTGCGACCCCTTGGGGGGTCAAATGATCCTTTCACAGGGATCATCTAAGACCATCCGGCATATGCTATAGTCACATTATAATTCAGAACGGTAGCAAAATTATAGTTATGAAGTAGCATGGAGCATGATTTTATGGCTGGGGGTCACCACAACATGAGGGGTTAAAGGGTCACTGCATTAGGAAGACTGAGAAAAACTTAGAGTTTGTTCATTTGCTTTGCTTTTCTGTTGACAGTTCCAAAATGCTTTTCTTAACAGTTAGGAAAGAAGAGAGTAAAGGCTTTTGCTCCTACAAAGGAGAGGTAAGGGAGTGAGTGAGTGGTTATGGAGCTTCCTGTTTCCTAGACGAATCAGGATAGGGCAGTGTTACCACACCAATGCCAGAGGCAATCTCACCAAGGAGCTCAGCTTATATAGCAAAAGATATAGTGACTTTTTTATGTTTCTGCTGATATGAGATTTCATTTTTCCCCATCCATTACTTAATTAGCATAATTTCTAGGGATGAAATTATACATTTAGCATTTAAAAAATCATCTTTGATTGCAAATACCCAATAAATGTTGGTGAATTTAAGATTCTTCATGAAGATCCTGCTCATAGTTTTTAGGAAACAAATAAAATTAACTGTTATTTTTCTTCATATGTGAAAATGCAGCATAAAAAAGCAGAACTTGTCTAATTCACATTTGGAATACAGAGGAATGTCACAAACAAAGAATATATAGATTTGTGATGAAAAAAACCACCCACAACTTTTAAATTTCATTCTCCTTACCCACCCCCACAAGGAAATGCATCTTATACCAAAAATATTATGTGCTTCATCAGATAGTGTAAGAGATAAAGTAAAGAAATGAAGCATTAAAAACTTCTAGCAATACATGTAAAATTTTTCACTTTAGAACTAGCACTCACTTTTTTTTAGATGACTATATATATATATATATATATCTTTATTCTTCTCTTTTATATTTCTCACATCCTATAAAAAAGTTTCCAGAATGCTCATCTCTGTTACGTAAGCATTTACTATATCAGGAGATGCATCATTTTTTCTCATATTTCTATTCTCTGAATAGTCTTTTTTTTTATTTTAATTTTTTAATACTTTATAACTATTTGAATTATAAGATCTCTAAAATATCAAATACACGTCAGTTCTTTTGTGAGAAGCCTTTTAAAATGCTGGAATGTTTCTTAGATAAAAACTTAAAATAATAAAGCTTTCTTACTCAGCAGCTACCTATTATGTTTAACAGGCTTAAAATAAAATGTGTCAAAGATCAAGAATAAGTTATCCGAGATGTCAAGTGCACTGGGTCAAAGGAACAATTTTATTAGGTCAGAAGTGATATAAATAAAATCTTATATGCCAAAGAAGAAGGGTAATAGGCATGGTGTATATAATGTAAAGACATCACAGGTGGCAAGTAATAAGTTTAAGTAGAACACTGTGTTTACTATAGGGACCTTCACGGATTAAAAATGAAACTTCTATATGCTATATTACCAACATTGTTTTTCAGAAGGAAGGAACATTCACTAAGAATAGTTACATGGATTAAGTAAGAAATTGAAATTTTTAATTATTTGAAACTGACAAAATACACAAAACAAACACATCAATCAAACCTCAATCCACAATAACTAAATAAGAGATCGCTACAATAAATAAAAATGTGTAAACAACAAATGTACACATTGCTCCACATTGTTTTAGCAGTCTACTGTTCTTTCCCTTTCATCTCTTCTCATTGAAGTGAAGATATAAAATTTATATCTGAGCTTATGTAATAGCATTCTGCAGAATATTTTTTCCATACCAGTGGATAACAGCAAGTATTCTCACCAAACTGACCCACAACCTCAGAAAACTTTTCTGTTTTAATTTTAATTTACTTCAAAATAAATAATATATTTAGCTTCATTAAGGAAATTTACAATAAATCTTTTTTTTTTAAAACAAATGAATGCACTTTTTGTAATGGGAAGTAGTACCCAATAATTTAGTTCAGTAATCCTCATTTAAAACAAGTTCTATCTATAAAAATGGATACAGGTAAGTAGTTTGTTTGGTTTTTGTTTGTTTGTTATCTGACACAAAGTTTCAGCCCCAGCTGGCCTATAATTCTAGATCTTCCTGCCCCTGCCTTTGCCTTATAGGTATTAATAAAAATCTAATAAAACAATTACTGCAGTTTCACAGAAAGAAGACGGGCCAGACTCACAAGCTATGGTTTAGAAAAGACATAGCAAAGAACATACTGTGCAGTATCATCTATATGAAGTTCCAAAACAGGCAGGGCTAATTGATGATATCAATACACTAGTCACAGTTTAGGAACATTTCTGTGATGGGCAAAAGGAATCCTCTGGGTGATAGGAAATTATATCTTATTCTAGGTAGTGCAATGCCAGTGTGTACATATGTAAACATCACTTAACTGCTTGAGGTTGGTGTACTTGACTAATGTATGACATACATTTAAAAAACTAACATAAGCAGCGTCACCACCCAGCTCTCCTCAGCAGGAATCTGGGTCCCTATGACTAACCACTGTCTGAGTCACTCAGTCCCTATCAGCCCTGCTTGGGTCAGAGTCCATGAGTCTGGACATCATTAAGCCTGCAGCCATGAAGGCAGCAAAATCTAAGATGGCTATAGAACCTGTAATTAAAAAAAATTCAGACAAAACCTTAAAGATTCAATTAGAGTATACTGTAAGGTATACCGAATATGCTTTCTTGATCAACAATGCTGTGTAGATGTGGTCAATATTACAACTGTACAACTCGATACTGCTAAGGGTTTTCATCTCAAGAGAAATGGATACTAGCAGACCTTGTATTCATTTAGGTAACTCACACCATCCAGAAGGGACCTTTTGATGCTGTTGTTAATCTCTTGGTAGATGGCCTCATTTGTGACAAGAACAGTCTTGTTTCTATAAGGTATGGCTGGAAGTGGAAAAGCTCATACAATGACGAGTTCTCCAGGGAATATAGGACTGCTTCTTCATAGTTTGGGCATAAGTTTGAACAGCACATGGTCATTTCAAGCAAAATGTTACATTTTAAATCTAATGATAGGAATAGTATAGACATATAATGCAAAAAATGATGCTGTGGAACATCTGAGAACAGAAGCCCTGCCCATTCCAAAGATTCCCTCTAGCCATCAACAAGTAGATCCAGAGTTTGAAGATTACGGTAAATATACAAGAATTATGCAAAGCAAAAGTTAACAAAGACAGTGTCTATGGCATATTTGTCTCTTACATTGGAATCTATAATAATTACATATGATCTATGGATGAGGTTTGATCCCATAAAGCCCAAATGGCTGCAGTATAACTATAAGAACAGAGTCTGTACTCTCACAATCTAAATGCTCCAAGAAGAACCACAATATATCTGTTGTAGGGTGAACAGAAATAGGAAGAGCCATTTGAGGGGTTTCTCAGAGGTCAGAAAATGAGACATGTTGCCAATTCATAGAGTTTACTCTTTCCCATTCAGCATTAAACTAGTCCAAGCTACCCCAGATACCATGAGAGACAAGTTACAGGAAAAAGAGCAAATGACTATCAGCCAGTACTCTATGGTGGATCTTTCTGATGTGAAAGAACTTACCAGACTGAAGCAGATGGTAAGAGATTACATGAAGCTGGAAACATTAATCAGTCAGTGGTGATGCTAAGAACATAATGAAGTCCTAATAAAGAATCAACTGTATGGAACTCACAAGATGGCTCCACATCAAGATGCAAAGTTACCCATCTGTTCAACGAGGAAGGGATAGCTGATTGTGTATGAATAAAAACGCTAAAGACTACGGAGAAAGTTTCCAAGTCATTAGATTTGCTGAAGTAACCCAAGAGGTGAAGTAGTGGACCAGTAGACAAGATGATATGTGGGTTGATACCAGAAGGCAAAGCACAAATCTGATTAGGAAGGGTGGTTGGAGATGAGCCACTGGTGACTGAAATGATTCTATAGCATTTCTTGTCATTGCCCCTGTGCAAATTTTTGGATATCAACCAGAGATCCCTCCAAAAATGATAGAAGTTTTGGAGAAATGACGTTGCCTATGACAACTGATTCCAAGGAGCTTAGCAAACAATGCATTGCTTTCAAGGCATTATAAAAGCATTTGACAAAGTTGGTCTCAGAACTTAAATCAGAAATATAATGACTAGAGAAGTAAAAAACAAAATATTGAAGTACAAGATTGAGATTTTGGAGAACACAATTATGATCTATAAACACAATAAACATGATCTGCAACAGGAGCTTGAAAACCAGAATAAGAAGCGTCAGTGAAATCCTTCCGACAAGCACACGAGGGTGAGGTTGTAAAGGCATAGTGACAGATGAAGTGGCAGAAAGATTGTGAGCATCAGGTAGCAGCTAGCCAGCTGGAAAATAAACTCTGTGTCAAGGATGAAAAGCTCAAGTAGTTGAAGGTCACAGTGACTGAACACAAACCTGAGAACCCAGAGAGACTCTCCCAAGAGTGTGGTCAAGAAAAATATTTGTCGGAGATTGGTATCTCTACCATCCATGGCTAATACACCAATTTCTGTTAAACACAGACAGTCCTATTCTGCAGAGAACAGATAGGTAGATCATAAGTCTTCTTCTAATGTGAAAACTGAGATGGCCGTTCAGTCACACATCGCTCACTTCACCACAGTGTCTAGTACAAATGAAAAGTCTAGCTAAGTGTAAGGAGTCCATGCTGACCCACCAGGAACTAGCCTCCAATGGGGAGATTCAGACTAAAGTAATTAAGAGTGATTTTAACAAGGTGTTGGGCAACCTGTTCAGTTTACTGATGTTGAGACTTTAAAATAAGAATCACCAACCAGTAGACAAAAACAAAGACCATCCACAGTGACACCTCCTCAACCAGAGGGTACAGAGTCTGAATGGACCAATGAAACAAGGTGTACCCTGGCTGTGGAGATGAGAGTAGAATCTCAGCTGGGATCCCAATACCAGCATTATGCACAACCCAAGTGGAAAAGGCCTTGAACTGACAGCCTCAATATTAGAATCTTTTTGTTCATGTTGGTATTCTCCAGAGCAGTGCCAGAAGCATTGTCCGAGTCATCTTGCAGAAGAATGTATCTAGAGCACATTGAATTTTTGTGACTTTTCCAACTATTCTAAATATTTCCTAGGGTTTTTTTTTTTTTGATACTTTATTTACATTTCAAATGTTTTCTCTTTTCCAGGTCTCCCCTTTGGAAACCCCCTATCCCATCCCCCTATCCCCCAGACTCTATGAGGGTATTCCCCCAAACACCCACCCACTCCTCTCTTCCCTCCCTAGCATTCCCCTACACTGGGGCATCTAACACTTTCAGACCCAAGGGCCTCTCCTCCCACTGATGGCCAACAAGGCCCTCCTCTGCCACATATGTTGCCAGCACCATGGGTTCCTCCATGTGTATTCTTTGGTTGGTGGTTCAGTCTCTGGGAGTACCGGGGGTTCAGGCCAGTTGACACAGTTGCTCCCTCCTTCAGTCCCTTCTCCAACTCCTCCATTTGGGACCTCATGCTCAGTCCAATGGTTGCTGTAAATTGAATCTTGGGTATTCCGAACTTTTGGGCTAATATCCACTTATCAGTGAGTACATACCGTGTTCGTTCTTTTGTGACTGAGTTACTTCACTCAGGATGATATTTTCTTTTTCTTTTTCTTTTTTTTTTTTTTGATACTTTATTTACATTTCCGATGTTTCCCCCTTTCTAGGTCTCCTCTTTGGAGACCAACTATCCCTTCCCCCTCCCCCATATCTATGAGGGAATTCCACCTCCCACCCACCCGCCCACCCACTCCCATATTCCCGCCTTGACATTCCCCTTTACTGGGGCCTCTCCTCCCCTTGATGGCCAACAAGGCCCTCCTCTGCCACATATGTGGTCCGAACCATGGGTCCCTCCATGTGTATTCTTTGGTT
>CM052706.1:62414123-62436764 GCA_028551405.1 Uromys caudimaculatus
GGGTAGGTGGGAGGAGGAATTCCCTCACAGAGGTGGGGAGGGGGAGGGGACACGGGGTTCCCAAAGAAAAGGGGAATCATCGGAAATGTAAATAAAGTATCAAAAATAAAAATTAAAAAAAAAAAAGAGTAGTGAACACATTGATTGTTTTGTGACATGAAATTTTATTATCATCTAAAAGGCTGATGTTTACCTTTCTTCTCTGGGAAGATACTTGATTCGTTTGTTTGTTTCTTTCTCTAAATAGCAAATAATTTTCCATTTTCTTTGGAGCTAGAAAGTTTTAAGAGGTTATGTTTTGGTGTTATCCACTAAGATTTTTTTAAGTTTTGAAGGTAAGGTCTTATTCTGTAGCTCAGGTTAGCCTGGAAGTCAGGATGTAAGGCAGGTAGCCTCAAACTTTTGGCAGTGCTATACCTTCATCCTCCCAGTGCTGACCTCATAGGTGTGAACCCCTAGTTGGTCTTTACTATTTTTGTTTGTTTAGGATTGCATTGTTTTTAGTCTTTGTCCTGGTAACTTTGGTACTTGAGATTGTTACTGTTTTGTTTTTATTATTTAATCAGGTGAGTTTTATAAAACCTGTTTGTTTTTGCCTGTTTTTATTTGTATCTTACGGGCATTCCTTGTTACTTTGTTTTGCCGTAAATATTTTTTGTGAATTTCTTTATTGAATTTCTCATATTTTTATAATGTGATTCAGATTATCTAAAATTCTGCTCTTATTTTCAGGTCCCCCCCTCCAGAATGTTGCTAAGTATTTTAATGTCTACTACTTCCTCATAGTATACTGTGATTTTACTGACCTGATTCTCAGGGTTGAAGTTTTTTATACACACTCAAGCTCATGAGCCCTGTCAACACTCATATACTATATAGTTCCTTCCTGGTTTGATTTAGAACAACGGTTTATTTTACTGGCTCACCCAATAGTGCATCTTTTTAAAAAAAAAAAAAAATCAAAAGTTGATCTAAGGTGTGGAGAGGGAAAGGAACAAAAAGCCAAATGTATCTTCAGGAGTATTTGTTGCACTGTCAATTTTTATATCAGAAGTTTTAAGCTGCCCGAATGATTAACAGTGAGACACCAGCAAGATTGAATGTAGCTGTGAAGTACAATGCCTGCATTCACTAACTTAGGTTGCAGAAAATTCAGTGGGGTGGATCTATATTTTGAATATTTCATTGAAAATAGCTCATAAAGCATTATGATAATCCCATTTTTATTAAAAACACACACAAAGAAAACATCTCTAGATGTATTCTAACATAATAGTTGTTTTAGGGTGTTAAGAGTCATAGGAGGTTTTCCTTTTAATATTGTTAACTTTTTAATGATTAACATGTATTTATTTTGTATTACGTTATCAGTCAGTCAAAAACATCATTTTTTATTTTGAAAAATTAAAAAACTTGATTAGTCTGTATACATTGTATATGTCAATTCACATGTAAATGTATTATCTATCTTTTTATTTATTCTTTAATCTTTTTTTTTACAGTCCAGATTTTATTCCCCTCCCAGTTCACCCTCTGTTCCACAACTCATACCTCCTCCCCCAGACCCATGTCCACGAGGATGTCCCCTCCCCACCAGACCTCTCCACTCTCTGGGTCCTCCAGTCTCTTGAGGGTTAGGTGCATCTTCTCTGACTGAGTCCAGACGAGGCAGTCCGCTTCTGTATATGAGTTGGGGGCCTCATATCAGCTGGTATATGCTGCCTGGTTGGTGGTCCAGTGTCTGAGGGATTTCGGGGATCCAGGTTAATTGAGACTGCTGGTCCTCTTACAGGGTCACCCTCCTCCTCAGCTTCTTCCAGCTTTTCCCTAATTCAACCACAGGGCTCAGCAGCTTCTGTCCATTGGTTGGGTGCAGATATCTGCATCTGACTCTTTCAGCTGCTTGTTGGGTCTTTTGGAGGGCAGTCATGATAGGTCCCTTTTGTGAGCACACCATAGCCTCAGTAACAGTGTTAGGTCTTGGGGCCTCCCCTTGAGCTGGATCTCACGTGGGGCCTGTCGCTGGACCTCCTTTTCCTCAAGCTCTTCTCCATTTCCATCCCTGCAGTTCTTTTAGACAGGAACAATTCTGGGTCAGAGTTTTGACTGTAGGATGGCAACCCCATCCCTTCAATTGATGCCCTGTCTTTCTACTGGAGGTGGACTCTACAAGTTCCCTCTCCCCACTGTAGGGCCTTTCATCTAAGGTCCCTCCCTTTGAGTCCTGAGAGTCTCTTACCTCCCAGGTCTCTGGTACATTCTAGAGGGTCCCCCCTCCTCCTACCTCCCAAGGTTGCATGTTTCCATTCTTTCTGCTGGTCCTCAGGGCTTCAGTCCTGTTCCCCCTGCCCAATGCCTGATCAGGTACCCCTCTTCCCCTCCCTGCCTTCTTTCCCTCCTAGGTCCCTCTCTCTTTCCTCCCTTGTGATTGCTTTCTTCCCCCTCCCAAGTGGGATTGAGGCATCCTCACTTGGGTTCTTCGGCTTGTTAACCTTTTTGAGTTCTGCGGATTGTGTCCTGGGTATTCTGTACTTTTTTTTTTTTAGTGAATACCCACGTGTTAGTGAGTACATACCATACATGTCCTTTGGGGTCTGAGTTACCTCACTCAGGATGATGTTTTCTAGTTCCATCCATTTGCCTGCAAAACTCATGATATCCTTGTTCTTAATACTGGAGTAGTATTCTATTGTGTAAATGAACCACATTTTCTGTATCCATTCTTCTGTTGCGGGACATCTTGGTTGTTTCCAGCTTCTGGCTATCACAAATAAGGCCACTATGAACATAGTGGAACACGTGCCCCTGTGGCATGATGGGGCATCTTTTGGGTATATTCCCAAGAGTGGTATAGCTGGGTCTTCAGGTAGATCTGTTTCCAATTTTCTGAGGAACCTCCAGATTGATTTCCAGAGTGGTTGTACCAGTTTGCAATCCTACTATGTTTCTCTTTCTCTACATTCTCGCCAACATGTGCTGTTACCTGAGGTTTTGATCTTAGCCATTCTGACTGGTGTAAGGTGGAATCTCCGGGTTGTTTTGATTTGCATTTCCCTGTTAACTAAAGACTTTGAACATTTCTTTAAGTGGGTCACAGCCATTCGAGATTACTCTGTTGTGAATTCTTGGTTTAGTTCTATACCCCATTTTTTGATTGGGTTGTTTGGTTTCTTGGTGATTAACTTCTTGAGTTCTCTATATTTTCAATATTAGCCCTTTATCGGATGTGGGGTTAGTGAAGATTTTTTTCTCAATCTGTAGGTTGCTGATTTGTCCTATTGGCTATGTCTTTTGCCTCACAGAAGCTTTCCAGTTTCATGAGATCCCATTTATCAATTATTGATCTTAGACCCTAAACCATTGGTGATCTGCTTAGGAAATTTCCCCCTGTGCCAATGAGTTAGATGTTCTTTTCCACTTCTCTTCTATTAGATTCAGTGTATCTGGCTTTATGTTGAAGTTCTTGATCCACTTGGACTTGAGCTTTGTGCAAGGTGACAAATACGGGTCTATTTTCATTTTTTCTACATACAGACTGCCAGTTACACCAGCACTATTTATTGAAGATGCTTTCTTTTTTCCCCACTGTATAATTTTGGCTTCTTTGTCAAAGATCAAGTGTGCATAAGTGTGTGGTTTTATTTCTGGGTCAGGGACAAAACAAGGATACCCATTCTCCCCATATCTCTTCAATATAGTGCTCGAAGTTCTAGCTAGAGCAACAAGACAACAAAAGGAGATAAAGGGGATACAAATTGGCAAAGAAGAGGTCAAGGAATCACTATTTTCAGATCATATGGTAGTATACATAAGGAACCCTAAAAATTCTGCTAGAGAACTTCTACCGCTGATAAACAACTTCAGCAAAGTGGCTGGATATAAAATTTACTCAAATAAATCAGTAGCCTTCTTTTACACAAGTGATAAATGGGCTGAGAAAGAAATTTGGGAAACACCACTCTTCACAATAGTCACAAATAGTATAAAATATCTTGGGGTAACTCTAACCAAATATGTGAGAGATGTGAATGACAAGAACTTCAATTCTCCCAAGATAGAAATAAAAAAAGACCTCAGAAAATTGAGAGATCTACCATGCTCATGAATTGGCAGAATTAAAATAGTAAAAATGGCCATCCTACCAAAAGCAATCTACAGATTCAACATAATCCCCATCAAATTCCCAACACAATTCTTCAAAGATATGGCAAGAGCAATTCTCAAATTCACCTGGAAAGGCAAAAACCAAAACAAACAAACAAACAAACAAACAAAACCCAGAATAGTGAAAACAATTCTTAACAATAAAAGAACTTCTGGGGGAATCACCATCCCTGATCTCAACTCTACTACAGAGCAGTTGTGATAAAAAGTGCGTGTTATTGGTAGAGAGACAGACACATTAATCAATGGAATGTATTGTCTATTTTAAAAGTACAATGCTATGGTGGTCTTACTCTTATCCCAGTATACTCAGAGTAAAGCCCAGAGTGGCCTAAAATTCATGACAGCCCACCTACCTCAGCCTTCCAAGTACTACTAGTATAGGTGTGGTGTTGTATACCTCGCTAAAAAAGGTAAGGTTCTTGGTAGTTATAGTTAAGTATCTAATTCTTTTTTGTAGAGTGTCTTTCATTGGGTAGAGGACCCTTAAGGATGTGTAATAGATATTTGAGTGTTATTTATATGCACTTGAAAATAGTACAGTTGGACTCTTCCTAAAATTAAAGATTCCATTGGGACATTCCTTTTCTGTAGTGTAAGAATAGAAATGACATATTAGAATGTAAATTGTTTGAGCAGTATAGGAGAAAGGGATATGGAGTATTGCAAAAACGAAAAAAAAAGACTTGTCTTGTGTAGGTTTTGTGTAGTGCCATAGCCTCTGTGCATTCATCTGTACATCAGTCCTTTTGTGTCTAGAAAACACTGTTTTCTTGGTGTCACCCATTCCCTCTGGCTCTTAGTCTTTCTCCCACCTCTTCCACATAGATCCTCGAGCCTAAGGGCAGGGCTTTGATGAAGACATGACATTTAAGACTGAACACTCCCAAAGTCTCTTACTCTCTACACATCTCCCAGTTGTAGATCTCTGTCTTAATTCCCATCTACTGTAAGAAGTTTGTTTGATGTGAGTTGAAAGAGGCACTGATGTATGGATATAAATATGTCATTAGGAATCATTTATTACTGTGTTCTTCTGGCCCAATAACAAGTTCAAGTCAGACTGTTTCCCAGCACTGAGATGGGGAAACGGACATCATGATCCATTTGCAATTGATACCTACTGGCAAAGGGACATTGGTTTTCTCCAGTGTGCTGTCACTGAGTATATCAGTCACACTCTACAGCAGGTCCCATGTCTAGGAGAAGTTGCCCAATACAAATGAACTTGTGTGTGTGTGTGTGTGTGTGTGTGTGTGTGTGTGTGTGTGTGTACCGTTTGTTTAGTTTAGTTTTAATTTGGCTTTTTTTGTTTTATTAGTTTTTTTATTTTTGTGAAGTTTTTGTTTTGTTTTGATATTTTGAAAAAGAGAGAGAATATAAAGTTGGGTAGGTAGGGAAATGAAAGATATAGGAGGAGTTGGAGGAGAGGAAAACAATAAAAATATTGCATGAAAATTAATTTTAAAATGCATGGAAAACCAAAATAAGCAAACAACAACAAAATGGTGGAAGGTTGCAAGCTTTTCCCCCCTTAAGTCAAGATTGTTGTATCAGGATTGATGAAGGTTAATGGAAATAAAAAAAAGCAAGTTGTCCTCTTGAGAAGCAGATTCGTTCCTTTAATCAAAACAACTGCAGGACTCCAGTCTCTCCGAGGAAGTGGAGACTGGGCAAGCGGCACTGGAGACTTGGAGATTCATAAGATAGGAAAAGGGGGCTTTGAGGATGGAAGATTTCGTTGCAGGTCAGTTCCCTGCATCCTCAAAGTAGTGGATGCCAGTGGAGATTGGTTCATTGAACTTACCCGAAACTTCCTGGGTCCTCACAGTGCTCAGGCATTATTGTTAAGTTGACTTTTCTGTCTGGAGCTTCCTGGCCCACCTGAGTCTTTTAGGTCAATAACCCTTTAAAGATAAAGCTAAGAATCTCCATTTTTACTACTTCTGTCCAACACTGGTAAATATTTAACCAGAACAATTAAACAAGAAAAGGTCCAAATCAGGAGACTGGTGTGGTGGCATATGCCCTTAAGCACAACACCCAGGAAGATGATGAGTTTATGACTATCCTAGGTCTATAGCTAGTTCCAGAAATTGATTTTTTTAATTACATTCATGTGCTCATATGTATAATTACCACTTAGATAATCCAAAATATAAAGATGGTCTGTGTAACAGGCAAAATTATCAAGTCACTCCTTTTTTTGTGTGTGTGATTAAAGAGAGTCCACCATATTAATTTAATTTATTTATTTATCCTCTTTCTTCTTTTCTTATGGTGAGATGAGAAGAATATGAACACACTTCCACAGTTCAAACTAATTTCTAACATTCTGACATATTTGGCAAGAGTACAGGTTCCACAGTCAACATCTGGTTTTTAATTTGGTCTTTGTTACTCAGTCAGGGTTTTGACTGTCTAGCTTTGAACATGTTTGAGAGTGTGTTCTTCTAATATTGGAAATGAAAAAATAAAATTCTATCCCTTCTTCTTGTGTCCTAATTTTAGTTCTAAGGACTGAGTGAGTGATTTTTATGTGAGACACTTGACTAAACATCTGTTGTACAATAACCTTTATAAGAATGTTGCTGTTTTTATTTGTTCATTTAAAATATAAATATGTATCTGCCATATGCCAGACAAAATTGCAGATGGAAACTCTGTTTCATTGGAGACTACAGTTAAAGATGCACTGATATGCAAGCTCTAGAAGAAAATAAACAGAGTAAGGAGACAATAAACAGTAGAGGGCATTACCTGTGGCTCTTTATTTCAGTTGGGAACATGCAGATTCCTGGGGAAGGACTATTACTGGCTAAGGAACAGTTTACTGTTCTGAGACAGCAATGTTTCTGATGAACGGAAGGAAGGGGACTGGCACCCTTTGAGGCACGCAAATTACATCTTAGTGTGATGGAAACAAGTCTGTGTGTGGTGTGTAGACACACAGTGCAAGTACATTTGGCGGTCAGAGGTCAACTTCAGTTACCTTTCTTCATTGCTCTACACCTTGTTTGTTTTGAGACACTCTCTCAGTAAAGCCGGAGTCTACTGTTTTCACCTGGACTGGTTGGCCAGAAGCTCTGTGGGCCTTCCTGTCCCCATCTGTGCTGATGTCTTAGCCATATGCTGCCATACTTATGCCTTGTGTTTACATTGGTGCTGAGCTTACCTCAGGTCCTCACGTTTACATGGGTGCTGAGCTGCTACCTCAGGTCCTCACGTTTGTACAGCAAGCACTGTATCCACTGATCCAACTCTCTAGTCTCCAAGGTTTTAATTTTTTTTATTTTATTTACTTGTATGTGGATTTGTAAGCAGCCAAGGTTATATATGTATTTAATGTCTTGACATTTTATTTTATATTAAAAAGGGTACAAACTATACTCTTTTCTCCTCCTCAAACTCGGGAAGAAGTACACTTTATCATTTTTTTCCCTTCCTATCCCTCATATATTATCTTCCCAGGTTTCCACCTTACACCCCTCTCATATCCATGGCTTGCTTTTCTTTGATTTTTATTGTTACATGTGTCTGTCTGTCTGTCTGTCTGTCTGTGTGATCACAAATATTTAAATACAATCTGTTTAGTTTCTTTTTGTTGTTTGTATGTATATGATTTCAGGGATGACCTCTTTAAATGAGATAACCAGTTGGGGATGGTCATCCCTGGTAAGGCTAAGTCTCCCCTTCTCAGCAGTCTTTAGTTCTTTGTCTAGGGGCAGGAGTCTGTAAGATTTTTTTCCTCCTGCTGCATTAGCATGTGTGTTCATACTGTTCTTGTTTAGCACCAATATTGTGAGGTATTGGGTGACACTGCTCTGTTATTTCTAGGAAACACAAACCCACAGGAAATTTCCTGGTTCTCTGACTTTTATAGTCTTTCTTTTCCCCCTTCCTTGATGTTTCTGGACCTTATGACAAGAGCTGTGTAGCAGACATATACATTGGGCATGGTTCCTTACAGTCCATTGATCTCTGCATTGTATCCAGTTATGGTTTTCTGTCATGGTGTCCATTTGCTGCAGAGACACTTCTTTGATGAGGGGTGAGAGTTACACTTATCTGTGGGTATGAGGATTTGTTTTAGAATTTTGTTAGGAATTATGCTGATCTAGTAAAGTATCAGTAATAGGCTCTCTTCTCAAATCCATGGGGAGCTGGCTAGGTTCCTAGTACCAGGCATGATTTCCCTCCAGTGGAGTGGGTCTTGTTTCCAATTAGCTGGCTTTGGTTCTCACTAAGATACAAGTACCACTGCTACACCTTTAAGGCTGTTTGCCATGCTAGTCAGCGTTACGACTCATAGGTGTCCCAGCTGGATAGGACTATTGATATTATCCCTCCTTTGGCAGCTTGTATACAACTCTCTGATACTGTGAATGCTGAATTTCACAAGTGTGCAGATCTAAATGCAGATATTCATATATGTGTAGCTAGATAGCAACCTCAGCTTCCTCCGTTATCATCCATAAGCCACCAACTGCCTTAGAATTTGTTGAGTAGACTAGGCTGACTGACCAGGAAATAGCATGGATCCTTTTGTCTCCATTTCCCAAGTAGGGGCTGGGGGTAGGGGAACATAAGCCCACCCACCCCTTCATGCTATTTTTTTAAAATGTGGTTTCCAGAGGATTGAACTCATATCTCATGCTTTTGTGACAAGTGTGTTACTAACTGAAGTATCAACCTAGTTTTGAGAAAGTTTTGATAAGAGTAATCATAAGACTTACTAAGATTGGTTTATGTTTTAAAAAATAACTTTTTTATATAGAACAGATCTAGAAGGACTGGGCAGATGTCTCAGTGAGGAAGAGCTCCTGAATAATCAGGAGGACCTGGGTTCAGATCCTGATACTCACATATAAAGCTGAATATGGCCACACATGTCTGTAACCCTAGTGCATGGTGTAAGTTAGGGGACCTTGTGCAGAATCAGGAGGTTCACGGGGCTTGCTTGCTGGCCAGACTCTTGTCTCTATGCTGACCCACCTGTGCACACAGGTGCACACACACATTTAACATACATTGCACAAGCACAACACACGAAGGAAAAGTTGGAGGGGTCTAATTAGAAATTGAGGTACTAGTTAAAGGGTTGTTTCAGTTATACAGATGTCACCTAGAGACTGAAACTAGGTGACACTAGTGAGGGTTAGTGGGTGAATCTTGTATGGACTTAGGGTTGTGAAGAGAATAGGTAGGTTTTGCTAAGGATTGAGCAATTGTGTTAAAATGGCACAATTTATGGACATGGGGAGTCTAAGAGTTTTATGGGCATGTTATTTTGGATTAGGAGGATAATGTAGTGTCAGGAAGCCTTGTGATGAAAGATTTTGGGGGAGAAGGAAGTGGTCTGGAGGGGAAAGGCTGGAGGAGACACAACAGAGTTGGTCTTGCTGTTGGTTTCCTAACAAGGGCAGTTTGCACATTGGCTAGGGTTGGTAAGGTTTTTGCTGTACTCATAAGTTCAAGAGAGAGCAGAATTAAAGAGGTAAAGGTGGAGAGGCTACACCTCCTGGTTCCATAGGGTACTAGCTTTAGGGGGACAAGAAAAAAGATTCTTTTGAGATGACTTAAAGAAAAATTAAAGTGTGAAAAATCAGAGAAATCAAGTTTGTGGGAAGGAATAAGATTTAGTGTACTTTTGGAAGTCTTAACCCTGACAGGAGCATGAATTTGAATATAATAGAGTGGAGAAAAGACAAAGTGTGTAGGCGCACAGAGTGGTGGGGAAATTGGGCACGGGAGTGTATGGGACTTCTATATAATGATCTTCTATATAATTCCTCAGTTAAAGAAACATAGGCGTTAACTGAGAGATGGGTGGAGACAATACCAAGGGTTTGAGATTTGAAGAGAGGCTCTAAAAAGAATTTCCAGGAAGATGAGTATGTGGATAAGCTAATGTATGTGTGCTTGGCTGCCTGGCATCGGTGCTTGAGGTATAGTATCCTAAAAGATGAAAGGAGCTGACATGGTTTCTCCTATAGATACACTACTCTTCTGTAGCTATAGACACAGAAAGAGGTGGAGAGCTGCATGCAGAGTTGGGGTTTTGCCATGTAAAGTGAAAGAAGAGATAGGCAAAGGAATTGAGTACATAGTTGCAGTGAGAAGACGTCTATCTAAGAGGATGAGAAGGCGAACAAGTCAAATTCTGCATTTCAACCAACCAAAAACTGTCCTCAGTGCTACACACTTTCCCCTCTGGTGTGTCTTTTCTGAGATGATTTACCTTTCTCTCCCCTTTCCCTACTCTAGTCTAGATGCACACATACAAATCCAGCATCCGCTCAGATCACCAAACACTGTACTGCCTAATTGCAGTCTTCCCTCTTTACCTTGAGTGAACACCTGTCTCATCTTCCCCTTAGGCTCCCATTGCACACTAAATGACTAACCAAACATTTGTGTGGTACTACAATTTTGTGTACATATTTTCCTTTCCCTTTGCACTCCTATGTCCATGTATCCTTAGAATGTAGTACATTTGATGTTCACCAAAGGTGTGATGAGTCATTGGAAATCTCTATTAAAACAGATTCTTCAGTGTTTTGTTTTTTTTTAAAGCAATTGTGAAAGCCATTATTACCTAGGGATTACTTTTAGTTTCTTTTATATAATCTATTTTGTTTAGTATTCTGTAGTGGTCCTGTATTGTTTTAATATATCATCACCACTGTCATTTCATTGATTATTTTGCAGGAACATCTGTCTTTAAAGAAGTATGTTGTTGACATTGTGATTGAAAGTGCAGCTCCACCAGAGCCTGTGAAAGATGGAGAAGAACGGCAAAAGAATAAGAAAAAAGCTAAAAAGATAAAAGCACGGATGAATACCAGGTAGCATAAATGTCCTTAAATATAAAACAAAAGCTCTTAGGGATGGGCCATTTAATTTAATGGAAGAAAAAAACACTTAAACTTGTTTGCTTCAAAAGCTTTAGAAAAAACACCAATGAACCTAATTTATAGCCACTTTCTTTGATTGAGAAAGAAAACTGAGTATTGATCCAAAGCCCTCCCTTTCACCTGCTCAAGGGCTCTTCTCATAATTAGATATCAAGGCCATGCCAAACTTGTGCCTCTTTCAGCATACAATGGTACATTTAAATATTTGTAAACTAAGCTTATTTTTCTTTCCAACTATTGATTTTTAAATGAAGTATCAAAGAAAATCAATAGCAATCAACAAATAGAAGTCAGTTGGCTGTGGTTTTAAAGCCCAGGACAGGTTTTAATTAATTTGGTTGCCTGTCACAACAGGAAAAGTTCAAGAAATATCTTAAAATGGAAAGTGAGTTATCAGATCTGTAGTTTATCATCAGCCTCCAAAGTGACATCTGAGATCAGACAGCTGTGTAGTACATCACCTCACAAGCTTTAAGTGTCACATGATGACTGATGGGTCTTGTTTGAGGACACAAATACAGTTCTTTCTTAGTTGATACCTTTACCATTGAGAAAAAGTATTATGAACCTTACCTTTTATCATGAAAGTCTCAAAAGAAGGAGATGCTTATTAGTCCATAGAATTATTTATAAAAATGTGTAACAGGGATAATGCTGAATGATAAGGTTGTCTGTAGTTTCCATGTCTAGATTGTGGCCTGTCAAGGAATCTGTTTCATCTCAAAAATCAGACATAACTCCAGAGTATTTTGTTTCTTTGAAAATGAATAGTTAGAAAACAAATACTATTTCCTGATTTGACTTCATGAAAGAAGGAAGTGCCATGTATTTCTTGTGTATAAGAAATCCTAGGGATGAGGTTTTTTTAATGGGTCCTTAATGCAATGACCAGAAAAGGCTTTCTTGGATTTAGTATTAGCAATCAGTGTATGTTTCTAGGCATATTTTCCTACTTTACTTCAGAGTGTTACTGGCTTGATTTGAAGTTTCTGCTGAGAACTTCTGGCTTCTCACTCTTGTTATTTTGTTCCCTTCCCTTCTCTACTCCCTGCTAAATCCTGATTTTATAAGCCCTATCCTTGCTGATTACAAATATTACACCTTTAAGTGAAATTTAATGTGCCCAAAACAAACTGATCTTCCATCTAACATCTAACCCCACTATAAGGAAAAAGCATTCTGCTATCATTGCCCAGGTCAGAGCCCTTTAAGTCACCGTTGACCTCCTACTTGACACAAACCACATATTCATTCTTACTTTAAATAATGCTGCTTGCTTTAAAATGTCTGCAGGTGCTCAAGACAGACCAAATCTCAGCATGGGGGGGTGGGGTGGGGTGGACACTGGGCTAAAGAGCTGACTCAGAGTTAAAAGCTCTTAACTGCATTTGCAGGAGACCCAGGTTCAGTCTTAGTATCCACATGGTGGCTACAGCCATCTCTAGCTCCAGTTCCATGGATATCTGATGCCCTCTTCTGGCTTCCTTTAGCACCAGGTATACACACGGTGCACATACATACATGTAGGCAGATGTTCATATATATAAGAAAAAGTAAATCGTGTTTTTATTTGCAGACCACCTCTGTTGCCCTACGGTTTCTTTGTCCTCTGCTATTTTCTTTGCTTCCATTCCCTTTATGGCCATTCTTCCCTCTTCTCTACTTCATCTCCTTTTTCGTTTTGCCCCTATTCTTCTCCTGCCCTCCTTTCCCCTTCTTTTCTCCTTCTGCTTTTCTCTTCCCTGTGTTTTTCCTTCCCCATTCGTTTCCCAGTGGATATTGAACAGAACAAAGTCTTGTGCATGACAAGTCAATACAACACTGAGTTGCCCACGCTGCTGCTGCTGCTGCTGACTTTTTGACAGGCTGGCCCTGAATGGCAATTTTTCTGTCTCTGATTTCCTGTGTGGTGGGGTAATTAATAAGTGTGCCTTACTGTACCCGAATCTTTTGTATGTCCTTCCAGTCATTTACCTAATAAATTGGCCCTCGGCAATCCCTTACTTGCTTTCTGTAATTATGGACTGCTTTTTTTGTTGTTCTATAAATTCTTATATTCAAAATCATACTCTCTTGCTAAGTACTTTTTCAAGGTATATCTATATTTTGGGTCAATCAATCTGTTTCCCTTTTATTGTTGAATATATGAATCATATAGGTAATATCAAAACCTTTGTTTAGTTATTCCTTAATAACCATTTGTGCTGAAGTTTTATAGGTAGCAAGAGGGGCTCTTGGAGGAGTTAGGAGGGGAGAAAAATATGGCTAAACTATATTGTATGAAATGTTTAAATTAAAAACAATTAAAATAGAGAAATGAATTATACAGTAGCTTGAATCTTCATAAAAACAAAAGCAAGCGTACAACCCAACATGGTAAAGGCAACTATTTAGATAATTATACAATTCAATGTTTGTATATCTTTTTTTTGTTGTTGTGTTGTTTTGTTTTTCAAGACAGGGTTTCTCTGTGTTGCCTTGGCTGTCTTAGAACTAGCTCTGTAGACCAGGCTGGCCTTGAATTCACAGAGATCCATCTGCCTCTGTTTCCTAGGTGCTGGGATTAAAGGTGTGCACCACCACAGCCCAGCTTATATATCTTGGTTTTAACCTTCTGTTTTTCCTGTGTGGTTTTAAAGACAATTCTATAAAACAATAATATAAAACTGTAAGTGAGCATACTGTGTGACATTTGCACAGATGGTTCACCATATCAACAGTATCCTTAGATTCTACCAAATGCAAACAAAAAATATTTAGAAGTAATATTTTTAGAAAATAATTTAGAAAGAATGTCTGTATTACTTGGTCCATTTCTCATTAGTTGTGACAACATTGCTGATGAGAACAATGTAAAGGGAAGAATTATTTTATGTGACAGTTTCAGATGTTTCTATCCATAATGGTAGACATATGTGTTTCCACACATATGTAAACACATAATACACACATGTACCACAGCATACAGCCATACTCATGAGAGCTAAGGGAGCAGAGAATACTGATTCAACATTTGGTGATACGACGCAGAGAAGACAATGGCAGTAAGTGGTGGAGGGCAGCCTCCAGGCTGGAGTTACACAGACTAAGCACATTAAGCTTTCCAGTAGAAGACACATGTTTTCAGAGAGGATTTTAAAAACTGCATCATATCTTCCAGTGAGTCACTTCAGATATAAGCTTGTAGATATATTGAATGTAAGAGGCCAGGTGTATATTTTATACAAACCACACCACAAGGCTGGTAATCTTGGTAAGTAACAGACTTCCTGGTGAAACGTCACAACAGATAGAGAGTGCCTTTTGTTTAATCTCAGAGAGGAGGACATAGTCTGGACCTGTGAGTCTGTGCCTCTGAGGTCAGAGAGCAGTCTCGTGTTTGCTCTTTCCCTTCTACCTTGTATGAGACCGTGTCTTTTGTTCACCACTGTGCATCTGGCTAGCCAGTCCACTAGAGTCTTGGACTTGTCTTGTCTTGACCTTACATCTTGCTTAAGGAGCACTGGGGTTACAGATTTATCATACTTCGATGTTCCTGGGATATAGGAGTGAGACTGAGATTCTTAACCTTTTGTGGCTCACACTTCACCAATCAAGCCATAGCTCTAGCCCACATTTATCATTTAAATTAATTGGTTTCTCTTTTATTTTCAGAAAAGAAAAAAGGAGAAATGAGCACATTAACTCAACATTAATACATTGCTTTAGTGACACCTTTCTTCATGATGGCTATCACCTCCTGCTCTAGACTAGCTGAAAACAGATAGTGGCAAAGAAGAGGCAGCATGGATTTATATGAGACTTTGGTGTGTAGTCAGTGTAATCAGTCAAACAAACCTTTAAGGGCCAGGTCAGCTTATTTCCATAGTCTTTTATCTTTCAACTAAATGAAAATTATTTACCCATACTTAACTTTAGACTATGTATTTCTTGTGGTACCCAGAAAGTTCGCCATCTCAGCTACTTTGTTGGAATCATATAGCCTTTTAAATTTACTACATATTTATTTTTACATTTCTATAATTCTTTAATCAACCAAGCCTATAAACTCAGAAGTATTCTCATTGAGCGAGATCTATAGCTTCTGAGGGAGTATACATTGTCAGCCTCTCAGGATAGCATTTATATAATTTAAGGGATTTTAAAAATAAAAGTTTGTCACATTAATAATATGATACATTACTGGGAAAGGAAAAACTGGACTAACCTTTTGTATCATTATATAATTGGCTGCAAAATAACTAATAAAGATGAAACCTTTTTTCTTTAGGGGTAAAGAATATGAGAATTTAGTGGAAACCAAAAATTCTGCCTCTGAGTCACCTTATAAAGCAAAGTGAGTATTTTATCCCATATTTTAGTTTATGTTTCTCCTTGGTTTCTGCCTTTAAAAGAACTTTGTCTGGATTACTGTACTATTACTTGGAAAATTGGGATTCTCTTTTGGGTTCTTAGTCTTGTTAATAAAGAATTCAGAAATGGCCTCAAACAGAAGCTTGAGGACAGTTTTATTAGAATTTGAGATAAAGCACAATTAGAAAGAACAGAAATAATGCAGAATTGGCTCTCTGATTATAGTGAAAATGACCCAGAAATAGTACCAGAAAGGTAATTGTAAAATTCACAAATGCTTGCAGATAAAATAAGGACATTAAATAACACACAGCTTAGCTGTGAAGTCTGAGAAAATCTTTTTGAAATGAACAGAAACATAAACAGTCTAATCAGAATCTGTGGGTGCAATGAAAATACCTAGAAGGAAATTAACAGCATTCCATGTACATGTGAGAAAAGAAGGTCTGAAATGAATTACCTGTACTCCTTTCTTCAGACTATAAACAGAAGAAAATAAACTCCTGAAATTGGAAGAGGAGGGAGGGAGAGAATCCATAAGCTAATGCTTTGGAAAGATGAAACTGTGATCTGTCTCCAGGTCCATTGTAAAAGTAACTTTTATTCTCCTGGTGTGTGTTGTAGTAAATATTTATTCTCTGACGTATTCTGTCAAATTTTTCTGATTCATCACTTTGTCTGCTCCTCAATTAGATGTCGTTGTTTGAGATTAAAGGTGTGTGGCATGTCTGCATTTCAGCTAGATAACACAGACGTAGAAGGTATTTGGATGTGATGAAAGCAGCCATGTTGCTGGATTACAATTCCTCTGTACTCCATCTCATTTGTTCAGTAGGTCCAAGTGCCAGTGTTGCACCCACTGTTGCCTTTTGATGTTCTGATACCTAGAGATTGATAGGGAAAACAGTATACCCTGGAAGCCAGAAATATATCAGTGATTTAGATGGAGGAAGATCATAGACTGGTAGAGTGCCAGTCACTAATGTTATTGTCTCTGTACAGTAGGGTGACAAGAGCGGTAGAGCTGTTTGGAGTGTGGGTGATGGTGGAAAGGTGCTTAGATTTCAGTAACAAACACTCACGAGCATAGTTTCAAAACAGGGAATTTCAGCAACAGAACCTGAGGGGCAGAAAGGCTGCTCCAGTTGCCTGCAGCCAACCCAGCTGCAGAAGGTAAAGACTGAGACAAAGGTACCCAACGGAGAGCGTCAAAAATGTACATTGCAATTTAGCTATGAACTAACAATCTTATTTGAAAACAAATTGAAACCAGAAAGTTTAGTGAGCAGAATGAAAAAAGAGTGATCTTCAGGACACATTGTGACAGAAGTGGCATGCCATTGGCAGGGCAAAGAGAAGAGTAAGTGGTACCACGAAAACAATACTCACCTTATCACCAAGGAGATGTCCTGATGTCTGCATAGCAAGACTATTGAAAGTGTAATAATGTAATTCTCCAAACAGAAAAGCTGAGGACTGTATGGGTTGGCTGCTAAGTCCTACGATATCTTTAAAGATGAACTAGCACCATTACTTCAAACTATTCCATAAAATAGAGAAGGAACAATTCCAGACTCATTCTATAAAGACAGTAATGCTTTGGATAAAGACATGAAAATAAAAATAAGGTTCTGTAGGGCAGACTTGTAGCCAGCTTGTCCTGGATGGGAAAACCAGAAAGCATTCTCTCTAAAGTCAGCATCCACTGTCACTTCTCTTTTGACGCAGTGTGGGGGGAAAGGAGAAGAGAAAGAAGAAACCATAGCCATAAAAATTAATCAAGCAAAAGAAGTGAGATGGTTATAGATAAATAGAAGTTACATTTCCCTAATTGCAAATGATACAATCTCATCATTAAAAGCTCTACCAGAAGACTCTTAGATGTGCTAAATATTTTCAGTAAAGTAACAGGATACAAAATCAGCACACACATTGGAAGCTTTTCTGTATACCAATAGCTTACCCCTACAATAACCTTTAAAAAAAAAACCCTAAATAGCTGGGCAGTGGTGGTGCACGCCTTTAATCCCAGCACTTGGGAAGCAGAGTCAGGTGGATTTCTGAGTTCAAGGCCAGCCTGGTCTACAGAGTGAGTTCCAGGACAGCCAGGGCTACAAAGAGAAACCCTGTCTCGAAAAACAAAACAAAAAAACAAACAAAAAACCCCCCTAAATATCTTGGCATAAACTTAGCCAGATATTAAAGACCTAAATAGAGAAAACTATAAGGCACTGAGAAAAGAAATTGAATACAGAGACCTCTCATGTTCATGGTTTGGCACACTATAATTAAAATAGCTATGTTACCAAACAGTGTACAGATTTACTGCAACCTTAATCAAAATATAACTGAAGTAGAACATACATCTTAAATTTCATATAGAAACAATAAAAGACCTTGAATAGCCAAGTAAATCCTGAACTATAGGCACTGTTGAATGTATGCCAACACCTGATTTCAAAGTGTATTATAGAGCTACATTAACAAAGTCGGCATGATACTGGAATAAAAACATGTAGACTGATGAGTAATGTAGCTGATCCAAAAGTAAGCCTAAACAGCTATTTACTCTTCATTAAGGTGCCCAAAAGACATAGGCGAGACAGACTGTTTAGCTCATGGTGCTAGGAAAACAGGGTATTGAAATGTGAAAGCCTGGATATAGATTCCTATCCTTCACCCCATACAAAAATCAATTAAAAGGGTGCAGAGGGGACCAAAAAGAAAAGCTACTTTAATACAATGACAGAAATTTTTGAAACTACCAGAATAAAACATTGGAGAACACATCTAGTTATTAGTTATAGGCAATGCCTGTCTAACTAGGATTTTACTATCTTAGGTAAAAAGATCAAGAATTGACAAATGAGATTGCATAAAATTAAAAAAAAAAAACAAACTTTCCATAGCAAAGAAAACAATGAAGATAATCAATAATATACAAGAAATTCTTTACCAGCATTTATGGGATAGAATTTATTTCTAGAAGACCAAATAATCCAATCAACAAACAGACATAAAACTGAACAAATGCTTTTCACATAGAAGAGTATACTGACCAATAACTCCATACACACTTTACTGTATCTTCATCCATTACATATAGGCAGATCAAAATTGTGCTGAGGTCCTTCCCTTCCTGTTGGAGTGGCTCTGACTAAGGAGGTAAAGGCATAAGGATGTAGGAAAGAGAAACTCCTTCACTGCCTCTGGGAAGTGGTTGCAACCAGGCAGCGCAAAACTCATTGTGAAAGCTCCTCAAGACTAAAGATGGAACCCAGACATGCTTCCCTCATCCCAGTCCTGGGGATGTGGTTCAATCAGGTACAGCCAGCTTACTGTGGAGGATTGTTCCCTACTCACAGTCCTCATGGCACAGTTTAATGCAGCCATGCTTGGAATCAGCTCAGCCTTTCATCAACTGACCTCATTAAAAATGTGATAGAAACAAAGCGGAGTTTTACTCAACTGTGGACTAAATAATGGTGCTGTGGTTAAAGTAATGAAACTAAAGCTCTTTGTTTCAAGTACAGTAAGCCACTACCACAAAAATAGGAGTGTTTCTCCTGTGAGATCCAGTATTTGGGGGGTGGGGAGGTAAAGGGTACAGTGTATCCTTAGGAATTGAGGGGAGAATGATAAACAGGTAGGGTGACGGAAAAGGTAATGCAGGAAGTGAATACGACCAAAGTTTACCATCTCCGTGCATGGAAATGTCACAGTAAAACCCCTTTGTACAATTAGAATGCAATAATGTATAAAGATACAACTGACAGACCTGTAGCCAGGCTAAGAAAAAATGCAACATAAGATACAGCTTAACTAACATCAAAAAGAAAGTAAGATAATTGTGTAAAGCCCAAGGTCATTAAAAAATAATATATCAATAAAAGAAATAAGAATTATCCACTAATTTGATTACTTAGAGGAAAGAGGTTATTCCTTGAAAAGCACAATCTGCCAAATTTATATAAGAAAATCTACAACAGACTGGACCTCTGTCTGTTAAAGAAATGTCATCAAGAACTTTCCTTAACAGAATATACTGCATGGCCAGGATCCTCTTGCTAGCCATTTGTACCAGACATTTAAAGAGGAAATGATCCTAATTGTCTGTAATCTATTTGGCAAGTTGTGACTAACTAATTCATTTTATGAGGCAAATATTATCTTCATTTTTTAACACTCAACCAAAAATATTAGAAGCAAAAAAACTTGAGTGCTGGGGGGGGCAACATTTGGGATGTAAGTAAATAAAATAATTAATAAAAAGATTAAATTAAAAACAAAAATCAAAAACAAACTTGGATGCCAATATTATCAGAAATACTAAAAATTGAAGTAAACACCAGTATTTCCTTTTTCCAGAATATTTTCTACTGTTCTGTTTCTTTAAAAAAAAAAAAAAAAAAAAAAAACACAGAAAGAGTTTATTTTGCTCAGCTTGGGCCACAGGGCTCCATAGCCAATTAGCGCCAGGAGAAAGCTACCCTCCCAAGAGCGTGGAAAAGCCACGAGTCGGGTTAAGAGGAGCACCAGTGCTCACCGGGACCCGCCCAGAACCGCGGGACACAGGGACTGAGGCAATAGGGCATAGGAACCTTCCAGTTTCCATCTGTGGCAGGAGAACTCTGCCCGGGCCACCAGGGTTCCTTAGCCAAACAGCACCAGGAGTGTGGAAAAGCTATGAGTGGGGACAAGATAAGCACCATTGCTCACCGGGACCCCTCCGGAACCCACAGGACACAGAGACTGAGGGACAGGAAACTTCTGGTTTCCATCTGTGGCTGGGGACCTCAGCTTGGGTCACAGGGCTCCATGGCCAATTAGCACCAGGAGAAAGTTACCCTCCCAAGCGTGTGGAAAAGCTGTGAGTGGGGATAAGACATGCACCACTGCTCACCGGGCCCTGGAGAGCTCAGCCTGGGCTCCCAGGGCTGCAGAGAGAGCTGGTATCCAGGAGAGTGCTGACACATCTTCAAGCAGAGGCAAAACCACCACTTCTGTTCAAACTTACTGGAACAAGAGGGACCCTTGCAGGGCCATAAGGACACAGGAACCAAGGGACAGCTGGAGACAAAATCCTTCTGGTTTCGGTCTGCACCCCAGAGCTGACCTTGTGCTACAGCTCTCCAAACCCAAACACCTCTCAGAGAGAACTGGTCTTCAAGGAGTATTGATACAGAGGCCTGCAGGAGGGACAAGCCACAGCCAGACAGAGTAAGATCAGCTAACATCAGAGTTAACAAGATGGCAAAAGGCAAGGGCAAGAACATAAGGAACAGAAACCAAGGCTACTTGGCAACATCAGAACCCAGATCTCCCAACACGGCAAGCCCTGGATACCCCAACACACCAGAAAAGCAAAACTCAGATTTAAAATCAGTTCTCATGATGATAATGGAAGACTTTAAGAAAGAAATTATCGCCCTTAAAGAAATACAAGAGAACAGAGGTAAAAAACTAGAAGCCCTTAAAGAGGAAACACAGAAATCCATTAAAGAATTACAGGAAAACACAATGAAACAGACAAAGGAAATGAACAAAACTATCCAGGAGCTAAAAATAGAAATAGAAACAATAAAGAAACCACAAAAAGAGATAACCCTGGAGTTACAAAATGTAGGAAAGAGATCAGGAGTCATAGATGCAAGCATAACCAACAGAATACAAGAGATAGAAGAGAGAATCTCAGGAGCAGAAGATACCATAGACAACATCGACACAACAGTAAAAGAACATACAAAATGCAAAATGCTCCTAACCCAAAACATCCATGAAATCCAGGACACAATGAGAAGACAGAACCTAAGGATAATAGGTATAGAAGAGAGTGAAGATTCCCAACTTAAAGGACCAGTAAATATCTTCAACAAAATTATAGAAGAAAACTTCCCTAACCTAAAGAAAGAGATGAACATAAATATACAAGACGCTTACAGAACTCCAAATAGATTGGACCAGAAAAGAAATTCGTCCTGTCACATTATATTGAAAACACCAAATACATAAAACAAGGAAAGAATATTAAAAACAGTAAGGGAAAAAGGTCAAGTAACATATAAAGGCAGACCTATCAGAATTACACCAGACTTCTCATCAGAGACTATGAAAGCTAGAAGATCCTGGGCAGAACTCATACAGACCCTAAGAGAACACAACTGCCAGGCCAGGCTGCTATACCCAGCAAAACTCTCAAATACCATAGATGGTAAAACCAAACTACTCTTATGACAAAACCAAATTTACACAATATGTTTCCATAAACCCAGCCTTGCAAAGGATAATAGATAGTAAACGTCAACTCAAGGAGGGAAACCACACTCTAGAAAACGCAAGAAAGTAATCTTTCAACAAACTGAAAAGAAGATAGCCACACAAACGTAAAAGTAACATCGAAAATAACAGTAAGCAACAATCACTATTCCTTAATATCTCTTAACATCAATGGACTCAATTCCCCAATAAAAAGACATAGACTGACAGACTGGATCCAAAAAGAGGACCCAGCATTTTGCTACATTCAGGAAAAACACCTCCGTGATAAAGACAAACACCACCTCAGAGTAAAGGGCTGGAAAACAATTTTCCAGGCAAATGGTCCCAAGAAACAGGCTGGAGTAGCCATTCTAATACCAGATAAAATCGACTTTCACCCAAAAGTCATCAAAAAAGACAAGGAAGGACACTTCATACTCATCAAAGGAAAAATCTACCAGGAAGAACTCTCAATTCTGAACATCTATGCTCCAAATGCAAGGGCACCCACATTCATAAAAGAAACCTTACTAAAGCTCAAAGCACACATTGCACCTCACACAATAATAGTAGGAGAATTCAACACCCCATTATCATCAATGGACAGATCTTGGAATCACAAACTAAACAGAGACACAGTGAAACTAAGAGATGTTATGAACCAAATGGATTTGACAGATATCTATAGAACATTTCATCCTAAATCAAAAGAATATACCTTCTTCTCAGCACCTCATGGTACCTTCTCCAAAATTGACCATATAATCGGTCACAAAACAAATCTCTACAGATACAAGAAGATTGAAATAATCTCATGCCTCCTATCAGATTACTATGGATTAAGGCTGGTCTTCAATGGCAACAAGAACAAAAGAAAGTCCACATACACATGGAAGCTGAACAATACTCAATGACAACTTTGTCAAGGAAGAAATAAAGAAAGAAATTA
>CM052706.1:62437264-62455749 GCA_028551405.1 Uromys caudimaculatus
GATAAGCGGATATTAGCCCAAAAGTTCAGAATACCCAAGTTTCACTTTACAGTAACTGCTGGACTGAGAGTGAGGTCCCAGATGGAGGAGTTGAAGAAGGGACTGAAGGAGCTGATGGAGTTTGCAGCCCCATGGAGGGAGCAACAGTGTCAACTGGCCTGACCCCCCCCCCCCCAGTCCTCCTGGAGGCTGGACCACCAACCAAAGAATA
Organism: Uromys caudimaculatus; assembly: GCA_028551405.1. Taxonomy (NCBI): domain Eukaryota; kingdom Metazoa; phylum Chordata; class Mammalia; order Rodentia; family Muridae; genus Uromys; species Uromys caudimaculatus. The sequence goes on from CM052706.1 coordinate 62,437,476, forward strand.
CACATGGAGGAACCCATGGCTCAGACCACATATGAGGTAGAGGAGGGCTTTGTTGGCCATCAGGGGGAGGAGAGGCCCTTGGGCCTGAGGGTGTTAGAGGCCCCTAGTAAAGGGGAATGCCAAGGTGGGAATAAGGGAGTGGGTGGGCAGGTGGGTGGGAGGTCGAATACCCTCATAGAGTCGGGGGAGCGAGAAGGGATGGTGCTTTCCAAGGAGGAGACCTGGAAAGGGGGAAACATTGGAAATGTAAATAAAGTATCAAAAAATAAGGGTGGGCGGGTAAATGGGAGGTAGAATTCCCTTATAGAGGCGGGGAGGGGGAGGGGATAGGGGGTTTCCAAAGAGGAGACCTAGAAAAGGGGAAACATTGGAAATGTAAATAAAGTATCAAAAAATAAAAATAAATAAATTAAAAAAAAAATAAAGGAGCGAGTCAAGTGTGTAGCCAGAAAAAAAAAAAAAAGATTTTGATTAGAGAAATCACAGTTAAGAAAAATGTATTGTCCTTTTGTCTACATGCTGACATCCTTCCAAAGGATGGAAGACTTTATAATAATTAATTTTGAATGCTACAGTATGTACTAATGTGGCTACATCCTAAATATTAAAATATATGTATAACTGCAAGTCATTTTGCTTTTTCTTACACTTAGTTCATTACCTAATGATATTATGGCTCTTTGTCATGTCATTCACCCATTTACTCTACTGTTGTTTCATTGAGTTAAATGTTCAAAAGGGATCATGCTTAAAATCGTTTACTTAGACATATTGTTATTTAACTATTAGTGGTTAGCAAATATTCTGTTAATGTCTATACCTATGAATGTATACAATATATATTTTGGATCAGGATATAAAGTTGATTAAAAAGCAAAATAAATAAATAAATAAATAAATAAATAAATAAATAAAGTCTTTTGTATTATACTCAAATTATAGATACAATGCTTTAAAAATATGTAACAATATTAAAAATAAGCAAAATTCATCTGTAAAGTACAGGAATGCAATGAGGGCAAGGACCCAATTTTTAACACAAGACTCTTTAAACACTTTTCTTTTTCTCCACTCTCAGACTTCTAGCCTCCTGCTTCTGATAATCTTACTTCTGTTATAGCTCTTGGCTGCTGTCCATTTTGTCCATACCTACTGTTCCCACGTTCAGTTTAGATTCTCATATTCTTTTGCTTGAGGGAGGAGCCTGGGTCAACACTGCAGATGGAGGGGGAGGGGCTGAGTAAAAGCAGACTAGTTTAATGTATACAACTATGAAAAAAAAAAAAACCCAAAACCTCAAAGCCTTTTATGATATGCCAACATGTCTGTGACCTCCTGAAGATCTTAAGCCACTGACTCTAATGGACATTTAGCAGGACAAAAATCATCAATTTCTGAAAATATAAAGGCCAATCAAAGCCATTCTTTTATCTAATATAACTGAAAATAGAAATTTTATCATTTTAAGAAAATAAAGTAAAAAAAAAGGTAAGGGTAAAATTAAAAACAAAACAAAACAATTTCTCCAGGAGTCAAGGTGCTGTTCATGTCTGAATCAGCTATACAGTGAGCGGTCTCTGGACACGGCTGGATGGGGGCTTTGTTCAGCACACTTCTAACCTCTCCTTCATGTCCACCATCAATGTCTATGCATTTCCTCTGCTCTCTCTAGCCTATAGTTTGTAAGCTCCGTAAAAGCAATGGACTCATCTCTCAGTCCTAGTTCTAGTGGAGGAGGGCAATGGTAGGTACTTGTTGGATAAGTGGCTCAACTAAAGATTTGTCTTAGACAGCAAAAACATCTTATGAAATATGAGAGATAAAATCAACACAGAGGCTTGTCAGTATAAGGATGCCACGCCCCTCCCAATGGATTTAGCTCCTTAACAAAGCCAAAGTGAACAGCTCTTTCCCCTCTCTGAACATTAACAGCAGACTTAATAGCCCTATAATAATTGAGATTATTTTATTGTGGTTGTGTTTCAATTTCTTGAGACCAGGTCTGATAATACATGCAGATTTAGCTGGCCTGGAATCTGCAATGTAGACTTCGCTGGCTTTGACTCCATCTGCCTCTGCCTGGAATTAAAGAAATGAGCCACCACACCTGACTTGGGATTACTTCTTTACCTCATGGGTACTAAAAAATGAAATCAAGGTAGCTCAACGATGAATTAATTCAAATATTGAAATTAATGGGATAAAAAAAGATAAACTTTCAAAGCATGTGATATTAAATGTATAAATGAAAAAAATAACATTCACACAATAGTCCAGATAGATGTAAGAGCAGTGGATGCCTTCCTTCTCTCTCCTCGACGGTTTGTCACATTACCTTCCTGTGCTATCACTGGGCACTTGTTCTCTTCACATTTTGGTACCTTACTGCTCTAGAAATGAGACACTCTCCCACACACTGTTTAATACCTGTTCCTGTCCTCTGCATGCTCAGAAGGTAACTGTACAAACATTGCCTGCCACAATTCTCGCCTTCATCGCAACTGCTGCTTGCTCAGCCTGTAATGCTCACATGCCATCTTTCAGTCCTCTAAGACCCAGATGAAATGTTACTTCTTCCAGGAGACTTTCTGATCCCTTCCAGTAAAGTCAAAATCCGCTATATATTCAATTCTCTTTTTGCGGCCATAATTTTGCATTTTACTTAAAAATATATGTGTCTGTGTATAGATAATAAGCTTAAATACTCTAGTCTCTGTTTTCCTAACCAGAGTCAAGCACAGGATATATAAAATATATTTAACAAGTAAAGATTACTCCTCAGTTGAAAACATTTTATTCTAGAAGGTAACTAAGTGTACTTTTTTTCCCCTTTAACTCCTTTGCAAAAACTCTGCATTTAGAATGCAAAGTTGGAAAATACTTTCATAAAGAGCTTTTAAAGAGAGTTTTATAACTATGATTTGATTAAGAAAAAAATATCTCTATGGATGGAATGCACAGTTCTCCTTTCTGCATCTGAGGTAAGATCTTAAGAGCTCTACCTTCCCTGCTCTCTCCCACCATGGGCTGACAACTGACTAATAGGATTAGTAGCTTCATTCTAATAACTCAGCTTAGTTAAAGGCCAGAAAAAAATGACAGCCTCAATCTGAATTACATGGCCTGGGAATCCATCCAATTATTAAGTAGAGTAACTGTTATTAGCTCTCCCAATCAAAGTAGAGGCAGCTGTTCATCTCTGGTGACCTGCAAAGGCGGCTGGCCTCTGTACTTGACTTCTCAGCACACAGTGATTATGTTCTTTGTGATCAAGGAAGAAGGCCTTCCTAGCTTTTCAGAGAGAGAGGCGGCAGATGGGTAAACTGTTTGCATGTTTATTAGCAGGCTAGGCTAGGCATTTGTTCTGAGCATCTGTGGCACCTTAAGACCCATTTAGAAATAGTTCTGAGAAGTGTGTAAATTTGCAACTCAGCCCAATTTATAGACATGAGGACCCTGAAAATGAAATGTTTTATGATTGTTCTTCTCTGCAGGAAAAGCTCTGCATACTTCCAGGACCTATTTCACTACTCTTCCGTCCTCACATATTAATGCTAGGTGAAAAAAAAAAAAGCAAGCAGTATGAGCTGATATTCTCTCCCCATTTTTTTTTTCCCTTAAAAACTTTCAACCAGTTTAGCTGGCTTTCCCACATTCTTATAATCTGAGTAAGTGCCTATGCTCAGATTTCTAGCTCTAGGCACAAACACCAAAAGGACTAAGGTTCTAGGGGCAAGGACATCACAAGACTGAAATTCTAAACTTGTGGGAATGTGGTGCCAACAAGATTGAAACTCTGAAGTACAGTTAGAAAGCTAAGGTAACAGGTGAGACAGAGAAAGGCTAGAGGAGCTCTGTCAAGACCAGGGAACCCCTACTGTGTGATGCTAATTAGAATGTGGACCCTTGAGAAAGCTTCCTTGTTGGGTGCTGGATTGCGCCATTTCTAATCCATTTGGATTCAGGGTGGAGGGAGCAGGGTGAGAGATGGAGGGACAGTGATGGAGGAAAATAGCAGAGTAAAAAGGTTTGACCATGCTTTCTCTTCTTTTGAAAGCTGTTGTGGGAAAGATGACTAAAAACTAGTACAGGGTTCACTGCAACCATCCACAATGAAGTCATTTTATTATCAAGTTTTCCAAAGTGAACAGGCACTAGGCTGGGCCTAGCATTCACAGTCTGTTGGAACAAGCCTGGCGAGGTGGAAAGAAGCCCCACATGTCTGTCCCGGATGCTTTGGCTCTGGGTGGGACAGGAGACACTCGGGAAGTGGCTGAGCATCTTCCCACATAGTCCAATGGGCAGGTGGGGGCTGTGGGTAGCCCTCGGCGAGAGATTAGATGCATCCCTCGCTGCTTCCCACAGGGGGTCCAGATGAAGAGATAGTCCATAATTCTAAGACGTTTATTGTCATCCTGTGGAGAGTGGCGTGGATGGAATTGTACCCTGTGGCCTCCGGGAGATTTGAGGCAGACATAGTAACTGGGAAGAAGCGTGGCTAAGCCTCTAGGTGTCTCATTAACATGGGGATGGCTTGGGGCTGTGTGGCCACGCCTCTACCTGAGGAGGGGTGGTAGATGACCGTGACTGGAGCCAAAAGCCTCCCGGGAGCGTTGGCATAACGTTTTCTGGTCCCTTGTGGATTGTTCTGCTGGGTCACCCGGATTTTATGCCTGTACTCAACTGGGTGCCAGATTACCTGCCACAGATCACTGTCCCACAATAGTCTAGTGAGGGACAAATTTAAGGAATAAATGCAATACAACAAGATAAATGAGGAATGACGGGATATGCACAGAGTGGCCTGGGCAAAGCGGAAATGATTACGTTGGTGAGTTCTTCAGGACTCACTGGTATAAATATGGACAATTTTCTAAGTTATCACTCAAAAACTTAAAATTTTCTAGGCATGGTGGCACATGCTGTAATCCTAGCAAGGGGAGGTAGAAACAAGAGTTTCAGGAGCTTAAGTCCAGCCTGGAAGACATAATGAGTTTAACTTGAAGCCAGCCTAGGTTATCTGAAATCCATCCATACACCCCCCCCCTCCCAAACAAACAAACAAAAACCACAATGAACTCAACCCAAGCATCTACAGAAGAGGATCTTTTCACAACTTCTTTTATACTCCCACCTTTAATGCTTCAGAGTAATTTACAGGATGTTAAGAGATGTCTTATCATAATAATTTCTCTCTTCTTTGTCTATCTCAAAGGTTCTGAATGGTTTGATAGGAGACAAAACTTATTTGGGACCATATAACCAAGGGAGAATTTGTGTTGGGCAAGGAAGTAATATTGATAAGAGCTGTAACATGTTTAAATTCTTCTGGGCCACAGACTCCCAGAAACTACCCTTTGAAGCCATAGAGAAGATTATTTCTATAGCACCCCAATTCCTCTCCAACACTTTTATCTCTACTGATCTTTCTATTTATTTAATTAAATTATAAATTAGAATATACTTCTCATTTATTTAATTCTAACAGCTGGGATTATGTTTAATTTGGGTCTAGTAAAAAGTAGGTGATCAATAAATATTTACTGAATCAAATTAATTAAAGCACAGTTTAATTTCTGGCACTCTGATGATAGAAATTCTCTTGAGAGGAGAGAAGCCCATCAAATCACAATGAGGAAACTGAGGCTTAGAAACATCCATGTGCTTGGAAAAGCCAAGATCAGAGTGTCAGCATTTCTTCTAGGCTCCACCCAACAGTTACCTAGCAACAGCCATGTAGGAGACTGGCTTGCTATAAAAGGACTGGCTCCCATTTCTTTCTGATTCCTTTCTCTCTGTGCATTGTCTCTGGCCTTACTCCCTGCACCACCCCCCTTCTTTCTCTTTCCCCGTCTCTCCCCTCCTCCTCTCTGTCTCTCTACATGTTCCAGGGCTGCCTCTTCTGTTTTTTGTCTCCCCCCCCATCCTTCTCTGTCCTCTCTTTTCTCTGCCTCTATTTCCTTCTCAACCTCTCTTCTCATGTCCCCAAATAAGCTTCATTTTATACTAGCCTGGACGTATGGCTGGAACCGAGGTAGGGTGGGGGAGATGCCTCGGCATGGCCCGCTAAGGCTCCCGTCCCCATGCACCATGCCATCACGTTACAAAACATGTCACAGAGTACATCTTTGTGGGTAAGCTACAAACAGGAGGAGTCCCAGGTAAGTCAGATCTTGTTCTTGGGCCTATCTGAGGAGGATATAATAGGGAGGAGAGGCCAAAGATAGAAGGCTAACTGTAGGGCTTATACAACCTTAATTTATATCATGCTTATTTATTTTGCTTTTTTTTTTCATCTTATTTTTAGTAAAAGTCAAGACCCAGATAATCCTGGATATCACCAAGGAAAGAGAATAATTTTCAGGAGTGAAAACAAAGATAGAGCAAAAACAGGTATCCAAATTTCACTTTTCTCAAAGTAGCACTCTGGATGGTTGCTATGAGGAAGATATGGACAGTCCACATGTGGTAGGCCATGTGGCAGCTCCTCAGGACAATCTCTGAAAGCAGTGATGAATATCCCAGTTACACATCCAAGAAAACTAGCTTCAGAGAAATTGACTGCTCACAATTTTACACACAAAAATGTAGGAATATATAGGCTTATGAGACTTCTGAGTGTGTGATGGATTTATAGCAAGAACACTGTAGGAAATCAGGTGTATGTTTGACTTTCTGCACATTTATTACTAAGAATTCCAAATCTATAAAGCCTTGGCTTTGCTACAATTAAAAACTTAGAAACATTTTGTAATAATTTCCATTTACAGAGAAGCTACAAGGGTAAGAGGGAGTTTCTACAGCCTTCGTCTAGCTTCACTTTATGTAAACTGCTTATGTACCTTCATCGAAACTGAGAAAACACATGGGCACTGTACTCAACTACTCACGAGGGCCTTTGGATTTTCCTAGCTTTTCTACTGATGGATTTTTTCCTTTCCAGGATAGAATCTGGAGTACCACATAGTATCTACATAATCTTTTGATGATTAGGTAATTTTTGAGGAAGGTTCCTGAACTCTCTTATATTAGAATCTCTTTACATTAAAAAAAATCTTGAAACAATTCAGACCCAGAGAATAAAAGAATGTTAGTTGTGTATTAGACCATCACAAGTAAGTGAAAAAGGAAATGAAAGAACCAACTAGATTTGAAGGAACTGAAATATGAGTAATTTTTTTCAACTGATGGTGTAGTTCTTGAGACTGTCAGGAAATGGGAACAAAATGTGCACAGAAGCGGAAAGAAGCAAGCCTTTGGTGAGAGAGAAGGACTGTGGTACCAGAATTAGAAGAGACACCAGAGGGGTCAAGATGGACTCTATATAATTCCATCTGCAACTGTCCTGCAACAGTTCTGCAAAGCAAACTCTGTCTCCTCTTTTCTGGAGGTCAGGGAATCTGAGCACATTTTTGTGGGTTCTAATAGTTCAGCAAGATATTGCCTGATGTTATTATGCATGAGTTTTCTTCACTTTTCTTTGCGTGGGGAAGCAGCTGTGTTAAAATCCCTGTGATGGGACAGAAGGAAATGAAGCACAGCCAGATTAGAAATGATTCTGCTAGTAAGCACAGGGTCTGCTTAATTTAGTCTAGAGGAAAGGAAAGTAAGTAGTGATAAGCAATGTCAGAAATGTTTTTTACAGGGATTATCTGAAACCTGCTTTCTGGTTTAGGTTTCTTTTGCATTAAAAATGGTATATAGAAGAAACTAGAAGGCAGAACCACCCCAAAATGTTACTGTGAGACTATTTGATACAAAAATGGAAGGTAAGTGGCAGAATGCGGTTTGGAGAACTTCCAGGTACCCAACAGAGCCTATGCTTTGCTCATGGAGGTAAAGTGGATAAATACTGAGCCTGTTAACCATTAAAATGTTCCAAACAATACTATGCTCCTACGTGAAGAATAGTGAGATGAGTCTTTCTAAAATATGTGTTCTTTCTTCTTGATTTTGCTAAGAGAACATGAGCAAATGTTTGCAGAAGAGTTAATTCTATCCCACTGAATTCTTGCATTAGAGCTAAGGTTTGCTGCTATTTGTGTTGAGTGAGAATAAATCTTTACTGAGGGGAATGAGATATTTAAACATCTGCTCATTTAAGGCAAATAAACTCCATAGGTGTCATTAAGTCTGGAGAAGAAAGGACCATGATAGAACATTCTTTGTGATATGCAAATATAAATCTCTTTCCCACAGTAAGCTCATTTGAAAGATAAATTTGATGGCCAAATTATACTTTAAAAGTCTTCTAAATCTGAGTTAGAAATAATTTTATTTTAATTCAGATGTGAGTTCATATATCCACAACACAAATCAATAAAGCTACTGTATGAAGTAGAAATGTAAAGAGGCTAAAAAGCAACAGTGCCTCTATTCGCACTGGGGACACACAATGCCATTCTAGCAAGGATGGAGAGGTGGGGATCTGAGAATGCTAGCAGAAATAATGTATTGCGTGGGTGAAGAGAGGAGAATGAGGCATAAGGAACATTTAGTTAGGGCAACTTTGTGATAGTGGAGATTGCAAATTAAGTCTTTCCACATCAGCTGGAGCACAGACCGATTATGTCCTCTGGATTGTGACCACCTTGTGAGTGAGAACTGGGTCTTGCTCACTGTTTAGGGGTGTAAGCATAGGAACTAATAATATAGTTTATGGAATAAATCTGCCATAGTCTTAGTCTCATAAAACATCAAACTTGTTACTTCTCTTTATTTTTCAGTGTTCTGACTCGTATAATAAGGCTAATTTCCATGTGAAATGATCACTAAGAGGATTAAGTAAATTAACCTGCACAAATGTTTTCAGCATCTTCTTTTTCAAAAATGTAAAAGTTTAAATTTTCAAACAACCCCACACCTATCCACCCAACCACCTACCCCATCCATCCATCCATCCATCCATCCATCCATCCATCCATCCATCCATCCATCCATCCAGAAAGGGTTGTCTTGAAATCTCTATGCAGCTTAGAGCTGGCATCAACCTAGAACTCCTGATCATCCTGCCTCCCAAATTCCTCAATTATAAGTTTGTGCCACTCTAACTAGAAAATGATCATGGACTATCAATGTTCCCGAAAGATATATCTGTGACATCTTAAAACTGTACTGACGTGCGGGTCTCTAACAAACACCTCTACTTTATGTAGGACTCTACCTACTTCACCCTATTAGTCTCTGCTTCAGGATTATGTCCTGGAAGGGGCCTTGCCTTCTCTGACATCTACATTATGTTCAGTTCCTAAGTACCCAGGAGCAACTGTATTTCTTCATAACAGCAGTCCATGGCTGCATTTCATCTGTCACAGAAATCAAAGTGTGACTTATAGAAGTAAGTCTGATTTTCACTCATGTCCTCATATAAATTCATTTAAATAATGTATTTGGACTATTTAGTTTTGTATAGAGAATTTCAATCTAGCAGTTTGGCTTTGAAATCTCCACCATTCTTCTATTGCCTTATTCTAACCAACCAACCCAAACAACAACAGAAAAACAACAACAATGACAACAACAAAAACAGGCAAGCAAGCAAGATGCTACAGCCTGTGGACTGCGAGGCAATGTTAAACCATCTGCAATATGCTGACTGCATCTCATTACTCAACAGAGCAGAAAAGGTAGACAGAAATGTATTTTAAAAAATGTACACCCTGAAAAGGACACAATCATTTCTGGGGCACACGGTGGCTTTCAAAGCTTAAATATTTCTGGACGACAGCTAAGGCTTAGAAAAAGCCCAGGGTCATGCTAAGGCTTAGAAAAAGCCCAGGGTCATGCAGAAATTGTTCTGTTCTAGCCCACCCTGACCTGTTGTGATGACTCGAGCATATTGATACAGGTGACAGAGGGCTGCTAGGGCTGGGGCTGCCCTATTTATTTCCTCTCTGCCTAGAAGTGAAAGATGAAGATGCACTTTCTTGTGGGAAAGGCAGTTTCCCCTGGTTGATAGCCGGTGCCAGTTGCCGTGTCTTCCAGCATCAACTCCTGTCACCTCGCTCTGTCATTTGAATTCACAAGAAAGGGTTCCTGGGATATTATAACACAGGTGCTATTGTTCTCTATGGATGTTTGTAGAAGGCAACTGGGAATTTTTTTCTCTCAAAAGGGCAGCCATGGCTCTTGCAGCCCTCTATCACCTATACCAACATACTCGAGTCACCCAACTGAACTGTCAGCCAGTAAATGACAAGTGCAGCATTTCTGCCCTAAGTACAGACCTCAGAAGCCAATATTCTGTTGACAAAGATTTCACATGACAATTAAAGAAGGTCATTGCAAGTATTTTTAATATGACTTTACAGAAAAGAGGCACCAGGGTTCTCTGTCTCCTGTGATTACCCTCTGAATCATGTGACAGACATACCTCATTTAGTGTTTACATACCAACTTGGAAACTATGAGATTCGTTTAATGCCAGTTTTCCCTGAATTTTATATTGTTTGAAGGATGATATTATGATTCTGTACCACCAGTTCGTTTCATTTATAAAATATGTTTCATTCTTTTTTTTTAAAATCAATGTTTGATGAATCTGCTTTCCTTCTTCCCTTACCCAAACCTGATTAAATTGGTTGTCCATATAGCTTTTAGTCAGCCAGTATTTTCTCCAATTGAATATTCTGGAATTTGAGTCTGTATTGTATAATTTTTATAAAATTGACATAAACTACAGTCATTTGGGAAGAGGGAACTTTATCAAATTGGCCTGTGGGGAAGTCTGTGGGGCATTTTCTAAATTAAGGACTGATGTGGAAGGGCTCAACACCCTGTGGGTGGTACTATCTGTGAGCTCTATGGCATATAAGAATTCAAACTAAGGAAGCCACTAAGAGTTACGCGCGCACACACACACACACACACACACACACACTCTCATTCACTCACTCAGGCACATGTGCGTGTGATAAAAGTAATGAAACTAGGACTGAAAGGGGGCATCTCATTACAACAAGGTCACATATAGCTATAGGCCACCAAGTATTCTGAAGGGGAAGGAAGTTAGAGCACACCCAATGCACAGAAATGACAAGGACATCTGCTTGGTCTCCCAATATTCAAAACAGCCCTGAAATCTCAAAGTGATAAAGACAAAATAAAGAAATCAAAAGGATATAAGTGAAAAAAAAAAAGATGTCAAACTATCCCTATCTGCATAGACTATGATTTTGTACATAAGAAAGTGTAAAAACTCTGCTAGGAACTCCTTGTACTGATAAAGACTCTCTGTAACGAAGGAGATAAAAAATTTTCATTTGCAATAGTTTAAAAATATCTAGGAACAGATTTAAGCTAGGATATGAAAGACTTTTACAATGAAATTCCATCAAAATTCCAGCGACATTTTTCCCAAAAATAGAAGATACAATCTAATCTTAAAATTCATATAGAAGCACAAAAGACCTATCAATTCAGAGTAAAAAGAACAACAGTAGAGCTACTGTGATACTTATTACAAGTTATACCACAGTGACAAAAATAGAATAACCCTGGCACAACAGAGACTTGTCAATCAGTGGACTACAATAAAGGATGCAGAAACAAACCCACACAGTTACAACCACCTGATTTTTATATGGATTCAAAAACATCGATTGGAGAAATAACACCTTCCTCAATGCTACCCACTCCTAAATGGATAAAAACTCTTAATATAAACTAAAGCCAAACTCTAAAACTGTTAGGGAAAAGCAAGGCAGACTATTTTTTGTTTTTGTTTTTTTTAAAGACTTTAACGTCTTGGGAAATAATACCAGGACTTGGAAAATGAGAAAGTATGAAGTGAAAAGGCTTCTGCACAACGGAAGAATGTGAGTGAACAGAGACAGCCTTCACAATGGAGAAAATACATGTAAGTTCTACAGCTGGAATATACAGTGACCGCCATGTTTTCACGTTAGGTGCTAGGACAGAGAAACAGACGTTCATGCCTGTGTGGAGCTTCACCCTAGGACTCTCATCCCAAATAGTTCACCAAGGATTATGAGCATAGTAATAGAAAGTAGTGAACATTACTAATTCTCCAGTTTGAATGTTTTATCAGAAAATATTAACACAATGTAACATTACTTTAGGTTAACCAAGTTATAAACGATGATTTTCATAAGAGCAAGGAAGGCTGTATGCGAAGGTATGAAGGGATGAAAGGTAAGAGAGAAATGTTGTCATTTTAATTTGAAAAATAAAAAAAATAATTTTCATTAGTACATCAGTGAAAAAGAATAGTAGGCGCTTCACAACTGCACTTGAGTAACACATACACAACTGTGGTTTGTTATTTATTAAGTGACATACAGCATATACAAAAGAGACACAGAGAGTATAGAAGATAAGTTTATACAGCATCTCTGAGATTGGTATATATTTACCTAAGTCCTCATTTGAAGAAGTTTATTAAACTTGCTTCCATGGCACTTGATGCAGACAGAAGAAAAGTCTTAAAATTCCCGAGTCAAACGGACTTAGCAGTTGTACTGGCTGGTTTTGTGTGTCAACTTGACACAAGCTGGAGTTATCACAGAGAAAGGAGTTTCAGTTGAGAAAAATGCCTCCATGAGATCCAGGTGTAAGGCATTTTCTCAATTAGTGATCAGGGGGGAAGAGTCCCTTGTGAGTGGTACCATCTGGGGCTGGTAGTCTTGGGTTCTATAAGAAAGCAGGCTGAGCAAGCCAGGAGAAGCAAGCAAGCCAGTAAGTGACATCCCTCCATGGCCTCTGCATCAGCTCCTGCTCCTTGACCTGCTTGAGTTCCAGTCCTGACTTCCTTTCATGATGAAGAGCAATGTGGAAGTGTAAGTTCAATAAACCCTTTCCTCCCCAACTTGCATCTTGGTCATGATGTTTGTGCAGGAATAGAAACCCTGACTAAGATAGCAGTCTAATCACAATTTGTCTGTTCCTAGGTACTAGGCTACCAATTTATTCATCACTGACCTTAACTAAAAGGATGTCAATGCAGTATTCATAAGTAACCTACATCTTTTTCAAGAGTGACAGAAATAATTTAGTATAAATAACATAGATAAAAGTCATGTAATGTGTTTCTGAAAAAAGTGATATACATAACATTTCTACTCACCCAAATATAATTTCAGCAGATAAAATCAGTTATCATTACATTACATATATTACATAGGGTATTCTATTGTGAAAAAAAATCTAAAATGGATTTGGCTTTTTAATGCTTGACTAAGTTTATAAAAATAAAAATTTATGTCAATGTCAAGAATATGTTGAATATACCTAAATAAAAACAGTATATATATGAGAGAGAGAGAGAGAGAACTGAGTAATGTCTGACTTACTAAGTTAGAATGCTGATTTTAATTCTGTCAACAAAGCAATGGTTCCTCTTCAAACAGTATGTTAAAGATTGTCTCAAAATGAAAAGAATAAAATTATAATATTCAAATTATTAATTATGTGGCTCATGTGTACATACAATTTAGAGTCAGAAGAGAAACCTGGGCTGTACAAAGAAATAGACTGCTGAAACACAGATGCAGGTACAAAATGCCAGCAAGATTTTCATGTTAAGAACACGAAGTATTTTAAAACATAAGTCGAAGGGTTAAGTTCTGAGGAAGGGGTAGGGATGCTGTTCCTGGGACATACTGGCTAAGGGTATGGAGTTTCTTTTGGGAGTACAGTGTGTTACAGAACTCTGTGAATATACTAATGTCTGTCTGTCTGTCTCTAGAAAGTTGGCTTCCTCAAGTGATCTTCTCTGCCTGGCTGGTTACATAGATGTACATGACTGTATGTGGTGGACTGTACACTTTAGGTGAGTAAACAGGGGCTAGAGCTAGCTCAGGATAGACTTTTGGGACTAGTGTGTACAAGGCTGTGGGTTCAATCCTGTGTATTAGAAAAGAAGAAAAATAAATACAAATTTAAAAGATCCTAAATGAGTGAATTGTATAATTTTGAAATTAGATCCAAAAAAAGATGTTACAGGGTCAGTAAAATGATGTAGTAAGGTTTCTTCCCACCAAGCACGAGGACCTGGTTTCAATCCCTGGAACCAAGATGCTGTAAGAAGAACAAACTGATTCCTGAAGTTGTTCTCTGACTTCCATATACATAAAAGTGTAGTGTGCAACACCCATCTCCAAAGAATAGACAAATGCATTAAGGGCGTTTTCAAAAGAGACGTCACAGTGGTAACAAAAATGGTCTGACAAAAATAGAACTTACAGCGGGGTGTAGTGGCCCACGCCTTTAATCCTAATATCTGAGAGGCAGAGGAAGGCAAATTTCTGTGAGTTTGAGGCCAGCTGTGGCTACATAGTTAAGACATACTTCAAAACAACATAAAACATAACATAACTTACTGAACTTAGTTTTGGTTTTCTTCAAATCTCTGTAATTTCAAAACATATTAGTTTAACTCTCATGAAGCGGACTTTTAAAAATGAATGTGGCATATTATTACTGCAATACACATACTAAACCCAATACATAAAACTCAAAATAGAAAAAAACCACTATTTTATAAAAAATACTTATTACTTTATAAAAAGATTCAGACCCATCCAAACCTAATGGGAATCACATACTCCTGATTAATAGGTCAGAAATACATATTTATATAAAATGAGGGAAAGTTAGACTCAGAAATGCATATGTAGCTGTAGGACTGTGGCCTGATCAGAGTGGCAGTGAGCACATCTTCCATACTGTAGTTCCAGAAGCACTAGGTTACCAGCTTTAAAGTCTAGGGCTAATTATCTTTTATGGGAATCTGAGAGGCTTAACCAGCAAACAAACTTTTAAAAGTTATGCCTTTCTGAAAATGTCAAACTATAACCAACCATGAGGACCAAATTTCAAAGGCAACCAAAGCACACATGCACTAATTCAGTTACAGTCCCTGAGCTGGGGTAGTATCAGGAAGGCAGTTGAACAAATGTCTTAATTTTATGAAGTTGAGACAGGAGAAGAACCAGAAGGCTCTAAGAGTTCAGGGGTCATTATTTCCAATTTCAAAAAAGAAACCACACACTTTCCTTATGAAAAAGAGAGGCTGAGTTACCTTACTCTGGATATTTTTAAGTTCCATCCATTTGCCTGCGAATTACATGAAGTCATTGTTTTTAATAGCTGAGTAGTATTCCGTTGTGTAAATGTACCACATTTTCTCTATCCATTCCTCTGTTGAAGGACATCTGGGTTGTTTCCAGCTTCTGGCTATTATAAATATGGCTGCTATGAACATAGTGGAGCATGTATCTTTATTACATATTGGAGCATCTTCTGGGTATATGCCCAGGAGAGGTATAGCTGGGTCCTCAGGTAATATTATGTCCATCTTTCTGAGGGTCTGCCAAACTGATTTCCTGAGTGGTTGTACCAGCTTGCAATCCCACTAGCATTGGAGGAGTGTTCCTCTTTCTCCACATTCTCACCAGCGTCTGCTGTCACCTGAGTTTTTGATCTTAGCCATTCTGACTGGTGTGAGGTGGAATCTCAGGGTTGTTTTGATTTGCATTTCCCTGATGACTAAGGATGTTGAACATTTCTTTAGGTGCTTCTCAGCCTTCAAGTTTCCTCAGTTGAGAATTCTGTTTAGCTCTGTTCCCTATTTTTTAATAGGGTTATTTGGTTCTCTGGTGTCTAACTTCTTGAGCTCTTTGTATATATTGGATATTAGCCTTCTATCAGATGTAGGATTGGTAAATTCAGTCACAAAAGAACAAACACGGTATGTACTCACTGATAAGTGAATATTAGCCCAAAAGTTCGCAATACCCAAGATTCAATTCACAGAGTGGAGAAAAAGGAACACCTCTCCTTTGTTGGTGGAATTGCAAGCTGGTACAACCACTCTGGAAATCAGTCTGGCAGCTCCTTAGAGAACTGGACATAGTACTACCTGAGGACCCAGCTATACCACTCCTGGGCATATACCCAGAAGACACTCCAACATATAACAAAGACACATGCTCCACTACATTCATAGCAGCCTTTTTTTATAATAACCAGAAGCTGGAAAGAACCCAGATGTCCTTCAACAGAGGAATGGATATAGAAAATGTGGTACATTTACACAATGGAATACTACTCAGCTATTAAAAACAACGACTTCATGAAATTCTTAGGCAAATGGGTAGAACTAGAAAATATCATCCCGAGTGAGGTAACTCAGTCACAAAAGAACACACATAGTATGTACTCACTGATAAGTAGATATTAGTCCAAAAGCTCAGAATACCCAAGATACAATTCACCGACCACATGAAGCTCAAGAAGGAAGACCAAAGTGTGGAATGCTCAGTCCTTCTTAGAAGGGGGAACAAAATACTCACAGGAGGAAATACAGAGACAAAGAGTGGAGCAGAGACTGAAGGAAAGGCCATCCAGAGACTGCCTGGGGATCCATGCCATATACAGTCACCAAACCCAGACACTACTGCTGATGCCAAGAAGTGCTTACAGACAGGAGCCTGGTATAGCTGTCTCCTAAGAAGCTCTGCCAGAGCCTGACAGATACAGAGGCAAATGTTCACGGCCAACCACTGGACTGAGCTTGGGGTCCAGGATGGAGGAGGTGGAGGAGGGCATGAAGGAGCTTAGGGGGTTTGCAGCCCCATGGAGGGAGCAACAGTGTCAACTAGCCAGAACCCTGTGGAGCTCCCGGAGACTGGACCACCAACCAAAGAATACACATGGAGGGACCCATGGCGCTGGCCACATATGTGGCAGAGGAGGGCCTTGTTGGCCATCAGGGGGAGGAGAGGCCCTTGGGCCTGAGGGTGTTAGATGCCCCAGTATAGGGGAATGCTAGGAAGGGAAGACAGGAGTGAGTGGGTGGGTGGGTGAGCACCATCATAGAGGCAGGGGTGGGGGGATGGGATAGGGGGTTTCTGAAGGGGAGACCTGGAAAGGGGAAAACATCTGAAATGTAAATAAAGAAAATATCCAATAAGAAAGAAAGGAAAGAAGGAAGGAAGGAAGGAAGGAAGGAAGGAAGGAAGGAAGGAAGGAAGGAAGGAAGAAAGAAAGAAAGAAAGAAAGAAAGAAAGAAAGAAAGAAAGAAAGAAAGAAAGAAAGAAAGAAAGAAAGAAAGAAAGAAAGAAAAAGAGCGGCTCTGCTAGAGCCTGACAAATACAGAGGGGGGATGCTTGCAGCCAACCATTGGACTGAGTACCGGAAGAGTTAGAGAAAGGAGTGAAGGAGCTGAAGTGGTTTGCAACCCCATAGGAAGAGCAACAATATCTGCCAACCAGACCCCCCAGACCTACCAGGGACTAAGCCATCAACCAAGGAGTACACATGGCTCCAGCTGCATATATAGCAGAAGATGGCCTTGTCAGACATCAATAGGAGAAGCCCTTGGTCCTATGAAGGCTCGATTCTCCAGTGTAGGGGAATGCCAGGGTGGTGAGGTGGGACTGGGAGCATCCTAAAAGAAGCAGGCGAGGGTCGATGGGATGGGGGGTTCCGGAGGGGAAGCCAACAGGGAAAGGGAATAACATTGAAATGTACATACATAAAATATCCAATTTAAAAAACAAAAAGAAAAATACTACAGGATTTTGTCATGTGTGCTGGAGGGGATGGCATATCTCCACATCTGTGTTTTAGTTAAAAAAAAAAAAAAAAAAAAAAAAAAAAAAAAAAAAAAGCACACATCAACCATCAAAACTCCTTTCTTTTGTTCATGTGACCTAGGTGAAGTCACTTAATCTCTGCTACCGTGGTTTACTTGAACACACCATAAATTATTAACCTTTAAAAGACTGAAGTGACTGTTACTACTAGGCTATGACTAGTAAAATTCCTTCTGAACAGTTACAATTCATTTTACACAATTTTCCTTATCCCAGTACATCAATTATTTAAATACTGTACTTACGAACAAATTGATAAAATGTTAACAGTTTTTCAAGAGAAGATACAATAACACACTACAAAATGCTCTGTGGTTACATAAAAAGACTAAAATCTCAGCACCATGTTCTGGGAGTTTGTAAAACATGTGAGACTATGGCTTAGCTCAGCAGGAGGTCACTGGGGGCTGGCCTTGAAAGTGCTTTCAGTTTTTAGTTCTAACCCACTCTCTCTGCTTTCTTTTTTTTTTTTTTTCTTATTTATTTTTTGATATTTTATTTACATTTCCGATGATTCCCCTTTTCTTTAGAAACCCCGTGTCCCCTCCCCCTCCCCGCCTCTGTGAGGGAATTCCTCCTCCCACCTACCCGCCCACCCATTCCCATATTCCCACCTTGACATTCCCTTTTACTGGGGCCCCTAGCACCCTCAGGCC
>CM052706.1:62456249-62479053 GCA_028551405.1 Uromys caudimaculatus
TGAAGACCAGCTCTCTCTGAGAGGTGTTTGGGTTTGGAGAGCTGTGGCACCGGGTCTGCTCTGGGGTGCAGAAGGAAATTGGAAAGATCTTGTCCCCAGCTGTCCTTTGGTTTCTATGCCCTGATGACACTGCAAGGGTCCCTCTTGGTCCAATGGGTTTGAGCAGAAGTGGTGGTTTTGCCTGTGCTCAAAGGTGTGTCAGCACTCCTGGGATACCCACTCTCTCCTGGAGCCTTGTGGCCCAGGCTGGGGTCCCCAGGCACAGGCCCGTGGTGGCCCAGGCAGAGGTCTCCACCCACAGGTGGGAACCTGAAGGTTCAGAGATTTTGTGTTCCCCAGCTTCTCAGGCGCTGGGTCCCGGCGGATTTGGGCGGGTCCGGGTGAGAGGTGTTGCTCCCCTTTATCTCACTCATGGCTTTCCTGAGCTCCTGGGAGGGTAGCTTTTTCCGGCTCTCGTTGGTTATGGACTCCTGGAGGCCCAGGCAGACGTCTCCTGCCTCAGCTGCCCACTGTTGGGATCCAGGGGGTTTCTATGCCCGCCTACCTCGGTCCCTGTGTCTCGCGGGTTCGGAGCAGTTCCTGGCGAGCTGTGGAGCTTGTCTTGGGCCCACTCCCAGCTTATCCAAGCTGCTGAGGTCCCCCAACATGCACGTTTTTATTTATTATAATATAGTGCTTTTTACAAATTAGTATATGAAAATGTTATTCTATATCAGTTGGTAAAGATATATTTAACTAATTTTTAATTTGCTAGATCTTTTTTTTATTTCAAAAGGATGTAGCACATAACTTCAATAAACCATTCAAGAGAGAAACTTTACTGTTGGAATGTTTTTAAAGTCTGCATAGTATTCCATTGATTTTTTTTTTTTGTATCATTAACTTACTTTTAAGTTTCTCTGTGAGTCTTTTAAGTTTTTTTCAGTTTTATTTTACACTTTTATTTCAATTGGTTGGAGTTTTTGTTTTGCTTTGTTTTGTTTTTTTTTCTCTATAAACATCCCACCATACACGGGGATTTATTTTCCAGGATAGAGAATTGGGTGTAAAATTGAAAGTTTGAGCTTTTTAATTTTTTTCTTTTAACAAACACCTAATAGATATCACTGTGACATCTGTGTCCACATATGCCGTTGTACTTTCCTCCTCTCTCCCGGGTGCCTGGTCTCCGTTTCCCCCTTCGCCTTGCCGTAGGCACTCCAGTCGTCTTTTTATTTCTCCCCTTTCCCTTACGCTCTCACCCTTCCTTTTCACAGTCCCCTTTCTGTTTTCAGGGCCTAACCCCCCCCACAAACACACATGTGCACACATATACATAAATATATAGATGTTATTGCATGTACACACCTATATGAATCTAAATCCACTGTCTGAATATGAGAAAATGTATGATGTTTACATTATTGAGTCTGACTAATATTCTCCAGTTACATTCATTTTCCTAGAATATTTATCATTTAATTTTTCCTTATTGCTGAATTAAATTTAGTTGTGTATGTTTATCACATTTTTTGATCCATCTATTTGTTTGTGACTGTCAGAGCTGGTTCAGTTTTCTTGCTGTTAGAAATACTGCAGTAATAACTGTGGGTGTGCAAGTATCTCTGTGGTGTGTTGATATAGAACCCTTCAGGTGTATAATCAGGCATGATATTACTAAGTCATGTAATAGTTCTGTCTTTAATTATATGAAGAGCCGCCACACTGACTCTCATCCTGACTTCAGAGGGTGGCATTCTCATCAGGAGTATATGAGGACTCCCTTTTTCTACATCCTCACCAGCATTTATTGTTATTTTTTAAGATTAATTTCATTACTATTTATTAAAGTGTGTGCTGTGCCAATATGTTCATGTGAGTGCAGATACTGGCAGATTTCTGGGACTAAAGTTATAGTTGTGAGTCTCCTGGTGTGTTTGTTGGGAACCGAACTTGGGTTCTCTGCCAGAGGGTACATGCTCTTTTCTCTAGTCCCCATCATTTGTTTTGGTTTTGGTTTTGGTTTTGGTTTTTCGAGACAGGGTTTCTTTGTATAGCCCTGGCTGTCCTGGAACTCACTCTGTAGACCAGGCTGGCCTCGAACTCAGAAATCCACCTGCCTCTGCCTCCTGAGTGCTGGGATTAAAGGCGTGCGCCACCACCGCCCGGCCATCATTTGTTTTTTTGAAAACTATTCTAACCAGGGTAAGATAGAATCTCAGAGTAGTTTACATTGGCATTTACCCTGATGGCTAAGGATAGGGAACCCTTTATCAAGTACTTTTTAGCTATTTCTGTACTTTTCTTTTGAAAATTCTTTTATTAATTGGATTTTTGGTGTTTAAGTTTTGTTATCCTTTATATTGTACATAGTAATATTCTGTCTGATATATAATTATAAAGAGCCCCCATTCTGTAATCTGTTACTTCATTGTGCTTTTGATTTGAGCTTCTTAATTTCATGAGCCCTTTTGTCAGTTCTTGGGATTCTGTATTACAGATTCCTTTTTAGAAGTCCTTGCCTCTGCTTGGTACAAAGAGTATTGTTACCTAAGCTTCTTCCAGAGGTTTCTGACTTTTGAGTTATTTTTTGTGCAATGTGAGAGATGTGGATCACATTGCATTTTTCTGTATGTGTATATTCAGTTTTCCCCCTTGTTCATTTGTTAAAGAGACTTTTTTCCCTTACTATGTGCTTTTGACTCTTTTGATGAAAATTAGATCTCCAGTTGCATGAGTTTCTTTCGCATCTTCTTTTCTGTTACACTTCTTTTTAAGTTTGTTTTTATGCCAGTACCATGCACTTCTTACTGCTTTGACTCAATAATATAATTTCAGATTAGAAATTATAATAAAATTTTGAAATAAGGACAAAAAGCCAAATTATTCTTTAGGAATATTTGTAAGTAGTAACCTTCTTAGCCAATATAATTACTATCAGCAGTTGCTTGAGTGAGTTTGAAAGCCAAACAAGGACGTCATGATAAATGGTAGCCAAATTCCTCATTTTCATTTAAAACATTTGATTATATATTCACCTTCTTTTGATGGAAAAGCAAGAAATTTCTTTGTGTCCAACACATGGGCACAAGGGAAAAGTTTCTGAACAGAAAACCACTGTATCATCCTCTAAGATCAACAATCGACAAGTGGGACCTCATGAAATTGCGCAGCTTCTGTAAGGCAAAGGACACTGTCATCAGGACAAAACGGCAACCCACAAACTGGGAAAAGATCTTTACCAACCTTACATCCGATAGATGGCTAATATCCAAAATACACAAAGAACTCTTAGACCACAGAAAACCAAATAACCCTATTTAAAAATGGGGTACAAGCTAAACAAAGAATTCTCAACTGAAGAATATTGAATGGCCGAGAACACCTAAAGAAATGTTCAACATCTTTAGTCATCAGGGAAATGCAAATCAAAAGGACCCTGAGATTCCACCTCACACAAGTCTGAATGGCTAAGATCAAAAAATCAGGTGATATCAGATGCTGGTAAGGATGTGGAGAAAGAGGAACACTCCTCCATTGCTGGTGGGATTGCAAGCTGGTACAACCACTCTGGAAATCAATCTGGCGGTTCCTCAGAAAATTGGACATAGTACTACCTGAGGACCTAGCTATACCACTCCTGGGCATAATTCTATACCCAAAAGATGCTCCAACATATAACAAGGACACGTGCTCCACTATGTTGATAGCAGCCAGAAGCTGGGAACAACCCAGATGTCCCTCAATGGAAGATTGGATACAGAAAGTATGGTACATTTACACAATGGAGTACTATCCAGCTATTAAAAACAATGACTTCATGAAATTCACAGGCAAATGGATGGAACTAGAAAATATCATCCTGAGTGAGGAAACCCAGTCACAAAAGAACATAGATGGTATGTACTCACTGTTAAGTGGATATTAGCTAAAAAAAAAAAAAAAAGCTCAGAATACCCACCATACAACTCACAGACTTTATGAAACCCAAGAAGAAGGAAGACAAAAGTGTGGATGCTTCAGTCCTACTGAGAAAGGTGAAGAAAATAATCATGGGAGGTAGGGGAGAAGAAAGAAGGGGAGGAAAAGGGGGAGCAGGATCAGGTGTGGGAGGAAATAGGGGAGAAGTACAGAGTGTCATGAAATTAAACAGAGGTATGTAGAAGTGGGGGATGGGGAACTGGGGGATAGCCACTAGAAAGTCCCAGATGCCAGGGAAGCAAGAGGTTCCCAGGCTTAACAGGGATGACAGTAGCCTAAATACTCAACAAATGGGAGAGAGAACCTGTAGAGACCATATCCAGTGGATAGGCACAGCCCCTGGTTGAAGGATGGGGCCACCTACCCATCTCAAAAGTATTAATTCAGAATTGCTCCTGTCAAAAGTAAATGCAGTGACAAAGAGTAGAACAGAGACTGAAGGAAAGGTTATCCATAGACTACCCCACCTAGGGATCTATCCCATCTGCAAACACTAAACCCAGACACTATTGCTGATGCCAAGAAGAGCTTGCTGGCAGGAGCCTGGTATAGCTGTCATCTGAGAGGCTGTGCCAGAGCCTGGCCAATACAGATGGGGATGCACACAGCCAACCAAGGGACTAAGCAAAGCAAGCCCAAAGGAGAACTTAGGGGAAGGACTAAGGAGCTGAAGGGGTTAGCAACCCCACAGGAAGAACAATATCAATCAACCAACCCCCCCCCCAAAGTTCCCAGGGGCTAAACCACCAACCAAAGAGTACCCATGGCTCCAGGTACATATGTAGCAGAAGATGGCCTTGCCTTATCTGGTATCAATGGGAGGGGAATCAATGGCTGAGCTGTCTCTCCAGCCCCTGCTTTCTAGGTTTTTTTCATGAAGCAAGCACTAAAACAATCTGAGTTCATGATCAGTCATCTAGATTTGTTTGTTGCTTTGTTTTTGTTTTTGAGACAGGATTTCTCCATGTAGCCCTGGCTGTCCAGGCCTAGAACTTGGAGATATGCCTGCCTCTGTCTCCCAAGTGCTGGGATCAAAGACCCGTGCCACAGCTACCCAGCTAGGCTTTTATCTTTTCCCTCATCCTGCCACTTCACTAACCTAAGATTGATTTGCTGCTGGTTCTTTATGACAGTTGCTGACAATATATCTTCCCAAAACATTCAGTTTATTTTTTATTTATTGAAATTACACAAAAGAGGTCTATAATAAACTGATATTAACTTGTTTGATATAACATATTCATAATTGGCATAGCACTAAGAGCCAAGACCACTCATTGGGAAGTATCAGCCTACACATTTACAGAACTGTGCTGTCCTAATGTTTCAGCTAAGCCAAGATCTAAGCCTCCTCCTGTACTATTCCCACACTTATCTGTAATTTTCCAGAATTTTATTTCTAAAACCCTGTCTAAGCTAGACATTCATGTTTATTCTTACAGTACCTTCTGATTTTGTTTTTTGACATTTAAATAGAGAAATTAACTTGACCAAGGTCACATAGTAAATGCCAGAGTTAAAATTCAAAAGTATTTTAAACATTTTTATTCAACAAAGTAAGTTCATCATAAGAATGAAGTGTTTAATATTTCACTATCATTTATTCTCTCAAGAAGTTAAAACATTTTTGTCAAATATAGAAATAGGCTCATTGATACTACACCTGAAGTGACATTTTACACATTATAGTCCCAAAGGAAGAAAAGTTGTTCTTGATTTTTTTACCTTATGCTCTTAACTTTTTTCTAAAAGAAAAAGTTCTTGTTGGATATTGGTGTAGTACTCCAGAGGCAGTGTCTGTAGGGCTGGCGTAGCCTGCCACATAGTAGCACTCCTGCTTTTTGTGAGAGCCTCCAGTTCATTTTTCTTTTGAGATCCCCAGGTTGGGAGAAGGTTATAGGCATCAAAGTGCTGTCCAGCTGATCAGAGACTCAGAGGGCTGGAGTCCCCCTCTTCCAGAAATCTTAATAAAGTCAAGTAAATGTGGACTGCAGAAAAGGCTGCAGCCGTGGCAACAGTGTGCCGGGAATGTCGATAATACATCTTAGTTTAGACCCAGCTCTTTAGGCTTTTCCAGCTTCATGAAATACAGATTTTTACAATATGTCTTTTTGATTCCTGGTGTCTGTTGTAATGTCCCTTCTTTCATCTCTAATTTTATTAATGTGGATCTTCTACCCCCATCTCTTTGATTAATTTGGCCAAGGTTTGTCAATCTGGATTTTCTTAAAGGACCAACCCTGTTTCATGGATTCCTTATTTTTGTTTTGTTGCTTTCTTTTTATATTTCACTGATTTCATCCCTGAGTTTATTTCTTCCATCTACTCTTTTTGAGTATTATTTCTTCTTGCTTTCTTAAAAGAACTTTAGACTGTATCATGAAAAATTATTAATATGAGACCTCTCTAATATTTTTTATATAGAAACTTAATGCTCTGAACTTCCCTGTTAGAACTGCCTTCCTTGTTTCTCATAGGTTTCGATATATTGTGTTTTAATTTCCATCCAATTCTGAAAGGTTTAACCTTCCTTCTTGGTTCCTCTCTTAACCCAATTTTCAGTGGGGAATTGTTCAGTTTTCATGACTTTGTATACTTTCTGCTGTTTCTGTTGGTGTTGATATTCAGCCTTAATCCTTGGTGGTCAAATAACATGCAGGGTTTTGCTTCAGTTTTCTTATATCTGTTGAGACTCGCATTGTGTCCTAATATGTGGTCCATTTTGGAGAAAGTTCTATGAGTTCCTGTGAAAAAGTGTTTTCTTTAAAATTTAGGTAGGATGTTCTGTAGATGTCTGCTAGGTCTGTTTGATTTATGATACTATTTAACTCCAGCATTTCTCTCCTTAGTTTGGAGACCTACCTATCTATGAGTAAAAGTAGAATATTGAATTCACCCATTATCATGCTGTGATTTTAGCTATAATAGTATTTCTTTTATGAACTTGGGTGCCCTTGTGTTTGGTGCATAAATATATATAATTGCAATATTCTTTTGGTAGCTTTTTCATTTAATAAGTATATAGTCTCCTTCTCCATCTCTTGATTAGTTTTGGTTTGAAGTCTATTTTATCAGATATTAAAATAGCTACACCTGACTGGGACAGAGGAACAGCCTGGGACAGGAGCCGTCGAGTTTACACCTGTGGTCTGTGCCACGAATAGTGCAGGGAAAGAGCTACACTCCCTGGAGTGTGGACAAGCCTGTGATCATGGGGTAAGGCCAGTACCTCTGCTCAGAGGGACCTGCCCGGAACCTCCAGGACACAGGGACCTACAAGCAGCCTGAGACAGAAGCCTTCCCATCTCCTTCTGTAGCCCAGGACCTCAGTCTGTGGCACAGAGCTCCATAACCAAATAGCGCAGGGAGAAGGCTAGCATCCAGGGAGTGTGGACAAGTTTGTGAGTGGAGGTAAGAGGGTGCCACTGCTCAGCAGGACCCGCCCAGAATCTACAGAACACTGGGACAGAGGAACAGCCTGGGACGGAAGCCTTCCAGTTTACTCCTGTGGTCTGTGCCACCGGGCTCCACACTCAGTTCCAGGAGAGAACTGGACTCCCAGGAGTGCTGACACACCTTTGAGCACAGGAAGACTACCACTTCTGTTCAAATTCCTCAATCAAGAGGGACCCTCGCATAGCCGTCAGGACACAGGAACCAAAGAACAGCTGGGGACAGGATCCTTCTGGTTTCTGTCTGCACCCCAGAGCTGACCCTCTACCACAGCTCTCCAAACCCAAATTCCTCTCATAGAGAGCTAGTCTCCAAGGAGTACTGACGAAAAGGTCTGCAGGAGGGACAAGCCACAGTCAGAGAGAGCAAGAACAGCTAACCCCAGAGATAACAAGATGGCGAAAGGCAAGCACAAGAACATAAGGAACAGAAACCAAGGCAACTTGGCAACATCAGAACCCAGTTCTCCCACCACAGCAAGCCCTGGATACCCCAACACACCAGAAAAGCAAGACTCAGATTTAAAATCACATCTCATGATGATGATAGAAGACATTAAGAAGGAAATAAATAACTCCCTCAAAGAAATACAAGAGAACACAGGTAAACAGCTAGAAGCCCTAAAAAAGGAAATACAGGAAAACACAATCAAACAGGCAAAGGAAATGAACAAAACCATCCAGGATCCAGAAATGGAAATAGAAACAATAAAGAAATCACAAAGGGAGACAACCTTGGAGATAGAAACCCTAGGAAAGAGATCAGGAGTCATAGATGCAAGCATCACCAACAGAATACAAGAGATAGAAGAGAGAATTTCAGGTGCAGAAGATACCATAGAAAACATTGACACAACAGTCAAAGAAAATGCAAAATGCAAAAAGCTCCCAACCCAAAACATCCAGGAAATCCAGGACACAATGAGAAGACCAAACCTAAGGATAATAGATATAGAAGAGAGTGAAGATTCCCAACTTAAAGAGCCAGTAAATATCTTCAACAACATTATAGAAGAAAACTTCCCTAACGTAAAGAAAGAGATGAACGTAAACATTCAGGAAGCCTACAGAACTCCAAATAGATTGGACCAGAAAAGAAATTCCTCCCGTCACATAATAGTCAAAACACCAAATGCACCAAAGAAAGAAAGAATATTAAAAGCAGTAAGGGAAAAGGGTCAAGTAACATATAAAGGCAAACCTATCAGAATTACACCAGACTTCTCACCAGAGACTATGAAAGCTAGAAGATCTTGGGCAGATGTCATACAGACCCTAAGAGAACACAAGTGCCAGCTCAAGCTGCTACACCCTGTAAAACCAAGATATTCCGTGACAAAACCAAATTTACACAATATCTTTCCACAAACCCAGCCCTACAAAGGATAATAGTTGTAAAACGCCAACACAAGGAGGGAAACTACACCATAGAAAAAGCAAGAAACTAATCTTTCAACAAACCTAAAAGAAGATAGCCATAAAAACATAAAAATAACATCAAAAGTAACAGGAAGCAACAATCACTATTTCTTAACATCTCTTAACATCAGTGGACTCAAATTCCCCAATAAAAAGACATAGACTAACAGGCTGGATACATAAAGAGGACCCAGCATTTTGCTGCATCCAAGAAACGCACTTCCGTGTTAAAGGCAAACACTACCTCAGAGTAAAGGGCTGGAAAACAATTTACAGGCAAATGGTCCCAAGAAACAGGTAACTCAGTCACAAAAGAACAAACACGGTATGTGCTCACTGATAAGCGGATATTAGCCCAGAAGTTCAGAACACCCATGATTCAGTTCACAGTCACTGTTGGACTGAGGGTGGGGGTCCCAGATGGAGGAGTTGGAGAAGAGACTGAAGGAGCTGAGGGCGTTTGCCACCCCATGGGGAGGGAGCAACCGTGTCAACTGGTCAGGCCCCCCGGTGCTCCCAGAGACTGGACCACCAACCAAAGAATGCATATGGAGGGGCCATGGTGCTGGCCACATATGTGGCTAAGGATGGCCTTGTTGACCATCAGTGGGAGGAGAGGACATTGGACCTGAGAGCGTTAGATGCCCCAGTATAGGGGAATACCAGGGAGGGAAGAGGGGATTGGGTGGGTGGGTGGGGGAATACCCCCATGGGGGGGGGGAATAGGGGGTTTCCAAAGGGGAGACCTGGAAAGGGGAAAGCATTTGAAATGTAAATAAAGTATCAAATAAATAAAAAAAGAAAAGAAAACATATACAAAGTAAAAAAAAAAAATAGCTACACGTACTTGATTCTTGGGTTCATTGCTTGGAATATCTTTTACATCTTTTTACGCTGAGACGACATCTATGCTTGATGGTGAGGTGTTGTTTCTTGGGTGCCATAGAAAGGTGGATCATATTTTCTAATTTATTCTGTTAGTCTCTGTCTCTTCAATTAGAATCGATATTATTAATAATGAATTATTGGGCAAATTTTATTGATTACTGATAATTTGTTGTGGTTATTTACTCTTCTTGGATTTTTTTTTCTTTTGTCCTCTTAGGTATAGTTAGGTGTAGTTAGCCTCTTCAGACTGAGGCTGTATTGGCGAATAGAAATTGTTTACCTTTGGTGTTTGTTTGTTTGTGGGGTGTTTTTCAATCTCCATCAGTTGTGATTGACACTTCTGCTTCTGTAGTAGTGTGGTTTGGCACCGGTGGTGTCACAGAACTTGCAGAACATCCATGAAGACCCTTCTGTGTTTTAGTGTCTCGGAAAGTCAGAGATTCTTCTAATCACCCTGCCTTTATATGTGACTTGATTTTTTTCCTTTATAGATTTTAATATTCCTTCTTTGTTCTGTACATTTAGTTTTTTGTTTATTATGTGTTGTGGGAAATTTCTGGTCTTGTATATTTAGAATTGTGTATGCACCCTCTTACACCTTGACAGGCATCTTTCTTTAGATTGTGGACATTTATTTGTATGATTTTTGTTGTTGTTGATGTTAAAAATATTTTCTGTGCCATTGACCTGGGTTTTTCTCCTTCTATATCTATTATTCACAGGTTTGATCTGTTTTTAGTATTCCAGATTTCGTGTACGTTTTGGACCTGGGTTTTTGTAGATTAACTTTCTAAGTTGTCTGTAAGACTTGAAATTCTCTCTTCGATATCTTCTAATCTGTTTGTGAGGCTTACCTCTGAGCTTTGTTTTGATATCCCAAGATTTTCATTTCCAGTTTTATTTTAGTTTAAGTTTTCTTTAATGATTCTATTTCTTTGTTAAATTGTACTTTTATGTCTTGAATTGCTTTTTATTTCATTCAACTGTGTTTTTGAGACCTCTTTAAGGAATTTAGTTAGATCTTCTTTAAGGTCCTTTGAACATGTTCATAATTTCTATTTTCAAGTCCTTGTCTGTCGCTTCAGCTAAACTGTTTTTCTCAGGACCTGTTGCAGTAAAGTTGCTGGCTTCTGGAGGAGGCCTGTTGTGTTGGCTGCTCATGTTTGTCTTTGTGCTGGGAACTAGGCACCTGGACTTATGGTGTTTGAAGTGTTTCTTGGTGTAAATATCTAGTCTCATATTCGTTGGTTGGGTGATTGTTCTGTTTTTTGGTTGCTATTGCCTCTGGAATCTACCTAAGTGTGGTAGCTGTGGGGTCCCTAGTAGTTTAGTCTGTGTGTCACAAAGGAATGGAGACAGGGTAGAAGGAAAGGCTGTAAGAGGACCGGGAGCAAGTTCAGGCAACCCTGAATTTGCACCAAAAGGCAGACTCCAGGGAATTAAGGTGAGATTGGAGGAGTTGTTCTTACAGGCAGCCTACAGCAAAACTAGGAATAAGTCTAAAGAACTTTGGAGGGCTGAAATAATAGTGCAAATCACCTACCTGAGTCTCAACCCAGTGTGGCCACTGGAGATCCCTGGTAGAATATGTTTCTGTTGGTCAGTGAAAGGTAACAACGAAAAGAAAAACTGAAAAAGCTATATTACTCACTGTAGTGCTTACTGCTAATTTATTACAACAGTACTCCGTCCTTCAGAATGACTTTGGGACTTTTAAATGGTAAATATGGGACTGGGTAATTCTACTCTTTTTATTGTTAAGTTTTAAACTTATTGTGTGGTGAGATTCCATCATGTATCCTGAGCTAGCCTTGAATCCACAGCAACCCCCCTCCCTCAGCAGTCTAAAACCTGAGATTTACAATCATAGACTACTATATCTGGCTGTGTTTGAAAATTTTAGACTAAAAATTGAAAAGGAAACTTTAGATCACACTAACTAAATAAATAAAAGTCTCCAGCAATAATGCTGACGTGTAAGTAGGAAAATCATCCCCACATAAAAATAGCCTATTGACTGGTTTATATTCCTACACTGTTGTTGAGTCCTTGAGAGTCCTTTGGTTTCTGTGACATTACAAAGTATTCTGATGCACGACATGTCACAGAGGCTCTATAAACAATTTGAAGCATATCGAGTGAATGGGTGGGTGACATTATTTTAATTAACAAGATAATAGATTTTATATTTCCAGAATGAGAAATAGACCAAAATGTACAATTTTATATAGTATGTATCTATGCTTACTATGCTTTTTTTTTTTTTTTTTTTTGTCCTGTGCATTTGGGATTTAGGCTAAAGCCATCTAAGGTACAATTTTTGCATTTAGTATAAGGACTGATTTGGAAGAAAGTGGAAAAATATAGTCCAATTGAATAAATTGGCACAATAAGTACATTGCTTATCTGAGAGTATTCTGGTATAATCAAGACCTTAGGTACAAAAACAATTGGTCTGGGTACCTTGCCTAGTACAAAAGGCAAGAATGGGAGAAAGAGAAGAAAAGTTGAGAACAGATGTAGGTGAAAAACCATCATGTAGATTTGAGCAAGACGTCAGACTCAGTCAGCCATGACAGCACAGACCTCTAACCGGCCACGAGGCCTGAAGCAGGACTCCTGTTTAAAGCTCAGTGACAGCCTGGGAAGCACAGTAAGTGCCAGCTTAAAAAAAAAGTTAGAATTAGTGACAGAGAGTGCTATCACATTCCTGTTTTGTAGCATTAGTCATGTTCATGAATCTTTGGCACTTGTGTTTGTTTGTTTGTTTCATGTGTGTGTGTTCATGTGTGCACATGGATACATATGTACATGTATACCTGAAGGCCAGAAGTTGATAATTAGGTCTCTTCCTCAGTTTACTGTCACTCACTGACCCTGAGCTCTTTGATTCAGCTAGATTGACTGGCCAGTAGCTCCTGGACCCACCTCCCCACACCAACCCAGCACTGGAACTAGAGATGCTGGCCACTCCACTCCACTTACATGTGGCTACTGTGCTGAAGATCCATAGTCAGGTCCTCGGGTTGCACTGACTGCACTGTTTCCC
Organism: Uromys caudimaculatus; assembly: GCA_028551405.1. Lineage (NCBI taxonomy): Eukaryota > Metazoa > Chordata > Mammalia > Rodentia > Muridae > Uromys > Uromys caudimaculatus. The sequence continues at coordinate 62,469,018 of CM052706.1, forward strand.
CTGCCCCATCTGGGGCAGGTAAAGGAAACTAGAACATTTGATATGTTATTGATACTCTAAAAGGAACAGTTTGAACTAATTTGGACTCACTAAGAAAACAATGCATCCTTTTGTCTCTGATTTTATAATGTCCTGTTTCAAGATAAGTATTTGGTGTGGGCATCTACCCTTGAATAACTGTGTTACTGTGTTGTGCAGTGACATCCATCCCTCTTTTGACCATTATTTTACATGTTTAGAAACGGAAATATAAATATATTTATCTTTCACATAAAAAGTTCTTATTAATCTCTAAATACAGAGAAGTAGAGGTGATAAACATTTTAGAATAATAGAAAAATGCAGTCAGCAACATTTTAACCTCAGAATTTTACCAAGTTATTATTTATAATTTGCTTTAACCTTATAATATGTACTTAGAAAATAATAGACTTTGAATTGTAAGACAGTATCAGAATTTTAGGATAACTTAAGGACCTCAACAATTATTCATTTTATTAGAATTGCATGACTCTTTATGAAAGTTGTGAAAGGATTAGTAGTAACTATTAGCTTCCATAAAGCTGAAGTGGAAGAAAGGATAATTAAATATTATGGAAAATAAGACACAAATTCTACACTATTCTCTTTGACTTAAAAATTATTAAAATTGCAGAAATTAAAGTGAATAAATATTTAAAGTCTCCCATTTAAAATTTTCATTTAAAGAAATATTTTCTGTTTTTATACTGGCTCCTAATCTCTGTATTTTTCAGTTGGCTTATTCTCTCTTGAACCAAGTTAAGACAATGTCTTTAGTACATATTTTTAAAGACTAATGACAACACTTATGACCTCCCAGAGCTGCTCCCTTGGTGAGCACTAATGGTTTATCTAGTGTCAAACAAGATCTTTGCTTTCTTGATTTTAGATAAATTTGCAGTGTGCTGCTTCACTCGTCATGATGTCAACTGTTTACATTTCAGCAAAATGTTTGTCGTAACTTTCAAATACTGGGGAACTGTAGACAGACGGTGTTTATCATGTTGCAGAGACTGTCAGGAACAGTTGGCCTCAACATAACTGAGTCAAACCCAGTGTTTACATTTTAATCTACAAACTGTCAAGCCTGCTCACTACAGTGACCAATTACAGCATGATACGATGAATAGCACGCAGTTTTTATATAGATTGCTCTGAATTAGTCTTTCAAAGCCGTATTTTATAGTGGTGTTTCCTAAAAGATGGGAAGAAGCCACTGCTGCAGCAGAAGTGTAGTGTTGCTGTCTTCAGAGTGCAGTGTGGGCCTCACATGTACAGTCTTGTGTGCTCAGAGACTTTCCTATCATCTCCAAGTTCATCAGAAAAAGCTGCTGGCAGGTAGATAGAAAGAAGAACTGGAAAAAGGAGGATTCTCACTGTATGAACACAGGGGTCTGTTGAGTATTACAGCTTGTTAAAAGGTATTTGTCAGTTTCAGTTGCTAACCCCATCAGTTAGTGAGTAGGAATAAGGGAAATGTGTGAATACATTTAATATTTGTATACATCTGTAAGTTGTACATGTTCAAAATAACCTCAGTAATCTCTCCCAGAGCAGCTTCCCCAGCTCCTCCATTTGACTGAACTTGCCAGCTTTATCTCAGCTGTGTTAGAAACTACTTACTGCATAGTAGTAGCTGCTGATTATCATGCTTGTTTTCCCTACCAAATTTATTAAAAGGTTAAAAACTACTTTATTTAAACTTGTATCACTGGTTAAAAACAAAAACAGTGTTCTGCATATAATAAGGTCAGATATTGAATTGCTTAATTTAGAACCTTATTCTCCTGTTAGATACTTCAGCATTCACAGGCCTTCTCTTGTTCTTTTCTTTTCTGTCCCCTAAAGACCTCATCACATATTATGCCTGCACCTTCCATTATTTCTTCATTTCTTCGTGGAGGTGTTTCTTTTAGAGGCCCACCTGTTCCCTATGTACCTCTACCTGCTATTTTCAATTTTGTATTCAAGATGCATTTCCTTCAGGATGCTTGTGATTGATTCCATCTTTAATGTCATAGAGTCGAGCAGTGAACACCATAGGCCCTAGAGTACTTACTGGAAAAAAATGAATGACTGATGAAGAAATTGATAAATGAAAAGTTATCAAGAACCTGAGATTCTGAAGGAACAAAGTGTATACTGAAAGGAAGAAGGAAGTGAGTGATGAGGAAAAGTTATCAGCCAATTAATCAGCAGCCTCCCCCACTGATGATACAGCCTTCTGTGTGGTGAGAGCAATGCTGTGGTGAGAGCTTAGCTGCTTGTCTCAGTGTTTCCCTAGGCAGTGACCTGGCAGATTTGAAAACCCCTTCAGCCAGTGTTATCTTTGAAGTAGTCATTTTGTGAACTCTTCAGCTTACTGATCTTGGACTCTCATAGATAGGTGAGACTGGCAGAACTCTCCCTCTTCCTCTGTCTGTCTTTGCTTCTGGGGTGCCATTAGGTGAGCAGCTTTGCTCAACTGTGTGCTCCCTACCATGGTGGTCTGTCTCTCCACAGACCCAAAGTGACCTAGCAGACACTGTAACTGGTCCAGCATCAGCTGTTCCTCCTTTTGAGTTGTTTATGTCACATATATTGTCACAGCTCTGAAAGTGAACTCACACAATTCTGGTAAAAACTGTTAATAGAATCATTTTCAGTTTATGTGTATAAAGCAAAGTGAAATGTAAATTAATTTCATGTTTATACTTGTTTCCTATCTCTAAGATAATTCATAATGCATACATAATTATTCTGAATTATTTAAAATTTGAAAAATCTGAATTCTGAAATTTTTCTGTCATTTAGGCATTTTAGATATGTGATGCTCAATCTGTCCATAATTAACATATGCTAATGATGATTTCCAGAGACACAACCCATGAGAACATGCTTTTACGTTCCTGTGGTACAAACTCAGAAGCCAAGTGTAGGTTCTAAAGATTTATAAAATTCTTTGTTTGGAAAAACCATGGAAAGAATAGGATACTCTTAAGTATGATAGGGGCTGAATAGATCTACTAGCATTGATCCTTCCTGGCAATGAAGTTAGCACCTGATGCTTTCATTGTTTTCTTTTTCTTTGCCCACTGCTTTTCAAAAATATGCAATGTCTGAAAAGTAAATAAAATACCTAAGAGCCAAGAATTATTTATAGTTCAGGGAAGTCAGGCAATCACCTAGTCACTGAAAGAGAGAATATATACATACATACATACATACATACATACACACACATATATATATATATATGTATATATATTGTAGTCAATAAAGTCTCATAGTGACATGTACTGCACTTTTTACTTTAGGAGGTTTTCTTATCTCCACAAAAAGCATGATAATCTTTTATTATATATTATGGCCTGATTAGCAACCTAAAAACCACATTCAAGATAGATCCTTAGTAAGAGGTCATTTTCCCCCAACACCTGTGCATGCTTGTGTCATATCCTTCCACAAAGCACTTGACCCTAACTGACTTTCAGCAAGTGAAAACTACAGTACTATAAGCTGTCCTTATAATAATGGCTTTGTTTCTGTCCTAGCTTCTCTCTATCATGGACAGTTCACGAGCCAGGTCTCGTGACTTCCCCACTCAGGACCCTTCAGTGGCTCTTCACCTTATTTAGGTAGAAGCTGAAATACTACAATAATCTAGAAAACATGAATACAATCCACCTGTATCTCTTACCTCATTGCTTAGCACTTACTTCTTGCTTGTTGCACTGCAGCCTTTGGGATATGTACCCTTCTAACATGTTAGCACTCTTTGCCATTAGGTTCTTGACATCGGCCCTTCCCTCTACTAGACAGCTCAACATTCAGTACTACATGACTTCCTCCTCTTTTTTTTTATTGGATATTTTATTTATTTACATTTCAAATGTAAACCCTTTCCCTGTTTCCCCTCCGGAAACCCCCTATCCCATCCTCTCTCCCCCTGCTTCTATGGGGATGCTTACCCACCCACCTATCCACTCCAGCCTCCCTGTCCTGGCATTCCCTTACACTGGGGCATGGAGCCTTCACAGGACCAAGGACCTCTCCTCCCATTGATGTCTGACAAAGCCATCCTCTGCTACATATGCTGGAGCCATGGCTCCTTCCGTGTGTACTGTTTGGTTGGTGGTTTAGTCCCTGGGAGCTCGATCTGCAGGTCTTGACTCAAATGTGATCTTAGGAGGGTTTCTTCCACTCTGTTTAAAGTAACTTTTTTTAAACAACCTTCTACAGCAAGCAGAATAAAACTTATAAAAAAAAATAGAAATTTTTGTCCCTGCTTAGTAAATATTTTTTGAGTCAATAAAATTAAATGCAAGGTTCTTTGAAAGTTATTGTCTAGTCATTGACATTTAACTTACAGTAAGGCTAAGGTTTCTCAGATGTACAAAGTAATAGAAAGATTTTAAAGAATGTTTCAAAACAGCCTTGCAAAAGCCAACGAGAGAAGGGGTACCTTAGTGATTTATAATATCAGGAGCATGGATGGCATTAGGGCATGACAAGTATAATGCTATAAAGATCATCAGAGACTTAATAATGAGGAATCAGACAAAGACAGGTTTATAAACACTGCAGTAGATCGGGCTCACTATCCATTTCTCAGTACATGTTTGTCCAGTTAGCCAGTCTGTTTCTGTGATAAACACCATGACCAAAAAGCAACTTGGGGGTATAAGAGTTTATTTGGCTTACACTTCCTGATCACAGTCTGTAGTGAAGGAAATAAGAGGAAGAACTCAAGGCTGGGCCCTTGAGACAGAAACTGAAGCAGGGTCCACAGAAGAGTGCTGCTTACTGGCTTCTTCCCATTGCTTTCCCAGCCTGTCTTCTTATATAACTCAGGCCCACCTGCTTAGGGGTGGCATCACCCCAAGAGAGCTGGGCCCTCCCAATCATCAATAAATAAAATGCCATATAGACTTGCCTATAGGCCATTCTGATGGAGGCATTTTCTCTGTTGTGGTTTCCTCTTCTCAGAGACCTCTAGCTTTTATCAAGTTGACAAACTAACCAAAGTATACAGTATATTCACTGATGCATTTTTTTTACTGCAAATACATAAAAATAAATATAGAACATAGGTTTAAAAACAAAATTGCCATTTCTATGGATCTGAAAAGGAATCAGTAAAAGCATAAAGTAATAAAAGGTAGCAAAAACCATAATTATGATGTAGTCTTAGATCTGCAAACTGTAATGATTGGGTTTGGAGTCTTGTTGAATAAAAGGAAGTCAAATGTCTCAGTCAGTCATGGTCTCAAGCTGGAGTCAAATCATAGATCTCTTCCACACATGAGAGGGAGAGAAATAAAAATATAAATAAATACTATTTAGTGCAACAGCTTATAGGAGCTTCAAGCTTCACAAAGAAGAGAGCCCAATGCTTTACAACCAAGAACTGAGCCAAACATCCTCCAACTCAATAACATAGTGTCCAGTGGCACCACTAGAGAAGCACCGCTCACAGTGGCCATTCATGTGACCTGGGGCCCTAGGTGGCCTGGGAAGATAACTGTGAAGCCTGCAGATAGGAAAGATGAATGTGGAGTAAGCAACAGAATGAAGCATAAAGGCTTACTCAGGATGTGCTGTTAGGAGAGATCACCAGGAAAGAATGTTCTGACCACGTATACTGGTATACATCTGTAATCCCAATACTCAGAGAGCTAAAGTAGGAAGATTATGAATTTAGGACTAGCTTAGACAAGTGAGGCCTTGTCTCAAAAAATGAAAATATACTTAATGACAATGAGTTACCTAGCCCCAAATGACATGTCTTCAACATTACCTCTTGCACCCAAGGTTCAAGGAACATCATGGAAATGGGAGCTGAAAGAATGTCCAGGCTAAAAGACTAGGAAATAGGATTGTGCCTTCTAACTATGACAGGAAAGCTACAGCCATGAAATCTCAACCTGGCTGCCTAAGTAAGACCTGAACAATTCCAATACCAGTTGACAACCCAATGTGGTTGGAGGAAATCTCACCAGCTGAGCTACAAACAAGTAAAGCCTCCTGAGAAGGGGAGAATTAGTCTTCCCCAGGGATTAGCCTTCTGATTAGGTTATCCAATATCAAATGGTCAGTCCTAGAAACATATATATGCAGGTGACACTGAAACCTCTGCAGGTTGTATTTACATGTTTGTTTGTTTGTTTATATGTTTATGTAGCAACAATTTTTAAAGAAGATAACATTAATTTGGGGGTTGTCAAGGGAGGGGCAAGAAGAAGGCAGAAATGATGTAATTATATTTTAATTAAAATTTTTAAAGAAAAAACAAAGGCCAGCGAGATGGCTTAGTTGCTAACGGTGATTCCCATCGCAGTTGACAATCTGAGTTCAGTCGCTAGGACCCACTTGATAGAAAGAACTGACTTGCACAAATTGTCCTCTGATTATCACATGCCTCTGTCAGTATTTCTTTTGTTCCAATGATTTGGGTCCAATATCCTTAAGACATGAAAATATATACCCCAAATGACTTAGAACTTTCTAATGACCCAAGAAAATAATCCCAAATCAATTATTTCACAGGTAAATTTTAGTTTGTAAGTAAAACAAGAAAAAGCATGTTTAGTATGTTCTGGTTAATGAAAACATCTGTTTAAAAACAAGAAAGGTGACCATTGACTAAAGACAAAATGGCCAAAGACATGACCCAGCACAGGATGGAGATGGATGCTGAGGTATGATGGCGAGGATGTTGATGGCTGAGAGGTCCAGTCATTGCCTGGGTGACCGTACAGAAACTGAGAAGTATTTTGCAATTCCCAGCACAGTCTGGAGCCATGCTTTTTAAACACATAATCTGCCTGATCTAAAGCTGCATGCCGCAGTGGAACAGACACCAAGACAACAGCCAGAGCTCTAATAAGACAATCATCCCCAGGCAGAAAAGGAAACAATAGTGTGTCCATGGGTATCTCAGAGCCTCGCGCGTAGAAACTCAAGTGGAGGAACCCCATCCAGCACACATGGGGGAAAAACTGAGGGGAATTTTCCAAAACAAACATTTTATGGTAAAAGCTATGCAAAGTCAAGGAAGGACTGACACCTACTGGGGATGGAGCAGAAACTCCATCTAAAAGGCAACTTGTTTGAACTCCACAGGGATATTGCAAACCACTGAACAGAAGGTTCAAACCATCTTCCCCATCAGCACAGTTTACTACCTGAAATATCACAGAGAACAAAGACATCAAAATCCACCTCATTAAGATAAAGTTACTGAGTGATACATATTTTTATCTATTCCACTTTTATTTAACTTTATCCTTTAAGCAGAAAAAACAATTTTCCTCATGGCCGTGCGTTAGTTCTTAGATTGATCAATTCGGGGTTTTGGTTCGTTGTACTTGTTGCCACATCTGTTCTGTTTTGTGCTGTGTTCTTACTATCCCTGTCTGGTAGAACCCATATACCTTCCCTGGCATCCCTACCTCACTCTCTTTCTTCTCCATCCAACTCCTCTTTTTATTTTTTAACTGTAACTTCCATAGCTGTAATGATCTTTGAACTCTGTGATTCCTAACAATACCACAACTTCCCCCTTCATCAACTTTTTCCTCCTTGATATTTTTCTGTTAACTATTACTGATCCTTATTTTGCTAATTTGGCTTTACATTTCTTTTTGTAATTAGTGTCTTATTATACACCATACTTTGTTCCATTGCTTCCCAAACTTTTCAAAATTAAATAAATAACTGTTTTAAGTGAATTGTTATGATATCTGCAAAGTGGGCTTGTACTCTTGTAAGGGATTGTTCCACTTCCCATACCCTGAAAGAACATGGGCTATGTATTTTGTTCTGAACTAAACCCCAAGTCCACTGGAGGGACAGACAACACCTCTACCCTGCTATAACTTGTTACTCCATTTGAACACTGAAATATTTGAAATGAAACACAGCTGGCTAAAAAAAAAAAAAAAAAAAAAATCAACTAACAAAATTAACTCAGATGTGTAAGTTATGATACAGAAATACAAGAATAATATAAGATCATGGCAGTATGATCCCTCTGAAGATAGCAATTTCTTAATAACAGATTGCAATGGGAGTGAAGTAGATGAAATCACAGACAAAAAATACAAAGAATGAGTGTAAAATGTTCAACAAATTTAAAGAATTTATAAACTCCTAAATGGCTTCAAAGAGAACTTTTTTAACTAGCAGAGGGAATAAAGGAAATCTACATGATAGAAGATTTCAGAAAAGAAACAGAAATATTTATTTATAAAATGGGGCATAAAATTTAACTTTACTGACTTTTTACATCTGGTGTCGACAACGGTACATATCTTGGAATTGGCTATTTAGGCCATGCTTAGAGATGAACAGAGCAAAGTTTGTCATGCTGACTTTTAGTTGTATAAATAACAATTTCAGTTGGAGGATCTCTTTTAAGAGAAAGTAGATCTTAAAATAGCCCTATTTCACCAACGTTCATATCAATGGTGCTTCATTTAATGAGACTACTTGCAGGAGATTGATTTGTCCATTTGATGGCTTGTCACCTGGCTTTACAGTGCTGTATACACTACAGACACCGTCTCCATTTTCTTGAACTGTTTTAATGATAAAATTACCTTTGAGTTCAGACTAAATTTGACTGACTGTAAAAAGAAAAACATAAAAGAAAAAGAGATAAAAACACTGAAAAAATAGATGAGACTAAAATTGTAGGAATGAAAAACTCATTAAGTCATATACAGAACAGAGATAAAAGCCTCTTGAGGAGACAGAATCAAGTGGAAGCCAGAATTTCAGGAATGGAGGACAAAGATGAATTAGATCATTCATAAATCAACAAAATAAAATAATAAATAATTGTACATTTGTATTTATCACAGTATTATTTATAGTAGCTAAGAATTAGCCTAAGTGTCTATCAACAGAAGAATGGATATAGAAAATGTGTAATAGGCACAATGCAAATTTATTTTGAACAGAAAGAATGAAATAATGATAGTTTGAAAGAAATGATTCAACTAGAAATTATTATAGAAAATTAATTCAGACTCAGAAATAGAAATATCATATTCTCTATCACTCATGGATCCTAAACTTTCCATAGACATGTAAAACTGTGTATATATGACCTAAAAGGAGAGGTAAAAGCATCTAGAGGAATGAATGGGTCTAAAAGGAGGGTGGTATGAGAGACACAGAAGAAATGTAGAGTGTTTAGGACAGGGCAGAGTTCACGTTTGTTATATACTTGTATGAGAATGTCTTTATGAAATGTATCATGTATGTTGAAAATATACTAATTAAAAAATAGTGCCTAATGGAAAATATACAAGCAATGTGACAATATGAACAAATTTCACATTTTGTGGGTTCTTTTATTTGAAATTCTTCAAAATGTTATGTGATATAAGGAAATACTATACATACATTATATGTTTTATTTTCCCATGCTTTCTTTCCATCTTGGAAATGCAGTTAGTTATCACTCACCACTCTACTAGGTGGTGTGAACCCAGGAGAGTGGGGCATAAAAAAGAGGCAGACTAAAGTCTCATCCAATAGCCAGCTTTATTCAGAGCACCAGGCACTTCATACTTAGAGAGTTAAGAAGAGTTACGTGGTAAAGTGGACAGTCACAAGGACAAGCCACATATGGTAATGAATAATCTGAAGTAAGCTCACTCCTATCCGCTGCACCTGGGAGGGGCATGAGAGCACATTCCAAGAACAACCCCTGTTATGGAGGAACCGAGAGTTCAAAACTCTGGTCTTGTTTACTTGACATTTTCTCATCAAAGTCTCAGAAATTACCTCACACAACTTCATTCATGGACCATGTTCTGACAATCACTAAAAGTAAAAAAACAAAATTAATACTACAAAGATAAAAACAAGAAAATATACAGAATGAAAAATAAAACCACAGATACTTTGAAAAACTAAAATATATAAATAAAAATCATGTTATTGAAACTCAAATGAATAAAATATAGACTGAAAGTAGGGAATTGAAGAATATAGGCTATAGTGTCAATGAGAATATTCAAAA
>CM052706.1:62479553-62490626 GCA_028551405.1 Uromys caudimaculatus
GGTGGGAGGAGGAATTCCCTCACAGAGGCGGGGAGGGGGAGGGGACACGGGGTTTCTAAAGAAAAGGGGAATCATCGGAAATGTAAATAAAATATCAAAAAATAAATAAATAAATAAAAAAAAAATATATATATATAGTTGCTTATACTCACAGAATCTACATGTTTACTGGATCCATTGATTGACAGATTATTAGTGCTCAGAAGATTAGAAGGTTCAGGCACACCTGTCTTAGGGAGCTAATAATTACATGTGTGTATTTTACCCTTCCCTAGCTAACAAGCACATACATATCATAGCACTTCAAAGAAAGCTCAAGCTTATGTGGTGGAGATACTACTAAATGAAACAGTGGTTATAGTAGCAGTGTGGTTGTATTTATCTCCAGGACTGCTGTAACAGAGAATCACAGACTGGGCGGTTAAACAGCAGATTGTTTCCTCACAGCTCTAGAGGCTACAAAGTTTATGATCAGCTATCACAGGCTTGATTCTTTCTGTGGCCTCTCCCTGGTTATAGAGGGACTCTGATTGTGTTCTCAAGTGGCTGGCTTGTTTGTTTGTTTGTAGGACTATCCCTTGTGGTGGTGGGAGGAACCAGTCACATCATGCCACCCTAATAGCTTTGTTTTCATTTAATCATTTCTTCAAATAGCTTACATATTAGTATTGTCTTGAGTTTTGTACTTCAGCATATGAATGGTGGCTGGGTTATGGCTAGAAGAGGTTGCTATTCTCTTTCTTTCATACATCGTACTTAAAAACTAAAATAGTATAGCAGAAAATTTCTTTTTCCTTCCCCATGCCAGAAGAATACAAAGAATTTAAAGAAGTTTCTTCATAGAAAAGTTATGTATAATTCAGAAATTACTAAGAATAATTATAGATTGAGTTCTGAAATGCTTATTTAATATCCTCTCTAAAATAGCTAAAGAGAAGAGAAAATGCATACAGCAGAAGTATTAGGTTGCCTTGTAATGCAGAAGAACTTTCCAGTGGAGAAAACCACTGTGGAAGTCAATTGCCCATGTTAGGTGGGAGTTAGGATTACAGAACAGCACATTTCTTTTTGCTTGATAAATGTGCTTTGTCACCGTACTGCTGCTGAGTCCTGCTACCTCCCTTACTGCCTTCTGCCTGTCTCTAGAAGTCAGTCCTGTTCTTCTCAAATATGGTTGGTCACCTATTCTCATATAACCTTTGCCTTCCCTTCAGGGAACTAACTGTAGTGAGTCATTTATAAGGGCATGATTTATATTTATCCCATTCATTAAACGTTAGACTTCATACCTCAGTGGCCATATCTTACGTTCTCTACTGTTTGCCTTTATTTCCCTGCAGTGAGAAGTCATTCAGCAAATATCTCAGCTACACAGCTACATAGTTGATTTGCTCAGAATTTTATGCCTGGGATATTGTGCTAACTTCTATTTGTGTTTCTGTCTAGAATGTAGCAGATCAGATTGCATTTCAAGTTGCTGGTGGATTAACAGCCCTTGAAAACATCCTTCAAGTAGTGGCCCCAGCCACAAACATGAACACAGTTTCACGAATTCCTCCTAAGTAAGTATAGTTTCTTAATCTGTTTTTCACATTTCATTTGTAAGTAATTTCTGCCCTGTGGTTTCCATATGGGGGAACCAATGGAAAATTATATGTGTACTTAGGCTTGAATAACAACAGCTAACACCTCACAGTAAGGAGAGAAACATTCATTTATAGAATTCAAATTGAGCCTAGAAAGCCTTGTAAGGAAATTACTGTGTGATCGACTCTATTCTCAAACCAAGAAGAGCTGATGAAGTCTTAGAATAGGAGTGAAAGAAAGCCAACCTTGTGTGTTGTGTGTGAAAGGGGCTTGAGAAATCTATAGAAATCTTCAAACTCGGGAAGAACATTCTATGGCCAAGACTGCCAGAATCTGGAGTCCCAGACAAATTGCTGGGAACCGGATTGCACTTTAGTCACTAATGGTAAATAGTCCTTTGTCATAAAGATCCTGAGAGTCTAGATCAATGTCCTTAGATGTTGGCAACAGTTGAGTGCAGTGCCAGGATGAGAACTTGTTTCATTGCAAAGAGTTGGATCCTCTGACCCTGGTATAACAGTTGATTATGAACTGTGTATTATGGACCCTGGGAATTAAGCTTATTTTCTCTGTAAGAGCAGGAAGCTCTCTCAATCTCAAAGCCAATAGTCACTATCCTCCAGAGGCCCCTAAAGATTTCTTAAGGTATAATTAAGAATTATGGAACTAAGGATTTCATAACTTGTTTTTTTCTTAGAAGCAGAATAATACTATATCTTGTAAATATATTATATTTCCAGCACCCATTCATTAGTTGATGGATATCTAGGCTATTTCAATTTCCCAGGTCTTCTAAATAGAGCAGCAATTAACATGGAAGAACAAGTATCTCTGCGAACCAAGATATAGAGTCCTTGAGTATATATACTCAAGAGTGGTATAGCTTGATCATACGGTAGATGTCTTTCAGTTTGTGAGTAGCTTCCACACTGATTTCCAGTGTGGTCATAACAGTTCCCATTCCCACCTGCAGCATTTAGTATTCCCCTTTTCTACATTATTGTCATTTGTTCATTTGATCATGACCATTCTCTCTGACATAAGATGGAATTTACATTTTCCTGATGGCTAAAGATGTTGAACATTTTTAAAATATGCCCACAGGTATAATAGTGGCACAGATGTTCCAGGAATAATCACCTTCTATATGACTGGGTCCAAGGCCCAGTTCATGAGATAGAACCCATACCTGGCACTGTTAAAGGGATCAAGAGCCTATCCTAGATAGGCCATATTCCCTAACAGAGTCTTAAAACTTTTTCTGCTAAATGGACATAGTATTAAAATGTCTCCTAGTGATTTAGTGCTGCGATGGTCTGAATGGGAACAGCTTCCAGTACTTGGTCTGCAGTTGATGGAACTGTTTAGAAATGATTAAGGGTGTGGCCTTGGTGGGAGACATGTGTCACTGGAGGTGGACTATGAGGTTTAAAAGCCCACACAATTTCCACTTAGTTATATCTCTATTTCTGCCTATTAAAAATCATATGTAAGCTCTTAGCTATGGATTCAGCACAATGCCTGCCTGCCTGCTGCCTGTTCCCAGTCATGAAGGTCATGTACTCCAACCCTTGGGAACCATGAGCCTCAAATTAAATGACTTCTTTTATAAGTTCCCTTGCTCATGGTGTTTTGTCCCAAAAATAAAAAAGCAACTAAAACTGAAGTTGGTACAAGAAGTGGATTGTTTATATGACAGGTCTAACCATGCTGTTCTTTGGAGGAATAGAAATGCTTTGGGTTAGGAATGCAGTTAAACACTATATGCAGAATTTAAAGGGTTATTCTAGTAGGAATTTGGAAGACAGTAGAGATCAAAGTAGACCATGGAGGCCCACCTCAAGATGTTTCAGAAGGGAACAATATTAAAATAACTGGGTAAAAGACCCTTCTTTTGATATTTTGGCAAAGATTGTGGATGCTTTTTAACCTTGCTCTAAGAATAATCTGGCTGAGGCTAAATTGGGATGAATTGGGCAAAGATTTCAAGATAACCTGTTATTGACTCTATGATATAGTTATTAGTGAACACTTTTATATAGGTCTATAATAAAAAAGACTTGAGAACAACCAATCTGTAAGCCAACTAGCAATAGAGGATTTGTAATCCAGCACAAAATGTTAAACTGAGCCTGTCTCTCTCAGGAACTTACACTTGAGAAAGTGTAAATCTTGAAGTTCTTTTCTTTGGGTATTTCAATTTGAAAAATCACAAATGGTAACTCCTGGTATGGCCATTATAAGATTCTGTATACTTCAATGTAGAAGAACTACAGAGAGTCTGCTTAGGACACACATGCACGCGCGCGCGCGTGGAGAACCAGAGCCTGTTCATGAGACGTGAGTGTGCTGAGGATGAGGATGAAAGCACGTCCATCCCACAGGGTTGGAACTGCCCTAGTCTCTTGAGGCTGGTTGTTCATTTCTTCTGGATTTGTGATAGAGTTTTCAATAGCCTTACTCTTTTCTTTTTTAACTTTTTTTTTAAAAACTACTGGTTATTTTATTTATTTACATTTCAAATGTTATCCCCCTCCCCAGTTTCCCCTCCACAAACCCCCTTTCCTCTCCCCCTGCCTCTATGAGGGTGCTCTCCCACCTGCCCACCCAGTCCTGCCTCAGCGCCCTAGCATTTCCCTACGCTGGGTCATTGAACCTCCACAGGGCCAAGGGGCTCCCCTCACATTGATTCTTTCCAAATTTCCCATCATGCACCCCAGTACCACTAATTTCCCCCTCCCCTCATACTTGCCCTCCACCCTTACAACATCTCCCCCACCCAAAAGAGAAAAAAATCTCTTTGTAGAAGCTATAGTTTGTCATACTATATCCATAATTCTTTGCTTGTAAGTGTTCATTGCAATGACTTGTTGGTGGCCTCTGGTTTCTACTACTCTCTCAATATTGGAACCTCACTGGGACTCCTCTCAGGTTTCCCTTTGTTGCCCTGTGCCTTGGAGATCCTGTAATTTTACATCAATAGAACAGGCCCCTTCATGCACTCCAGCAGCTCATCAATGGGGGAGATGCTGGGGTGGACCAATTCAAAGTCCTGGATCTGGGCCTGAGAGGTATCCAAGCTGCTCAGCCTGCCAGCTCTCACGTTCTTATGCCCTTGGTGCTCACCAAAAAAACCTAAACCAGGACCAGCTCTACCCTGTTGCCCAGATGCAGCCAGTGAGGGACATGGCCAGTTTTCCCACTTCCATGACCCCAGGGCCAGCTCTCCAGCCAGTCATAGGTGACAAGGGATAAGGGAGGGAGGAGGCTATCTCTTCCTCATCCACACCACTGCCCAGCAGACAGGCAGGACCAGCTCTCCTGCTCTTTTGACCCCAGAGCCAGCTCTCCTATCTGCCATAGGTGGCAGGGGGTGAGGGCAGGGAGGGGATCTCTCTCAACCACACTGTCATAAGACAAACAAGTTATTGGGCCAGCTCTCCCACACTCACACCCTTGGGACCAGCTCACCTGCACCCCTGCCATCAGGATCAGCTGTACTTTGCTGCCCAGATGAGGTTCAGGGCCTGCTCTCTTGCTTTCGTAACCCTGTCAATTCTCTGGAGCCCAACTTTCCCTCTTGAGACAAAGGAAGGGGAGGGGATCTCTTCCTTGTCCATACCACCACACAGCAGACAAGAGGCAGGGCTGGCGATCCCACACTCATGTCCTTGGGATCGGTTTACCTGCAGTCTCCACATACAGAGCAAGCTTTACTCTGCTGGGTAGGTGAGATGCAGGGCCTGCTCTTCCAAGTGCTCCAGCAAGTGAGTGGCAAAGACAGCTCTCCTGCTCCAGTGACCTCAGGGCCAGCACTCCTGCCTGCTATAGGTGGCAAGGGGCAAGAGGCCTGGGGGACATCTCTCCCTCACCTATGTCACAACATAGCAGACAAGTGGCAGGCCCAGCTCTCCCATGCCTATGCCCTCAGGACTGGCTTATCTGCACCCACTACTAAGTGACATCAACTCTACTGTAGTGCCCAGGCAAGGTACAGAGTCTGCTTTCCTGAATGCTGGAGCTGGCAAGGGGCAGGGACTGCTCTCACAACCCCAGAACCAGGTCCCCAACCTGCCATAGGTATTAAGGTGCGCTCTCTCTCTCTCTCTCTCTCTCTCTCTCTCTCTCTCTCTCTCTCTCTCTCCCTCTGTTTCCCTCCCTTTCTCCCCCTCTCTTTCTCTTTCTCTCACCCTCTCTTTCCCTCTCTCTCTCTTTTTCTCTCTCTCCCTCCCTCTCCCCTCTCCCTCTCTCTCTCTTTCTCTTTCTCCCTCTCCCTCTCTCCCTCTCTCTCTCTTTCTCTCTTTCTCTCTCCCTCTCTGTCCCCCCCCCACACACACATACACACACACACACACACTACCACCTGGAAGACAGTGGTAGGCCAGCTTTCCCATACTTGCATCCTCAGCTGGCTCACCAGCAACTCCAGCAATGCTCTGCTCTCCCAAGTACTGCAGCTGCCTCAGTAGCCTCAGGGTCAACTCTCCCAGGATGCCCAGGTGAGGGGTGGAGCCAGTTCTGCACAGCCCTCAGACATCAACATGACCCTGAGAGGCAACCCAGACCAGGATGTCCTCCTGGCCTTTGGTGGTAACAGATTCCTGCTGCTGCAAGCTGTCCCTCACTACCCCCAGTTGTGCCCACATCCTTCTGTTTCTTTTTCTCTTCAATTTCTCCGTTTATTGGTGCCTGGGATCCCTGAGAGTCTGGGGTGGTCTCTGGAGTACTATGCCCTACTTGTGTATTGGCATCAAGCAGGGTTCATCTCAGACCTGGTCTGCCCCCCAGGTCTTTGTGGCACCAGAGTGGTGGTCATCTCATGCTAACTCCCTGTCTGGGCCCCATGATGCTGGTCTGAGTCCCAAGTGGACCCATTAGAGGGTCTTCTGTCTTGGTCCCACTCCAGACTGCAACCCATGGTCCCAGGCTGATCTTTTCTAGTCTTTGGCTTGTTCCCCGTCCTGGTTCAGGATAGTCTTACTCTTCTCATTTGCAGTACTTTGAGTTTCTTTGCCTCCCAGCCAAATGAGCCTGATACTTTTTAAACGTAAGTACAAGATTCTTTTAACTCTAGATTGGATTGAAAATACTGAGTTGTGGCATAGAGCCTTCCTTGCAGAGCCATAGTTGTTTCTTCAAAGTCTTTCATGTAAAAGACTAGAATGTTCCTTGTTGAAAGCAGTAATAGAGAAAGTTTTTCCAGGGAATATTTAAACATTCAGTGAGAACTAATGGATGCTCCTCCAATAAGCTGGAACCAGTAGAGCTTCCATTTTTCTACTTATCAATCCCAACTTGGAAAACCAATACAGAATATGACCTACATTGAACTTACTGTCTCTAAACACTAAGATAAACACATTCAAACGTGGTATGCCTTCAAAATCAAATGTAAACAAATATGACAGTCCAGTTCTTAGAGCATGAGTTCCATAAGAATAGATTATAGCACTTGCTACCTTCTTTATTCTTTAATTCAGAGTTCCTCATTCTTTTTTGCATTAGCATAAATGTTTATATTTTCAAGGTTTCTCATGTTGTTTTGTTAGAGTCTCACAACTATTGGCACTATTACATGAGTTTTACAAATAAGAGATTGAAGGACAAATACATTGACTGAATTATTTAAGGACACACATCTTTCACATGTTGCAGAGCTAGAATTCCAACATAAATGTACTGACTCCTAAGTCAAGAATAAATATGCCAATGCTTACCTTTCTAATAAAGAGGATTAGAGTTTGTGCACAAGATTTTGAAACTTACCAGGTAACAGAACCTAATGAAAGCCCAAATCCAGCTGCTCAGGAGATGGCCCTCAACTCATCTTTGTGTGCTCACTGGGTGAACAGTAATGCACTTTTGAGTCCTCCCCATGTCAAGCAAAATGACATTTAAAATGACATGAAAGCTATCCACTTCCCTGGTTCCCATACCATCCTCTCTCTTCTGTCTGCCTTTTCCCAGGGCAATTTTCTTTTCTTTATTTTTTTTTTCTTTTCTTTCTTTTTTTTTTTTTTTTGTTTTGTTTTTAGTTTTTGGATATTTACTTTATATACATTTCAAATGTTTTCCCCTTTGCAAACCCCCTGTTCCATTCCCCCTCCCCCTGCCTCTATGAGGGTGCTCCCCCACCCACCCACACAACCACTCCCTTCTTTCCTCCCTAGCACTCTCCTACACTGGGGCCTCTAACACCTCGGGCCAAGGGCCTCTCCTCCCACTGATGGCCAACAAGGCCCTCCTCTGCCACATATGTGGCCAGCACCATGGGTCCCTCCATGTGTATTCTTTGGTTGGTGATCTAGTCTCCTGGAGCACCGGGGTGTCTGGCCAGTTGACACTATTGCTCCCTCCTTCAGTCCCTTCTCCAACTCCTCCATCCAGGACCCCACACTCAGTCCAGTGATTGGCTTCGAACATCCTCCTCTGTATTTGTCAGGCTGTGCCTAAGCCTCTCCGGAGACAGCTTATCATGCTTCCATCAGCAAGCACTTCCCAGCATCCACGAGAACATCTGAGTTTGGTGGCTGTATATGGGATGTATTCCCAGGTGGGGCAGTCTCTGGACGGCCTTTCCTTCAGTCTCTGCTCCACACTTTGTCTCAATATTTTCCCCTGTGAGTATTTGGTTCGCCCTTCTAGGAAACACTGAAGCATCCACATTTTGGTCTTCCTTCTTCTTACTCTTCATATGGTCTGTGAATTGAATCTTGGTTATTCCGAACTTTTGGGCTAATATCCACTTATCAGTGACTACATACCGTGTTTGTTCTTTTGTGATTGAGTTACTTCACTCAGGATGATATTTTCAAGTTCCATCCATTTGCCTGTGAATTTCATGAAGTCATTGTTTTTAATAGCTGAGTAGTACTCCATTGTGTAAATGTACCACATTTTCTATATCCATTCCTCTCTTTCGGGGACATCTGGGTTGTTTCCAGCTTCTGGCTCTTATAAATATAGCTGCTATGAACATAGTGGAGCATGTGTCCTTATTACATGTTGGAGTGTCTTCTGGGTATATGCCCAGTAGTGGTATAGCTGGGTCCTCACGTAGTACTATGTCCAATTTTCTGAGGATCCGCCAAACTTATTTCCAGAGTGGTTGTACCAGCTTGCAATCACACCAGCAATGGAAAAGTGTTCCTCTTTCTCCACATCCTCGCCAGCATCTGCTGTCACCTGAGTTTTTGATCTTAGCCATTCTGACTGGTGTGAGGTGGAATCTGAGGGTTGTTTTGATTAGTATTTCCCTGAAGACTAAGGATGTTGAACATTTCTTTAGGTGCTTCTCGCTCTTTCGATATTTCTCAGTTGAGAATTCTTTGTTTAGCTCTGCTCCCCATTTTTTAATAGGGTTCTTTGGATCTCTGGAGTCTAACTTCTTGAGTTCTTTGTATATATTGGATATTAGCCCTCTATCAGATGTAGCATTGGTAAAGATCTTTTCCCAATCTGTTGGTTGCCGTTTTGTCCTATTGACAGTACCCTTTGCCTTACAGAAGCTTTGCAATTTTATGAGGTCCCATTTGTCGATTCTTGATCTTAGAACAAAAGTCATTGGTATCTGTTCAGGAACTTTTCCCCTGTGCTCATATGTTCAAGAATTATACCCACTTTCTCTTCTATTAGATTCAGTGTATCTGGTTTTATGTGGAGGTCCTTGATCCACTTGGACTTGAGCTTTGTACAAGAAGGTAAGAATAGATCTATTTGCATTCTTCTACATGTTGACCGCCAGTTGAACCAGCACTATTTGTTGAAAATGCTGTCTTTTTTCCACTGGGTGGTTTTAGCTCCTTTGTCAAAGATCAAGTGACCTTAGGTGTGTGGGTTTATTTCTGGGTCTTCAGTTTTGTTAATTTGGATACTGTCTCTGTGCCCTCTGGTTAGTCTGGCTAAGGGTTTATCTATCTTGTTGATTTTTCTCAAAGAACCAGCTCCTGGTTTTGTTGATTGTTTGTATAGTTCTTTTTGTATCTACTTGGTTGAATTCAGCCCTGAGTTTGATTATTTCCTGCTTTCTACTCCTCTTGGATTTATTAGCTTCTTTTTGTTCTAGAGCTTTCAGCTGTGCTGTTAAGCTGCTAGTGTATGCTCTCTCCAATTTCTTTTTGGAGGCGCTCAGAGCTATGAGTTTTCCTCTTAGTACTGCTTTCATTGTGTCCCATAAGTCTGGGTATGTTGTACTTTCATTTTCATTAAATTCTAGGATGTCTTTAATTTCTTCCTTTATTTCTTCCTTGACCAAGTTATCACTAAGTAGAGCATTGTTCAGCTTCCATGTGTATGTAGGCTTTCTTTTGTTTTTGTTGCTATTGAAGACCAGCCTTAATCCATAGCAATCTGATAGGAGGCATGAGATTATTTCGATCTTCTTATATCTGTTGAGGTTTGTTTTGTGACCGATTATATGGTCAATTTTGGAGACGGTACCATGAGGTGCTGAGAAGAAGGTATATTCTTTTGATTTAGGGTGAAATGTTCTATAGATATCTGTTAATTCCATTTGGTCCATAACTTCTGTTAGTTTCACTGTGTCTCTGTTTAGTTTGTGTTTCCAAGATCTGTCCATTGATGAGAAGTCTCCCACTATTATTGTGTGAGGTGCAATGTGTGCTTTGAGCTTTAGCAAAGTTTCTTTTATGAATGTGGGTGCCCTTGCATTTGGCGCATAGATGTTCAGAATTGAGAGTTCTTCTTGGTAGATTTTTCCTTTGATGATTATGAAGTGTCCTTCCTTATGTTTTTTGATGACTTTTGGTTGAAAGTCGATTTTATCCGATATTACAATGGCTACTCCAGCCTGTTTCTTGGGACCATTTACCTGGAAAATTGTTTTCCAGCCCTTTACTCTGAGGTAGTGTTTGTCTTTAACCCTGAGGCGCATTTCCTGTATGCAGCAAAATGCTGTGTCCTGTTTATGTATCCAGTCTGTTAGTCTATGTCTTTTTATTGGGAAATTGAGTCCATTGATGTTAAGAGATATTAAGGAATAGTGATTGTTGCTTCATGTTATTTTCAATGTTATTTTTATGTTCGTGTGGCTATCTTCTTTTGGGTTGGTTGAAAGAAGATTATTTTCTTGCTTTTTCTAGGGTATAGTTTTTCTCCTTGTGTTGGCGTTTTCCATCTATTATCCTTTGTAGGGCTGGATCTGTGGAAAAATATTGTGTAAATTTGGTTTTGTCATAGAATATCTTGGTTTCACCATCTGTGGTAATTGAGAGTTTTGCTGGGCATAGCAGCCTGGGCTGGCACTTGTGTTCTCTTAGGGTCTGTATGAGATCTGCCCAGTATCTTCTAGCTTTCATAGCCTCTGGTGAGAAGTCTGGTATAATTCTGATAGGTCTGCCTTTATATATTACTTGACCTTTTTCCCTTACTGCTTTTAATATTCTTTCTTTGTTTTGTGCATTTGGTGTTTTGACTATTATGTGACGGGAGGAATTTCTTTTCTGGTCCAATCTATTTGGAGCTCTA
>CM052706.1:62498770-62535837 GCA_028551405.1 Uromys caudimaculatus
GGGATCTTAGTCCCGGCGCTAATTAGCTGTGGAGCCCTGTGGCCCAAGCTGAGGTTCCCGGCCGCCTCCGGAAGTTGCTGTCTGTCAGTCTCTGTGGCCCGCGGAAAGCGGGCGGAGTCAGTGAGCTCTGGGGCTCGTGTTGCCTCCACTAGGGGCTTTCCAAGTTCCTGGGAGAGAGAATTTTCTCCCGGAGCTGCTTGACTATGGAATCCTAGTGTCCCAGACAAAAGTTTCCTGCCTCAGCCGCCCGCTTTTGGGATCCAGGGGGGTTTCTAAGCCCGCCTACCTCGGTCCCTGTGTCTCGCGGGTTCGCAGCAGTTCCTGGTGAGCTGTGGGGCGTGTCTTTGGCCCTCTCCTGGCTTTTCCGAGCTCCTGAGAGGGATCTTTGTCCCGGCGCTAATTAGCTGTGGAGCCCTGTGGCCCAAGCTGAGGTTCCCCTTGTATGACGTTCTTAATGGGCTCTTGAATCAGGGTTTTGTTGAGAATTTTTTTATTTTAATTAAGGCATAATTATGTCATTTTCCCCTTCTGTTTTGTCCCTCTAGTACAACCTGCTGAGTTCGTTCAGTGTTGCTTGCATGTATAGGACTTCAGGGCTTACCACTTGGTATTGGATAAGCAATTAAGAGGCTCATCCCTGGGAGAGACTAATTCTCCCTCTCAGCAGTCATTAGTTACCTGCCTGCCGTTCTTTGGGGATTAGACCCCATGAGATTTTCCTCTTCCGTTTAGTATGTTTGTTTGTCTTGTCCTTGTTCAGCTCTTACTTAGGCAGCCATGTTGTTGAGGTATCATGGGTGAACCTTCCTTGTCACTTCTAGGAGATACAATCTCACTTCAGATTCTCTGGTTCTCTAGCTCTTACAATCTTTGTGCCTCTCCTCTGTGATGTTTCCTGGGCCATAGATGTAGGAGTTGTGTTATAGATCTGTCAACTGGGGC
Organism: Uromys caudimaculatus; assembly: GCA_028551405.1. NCBI lineage: Eukaryota > Metazoa > Chordata > Mammalia > Rodentia > Muridae > Uromys > Uromys caudimaculatus. Next base: position 62,499,713 of record CM052706.1, read on the forward strand.
TGGGCACCCCAAGATAAGTTGATCTTTTTGTATTGGCCAGTTATAGTTTTCTGTAAGTCTCTCCATATTTGCAAATAGAAGCTTTTTTGAAGAAGCAACTGCACATATACAGATATATGGATAAGTTTTGAAAGGAGTTAGATATTAAGCTGGTCTATTGAAGTGGCAGTAAGTTTTTGCTAAGATCCATGATTTCCTTTTTGTTGAGCAGGCATAATTCCAGTAAGACAACTGTTGGTTTCTGCCAAGATGTGAGTTCCACTATTGCACCTGTAGGGCTATCTTGCCATGTTAGCAGTTGTTGTAGTTCATAGACATCACAGCCTCTTGACAATTTGCATAGCACCTTCTGATACCATAAATGCTAGGCCTCGGGCAGGAAGCTTTCGGGTCAGATCCAGTTCTGTGTTGGAAGTTTGTGGTGGCTTCAACAATAGGGACTTACTATCTTCCACCTCCGGGACACAATTATGGGCAACAGCCATACTATATTGTTTGGGGTATCTGTTGGATTACCCTGACCAAACAACTCGAAAGGAAGTTTCTCGTGCCTGGAACTGAGTTTCTGTTAGTCTGTGCCTCGTGTGAGAAACATTATCAACATAAATGCATAACTTCTTTTAAGATCTATAGATTTAGAAATAAATATAGACATACATATCCATGTATGAGAACCTTGACATATATATTCATCAGGGACATTACTCCATCGTCTCTTTTCTTGATTCATTTTTAATTTCAGGGTACTTTAGGCCTCATATAATGAACTTGGTAGTGTTCCTTCCCTTTATATTTTGTAAAACAGTTTAAGGTATTAGAGCTTCCTTGTGTGTTTAATAGATTAAGTAGTGGATCCATCTGGCCCTGAGCTTTTCTTTGCATAGAGACTTAATTACTGCTTCACTCTTGTTGCTTGTTAGTAGTCTAAGTTGTTTATATCTTCTGAGTTTAATTTTAATAGGTCATGTGAGTTTATAAATTTCTCTATTTCTTCTATTTTTCAGCTTTTTAAAATGTAAGCTTTCAAAGTATTCCCAAATGATTTTCTGGACTTCACTGGAGTCTGTTTTAATAATTCCCTTTTCAGTTGTTATTTGATTAAGTTAGGTTTAACTATTGCTCCTCCTTCTCTTCCTCCTTCCCCCTCCTCTTTTGCCTCCTCCTCCTCCCCCTCCTCCCTCCCTCCTCTTCTTCGGCCCCCCCCCCCCGTGTCTGTCTGTCTGTCTATCTCTAAGATTGTTTTTTTATTTATTTATTTTTCTAGAGCCTTTAGGTACATCATTACATTATTGAGTTCTTGCTAATGTTTTTAATGTATTTACAGCTGAGAAGTTTCTGCCTAGGACTGCCATGACTGTAGCCCAGGGGTTCTGATAGATAATGCTATCTTTTTTTTCTTGTAGGATTTTTGTTTGGGACAGGGTTTCACCATTTAGCCTCCTGGAATTTTCTCTGTATACTAGGCTGACCCTGAATTCACAGAGATCCACCTGCCTCTGCTTGTGCTAACATTAAAGGCATTTGTCAATATGCCTACCAGGTTCTAGGAATTTTTAAACTTTTTTCTTGATTTCTTCAGTGACCCCTGTTGATTCATAAGTGTTTTGTCTGTATGTCTTTGTGTGGTTTCTTCCAGCTTTTCCCTAATTCAACCACAGGGGTCAGCAGCTTCTGTCCACTGGTTGGATGTAAATATCTACATCTGACTCTTTCAGCTGCTTTTTGGGTCTTCCGGAGAGTAGTCCTGCTAGGTCCCTTTTTGTGAGCGCTCCATAGCCTCAGTTATAGTGTCAGGCCTTGGGACCTCACCCTGAGCTGGATCCCAATTTGGGCCTGTCACTGGACCTCCTTTTCCTCAGCATCTTCTCCAATTTTGTCCCTACAGTTTCTTTCAGACGGGAACAATTCTGGGTCAGAGTTTTTGACTGTGGGATGGCAACCCCATCCCTCCACTTGATGCCCTGTCTTTCTGCTGGAGGTGGACTCTACAAGTTCCCTCTCCCCACTGTAGGGCATTTCATCTAAGGTCCCTCTCTTTGAGTCTTAAGAGTCTCTCACCTCCCAGGTCTCTGGTACATTCTAGAGGGTCCCCCCTCCTAAGGTTGCCTGTTTCCATTCTTTGTGCTGGCCCTCAGGGCTTCAGTCCTTCCCCCCTCCCCCATACCTCATCATGTTCCCTTCTTCCCCTCCCTGTCCCCTTTCCCACCCAGGTCCCTCTCTCCCTCTAAGCCCTCCTGTGAGGAGGAAGGTGACCGTATAGGAAGACCAGCAGTCTCAACTAACCTGTACCGCTGGGATCTCTCAGACACTGAGCCACCAAACAGGCAGCGTACACCAGGTGATATGAGGCCCCCAACACATATACAGCAGAGAACTGCTGGGTCTGGACTCAGTCAGAGAAGATGCACCTAACCCTAAAGAGACTTGGGGCCCCAGGGAGTGGGAAGGCTGGTGGGGTGGAGGTGGGTACATCCTCTTGGAGATGGGGGGGGGGGGCAGGAGGGAGGATGTTTGGGATGTGGAACAGTCGAATAGTCCTCGGAAGGTAGACCCGGAGGGGAATAAAGTCTGGACTATAAAAAAGATTAAAGAATAAATTTTTTTAAAAAATCTTGGTTTCTGAGTTTTCTCTTGCTACTGATTTCTAATTCTACTCCATGGTACCTTTGGTAGGTAAAATTTAGTTTTGTTTTGTTATTTGTTTGTTCTTTGTATTTGTCAAAGGTTGCTTTATGCCCTCTCTTGTGATCTTGTGGAGAAGGTTTCACCTGCTTTTAAGAAAAAATGTGTATCTTCTGTCTGTTAAACAGTATATTCTATAGATACCTGTTATATCCATTTGATCTACAGTATAATTTAGCTCTGAAATTTCATTGCTGATTTTCAGTTTGTTAGACCTTTTTGATATGAAAGTGGGGTATTGAAGTATCCTACTGCTATTGTGTCAGGACCTACATTTAAGTGATTCTTAAAATACTAAGTATGCACTTTAGTTGTATTCTATAATCATCTTTTTTTTTTTTTTTTTTTTTTTTTTTACATGTAAGCTCCTGCACCTCTCACTAAAAGACTTGGTTTCATGATGTTTGGGGTTTTTTTTTTTTCTGTCCTCTATTTTGAAGAGGAAACATGTTCAGTAAGAAAAAATTCTGACAAAAGAAATTTATTCATAAGTATATTTGGGGCAACAAAATCTGTATCTAAGATTACCACCACCACCAGAGTATACTCTTGATAGAATATGCCATGAGAAGATACTTTGAAAAGTTGGGGCTTTCTGTTTCATATCAAAAAGTACTTCAAGTCATTCACGTTTAAAATTACAGAGAGCGCTGCTGGACAGACCACCCAAGCTGGGTCTGAGCAGTGTGTTCTCTGAAGCAGGTACTCTTCAAATAAAGACTGTCTTTCAGGTAAGCTCACCATATACCCAAGTTTTAACTCACCCTGAGAGTTGGGGTTCCCTCTCCCTTTCTTCCTCTTTAGAGCATAGTTTCTTAAACAAGTTATGTGAACATAAGGCTGTTGAGATGTACATTCTTCTTTATCAGAGAAGAGATTTTCTTTGTTGAGCACAGAAATATTAAAGGAAGTTAGACTCTTTTATATATGTGTATTTCTTTGTGCTTCTTTATTGACCAAAATTCATAACAAGCTGTAAGAAGTTGATTGAATAAAACACAAAATACTAATAAAAATCAGGGCTATAAATACATAAATAGCAAAGGTATCCTAGGTCTAAAGCTCTGAATCATCACAGCACTCTATCAGGGTCTTTAGTAGTTTCTAGATATCTATAATTCATATGTTAAATTAACCCTACCACTAAATTACATAATGTAATACACACTACATTATTAGCATAAAGACAATTATCAGTTAGATAAAGAAACCAAGGAATGTATTTCTCATGTGTGTCATTGCAAATACATGAAGGGCAGTATATTCCCTCACCTCAGTAGTGTTAAAATAACTTGAAGCTCCTGTTTTGTACATCGCACCAAAATAAATTTTCAATGAACTGATAGAATGAATTGTGAAAACCATAAAATTATCACTTAGTGATAACTTTGAAAACATACACTTGAGTAATCGCCTAATTTTATAATTTGAAAGTACTTTTAAATAAAAACAAGCAAAAAACAAGAAACAAGGACATCAGCACATATGTTCCAGCTGATAAATGGGAAAAGAAAATGTAGTACATATACACTATGCATTTTATTAGACCATCAAGAAAAATTAAATATTAAAATTGCCCAAAACTTGATGGATCTGAATATTGTTATATTAAGTAAAGTCCAGACTCAGAAAGACAAATATTGCATATTCTTCTTTGGTTTGTGGATCCTGGCTTTATGTATGAATATGAATTTGTGAATGTGTATAAATCCTGAAACTAGAAAGGGGCCTATGAGGAGGAGCAGTTCCCTAGGGTAATAGAGCATGTGTTACATGAAAGCAAAAAGGACACTGACCGGCAGGGGTAGAAGAGCACACAGCATGCAGGCAGGGGACAAGCTTGCAGAACAACCATGTGGGAAGATGCCATGACAAAACATGCTATGTTGTATGTTGTATGATTATTTTAAAAATAAAAACAAAAAAGAATAACATATTTCTTTTACTATCAAATTTATGAAGATATAGCCAGTATTGGCCATAATGTGAAGTATGCGGAAGGTGCCTTTCTTACAGTAAAAATTGGTATATTTTTTTTTTCTGGAAGCCAGTTTGAATTTGGCAATATGCTTGAAAACCTTAAAAACATTCAGTTCCTTTTACCCATTTTATCACAACCAGCAAATATGAAAGATGCAAACAGGCATTTTCTCCCAGACTTCATGTGTCTATGCAAGTTGGTGATTGAGGCCTAAAGCTAGTACCTTGCCCTGGAGCTAATGAGTAAAGCAGGGGTATCCAGTCTCTAGTCTAAAAGTTGGAATCTACTGTTTTAAAGCCCAGTCACATTCAAGGTGAGGCATACCATGCCTGGTGGCAGTCTGGACTTGTTTTGCTTGTTTAGGCCGGTTCAGTAGTGTTTGATTTGGGTATCAGACATGGAAGCATTCTCCAGATTCTTTTACGTATAGAATCTGCCTGTCAGTTTTCTGTTTAAATCATCTGGAGCTTTTCTCCAGCAGTTTACAACAAAGACTTCTCACAAAAAAACATTGTTTATGCTACTGAAAGTTGGACGCTATAGTTAGAGATTGGTTGAACTAAATTTGTATATCAATAGGATAAGACATGGTTCAATATTTTTAAATTAATGCATTTTGAGTTTGTTCTTTATTAGAAAGGAGTGCACAGACAGGCCGTGTCTCAGAAAAGTCTTGGGAAATTTCTGAAACTGACTCCCAAAACAGTGTTAGCAGAAACCCCTGGGCACTGGTCCATCTGAGGTCACTTTAGGGTGATCTCTGCTGATGTTGCCCACCCAACTGATACACTGTGACTGTCCTTAGCTGCTCAAAAACTGCCAGGTGAAACTTTAGCTGGATCTTAGTGCAGTGGTCCCCTGCATTCCAAGAGAATGTGCCTAAAGAAGCCTTTGGAGTCCCTGAGGAGGGAGAGCCCTCTCCATCTTCCACTTTAGTCAGGACAGTTCTTGCTTTCTGTTCTGTGCTTTGGGCTATCTCAGTAAGATTCTGATTCTCTTTTTAAAAATTCAAACCTAGTGTTATAGAACACACTGTTACAGAGAAAGACTTAACAATAGTAGGAAAAGAATGGCATTACAAATACTCTATTTTTTCATAACAGTTTTTTACCATTTCTTTTTATGTCGCCTTCTCAAATATAATCATAAATACCTGTTTTAATCTTATGAAAAAAATAAATGCAGTCTTACTCTTGTTATCAAATAACAGTAATAACATTAATAATCATGAGTCCTAAGCAGTTCCCTAAGTATTTTATTATCTCATTTAATTTTCATGACAATCACAGAAAGCTTAAATATTATCTTGTTTTCAAAAATATGAAATAGATTATAAATGCTACATTAGAAATTTGCAGAGACATGGAAAGGGGGAAACATTGGAAATGTAAATAAAGTATCAAAAATAAGAAAAAGAAAAAAAAGAAATTTGCTAATATCTTAAATGATAAACTGGGACTCTGCCCTAGAAATATCTGGTTCCTATAGCTCTAATCTTGAGTAGTACACTCAACTGTAACCAACTTCCAGAAACCCATCAATTCTGTACTCAGGTCCAGCTACATCAAACATAATTGTAATGGGCTCTGCTCGCCTGCCTTTTTCCCAGTAAAGTGTTAGCTCTCTGACATTTACTTGTCTTATATGCATTGCATAATGTATGGCGTACACAGGGACCTTCAGTATATGATTAATGGGTGACTGAATGAGTGAGTGCCCACATGGTATTTCTAAGGTCTGGGGTTGTCATCTCTGACTGCAGAATTTTTTTAAGACACAAGTTTCTATTACTGGGTATGCAGTGGAGCTTGGCAATTTGCATTTCTTAAAGTTCGCAGCTAATGTTGATGCTGTTGATTGACAGGTCACAATTAAACAAATGTCTCAACAGCTATTCTCAACCTGTTTGTTGCAACCCCTTTGGGGGCCAAAGGACCCTTTCACAGGGGTTGTCCAACACCATCCTGCAAATTAGATATTTACACTATGATTCATAACAGTAGCAAAATTACAGTTAAAAAATAGCAACAAAAATAATTTTATGGTGGGGTGAATCACCACCACATGAGAAACTGTATTGAAAGGGTTGCAGCATTAGGAAGTGCTAGGGTCCAAGAATGACTGAAGGAAGACCCCAGATGCAAATAGTATACAAAGACAAAGAGGGTTTATTCTGCAGAAATTACCAGCATGCAGGGGTCAACCATTCATCAAAATGCTTATGACCAGAGGAACTCACAGGCCTCCTTTTATGCAGGGATGGGAGAATTTTCTAGAAGGGTTAGATAACCTCTAATATGGTTGGTAGAGGGCAAAGCAGTGACATTAGTACAATTTTGATTGGCTGCTATGTTAGTTTCATTATAGTTGGTGAGACCTTGAAGAATTCCAGAGACCAGCTCAGCTCTGGCCCTATTATCTCCTTCATCCAGGTGTCCAGAGGACTCTCTCAGCTCTGGAGCTATCCTCCCTAGTTCAGGGCCATCATTGACTAAAGACCCATTGTCAGTGATTCCCTCTGAGCTGCTCAGTTTGCTTCCCGGGAATTGAAAATTTTTATTACCAAGGTTTTTGGAGCTCTCATAAGATTAAGAACCACTCTCCTAGAAGGTTGGTGTGCAGGACTAAGCAGGAAATTCAGTCAGACAAGCTAGAATAGATAAACATAAATTACACAGGTATGACATTAGGCCCAGGCTTTGAAGCACTCAGGAGAGTCCCATATACATTGAGCTTATTGCTCTATAAGTTTCTTTGAACAATAAATATTGTGGTTTTGTGTGTGTGTGTGTGTGTGTGTGTGTGTGTGTGTGTGTGTGTGTGTGTGTGTCCTAGAGTAAAACCTTTTTTTTTTGGCTAGTTTTTCTTTAGACTATTTTGGTTCATGGACTGTTTGGACCCTCTAGGAAAGAAGTCTTCATCTGCCTAGGACCAGATCCATATTCATGCCTTCTTCAAGCAGAGTAGGGCTCTGTTTCCAGAAACTTGTAGGTCTTACCTCATGGAAAATATCTCCAGCTTCTCCATATTGTTCTATCAGCTGCCTTGTCCCGGGCCAGCTGATCTGGCAACAGGCAATTTAGCAGCCTTTTTTTTCTGGGTTATTATTTAAAAGACCAAGGTTCCTGGTTGATATCTGGTCTTAAATAACGACATTATCATAAAAGCTGGGAAATTGTTTGCATTGTCTGTCCTGTAACTAATAGACATTCTTAGTAAGAACTGTTAGGTAATAATTGGCATAGCATTCATTAGCTATGGAAATAACTTTATGTCGAGGTGATGGACCGGTACCTAATTAGGTTTGGCTTGGTTTTGTAGACTAGCTTCCATCTCATGCCTGCTCCTTCTGTATCACTGATGTTATGTATTTTAAGCTGTTGGGAGAAGAGTTGTTCGGTTTTACAAATGGTGTTTTCCTTCCTGTTAGGTCTCTCTGCAATGCAATCAATGTTTACAACCTCACCTGCAATAACTGTTCGGAAAATTGCACTGATGTTCTGTTTAGTAACAAGATTACCTTCTTAATGGATCTCCTGATACACCAATTGACGGTATGTAATATTAGTGCCTTAAATAAGAAGCAGTTAAGGTTTGAGAAATAGTTCTGTGCCAGAACTAAGAATCCAGCCTATTTACTGTCCAGGTTAAAAGTAGGGGGAGGGGGAGGAATATGAACATGGTTACAAAGACACAATAGGAACTGAAAGTGAAATCTCTCAGTTATTTGAATATTTTGTGTCAGAGCCTCCTAAGTTCTAATATTTAATGAGTAAGAGGTGTATAACACTTGTGTTACATTCAGATGTTTTACAAGTAATACATACAAGTGATTTGTGTTACATACAAGTGATTTACAAGTTAAACTTGGCTCTGGAATCAGGTGGACCCAATGTCAAACCTCCACAGCCACAGGAATGGATGTCAGAAAGAGAAAACTGAAAGAACCTCAGAGCCTCTCACCAGCATGTGTCAAAGGGCCTATTTTAAGAGGGTATTTTTGTGGCCATTTACACTTAAAATTTAGGAAATGCCTTTGTCAAAAAGAGAAAGCTTACTTATGATGTGAACAAGCAGCCAGTTGTCACCTTAAATTTTACCTCTGTTCACAGAAATTAAACAAGGTAAGCTCAGTGTAATAGCTAAAGGTTTAGGTCTGTCAACCGCAGCCTTTGGAGCCCTGAGAGCAGAAGTTTCCTGATGAGGTTTCTAATCCCCTCAGGTATTGGCATTGCAGGTTTACAACACAGGAGATTTCCCAGAGCCAACTTGCTTCTACTCCCCGTGTCCTAATTGCTTTCCTTAAATGCCAGGCCTTGGTTCCCTTCCTTCTTTCCTCTGCATTCTGCAGCTGTAATTTACACACAAGAGCATCTTCTACATGAAATCCCAAAGCTGCTTTCCCAATCCCAGGTTTAAGAATGCTTTTTATGTAATCCTAGGCATCCCATCTCATAGACTTGATTATATTGAATTGTAATAATTACTTAGCTGTTTTCCTACCAAATCCATGAAGACAAGTAGCTTATTACTGTACCCAATATCCTAAAAGAGAAGAGTAGATTTGCTAAGTCAGTGGATGAATGTATGAGTAAATTCATGAATCCCTACTAATTACTGATCATAAGCTAAAACTCATAAGGTGACTTTGAAGCCTTAAATGCAGACCTACTAGCAAGAATTAAAGCAGTGTGGAAAACCAAGCAAAGACACAGACTATCACTGCCAGAGATGATAACACTCACTATTTCCAGTGAGGGCAATGTGTATGAATCCAAGGCTAACTTGTACATGGTTCTAGTTACAAAGTAAATTACTAAATCATGGGGATGATATTTTAGTTAAATTTTTTTTCAAGAGGCTGGAGAGATGGCTCAGCAGTTAAGAACCCTCAAAGATCCTGAGTTCAATTCCCAGCAACCACATGGTGGCTCACAACCATCTGTAATGGGATCTGATCCCCCTTCTGCTGTGTCCAAAGTCAGCAACAAGTATACATAAAACAAATAAAAATAAATCTTTAAAAAAATCTTTTTCAAAAATAGGCAAAAAGACTTAATATCTTTTATCTCAAGTATTTTTATTTTGCCTCATTTAATTATTTAATTTTCAGAATAGTCTTAAAAGGTCATTATTACCTGTATCACAAATAAACTTGAGTCCCTGAAAATCTTAGAATCTGACTTTAAGGCTACTTAGATCAAAATCTGAGTCAAATCTAGATGTGTAAAATCTAAATTGGGGGACCACCTATACGTTGTAACTGACTGATAGTTTTCAACAACATCAGTGTTATGAAAGTCAGGGATACAGTGAGAACTGCCACTGTATGGGGAGACTAAGGAGATATAGCCATTAAATATAACATGAAACTGTCAGTCAGACAGGAAGTGAAAGGGAGGAAAACGGAGGGAGGGAGATATCACTGAGGAAACCGAGAGATTTAAATACATTTTGTAAAACATTCATTTTATTGACTCAATCTTAGCTCTTTCAGAAAGTGTACTGTGGCTTTACTGATAGTAGGGGACACTGGGTTAACTGGGTCTACTATTTTTTTATAATGGATTTGTTGATTTAAAATTATTTTTAAATAAGTATGAGAAAAAATACTAAATCCCAATGTTCTCCCTCAGTTGTACACTCTGTTTGGAAGAATTTGTTCTGTTGATATTGGGAGAGGAAGCTTTAAATAGAACAGGGAACTGAATAGAATGGCATTTGAAATGTGAAGGAAGAAACAAACTTCTTACAGTAAAAAGTCTATCATGTTATTGAAGGGGAAAAGCTTATTAATAGAAATTATATGAGACAGAAAAACAAGACTATGATCCCAGCCTTCTAGGAAATCCATGCATAGGGGATAAGATAGGTGATGTCTTAGCTTGGGCAGCAATGACAAGAATACTGTAGATAGGTAGCTTTTATACATTGGGAAATTTTTTTCTCACGGTTTTAAAAGCTAGAAGTCTTAGGACAACACAGTCAGGTTCCTGTGTAGATCCTCGGCTGGGTAGCAGAAGCTTCACATGGCAGCGTGGAGCAGGCTAACTCCTGGGCTGCCCTCTAGGAGGCCAGTCGCCCATTCCTGAGGGCTCCATGTGTGTAACGAATTACCTCTCAGACAATTCACCTGTATAGATCAGATTCGCAGAGTAAAATTCATTTGAATTGGGGGAATCACAGACTTTGATTTATCATATAGAAATGGTGAGATGACATTCTTTGCAGAGCTGTGGAGGAAAACAGTAATTCTATCTGGTCCATCACAAAGGACACATGAGCTGGCTCGAAGCTTCTTGTAACAGCTATCATCTGTTCAGTACAGACAAGATCTTATGTACCTTATTTCCCTTGAATATTCTCTTGCTTGTGATCATTCAGAAGACTTTTAATTTTACAGTAATAGATTTAATCACATCATGTGTTTATTCTCTGTACAATTTCCTCAGTTTGGATCCAGGAACATCAGTTTTGTCAAACACATTTTATCCCTCTTCCTTTATACTGACAATTTTTGTTACTTTTAGGCCTGTGATATTATAGCTGTCAGTTGTCCAGTACTGTGACAGGTTTTGCAGTAGTGAGGAGAGGAAGGTGTGTTTCCTAGTTTGGGATGGATGCTGGTGGTGAGTTTTATGTTTCTGGTAATAATTTGAGAATTTTAGAGCATTTCTCTTTCTTGGTAAATGGTTTTCATGTATGTATAACTGAAATATGGATCACTAATTAAAACTCCTTACATAAGGGATAAAGAGTAGTCACCAACACATCATTCAGGAGTGAAAGAAAAATGGATAAAAGAAGGTAATTGTGACTTAGTAGAATTTATAAAACACTTAATTATCAGGCACTTCGGCTTTCCTGGTTCTTGATAAATCCAAATGCCTTAGAAGACATTTTCCACCTTCTGACTGCTTGGAATTTCCTCTAGCACTCATACATTTCATTTCAGTTACCTCTTGAGTACTGTTCACATGACACAGTTGCAGAATTTTTAGCACAAGTCATTATTCTAGAAGCCCATAGTTGAGAAGAGAGGAAATGACAAGCTAGCAGAGATTCTATGAGTGCTCAGCACAAAATGGTGCTTGTTAGATGTCTGCCAGATAGAAGGACTATTGGGCCGTGGGGCATTTTGAGAAGGTGGCTTTGACTGTGCCTGGAATATGAATGAAATTTCTATAGTTTGGGGTTTATAATTTTAAAAAAATAAATCAGCATTTTTAACACTATAAAAAGTACATACTTCTTGCAGTGTCACAGCAAAGTCATATTTTTAGGATATGTATTTGGAGCTCTGCACAAACCAGTTCATTAAGACAGGCTGCCTGAGAATGGAAGCTAACACTGGAGGAGTATCTTCAGTGAAGCATGAGAGGTTGAAACCACATTAAAGTGAATTGCTTTCTTTATTAAGTAATTAAGTATCTTCTCTAAGTCTAGTTCATTCCAGAGCATAGGATGGTATATGTCGCCTTAAGGAACCTAGACAAAAACACTGGAAGGCAATAAAAGACCAGCGAAAAAATCAAGATGGGAGAATAGGAAGTCTGAGATTTCATTCCCCAACAGAGGAATATAACTGGATATACTGCCCAGTATACCCTTATGGGAACCCCAGAGGCCAGTTAAGAAGTTACAGTACACCATACAACCTAACCAAAAAGTCGTACTGAAATGAAGCAAGTACAAAGATCTCTTCCACTTTACCCATGATTACACTTTGTCAGGCTACCACAGCTCAATGCCAGGGTTTGGCGCACAGCTTTTCCAGGACAGAGGTAGAGAAGTGGAAACAGAACTCTGCTAGCAGGCTGATTTCTGTCTTTCCATACCCAAGTGCTTGGAAAGAACCAACATGGCCTGATGAGTAGGAACTGCTGAATCCAAACAGCAAGAGAGACAATGAGCTATATAGCACCAAAGAACCCATTGGGCTCTAGAGGCTGTGATCAGAAGAAGACACTCAACTCTCAGCTTTTCTGCTAGAGTTAGAAAGAAGAGTGATGTCTTTTAGTTCAATGGTCCAGCATTCAGTGAAAGCTGAAGAACTATGTTTGTCTCACTTATTTTGCAGTCTCAAAGGAAGCAAGCCTACTTTGGATGTTGTTGAGAACAAGAGAAACAAGGAGACCTAGTACTTTACAACCAGAGAATATTTAGAGATTATATCTTCCTGATTTAAAAAGCGTATCTTTTCATTCCAAAAGGCTAGTCACATAACTCAGAAGTTTATATCCTCTAAAGGAGATTTTTGGAGTCCCAAAATCTCTGTGCCCATTTATCCTTGAGAGTCTTCATTTTGGAAGCTAGTCTGGGAGAAGAAGCACTCCTATCAAGTGCACAAAGTTCATCAAAAGTTACAAAAATGCACAAAGAAACAGAAACGTGGCTTAACTAAAGAGCCAACTAAATCTATTAACAAGTCCTAAGGAAACAGAAGTACAGAGATTGACAAGAAAAAACAGCTGTCATAAAGATGCTTTATAAACTCAAGAAGATATTGCATGGGAAAATGAAAATATCAACTAAGATAAAACATATTTAAAAGAACCAAACAGATTTATAAGTGAATGTGATGGTTTGTAACTCGGCCCAGGAAGTGGCACTATTAGGTGTGGCTCTGTTGGAGTAGATGTGTCACTGTGGGTGTGGGCTTTAAGACCCTCACTCTAGCTACCTGGAAGTCAGTATTCTGCTAGCAGTCTTCAGATGAAGATATAGAACTCTCAGCTCCTCCTGCACCGTGTCTGCCCAGATGCTGCCATGCTCCCGCCTTGATAATGAACTGAACCTCTGAACCTATAAGCCAGCCCCAATTAACTATTGTCCTTTATAAGACTTGCCATGGTCATGGTGTCTGTTCACAGCAGTAAAACCCTAAGACAGTGACGGATATAATAAACACACTGAAAATTTTACTGTGGTGATTCCACAATAGATTCATGCTTCATCAAGCAAAGAAAGGGCTACAAATTTAAATCAGATGGTCTGAAATGATCTAGTAAGAAGAACTAAAAGAAAAAGAGCAACTAAAAAGAGTGGTAACATCTTAAATGACTTATGGAGTACCCTCAAACTGTCCAATATGTGCATTATGGAAGTTCCAGACAGAGAAGAGGAAATGAGGTGGACATTTGCTTAAAGAAGTCATTAGCATGCTAGTAAATGGCTCAGTTGGTAGAGAACTTGCTGTGTAAGCATGGGGACATGAGTTCAGAGCCCTAGCACCCATGTAAAAGGCAGCTGCAGTGGTGCATGTATTTACAGAGGCAGAAGTCATCATTAGGCCTGTTAGCCAGTTGGTCTAGCTAATTAATAAGCCACAGCTTCAATGAGAGACTCTGTTTCAAATATAAGGTGAAGAGACTGAATAAGTGGAGTCCTCATACCTTACTAAGAAGCTGCTTTTATCAGAAGACAGAAGCTATTACAGAAAACCGTAACTGATCAAAATACAGACAGTGATGGTCAAGTGCCCAGACCCACACAAAGCATTTATAATATAACTTCTACACCTAAATCTCATGGAACATCAAGGAAGAGGGAGCAGAAAGATTATAAGAGCCAGTGAGCTGGAATGACTGCTGAAAGACAGTATCTTTTAGACATGACAGGGTTATTGCATCTGTGAGAATATCAACAAAGATAAAACATATTTAAGAGAATGAACCATATTTAGAAGAATGTTGGCATATTTTTTAGCTATTTTATTGGGTTGTTATATCTACCATCCTTACAACCCTCCAATATTAGGTAGGAGAAAAAGGTTAGAGGGGAAAGAGAGTATAGACCTCTATAGACTACTTCCTGCTGATAGGGGGCATAGACCTCTTTAGACTATTTTCTGCTGATTAGGGGCATACGGTTCCTAGGGGCAAGTCCAGTCTTCATAGTTAGAATATCCAACAACCTAGGATTAGCAAACAATCCAGCAAACACAACAGCAGGAACTAGTAGGAACCAGCAGCAGGGGGAGCAGCCACTGCCACAGGCCCTCTCAGGGCTCTCTCATTTATATCCTCTCCAGAGTACCCAGAATTAATCTATCTGCTGAAAACACACCCTTGCTAGTGCAAGAGGCAAATCATAATCACCTGCTGTGAAGCCGCTTTTTATCCCACACCTAGGATTAAAACAAAAACATACATAACTGAGTTTTTTAAGAAACCAAAATTCTCACTGCAAAGAATATAATAAATGCAGTGAAATTTTTACTGTAGCAGTTCCACAACAGATTCCATAGCTCCCTCAAGCAAAGAAAGAGGTACAAATTTAAACCAGGGGCTTAACTAGACATTCCTTAAAAGAAGGTATATTAAAATAGACAACAGGTATGTGAAGAGATTATTTAAATCACCTATCCCCAAGGAAATCCACATCAAAACCACAATGATATGTTACATCACACTGTTAAGATAGCCACAATTGCTTTTTTTGATTGTTTGGTTTTTTTGTTTTTGGGGTTTTTTTTGTTTGGTTTGTTTTTTGGTTTTTGGTTTTGTTTTGTTTTGTTTTGTTTTTTGAGACAGGGTTTCTCTGTGTAGCCTTGGCTGTCCTGGAACTCACTCTGTAGACCAGGCTGGCCTCAAACTCAGAAATCCACCTGCCTCTGCCTCCCAAGTGCTGGGATTAAAGGCGTGCGCCACCACTGCCCGGCTTCTGCTTTTCTTATATTGGACTATAATTTATGGAGTGCAGTGTGATATATATAAAAACACCAATACATGTATAAAACACAGATTAGACAAAATTAATTAATATATTTATCATTTGATACAACTTTTTGTGATAAGGCTTAAAATACGTTCTTTTAGAACTTTTAAAGTACTAACTCTATTAAGTATTGTCATCAAGCAGAAGGACAGGAACTGAGAGGCTCAATAGTCTAATGAGCAGGCTGATGTAGAGAAGTGGGTCACAGAGCTACATACATGCAGATTCATGACCTGGACTTGATCTCTTAAGTTCTTGTCCAATACTTCTATAAACTGAGTTGTGTTCTTATTTTATTGAGTATACAAATGAAACAGCAAAATTTTGTGACTTTGATTTCATCTTCAATATTGTCACTTGAGTAGGATATAGTAAAGAATTATTTAATTAAAATATTTATAATTTTTTGATGGTTTGTTGTGTTTTTAAATGCATTAAATATTTTATTAGCAGTCTTGTTTCTGATTAATAGTGACCTGTTCTTTTGAAATGTTCAGAAAATGTGATAAATTATATGTATGTATTTTCATGAGCTAAAGATGTTGTTAATTGAAAAGTGATGTACAAAGCTTAAATAATTGATATAATACTGTTGAACCAAAGAAGTTGTTGGGCTTTTCAGGTGACAGGAGAGCCCTGGATTCAAACAAAGGGAACCTAAGTGCAGTCTTGGATCAGAGGGCTGTTCTTCACGTAACCGTGTGTAGGCTCGTCCAGGCGCCTGCTCGATTTCCATTATAGCATCAAGGCCTGGGACTCTCTGGCTGCCACATTGTTTTCTTTATCCTGAGCAACCAGAACAAGGGCTCCATAGTTAATTACATGGGTGCAGAAACTTCATCAATGAAGGGAATTGTACTCTTCTTCCTGATGCCAATTGCATCTTGTTTCCGTCTCTCTTCACCATGTGGCACTTGCTTGGATTGTCTCATACGCCTTCCCTTTCCTTCATCAAAACATAAGCTCAGTTTATGTTCACCAAGCTATGTGTCTTATTGGAAGGGAATTGCAGAACTAGAGGAAAAAACCATCACAGCTTCTTGTCTGGTTCAGTTCATTTGTTGTAGAAAGATGGCAATGATGTCAAAAGGTAGATAGGAGATATGTGAGGTAAGAGTTTTCACTAGAGTTTCACAACTCGTCACTAGTGAAACTGGGATGCAAATTTATCTTTAACATGCTGAAGGGACATATATCGTCCTGGATTTATATATCTGCAAAGATAATGCTTAAGAAATAAATGATGGTGCCATAAGTGAAGGTTCTTGGTGCCAAGCCTGACAACCTGAATTCAATCCCTGGGACCTATGTGGTAAAAGAAGAGAACTGACTCTTTCAGCTTGTCCCCGACCTCCACACGTACTCTGTGGTATGTGCGACTCCTCTCCCCATATACATGTATACACATACAAATGATTGTAATAAGTTTTAAAAGTAAATGTAAAAATGAAATTTGTGAATTTATACATTATATTTATGTGTACTTAATACTTTTATATTAAAAATATATATATTGCAAGATTAGTTGCCAGCAGACTTGTACTAGGCTAGTGTTGTAGCTTACTGTTTATGAGGCCCCAGCACACACACACACACACAATTAGACAAGAAGTCTTCAGGAAAGCATGAAGACCAATAAATACGAAAAGTCTTTAGTACTTACATTTTTTTAAATATGTAACTTAAAGCAAAAATGTCCACATTGTCTTACAGGGTTTGTGCTGCACATGGCTTTGTGCATATCATCCTACATGATATAAAGATTCAGGAAGAATCTACATTTCTACACTTTATTTTTATGTACATGAGTGTTTTTCGTACATGCATGTCTCTGTGTCACATGAATACAGTACCTACAGAGGCCAAAAGAGGGTATGGAATCTGCTGGGACTGAAGTTACAGACAGTTCGGAGCCACTATGTGGTTGCTGGGAATTGAACCCAGGTCCTCTGGAAGAGCAGCCAGTGCTTAATATCTGAACCATCTCTCCAGCACCATTATTCTACATTTTACAAAAAGCTGCATAGTATCAATTTAGAGTATATATTAAAAAGTTAGGATTGTGTATAGTAGTAACTTTAGAGCAACCGTGAGCAAGTTAACTTAGAACTCAATAGATAAACTGAAATTGACTTCTAAAACATCCAAAAATTCAACAGAAAGGAGAACTAAAGAGTAAAGTAGAAGAAAAACAAAACAGTAATGAAACAGTGGACCTAAACCTGAACGATGGGCCAAAGTAACAATAACGATATAAATGAATGTTTACCTTGTTATAGGGCAAAAACTGCTGAAACAGATAAAAAGGAGGGGCCAGTTATTATCTACATGAGATATATTTGAAGTATAAAGAAATATACTTTATATAAACATAAGCTGGCTATGGTGGTACACACCTTTAATTCAAGCTCTTGGGAGGTAGAGGCAGGTGGATCTCTGAGACCAAGCATAGGCCAATCTGATCAAAGCAGTTCTTCAATTGTCTAGCAATTCGGGGTTGTGTCAAGTTGACAATAAAACCTAACCAGCACACGGTCAGAAAAATAGGTGATCCAAACACCCAGATGGGAAATAGGTAATGTCAGGGTATCATGTGGTAGGATGTTGCTGCCCTGGCTGTAGGGAGACTACTACAACTCAAAGTGAGAGGCCATCAGCAGTGTCAGGGTAGCTCAGTTGCCCTCTAGCTAGCACATCTGGGAATAGAAGACTTGGTAGCTACTATCCAGAAGGAAGTAAAACAAAGAACCTAGGAAGGTTAATAGTTACACAAAGGCCCATGTGTATACATGTTCAAGAAGTGCAGAGGTGAGAGAAACAGAAGACTAAGACTAAAAGAAAGACCAGGAGAATAAAACAGGCTGGGAAAGTAAAATGGAATGGAGAAGAGGGTAATACACGGGAGTCTGCTGCGGAGTATGTGTGGAAATGGGAACCCTGTAATTACGTAGTCTCAGCCTGCCCTCCTGAAGCATACAGCCCAGCCTAATGGTGCTCATGTGGAGACACAGCAAGGCAGAAAGCAATAGACCTTGTTTTTCTCATAAGTGAAAGATAAATAGCAAGAGCAGACATCAGAGTGCTCATGCACACAGCTAAGTTCCTATTTCTCAGCCCTTCCTGTTCCACTTGGGGTTTTATGAGATGGTGAGAATGGACTAAACATTCTTTATGCTTGGCCTCTCCTCTAGCTCAGCTCATTCTCACCTGTGAAAGCACTCTGTTTGGAGAGAAAATCAGCAGCTTTGGGTCTCATTAACACCTCTGACTGCTGCAATTGAAAGTCTTACCATAGCTGTGCTCTAGCGTTCCTGTTCCTTGAAAGACAATTTGCTTTCTCTTAAATCTTGGCAACAGAGTTTAACAGATCCCTGTATTTAAAACAAAAAATGAAACGTGCTTTAAGTTGGAAGACTTTTTTCTTTTTTTTTTATTAATTGGTTATTTTATTTATTTACATTTCAAATGTTGTCCCCCATCACAGTCTCCCCTCCGCAAAACACCACCTCCCCCCTCCCCTTTCCCTCTATGAGGGTGCTCACCCACCCACCCACTCCTGCCTCACCCCTCTAGCATCCCCCTATGCTGGGCCATCAAGCCTCCACAGGACCCAGGGCCTCCCCTCCCATTGAGGCCAGATAAGGCAGTCCTCTGCTACATATGTAGCTGGAGCCATAAACCCATCCATGTATACTCTTTGGTTGGTGGTTTAGTCCCTGGGAGCTGGGGGGAGGGGAGGAGTTAGTTGATATTGTTCTTCCTATGGAGTTGCAATCCCCTTCAGCTCCTTCAGTCCTTCCCCTAATTCTTTCATTGGGGTCCCCGGGCTCAGTTCAGTGGTTGTTGTGAGTATTTGCATTTGTCTTAGTCAGATGCTGGTGGAGCCTAAGAAAACAGCCAGAGGAAGATTGTTTAAAATGTGCACCTATATTGCTACATCCCAGCAATCCCACTCCTAGCTATTTATCCAAGAAAAACTAAAGCATTTCTCTACAAACACTTATTCAAGAATGATCCTAGCAGTCTTATCCATAAATAAGTAAATGTGCTAAACAACATATATATCTATCACAGGTAAATTTATAAGCAGATTAGGATAGATCTGTGGACTTACCAATAAAAAGGAGTGAAATAATGATATACATAAACACATGGATGAATTATTCTAAATTCCTGAAAACATTGGGTTTAGAAAGCCAGATTCAAAAGCCTACCTACTGGAGAACTATTACAGTCTACATCTACAACAGTTTCATTATCCTGTAAATTCTCCCTGTGAAGCCAGTGTCACCTATTTCTCCCTGGCCTTTGGCAATCACTATCTGCTCTATGTCTTTCTGACATACATTTTTTTTTTCAAAAATGAAGGATTAAGAGCCAAATTGACTCTCCTTCTTTCCAGGATTCATCAGTAGGGGCCAGTTAGATACTAGTGAAGGTGACATCATATCCTTGGTATCAAGCTCAGTCTCTGACTTGTGAAGAAGACTTATACGGAAGTGACATGCTGTTACTGTGCACTAATGTGAATTCCTGTCTTGACCAATAATGACAAGGTACCTTCACTACTACCCTGAATGTCAATGAAGGCCAATGAAATACCTGGGCATCCTCCCTCATCTGACAGCAATGAGATGGCAATTCTTGACCCACTTCCAGCATAGTGTCAGGAAGATGCTTTCTAAAATACAAGATTTAAAGAGGACCCCAAACCTTATAATACACCAAATTTCCAAAGTACAATGAAAAAGATAGTTGATAGATGCTGCATTTTTCACCCAAAGATCTTAAGGCAACCACCATAAAAAAAAAAAACTTAATCATACAACTACTAATATGTGTAAGCAAATGAAAGTGGTTTTAGCAAAGAAATACATAACTGAAGAATAAAAAGAAATACTACAACTAGTACTCACACTGAATAGAATTTCAAAGTCAGTGTATAGGCTTAACAATAAAATATAGAACATGAACTTTAAAATAGAACAACTCAATACTATTCAATTTGAAGAACAGAGAAAATACCTTAAAAAATGAACCAATTCTCAAGGACTGATAAGTACTTCAAGAAATAATAACAGAGACCGAAATTATTAAAAGATATAAATGTATAGGTTCCAGAAACTGAGCAAACCATACTCAGAATGAACAAATAATTAAGTGATGAATATAAGTTCTCACACATCAGTAATTATATTAAATATAAGTGGTTTATTTTTTTTCCAAAATAAGAGCAACCAAAATATCCTTTAATGAGAAATTGTTAAGCTTTGGTATATCCATTGTGTGGTATTCGATAAACACTAGTGAGCTACTCATATGCACAGCCTCTTCGTATCCTGTTGAATCAAACACCAATCTCAAATGGCCACATACTGAATTATTCCATTATACAACACTCTGAAAACCAACAAAATTTTCCATAAAAATGAAAATACGTTATTAGTTTCTAGATGAAAATGAAAAGAAAGCATTATTACTTGTTACAGAGTGGTGTTTTAAGATAATTTGGTATGTTCATTGTGCTCATAGTTACAAAAAAATCCTAGATTCTATATTGTATTATATAAACTAACCATTGGGAGCAAACAAGATGAAAGGTAGGTAAGGAAAGAGAGAGAGAGAGAGAGAGAGAGAGAGAGAGAGAGAGAGAGAGAAGGTAGGAAGGAATGAAGGACCATGTCTTTGTTTGTCTTCCTATTTTATAATTACTTGAAAATAAAGAATAGAAGGTTAGAGACATAATCTCCAGAGTAAAGAGCTTACATAACATTTATGAGGCCCACAACAATGCAAGATGAAATTAAGAATAAAGAGATAAATTCATTCAGGCTATGCCAGCTAGAATTCATCTTTCTTCTTGTTTCTTAACACACTGTTCTTTCAGTTTCCTGCCTTGCTGTTCTTCATTGTTTTAGGAGTTGTCTTGAGGCTTTATTAGATATGCTAGCCTATAGAGGTCAGCATTCCATATAGCATGCATAAATGTATTCCTTATTGTACCTCATTTCTCTTCTAACAATTCTGTTATATCAAGTAAACTGTAGTGTTTTGTGTTTTTTTTTTTTTTTACTATGACATAAGCTTTTTGCCATTTACAGGCTATTGTAGGTATATCTTTAGATATCAGCTAGAAATTAAGTTATTTGAAAATACTTGATTCTTAAATGGAACATGAGAGAAGATACTTCCCGAGAAGTTCATCACACCCTTTGAAAAGTAATAGAATTAAGATTCTAAATTCAGGACCTCTGCCTGGGGCAATGTGGCCCAGGCTGGGAGAGAGCCTGCAATGATCACCAGTCTCGCTTGATGGGCCCAGATGAGGAGCAATCCCAAGATAACCACCAGAGTAGCTAGCATCAAGCAGTGCCAGGCAGGCATTCCACACCCAAGATGACCCCTGCTTGATGCCAAACTTCATGGACAGGGCATAGCACTCCTGAGGTCATTCCTGAGATGACCCCAGACACCCAGAGACCCCTAAGTGCCGCTAAGTAAGTGGTAGAGAAATAGAAGAGAAAGAGAAAAATGTGGGCACAATAGGAGAGGCAGAACTGGAGACTCGAAGGTAGTGAGGAACAGCCTGATGGGAGTAGCTGGTGATGCCATCTAAGATCATGTGACATCCTGGCCTGTGCTGCCACTGAGAGCCATGTCTAGGCCTGTGGCCCTACAGCAGCCACCAAAGGCCAGGCAGATATCCAGGTCTGGACTGCTGCCTGGGGCCATATTGATGTCGGAGGGCTATGCAGAATTGGCCCCACCCCTTTCCTGGGCATTCTTTAAGAACTGGTTCTGAGGGCTTTGAGAGCAGGATTGCTAACCCTACCCCTCACCAGCTGTAGTACTTGGGGGAGAACCTCCACAACCTCCCCTCCCCCACACACACACACATGTCACCCAGAAAGCACAGCAGAGCTGACCTTGTTTGTAGGAGTTGCAAGTGAGCTGACCCTGAGGGAGAGCTGGCCCTGTCATTCATCTCCTGTGCAGTGGCATGGACTAGGGAGAAATGCCCTCTCTTCTCCCTCGACCCTCATCATCTATCTGCAGCTGGCAGGAGAACTGGCCCTGCCCCTCACCAGGTGTAGTACCTTATCTAGAGCTGACCCTGGCAGCCAGGGTGCAGGCAAGACAACCTCATAAGGGAGTGAGCATGAGAGAGCTGGCTCTGCCACCTGTCTTCTTAGCAGTGACATGGGTGAGAGAGAGATGCCCTCACCTGTCACCCCTTGCCACCTGCAGCAGGCAGGGGAGCAGTTCCTGCATCTCTCCTGGGCAGCACAGTAGAACTGGCCTTGGTTGTGGGATTGCAGTTGAGCCAGCCACAAAGATGTGAGTGTAGGAGAGGCTAGCCCTCCTCTTGACTGCTGTGCAGTGGCATGAGCAAGGAAGAGATGCCCTTCCCCTTTGCCCTCGCCACCTGCAGCAGGTAGGAGAGCTGAGCCCAGGGCTATGAGTACAAGAGAGCTGCTGGTCCTGTCCCTCATCACCTGCTGCAGCACTCAGGAAAGCAGGTCTTGCACCTGGCCAGGGCAGCACGGCAGAGCTGAGCCTGCTGGCAGGAGCACAAGTGAGCCAGCCCCTCTGGCAGGAGCATGGGAGAGCTTAACCAGCCCCTCACTGCTGCAGCACTCCAGAGAGCAGGCCCTGTACCTCACCTAAGCAGCATAGTGGAGCTGGCCCTGATAGTGTGGACATAAATGAGCTGTCCTTGAGGGCATGAGAACTGGAGAGAAGGCTCTGCCCCTTGCTAGCTATGGCATTGGAATAACCTGTCCAGGGCAGATCTGGAGATCTTGCCTTGGTGAAGTAGTGAGCTGGAGGGCTGACCAGCTCAGATTACTCTCAGCCCAGATCCAGGGCTTTGAGTTGGCCCACTCCAACATCTGCTTTATAGTCGAACTCCTGGAGTGCATGAAGGGGCCAGTCCTGCAGATCCAACACTTGCAGGAACTCCATGATACAGAGCAACAACATGATATCTGAGAAAAGTCTTGGTAAGGATCCAGTATTGATAGCATAGCAGAAGCCAGAGGCCTCAAAACAGACCAGTGACTCATTGTAATGAACATTTGAAAGTAAAGACGTGGGAAAAGGGTAAAATGTAGGACACACTCTGATACACTACAACTGCCACAACGACATTTTGTTTTCTTTGGGAGAGTTGCAAAGGTAGAGGGCAGGTTCCAGGGGATAGGGAATGAGTGGGATTGGAGTACATGATGTGAAGCTCACAAAGAACCAGTAAAAAGTTTTTTTAAAAAAAAAAAAGATTGTGAATTCAAAACTACCTAGGTTCAGATTTCAACTCTGTGGTTAGCTACCTTCAAAGTCTTAACAAATTACTTCTTTCTTCTAAAACATTTAAAATGACAACAGGTGATAGTACTAGTTGGATTGTTGACTCAAAAGACTATTATTAAGCACCAATAGTCTACAAGAAAGTTTATTCTATATTCTAGGTACCAAGTGGTACCAAATGCATTTTTCTAATCTTCATAGAGTATTTTTTAGGTAAGAAAGAGTGCCATTCAGTGAGGCAAAGGTGCGGAGGTGAAAGCTGGTCTGAGAACAGCGCCTGAGAAAGAAAAATGGTCTCGAGAAGTTCAGTGCATCAAAGAGTTTTTGAGGCTCAATACTTACATACAAGAATTAGATAGGGAGTCACTTGCAGCAGGTGGGGTACATGGGAAACAGAGCATGTTCGACTTTGTAGACTAAGTTAAGGATTTTTGAACTTTAATCATAGATACAGTAAGATGCAGGTGAAAATGTTGCGACAGATAAGTATCACTTATTTATACTGAAGTGAATTAGAAGGTTCAAGAGACCCACTAGATGATTATTTCAGTCGTCCCAGTGAAGGGGGAAATGGTCACTTTGTCTGTGAAGGCAGGTGGCATCTACAAAAAAAGGGGTCAAAAATATGTAGCTTCCAACAATGATTCTTTAACAAAATAATTAATACTACCAACTCAAATTCTTAGTTTTAGCAACTGATGAATTTAAGAAGACATGTATTAAAAATTGTTCCTACTTACTATGATATGAAGTTGATGTTGATTAGGAACCACTCAGAATTTTGGATAACGATATTTGTTTTGACTTAGTAAACAAATAATATTCCTAAAAGAAAGACTTTAAGATGTGTACTTGATAAGGATTTTTAATTGGATATGTAGGATGAGGAGGGAGCTCAGGTTTCTGGATTTTGCACCTAGGAGGCTAGTAATGCTATTTTTGAAGAGCTGTAGACAATTAACAGCTGCAGACAGAGAGAATTAATTAGTCTTCCTCAGAGATGAGCCCCCAGTTGGTTATCCAGTACCAAGTGGTCAGCCCTAAAAACCATACGTATGAGCAACACTAAACAGACTCAGTAGGTTGCATTTATGTTTATTCATTTATGCATATAATAATAGGTAAAGAAAATAGGACATGAATATGAGAGATGAAAGCTAAAGAATTAGTGGGAGGAGAAGGATGCAGAAATTAATTATATTTCAATTAAAAATAAAATAGTTAAATAAACTAAAACTTAAACAATGGAAGAAAGCCTAGTTGTTGCCAGAAGAGCCTTTTGTAGTTAAAGATTATTTTCTGTTTACAAGAGCTTCAGTGACTGAGCAGAAGGGACAGTATTTGTTGTAAATGCTGAAGAATCTCTCGTTTATATGCTAGGAAGCCAGGTGTTTCACAGTCACAGATACTCACCATGCGTGGTGGCATACACACTCTTTCACACTGCCTACCATATCTTATGAGCTAGCCCCAGTGGCTCCTGGTTTACAAATGCCATAGGTTATATACCAAAAAGATAACAAACATTGCTTTAGCCAAATATACTTCAGTGTGGTTTGGGTGGCTGTATTGATTCAGAACCTTAATCCTTGTGTTCACAGGAATCCACTAATGAGAGGTATAGAAAAAAGGCATAGCAAAGGTATATACAACTGAGGTGGGTGTGATGGTTTGTATGTGCTCAGCCCAAAGAGTGGCACTGTTAGGAGGTGTGGTCTTGTTGAAGTAGGTGTGTCACTGTGGGTGTGGGCTATAAGACCCTCATCCTAGCAGCCTGGAAGCCAGTCTTCCACCAGCCGCCTTCAGATGAAGATGTAGAACTCTCAGTTCTGCTTGCACCATGCCTGCCTAGATGCTGTCATGCTCCCACCTTGATGATAATAGACTGAACCTCTGAACCTGTAAGTTAGCCACAATTAAATGTTGTCTACAAGTTGCCTCTGTCATGATGTCTGTTCACAGCAGTAAAACCCTAAGAAAATGGGTAAACAACCTTATCAGAGGGAACCAAGATACAAAACAGTCACAGTAAAATGGTGTTTAAGGTGAAACAGCCAACTCTTAATTCAGGAAGCAGGGTGTGGGAATAATTAATTTTTCTGTTGTGCCAGTGGAAAAAGACTCAAAGCTATTGGGTCTCTAGGTGGAGGTTTTAAGAAGTCTGAACTCAATGTGTCCGGAGGGTATCGTGACTTCTGAGGGTTGGGGGCTGGACAAAAGCTAATATGTGCTATAGTTGAACAGTACTGAGAACAAGATGGCATCCCTCTATAGAATAGAACCATCTGGAGGATGAAGGAATTGAAAACTGTCATGTAAGAAACACAGTGAAACTGAGGCCGTGTAAGGAGACCTGTTCTGAATCCTGAATAATCCTGAAAGGGAAACTCTGTTCCGATTATCACAAATGAGGGGAGAGACCAATGATAGCCAGATCAGCAGGGCAGTCTCTAGAATTGTCTGAAATGAGGCTGGTTGGTGAACACTCTGTGGCTGGGATAGTAGTCTGTTACAAAGAACTCTGTTATTTAGGAGGATAAGCTATAGGAACCAAAAGACTGAGACTCACTTTCTCAGATCTTCTTAGAGTGGGATTTAAGAATCCATACTAGCAGTTATTGTCGTCCTGATTAGTCCCTTTTATTTTAATTTATTTTCTCATATATTACATCCCAATCACACTTTTCCCTCTCCCTTCTCCCACCTCTCCCTTCCCCATCCACTACTCTCTTTCCCAGAAAAGGGAAGGCCTCCCAGGGATATCAACCAAACATAGCATATCAAGTTGCAATAAGACTAGGCACCTCCTTGCATATTAAGGCTAGACGAGGCAACCCTGTAGAAGGAAAAGAATCCCCAAAACAGACAGAAGTGTCAGAAACATCCCCTGCTCCCTCTGTTGGGTGTCCCAAAAAACACCAAGTTATACAACTGTAACATATATATGGGGGCAAGCAGATCCCTGGTGGTCTTTCAGTCTCAGTAAACCCCTGGGCCCAGGATAGTTGATTCTGTGGGTTTTCCTGTGATGTACTTGACCCTTCTGGCTACTACAATCCTTCTTCCACTTCCGCAGGGTTCACTGAGTTCTTCCTAATGTTTGGCTGTGGGTCTCTGCATCTGTTTCTGACAGTGACTGGAAGGAGCCTCTCTGATGGTGATTATGCCAGGCTCTCCTGATTATGAGACTATAGCAGAATAACATTAGAAATCATTTTATTTGCTTTTTTTAGTTTTTGCCAGCATGTTTGGTTCTATCCTAGGTCTCTGGAGCATCTGGCCTCTGGTTTCTGGTTATCTAGGCAGTGTCAGGGGTGGACTCCCTCTTCTGGCATGGGTCTCAACCTGGACCAGTCATTGGTTGGCCATGCCCACCACTTCTGTGCCAACTTTACCCCCAGCACATCTTGCTAATAGGACAAATTGTAGCTTAAAGATTTTGTGATTGGGCTGGTGTCCCAGTCTCTCCACCAGAAGTCTTGCCTGTATATAGGAGATGACCAGTTCAAGCTCTGGATCCTCCCATTACTAGGAGTCTTAGCTAGGGTCACCCTAATAGAGTCCTGGGACTTTCCATCGGACTAGGTTTCTACCATGCCCTGAATCACCTCCCAGCCCAATTCCAATTGACTGTCATAGTACTTTTTCCCTTTATCCTCCCTCAACCTGATCCTTCATGTTCCTGTCCCCACCTGCTCCTAGTCTACCCACAACATATCTATTCTATTTCCCCTTCCCTGGGAGATTTGTGCATTCCCCTTCAAGCTTCCTCTTTACTTAACGTCTCTAAATCTCTGGATTGTAGCATGATTTTCCTTTACTTTACAGTTAATATCCAATAATTATACAGTTGCAAGTGAGAATGTACCATGTTTATCTTTCTGTGTCTGGGTTACCTCACTCAGGATGATTATTTCTAGTTCTATCCAGTTGCCTGCAAATTTCATGATGTTATTTTTTTAAAAAAAAAAAAAAACAGCTGGGTAATACTCCATTGTGTAAATGTACCACTTTTTTTTTAATCCACACTTTGGTTGAGGGACATCTAGATTGTTTCCAGTTTCTGGCTATTATGAATAAAATTGCTATAAACGCAGTGGAGAAAGTGTCTTCTGTGGTAGAATGGAACATCTTTTATATATATGACCAGGTGTGTATAGCTGAGTCTTGAGGTAGATCCATTCCCAATTTTTTGATAAACCACCATAATGATTTCCAATCTGGCTGTACAAGATTGCACTCACACCAGCAATGGAGGAGTGTTCCCCCTTACTCCACATCCTCTCCAACATGAGTGTCACTTGTGTTATTGATCTTAGACATTGACAAGTGTAAAATGGAATCTTAGCCTCGCTTTGATTTATATTTCACTGATCACTTAAAGATGCTGAACTTCCTTTTAAGTTTCCTCTGTTGAGAATGTTTTGTTATGTGTCTTGTTTTTCATTAATTTATCCAATTTACATCCCAATTTCATCCCCCCTCCTAATACCCCCTCACACAGATCCCCTCATTCTCCCCTCCCCTTCTCCTCTTAAAAGGGGGACCCCCTAAGTATCACTTCCCTTACCCCTGACTCATCAAGTCACTGCAGGACTAGGCATATCCTCTTTCACAGAGGCCAGATAAGGCAACCTAGTTAGGAGATCAGATCCTTAGGCAGGCAACAGATTCAGAGAGAGCCCCCACTTCAGTTTTGGGGGGACTGATATTAAAACCAAGCTGAGTTTCTGCGCCTCATTTTTAATTTGATTATATGGTTTTTTGATGTCTAGTTTCTTGAGCTCTTTATGTATTTTGGAAATTAGCCCTCTGTCAGATGTAAAGTTGATGAATTTTTTTTTCCATTCTGTAGGCCACCGTTTCGTTCTATTAGTGATGTCTTTTGCCTTACAGAAGCTTTTCAGTTTCATGAGGTCACATTTATTAATTGTTGATCCTAGTGCCTGCACTCCTGGTGTTTTGTTCAGGAAGTTGTCTCCTGTTCTGATGCATTCAGGGCTATTCCCTCCCTCTCTCTTCTGTTAGGTTCAGTGTATCTGGTTTTATGTTGAGGTTGTTCATCCACTTGGACTTGATTTTTGTGCAGGGTGATAATAAATACGGATCTAAGTTAGACCAGCACCTTGTTCTGGAGATGCTTTGGGGTTTTTTGCATTGTATAATTCTGGCTTTATAAAAAAACGAGGTATCCTTAAGTATGTGGATTTACATCAGGGTCTTCAGATTCCATTGATCAACCTATCTGCTTTTATGCCAATACTGTGCAGTTTTTACTACTATTGACCTGTAGTAGAGATTGAAATCAGGGATGGTAATACCTCTGGAAGTTCTTTATTATACAGGTCCTGTTAGCTGGGAGGCCAATTTAAATTCTTCAGCAGAACTATATCCCTTCTTTGGAGCAAAAGGCCTCCTGGGGAAAGTATGAGTCTGGGGTGGTACTTCTTCAGGCGCTGTATATTGGCCTGTAGTGATTCAGTGGATTTGTTTCACTTCTTTAGATCCACAGAGATGCCAAAGGTGCAAGCCATTTTTTGTGGGTACTAGCCACCCTGAGTTCTTCCAGGCTGAAGGTCCTGGCAGCTCCAACCTTGGTGTGGTATCTAATTGTAGGGCACCTCACTATGGCCCACCTGGGACTGGATGCAGACCGAGGGGCAATGCAGTTTGCCTGCCAGCCCTTACACTTATGGATCTTGCATGCTGGCTGGTTGAACCAAGTGTCTACTTGCTGCTGTCAATTCTTGTGGAAGTGGGGCTTCCAGATCATGTGATTCTAGCTGGGCACCATGGTTGCCTCCTGTACAGAGAACAGCTGAGCAGAAAGGCGGCTTGGGGGATTTTTAATGGCTACTTCTATTTCCTTAGGGGTTATAGGTCTATTTAAATTGTTTATCTGATCTTGATTTAATTTTGGTAAATGGTATCTATCATGAAAATTATCCATTTCTTTTTAGATTTTCCAATTGTTTTGGAGTGTAGGTTTTTGAAGTATGACTTAATGATTCTTTGAATTCCCTTGATGTCTATTGATATGTTCCTCTTTTGTTTCTGGTTTTGGGTATTCTCTCTTTGCCTTTTAGTTAGTTTGGATAAGGGTTTGCCTATTTGTTGATTTTCTCAAAGACCCAACTTTTTTTTCATTAACTTTTTTTATATTGCTCTCTTTGTTTCTATTTTATTGATTTCACCCCTGAGATTGATTATATCATGCCTACTCTTCCTCTTGGGTGTATTTTCTTCCTTTTGTTCTAGAGCTTTCAGGTTGCTGTTAGGTCTCTAGTATGAGATTTCTCGAATTTCTTTATGAGGGCATTTAGTGTTATGAACTTTTCTCTCAGCACTGCTTTCATTGTGTCCCATGAGTTTGGATATGATGTGCATTCATTTTCATTGAATTCTAGGAAGTCTTTAATTTCTTTCTATATTTTTTTCTTGACCCATTGGTCATTAAATAAAGAATTGTTCAATTTCTGTGAGTTTGTAGGCTTTCTGTTGTTTCTATAGTTGTTAAAGTGCAGCTGTAATTCATTGTGGTCTGATAAGATATAGAGTGTTATTTCAATTTCCTTTTATCTATTGAGCCTTGCTTTGTGACTGAGTATACGGTCAGTTTTGGAGAAGGTTCCATGAGGTGCTGAGAAGGTATATTCTTTTGTGTTTGGGTGCAATGTTCTGTAGATGTCTGCTAGGTCTATTGAGTCATAATGTCCATTAGTTCCATAGTTTCTGTCTAGATGACCTGTTCATTGGTGAGTCAGGTATTGATGTCTCCCACTATTAATGTGTGGGGTTCCGTGTATGATTTAAGCTTTAATAATATTTATTTCACAAATTTGTGTTTCCTGGCATATGGGGAATAGATGTTCAGGATTGATACATCATCTTGGTGGATTTTTCATTTGATGAGTATGAAGTGTTTTTCCCTATCTCTTTTGATTAATTTTGGTTGGAAATCTATTTTGCTGGATATTAAAATGACTACACCAGCTTGTTTCTTGGGTTCATTTGCTTGGATTTTTTTTCCCAATCTTTTATGCTGAGGTAATGACTATCTTTGATGTTGAGATGTGTTTCTTGTATGCAGCAGAAGGATGGATCCTGTTTTCACATCCATTCTATTAACCTGTGTCTTGGGGATTGGAGTTCGTCAATATTAAGAGGCCTTAATGACTAGTGATTGTTAATTTCTATTTTGTTGGTGGTAAGTGTGTGTGTGTGTGTCTGTGTGTGTGTGTGTGTGTCTTTTGGTTTTGTGGTGTGACATTATTTCTTGTGTTTTCATGGGTGTAGTTAACCTCCTGGGGTTAGAGTTTTCCTTCTATTATCTTCTTTAGTGCTGGATTTGTGGACAGATATTATTTAAATTTGACTTTGTCATGGAATATCTTGTTGTCTCCATCTGTGGTGACTGAAAGTTTTGCTGGGTATAGTAGTCTCGACTGGAATCTGTGGCCTCTTAGAGTGTGAAAGTTATCTGTCCAGGCCCTTCCCCCACTTCTCCCAATCTGCTGGGTCTCTAATAAAGCAGGGGGTTTCCACCCCAGGCTGGTCTCTGATAGATCAGGAAATCTCTATCCAGTTTGGGGCTGGGTTATGGCAACTAGGAAGGTGGGAGACTGTACTTCTAGAATGGAAGGTCTAATTAGTTTCTAGATCCTTGGGAAATTTTCTCCTTTGCACCTTGGTTTCCACAAAAACAAAATTGACAAGGGTTTAGTGGTGGTGGGTTTTGTTTTGTTTTGTTTGGGGGGTGATTTGGTTTTTGTTTTGGTTTTCCATGTCAGGATTTCTCTGTGTAGCCTTGGAATTCCTTCTGTAGATCAGGCTAGCCTTACACTCAGAGATCCACCTGCCTCTGCCTCCCAAGTGCTGGCATTAAAGGCATGTGCCACAACTGCCTGACTTTGTGATTTTTTTTCTATACCTAAGCTTATGTGAAATTACAACAGACTTTAAGATCAAATAATATTGAGTGGAAGAGTATACTTTGCAATAAGAATATGTGTATGATTCTACCAGAGAACTTTCAGATCTGATAAGAACTTTAAGAAGTTAGATACAAAATCAGCAACAGTTAGCTTTCCTATCTGACAACAATAAACATGCTCAGAACAAAATCAGGAAAACAACCCCATGCACAGTAGCTTTCAAAAGACTTTGGAATAAGTCTAACAAGGAAGTCAAAGACTTATACTTTCATGAACATTTTAAAGTGCTGAGGAAATTGAAGATGAAAGTAGAATTTGGAAAGACTTCTCATACTTTTGAATCAGCAAAATTGTTATTGTGAAAATGGCTGTATTAACAGAAGCCATCTATAAATCCAGTATAATCTTCCATCAAAATTCTAATGAGTTTCTTCACAGAAATAGTAAAAAATCCTAAAATTCATATGAAAGCACAGAAGACCCAGAAACAGCTGAGGAATGATAAGCAACAGGGAACAATGCTAGAGGTATCACGGACATGATCAAGGTGACCAAAAGAAAGAGCACTGACATAAAGACTGCCACAGCGGGCCAGGGACATGGGTCCACAGGGAGAAGCACTTGCCACCCAGCCTGATGACCTCAGCTCTGCCCGGAACCCATGTGAAAGGCCACATATTATATGAGCATCTATAATTGCTACATTTTTACCAAAAGATGGGAGGCCAAAAGAGGAGAGACCCTGCCTCAAACAAGATAGTAGAGAAGAACCAACTCCTGAAAGTCGTCTTCTGATCTCCACACATGTGCCAGGGCGCACACACTACTGTATTCACACTCATCACATCCATACACAATAAGTCAGTTTTTTTAATTTTTAAAAGACACATAAATCAATGGAATTAAAAAAAACAAGTTATAAACCCACACAAGACAGGACCACCTGATTTTGGACAGATGTGAAAACACATTGGACAAAAGACGCCTCTTCCACAAATGATGGTGGGAAATTTGGAATAGCTACATGGAGAGGAATTAAACTAGAGCTCTTTCTCCTCTGCACAAAATCAGCTCGGAATTAAACTAGAGCTCTTTCTCCTCTGCACAAAAATCAGCTCAGAATTGATCAAAAACTAAATGTAAAACCTGAAACTCTGCAACTACTAGGGAAACACTAAAAGAGAAATAGGAAAGGACTTTCTCAAAGGGATTCCAGTTGCTTAGGATGTAAAACCCAAAATTAACAAGTGGGATTACATTAAATTTAAAAGTTTCTGCACAGTACAGGAGACAGTAGTGAACAAATAAAAACAAACAAAAAGACCCTACAGAAAGGGAGAAAAATTGTTAGCTCTACTGCTATATAAAGAATTCCAAATAGAAACTCGAAAGAAGGAAGGAAGGAAGGAAGGAAGGAAGGAAGGAAGGAAGGAAGGAAGGAAGGAAGGAAGGAAGGAAGGAAGGAAGGAAGGAAAAAGAAGGAAAGAAAGAAAGAAAGAAAGAAAGAAAGAAAGAAAGAAAGAAAGAAAGAAAGAAAGAAAGAAAGAATCCAGTTAAAATCTTGGCTAATGAAATGGATACATCTCAAAAGATGACCAATAAACATGAAAACATGTTTAATAACCTTAACCAAAGGGAAATTCAACTTAAGATTTCATTCAGAATGGCTGACTTTAAGAAAATAAGTGGCAGATGCCTTCAAGGATGAGATGGGCCTTATACCATGTTAGTCGGCTCTTTCCCCAGAGAAGACCTGCTGTTATGCAGCAAGGAGGAGTAGTCAGCTGTAAGCCAAGCAGGTAACCTTTCTGCCCACAACAGACCACCCACCGCAAAGGGGGTTATGCTTCACACCTGTGTAATACAGATGTTCAGTAAGCAGGGCCCTGGGCAGGCATGTTTTAAGGCAGAGAGATTTCAGCATTACCCTTGGCCCAGCTATTCTGTAGGAAGTGAATTCAAATTAAAGTATTGGTCACAAGCAGATAGCAGGTCTCTGTAATTGTGTACCTCAGCTATTAAAGGTATCCCAAGAGAACAAGCTGCTTACGTGTTACTTCTACTTCACATACAAGTGAAGCTGTGTGCTATTTTGAATAGTTGTCTTCAGCAGTATGTGTACCTTTTCTATAGAGTTCTGCTTGTTTTTCTTGGTAGCAAAACTTGGTTTTGATGACTTTATAAAGAGTTATCTTGTGCCATCGAACCTAAGCCTCTCTTTACCTTACTTCTGGCAATTTGATACTTCTTCCAGCTGAAATCCTGTTTTCTATTGAAACACTGCCATAAATTGGAACCGAGAGAACAGACTTATTCAGAGGGTGGAAAAATATCTTTGGTCATTTGAATAAAATGACTTAACCAAATGTTACACAGAGAACATTGCTGTTATCTTAGGGTTCCTATTGCTGTGATGAAGCTCGATGAACAAAAACTAACTTGGTAAAGAAAGGATTTATTTAATTTGGCTTACACTTCCAGTAATAGTCATCACTGAGGGAACTCAGGGCAAGAAGTCAGGCAGAGGCCATGGAGAATTGCTGCTTACTGGCTTGTTCTCATGGCTGGTTCATCCTGCTTTCTTATACACCCAAGGATTATCTTCAGAGAGCACCACCCACAATGGGTAGGACCCTCCCAAATCAATTATTAATTTAAAAAATGACCCACCGTTCTGCCCACAGGCCAATCTGGTAGAGACCCTTTCTCTACTGAGGTTCCCTCTTCCAAAATGACTTCAGGTTGTGTTGAGTTAACATAAAAGTAGCCAACATAATTCTCATCAGTAAAGGGGCCAACCCAAAGGAGAAAAATAGAGATGTGGGGGTGGGGGATACAGGCAAAAAATGCAAGGTTGGTTGAATTGAAGTTAAAGCTGTTGACACTCAGAAAATAGCCAATCATGTTTTTGTTTGTCTTTGTTTTGTTTTTTTAAAGGTCATATACTGAAGTTCTTTTAGTAGAGACTGGCCTGAAGTTCCAGAGTCTGTCCCACCAACCCTCAGGAGGGAGGGAGGGAGGGAGGGAGGCGGCCTTCTCAACCCTCAAAAGGGAGGGAGGCTACCTTCTTGTGTTTATATTAGGAAACCCAGGCAAAAATTGTATTTGTAAATATCAGAGCTGTCAGCTTAGGTTTGGGGTTTTGGGTTTTTGTTTGTTTGTTTGTTTGTTTTTTTGGTCTTTTTTGTTGTTTTTGTTTTTTGGGGGGGGGTTGTTTGTTTTGGAGTTTGGGGTTTTTTTGAGCCAGATGAGGAAACATTGGGTCCCAAACCACATTTACAGCTTCTGGACAATGAAGTTACCATATTTCAGCTAGTTTTACCACAACAGCCATTTAATATTGGCTTTTTCTGTAGCCAACAATAAAGCTCTTGTGGAATCTTGTGTTTTAAGAGATATCAATGAAGCAATGTTTGGCTCATGACTAATTTTCACTTCTGTCCTCCGGAGACAAAGTTTCTCCAAAATCTTCAATAAAGAAATGCCTGATACAGAGGAGGAGTGAAAGCATATCGTGGGCTTTAGAATAGAGCAGACCAGGTTCAAGGCCCCAGTCTTCTGTTAAATAACTGAAATTTGGGTGCATTACTTTAAATCTCTGAACTTTGATTCTTTAATATGTAAAACTTACATGAAATGGATGTTACAGAATAATGCTTAAATTGAAAACTCCAGTAAGCATTACTTTTATCTCCCCCTGTGTGTTAGTTACTCTCTTGTTATTGTCACCAAATGCCCATGTAGACACAGCCCTCATAAGGAAACAAGCAAATGCATGAAAACTCAAGGCCAAGCAGAGCACTCCTTTGTCCCCTACCACCATGTGTTTAGTAAGTGAGATGAGCAACTCATTAAGCAAGGGCTATTAATCTTATATCTCAGAATTCTTTTTCCTCCTGATTATTGACTGCATTCTTTTTTTTTTTTTTTTTTTGATACTTTATTTACATTTCCAATGTTTCCCCTTTTCTAGGTCTCCTCTTTGGGAACTCCCTATCCCTTCCCCCCTCCCCGCCTCTATGAGGGTATTCCACCTCCCGCCCACCCACTCCCTTATTCCCACCTTGACATTCCCCTTTACTGGGGGCTCTAACACCCTCAGGCCCAAGGGCCTCTCCTCCCCCTGATGGCCAACAAGGCCCTCCTCTGCCATATATGTGGTCCGAACCATGGGTCCCTCGATGTGTATTCTTTGTTTGGTGGTCCAGACTCTAGGAGGACCGGGGGATCAGGCCAGTTGACACTGTTGCTTCCTCCACGGGGCTGCAAACTCCCTCAGGTCCTTCAGTCCCTTTTCCCACTCCTCCATCTGGGACCTCACTCTCAGTCCAGCAGTTACTGTAAAGTGAAACTTGGGCATTCCGAACTTTTGGGCTAATATCCACTTATCAGTGAGTACATACCATGTTCGTTCTTTTGTGACTGAGTTACCTCGCTCAGGATGATATTTTCAAGTTCCATCCATTTGCCTGCAAATTTCATTAAGTCATTGTTTTTAATAG
>CM052706.1:62536337-62551707 GCA_028551405.1 Uromys caudimaculatus
GAAAATCTGGAGGAAATGGACAATTTTCTAGACAGGTATCAAATACCAAAGTTAAGTCAGGATCAGATAAACCATCTAAACAGTCCCATAATGCCTAAAGAAATAGAGGCAGTCATTAAAAGTCTCCCAACCAAAAAGAGCACAGGACCAGATGGGTTCACTGCAGAATTCTATCAGACCTTCAAAGAAGACCTAATACCAATACTCTTCAATCTATTCCACAAAATAGAAACAGAAGGAACACTACCCAATTCCTTCTATGAGGCCACAATCACACTGATACCAAAACCTCACAAAGACCCAACTTCAGACCAGTTTCCCTTATGAATATCAATGCAAAAATACTCAATAAAATTCTCACAAACCGAATCCAAGAACACATCAAAACGATCATTCATCATGATCAAGTAGGCTTCATCCCAGGGATGCAGGGATGGTTCAATACCCAGAAATCCATCAGTGTAATCCACTACATAAACAGACTCAAAGAAAAAAACCACATGGTCATTTCATTAGATGCTGAAAAAGCATTTG
Source organism: Uromys caudimaculatus (assembly GCA_028551405.1). Classification (NCBI taxonomy): domain Eukaryota; kingdom Metazoa; phylum Chordata; class Mammalia; order Rodentia; family Muridae; genus Uromys; species Uromys caudimaculatus. The sequence goes on from CM052706.1 coordinate 62,536,872, forward strand.
ACAAAATTCAACATCCCTTCATGATAAAAGTCCTGGAAAGATCAGGAATTCAAGACCCATATCTAAACATAGTAAAAGCAATATACAGCAAACCAATAGCCAACATCAAACTAAATGGAGAGAAACTTGAAGCAATCCCAGTAAAATCAGGGACTAGACAAGGCTGCCCTCTCTCTCCCTATCTATATAGTGTTTTAAAGAGGTAGTTTTAGATGCCCTGAATGCCTGAGGTCTTACCTGCTATGAATGCATCCAAGTATGTGTCCTTCCCCAGCCCTCACAGAAAAAAATTTTTTTTAGTTTTCATTCTTTTTATTAGGGCTTTTACTTTTTTACATTCCAGTCTTTGCCCCACTCCCCATTCACCCCCCCTCACAGTTCCTCATCTCATCCCCCATACCCCCTGTCTCCAAGAGAATGCTCTCCTACTCCCCCCCACCAGGCTGCCTCATCCCTTGGGCCTCAAGTCTCTCAAGGGTTAGGCTGGTCTTCTCCCACTGAGGCCAGACCAGGCAGTCCCCTCTGCTGTATATGTGTCAGGGACCTCGGACCAACTCATGTATGTTGCCTGGCTGGTGGCTCAGTGTCTGAGAGATGTCAGGGGTTAGTTGAGACTGCTGGTCTTGCTATGGGGTTGCCCTCTTCTTCAGCTTCTTCCAACCTTTCCCTAATTCAAGCACAGGAGCCCCGACTTCAGTTCCAATGGTTGGGCTTAAGTATCTGTCTCAGTCAGCTGCTTGTTGGGCCTCTCAGAGGACAGCCATGCTAGGCTCCTGTCTGTAAGCACACCGCAGCATCAGTAATAGTGTCAGGCCTTGGGGCCTCCCATTGAGATGAATCCCAAGTTAGGCTGGTCACTGGACCGCCTTTCCCTCAGTCTCTTCTCCATTTTAGTCCCTGCAATTCTTTTAGAATTCTGGGTCAGAGTTTTTGACTGTGGGATGGCAACCCCATCCCTCCTCTTGGTGCTCTTATCTTTCTACTGGAGGTGGACTCTACAAGTTCCCTCCCCACTGTTGGGCATTTCATCTAAGGTCCCTCCCTCTGAGTCCTGAGCAGCTCTCACCTCTCAGGCCTTTGGTAATTTCTAGAGGACTCCCACTCCCTGAAGTTGCCTGTTTCCATTCACTCTGCTGGCCCTCGGGGTTTCTCTCCTGTACCCCCCCTTACCTGATCATGTACCCCTTTCCCCCTCCCCCTCTCCTCTCCCACCAAGTCCCTCCCTCCCTCTGCTTCCCATGATTGTTTTCTTCTCCCTCCCAAGTGAGATTGAAGTATCCTCACTTGGGCCCATCTGCTTGTTAACCCTCTTGAGTTCTGTGGATTATATCCTAGGTATTCTGTACTTTTTTGGCTAATATCCACTTATTACCTCACAGAAAATTTTAAACCCATTATTAAGGACCTGGGGACACCAGACAGTCATACAGAAATACGATGAGTCATTAAAACTCTTTTCCCAGGCAGGAGAGCTGGCTCTGCCTCTTTCCAGTGCAGCACTTGGGTGAGATAGCCAGGGCAGTGCTGGAGAGCTGGCATTGGTAGTGTGGGAGTGGAGAGAGATGACCTGATGGCTTGAATGGGAGAGCTGGCCACGCCCTCTCCTAAGCAAAGCAGGAGAGCTGGCCCTAGTGGCACTGGCTACAGAGTGCTACCATGGCTAACCAGCTCAGGTACCACCCAGGCCCAGATCTAAGGCTTTGCGTTGGACTACTACCCCATCTGCTGGGGTAATAAAGATCCAAAGCTGCAGGATCTCCATGACACAGGCCAACAACAGGATATCCAAGAGAATTCCTGATGAGGATCCAGTCTTGATAATACAGCAGAAGCCAGAGGCCTTGAATCAGACCAGTGACTCATTGCAACGAACATTTGCAAGGGAAGATGTTTAGATAAAAGGGTCCACTGTGTGACAACTGCAGCTTCCACCATGAGATTTTGTTTTGTTTATTTATTTAATTTATTTTATTTCTTTTACTTTTGGTGGGGAGGTTACAAGGGTGACAGAAGGATACAAAGATACAGGGAGATGAGTGGGATCGGGGCACATGATGTGAAATTCACAAAGGGTCAATAAACAGTTTTTAAAAATCTTTTGCCAAATCAGTGACACTTGAACTTCTAGGATCCTCTGTCTCCTGGGCACCATGTTACATACTTCAGGTTTGAAGATTACAGAGTTCTGCACAGTGAATCAAACCCTGACTAAGACAGTTAGAATTAACCAGTAGGGAAAAACTGGAGCTCTTCCTAATCAAGCTTAGCAAAGCCTGTCAAACAGATCTTGTCAAAACAGACTTTTTACTGGATCCAGGCTATAATATACTGATTAACATACCTGGACATGAATCTTTAGTATAAAAAAAAAAAAATCTAGCCACTACAAAAGAAAAAGAAAATCTCCTTGTAGAAACTGTAGTGTCTCACAATGTATTCAAAGGTACACCCTTTTGCCCACACTTCTTTACTTGCAAATGTAGCTGGTGAGGTGTAGGACCAGCTCTCCACTCTCATGACCCCAGGATGGTGGGGGCGTGCATCTCTCCCTCACCTATACCACCTTACAGCTCTCCCAGACTCACATCCTCAGGGCTGGCTCACTTGCACCTCCCACTAGGTGCAGGCCTCTCTCTGCAGCTGTGGAGGGCGGGGCCAGCTGTCCTAGAATTCCCAGGGGATGGGAAGGGCTAGCTCTGAACAGCCTTTAGACATCAACTTGGCCCCAGGTGGCAGCTCAGACCAAAGACTTCTGCCTGGCCTTTGGTTGTAACAGATCACCTGCTGCTGCAGAGCACAGATCCAGACCTGGCCCTCAGTGGGAGCACCGGGCCAGGACCTCACCATGGCCTTAGGTAGCATCGCTGGCTACTCACATCAGTCTCTTCTTCACTATCTCCAGTTTGACCTCTCTTCATTGTGCTTGCACTGCTCTGCCTCTCTTTCATCTGTCCACCATTTACTTGCTCATCTTAGTGGCCCCAGGGCCCTCTGAGTATCTGGGATTGGCTCAGGAATCATATGCCTTGCAGCACTGGACAGGGATCATTGCAGGCTTGCTCTTCACCTGAGCCCTATGGCTCCAGACTGGGAGTCCCTTCTCAGGATTGCTCTCCCAGCTGAGGCCACACTGTGGTTGGCTGGGGGGTCATGTCCAAGAGTACTATGTTGAAAAGAAGTCTCCAGTATAAAATATAGAGAAATCAGAGCAAGCAGAGGTTATGCAAGATATAAAAGGAAATCTTCTTTAAAATCAATTTTTCTTTAAAACCCTGCAGTTTCACAAAATTAAATATATAATTAATTTAATGAAAATCATCGTGGGGGAGCTGGGAAGACGCCTGGTTTAAATCAGGAAAGCACTTGCCCCACAAGCGTGAGGGCCGAAAATATCAAAGCATGAATCGCCAAAACCCACATAAAAAGCCAGGTGCAGTGACATAGACCTATAATCCCACCATCTGCAAGATGGGGAAGCTGAGACTCCAGTGAGAGACCCTGGCTCAAACAAAAGATAGAAGGTGCCTGAGGGGCGACACAATGTGACTCTGTGTTTTAGAAAAAGAACTTTTTGCCATTTTGTAATAAGAAATGCAAATGTTGTCCTACTAGAGATATTTAAATTAAGTCTTCTTAAGAAAAACCAAAAAAAAAAAAAAAAAAAAAAAAGAATCCATTCTCACATGAAACAGTGTTAAGAGTAAATAAACTTAGTGCATACAAAATTTTAATGCAGTTCTGTGCCAACCCCTGTGATAGCATTTTGTGTGCACTACCTTAGCCCTTTCAGGAACCTATAATGTAGGCATGTCATTATCCTATTTTATAGATAAAAGTTAGAATTTAGAAAAAAATAATGTTCCCAATATCATATGACTAATAAAGGCAAAGGTGGCATTTGACTGGCCACCGAGCCTCAGAGCCAACACACTTGAACGTCTCATTGCCTCAGGTAGAATTTCAGAAATTATTTATGATTCTAAAACTTTGACATCTCTGTCCAATTTTCATGGTTTCACTGAAGCATAGTCACTGTTTCTTATTTCTAGGTTTATGTTCCAGATGAAAATAATGCTGTTTTGGGAAGAAATACAAATAAACAAGTTTTTGAAGGCTTGACGACTGGACTTCTCAGAGCCGGTGCTGTGGTTTTTAGCTGTCTGATTGCCAACCGACCAGATGGAAACAGCCGGCCAGCTACACCAAAAATATCAACACAGGAAATGAAAAACAAACCCTCACAAGGTGATGCTTTTAACAGTCGAGTGCAAGATCTTATCAGGTAAAATCACTACACTTCTTAAAATGTTTTTTTTTTTAAGATATTAAAATAATTAGAACCTAACACTCTCCAGATAGCTGTAGTTTTTGCAGTATTGTCCATAAATTTTTGGTAGAATCTATACCATCATTTGTAGAAGGAAGGAAAAGCAACATAAAGCTCAGCTGCCACTCTCAGATGTGCTGCCAGAGTCCTCCAGCTTCTCAATAGCAACATGTTGCTCCTCAGAGGATCTGAGCACCCCTCTCTCTCAGCCACAGTCTCAGTTCAGACTTAATATAACAAGCGTTGCCATTTATGGAGCACTTGTTACAGGTAAGACTTGGAGTCTTTGCAGCCCTGTAGGTGCACAGCTTCTCATTTAAACTAGAGGAGGAAATTGTTCAGGGAGGTTAAGTGCTTTGGCCAAGGTTATATAATGAGTTAAGAAGTAGAGTGGAAAGCAGAGACTGGAGCTCACATCTCCTTAGACTCTCAACATCTGTGCACTTTCTCCACACAGATGTGGCAGTTTCTGACACCTGTTCAGGCCTGCCTTGCTTCCTTCAAGGTCTCCTTTGCTCCAGGGAAATTTACTCCTACTTTAGCATCTGAACTTTTTTTTCCCCTTGTGAATCTTGAATCAGGTAGAACGTTTAATTTCCCAGCAGGGTTCCATCTGGTGTTAATCAGTTACTGTTGCACCACTCAGCAAGCCTTCTGTGGTCTGCACTGATCTTTGGATTCCAAATCCATGCAATTTGTTGCCCTATGAAACTTACAGGTAGGTTAATAAAGAAAGAAAATGCCCTCCTCTGCATTGGTTTCTTTCACAGCTCATAAATCCCTCTGGCTTCTTGTGCTGCTTTGAGAAGAGTCGTTTCATTCAGTATCTTTCCCTCACTCCCCCTTTCATCTCCCTGCCCTCTTTTGCAAGCATATTTATTGCTGAAGAGCACCAGGCCCTTTGGGTCCACAACCATTTATCTTAGAGCACTTGACTTTTACCCTCCCTGCCCTTTCTCTCAGTTGCTTGATCCCATTCAATTTCCTCATGTCCTTTTGGTCATTGTAGAACTTAGCCATCCCCGCTGATGAATGTCATTGTGTTCCAGCGTTCTCCCTTAGGGATGTTGTGAGCCCCTCCTTTGGCTGTGGTGAGACAGTCCAGCCTAATGCTTTAGTACAATTCTAGTCCACCTTCTAGGAGAAAATGCATGTATTTTCACATGTATTACTAAGTTACCAAATCCTTTTTTTTTTTTTTTTTTTAATTTTTTACCACTGTAACTGTCTTCAGACACACCAGAAGAGGGCATCAGATCACATTACAGATGGTTGTGAGACACCATGTGATTGCTGGGAATTGAACTCAGGACCTTTGGAAGAGCAGTCAGTGCCCTTAACCACTGAGCCATCTCTCCAGCCCCCTGCTAAATCCTTCTTAAAGGAAGAAGTTATTGCAGGGGTGGGGGGCATAGCAGTACTTTTCTGTCATGGGAGATAATGGGTGTAGCTTTGAAAAGATGATTAACAAGCACAGTACTTGAGAACAAACCCCTTGGAATATTATTTTCTTAAAGATATGCATTATAACACTGACTTGCTAAGCCTGGGGTAGGACTTGTTCTGAATCATCTCAGTGATGATTTTATGGAACCTGCTCACTTTGCCCTTGAGGTGTCTTACAGAGCACACAGAGCATAAGTATTCATTTCCAAATTTGTTGTTTTTTCTTTTAACCTTCCCAAATATTAACTGACAGGAGACCATACTTTATCTCTGCCGCATCATGGGCAGTGTTGTCAGTTGTAAAGTTAAGTGGTAAGGTGTCCTTGAAGTCTCTGGAGCAGTTGTCTGATTTGGCCCAGAGATGGATCTTGAACAGAGCCAGAACAAACCCTGACATAGATCTCTTTCTTCTTACCTAGCACAAAACAGGCATGAGTATATCTTTTCCATTTTTTAAATATATCAACATACACAAAAACAGTATTGTAGATACTATGCTCTAACAGCTGGTAAGGATTTTTCTGTTTTAATCTCAGATTTTGGATTTTTTTTCTTATTGTAAACAAAACAAATGACACAGCTAGAATTACCTCCTCACCTTTGTCCTTTTTCCCTATTCTCTCTTTTCTAAGACCTACATCATTATCTTAGAGTGAACAGACATCATTCCTTCCTGTTCTTTTTGTCTGTGTGAGCATGCGTGAATATCCATAAACAATATATTGTACTTTAAATTTGTATGACTTAAGTTATGTAAATGCTCTGATAGTATTTGCCAATTACTAGTTGATACAATGAAATTCAACATGTTTTAATGTTATTAATTTTAGCTGTTCTACAATTCTGCTCTATAAATAAGCCCATAATATTTATTTACCTGTTCCCATTGGAAACTGATTACTCTTTTCACTATTCACTAAAAAAAATGGAACCAATACTTTAATAGACATGTTCTTTGTTTGTATCATTTTCAAGGTCATGTTCTTACAGGAGGAATTGTGAATGTTAAAATAAATGAATGTTCATCTTTACCAGATAATACCACATTGTTCTCCCTAGTAACTATATAATTTTTCTATTTCTATCATCAAAAAATAAAAGTTCCCATTTTCCATATCTGTGCTTTTATAATTCTCATAGCCATAAAATAGTGTTTTGTTGTTGTTGTTGTTTTTGTTTTTTCGAGACAGGGTTTCTCTGTGTAGCCCTGCCTGTCCTGAAACTCACTCTGTACACCAGGTTGGCCTCAAACTCAGAAATCCCCCTGCCTCTGCTTCCAGAGTGCTGGGATTAAAGGCGTGTGTCACCACTGCCTGGCTGGTAAGTGGCTATTGTCTTCATTTACATTGTACTTTTTATTAGTGAAGTAGAACATCGATCACCATTATTTCTATCAATCAGAATTTGGTTGTAGAAAACAGAAACCACTGTAACAAATTTAAATTGAAAAGATTTAATGTAGAAAATTAGGTGCCTACAAAATTATCTATGTTTGGTCTCCAGGAACTCCCAAAACAGTAATGTGAGCTGTAGAGCTATTCTATCTGTAGCCATCAAGGACTACTAGCTCTTTAAAAATTAAGAATTATGCTAGAGAAAGGGACTGAGGAGATCACTCAGTGAGTGAGAGTGCTGGTTGTGAAACTAAGTTCAAATGCCCAGCACCTGTGTAAAAGCTGAGTGTACCTGTTACAGGCCTGTAAGCCCAGCGTTAAAGGCAGAGACAGCTGAATCCTGGGTGCTCACTGACCAGGTAGTATGCTTCAGGTTCAGTGAGAGACCCTGTCTGAAAAATAGGGGAAAAACCGTAAGAGTTTAAAATACATTGATGTAATGGATTATGCACTGGAGACTGAATTTAAATCATATTTACCTATGGATAGTATACTGGACAGTACACAAGCCTACATTCCCAATTTTCCTTAGTTCTAACAATTAGTAAAAAGGAGCGAGGGGAAGGAGAACAACTTTTAACCAATGTGAAGCCATTGTTTAGGGTGGCAGGCCTGTTTGTTAGGAGCGAGGCAAAGCTACTCACTTCTTCTTTCTCCCATTCCCCCCCAACTGTGCTGGGGCTTAATAGCATAGACATATATATAATCCAGACTCTCCAGAGGCAGAAAAGTGGTGAGCTGAAGGTCAACTTATGCTATACTACAAAATATCATCTCAAAAGAAAAGAAAAATATCTCCAACTGTGTGTATTTACTTCCATTTACCTAAGCAAGTCTTATTTCATGACTTGGGAAAATCTGTGTGCTCCAGAACTGGTATGCCTTTCAGATACAATGGCATTTTTCTTATTCTTTGTGTTAAATACTCATTGTTTTAGAGTTCTATTTTAGTATGCCACAGACAGTTTCTTACGTTTACTGTTGGAAGAGTCTGTTGTGTTCCGGCTTTGAGAGGTGTTTTTTTCTTGAACCGTAGTAAAGATGCTGTTCTGTTGTCTTCTGACTCCATCATTTCCTATAAGAAATCGGCTGCTTGTGTCATTTCACCTGTAAATAATGTGTCCCGTTTTTGTCATTCCTCTCAAGACTTTGTCTTTGACTTTCTGCAACTGACAGTCTGTTTAAATGTAGATCTTTTGTGCTTGCCCTGCCCACGGTTAGTTGAACTCCTTGAATCTATATAAATTGATGTTTTTATGAATAAACAAAAATCTATCAAAAAGGTACCTCTACAAAGAAATTTTTAACTATAGATGACTTTAATTGTAAGTTCTGTGAAACATTTCAGAGGGAAAAAATGCTACCAATCACACAAATTCTTTCTCAGAGAAGAGGAAAGAATACTTTGATTTATGATACCAATAGAAACTCTAATAACAAGTCTGACAAAAATATTCTAAGTCCCACATCAATATCTCTTTGATAAATGTAGTGTAGAAATCCCTGACAAATGTTAGCATAGTTAAATCCAGCAACATATTAAAGGATGGTCAAGTGTGGTTTATTCTAGAAATAGAACACTATTTTAATTTTTGTAACCCATATTAATTGATTGCCAAAGATAATAAAAGGTCAAAGATTGTACCTTTCTGTCAAGCGAAAATATTAACTTGCTACAGTTTCATGGATGGCAGCAAAAGAGAGAAGAGTCCGTAGGTTAGAGAAAAAAAATTATTGTCCTTAGAGTTTGATTTGGTTTTGCCCAAGTGTCACAAGAACAGAGGATCAAACCAAGGAGATGTTGTACATGAAGTGAGTTTGTGACTCCCAATCCCTCTGTCTTTCCACCACGAGTTTCCCCTCCTAAGTTCATGTGCTTCTTTGTTTAATCTATGGAATCTATTTAATGCTACCGTATGTAGGATACACAGGGCGTAGGAGCATAGGTACTGTTGTAGTAAAAATTTAATCTGAATTGGGGGTTTCTACTCTGCCTTTGATCATTCAGTTCCCAGATAAAAGACACACAACTTTTATATTTATAATAAGCCTTTAATGCACTAGAGCTGGACAGATATCAACCCTCTAAGCTATTATGTGTACTTCCCTGTCAATAACCCCGAGTTATAACTTGCCATGTTCCATCTGGGCTGCTCTTAACTCCCATTGGCCAGCTCTCATGGCTGTGTTTTCATGGTTCACTTACCTCATCTTTCCTCTCTCCACCTACCAATCCCCCCTCCCTCCTCATGATCTCTCCTCAGACCCCAAGTTTGGAAACCCAAACCCCTCCATCTCTCTTCTGCCCAACTATAGGCTGTAGACACATTTATTCGCCAAGCAGGGATGACTACACAAGCATCACTTGTGTAGTGCAGATTTTCTCATCCCTGGGAATGACCAGGCTTGGGGAACAGTATTTAGCATTACAATACATAGCAAAAGACAAATCTCAACTAGGTAGCCCTCATTGGCCTTATCCCTGAAGAAAACTGACTTTACTTCCCTCAGCAGCCATCAGTTGCCAATAGCTCCTCAGCTAGCGGTGGGATTGAATCAGCCTTTTCCCCCACCATGTTGGGATTTTGGCTGGCAGGATTCCATGCAGATGTTGTGCATGTTGTTATAGCTTTGAGTTCATGGGTGCAATATTTTGTCATGTCTAGCAAACACTGTTTTGCTACAGATGATCTTTCAACCCCCTCTTCTGCAGTGATTCCTAAGCCTTGCAGTGGGTAGAAGAATGGTATTGATGCCTCATTTAGAACATGGTCTCTTATTCTCTACATATGGCACTAATTGTGGGTCCCTATATTAATCACCATCTACTACAAAAAGAAGCTTCTGCAATGAGGACTGTTATGTGGATTAATCTCTGGGTATAAAAATAAGAATTTAGGAGGCAATTTATTTCTATGTCCATTTAGCAGAATACTAGGATTGGGTTCTGCCCTAGAGCTATGACCTCACCAAACCCAGGGGCCTAGTAAATACTTCCAGGCATGAGTTCTGGCTTTTAGAGAGGACTTTAAATAAGGAAAGTGGTTGGTTAGTCTCCTAACACTTGCACACTATTGCACCAGTTGGCATATATTGTCAGGCCAGTTGTTAGTGTACCTCATAGGGTTTACAACTGGGTAAGAGTGTTACTTTTCTCCCCCAGTGGCATGCATAGAACCTTCCAGTACTAAGAAAGCTAGTCACTAGGGATGACTTCATTTCTCCAAGTCCTATGACTGTGACTCATGTATGTGGTGTCATTATAGATTTCTTTTTTTTTTCCTTGTCTATAGTCCTGTCTAGTATAACACATTGAGTTTACTTGCTATATCTCTTTAGTGTTCTTTAATTTGAAATTGTTTTCATTCTTAGTCTCTGTCTTTCATGTACCCACAATTTTCATTGAGGATACAAGTTATAGTTTGTCCTCATGATTCAATTAAGATTATGTATCCTTCTATTTTTACAACTAAGAGTCCTAATGTTATTTATGTTCTTAATGGTGATTTTATTTTAGTGGAGAACCTACAGTTGGCATTAGAAATTTAAAGTGTTAACAAGAGTGTTTGGGTAGCATGTTTATGTGGGCAGTCCTGTATAAAGTCAGTGGACCAGAAAACACAACAGAGACACACGACGGTGGGAGGGGGCTGTTGGGAGAGAAGGATCAAAAATTGTGAGGTTGTCAGGTGGACCGTAGTGTGTGTGTGTGTGTGTGTGTGTGTGTGTGTGTGTGTGCGCGCGCGCGTGCACGTGTATTGTCAAAGAATAAATTATTTCTTGAAAGTATATCTGGGAAGCATCATTTTGTCTTCTAAGTCCCTATGTTGTGGTGAATTTGATCCCCTAGTTCTTAAGAAAGTACTACTTGTTAAGACTGTAGAGATCATCACACATTTTTTCTCCTATTGTCAGATTCTTCAAAACAAGAAAAATGTTGAGAGTATAGCTGATTGTTTAGTACTAAATCTAAAGACAGTGATACTTAAATTGTTTTATTCAAACCTATATTCTGTCTGTATGTTGAGGGATCCAAGCCTGGATTTGCTAAGATTTATCATAGAAAATGAAGACATTGCCACCTGTGCAGATTGAGACATACTGTTCTCTCTCTCTAGCTATGTGGTGAACATGGGTCTGATTGACAGACTGCATAGCTGCTTCCTCTCAGTGCAAGGCCCAGTGTATGAGAATCCCAAAATGGCCACATTTCTGCAGCATGCCGCAGGATTCCTACGTGGGATGTGTATGCTATGCTTTGCTGTCACGGGAAGGTAAGACTCGCAGGTTAGAGCATCTCTTAAGTTTTGCCAGTCTGAATTTCACTGCTGTGTGGTAGTCACTTGGCCTCCTTCCCTTGTCATTGGTTTTCCACATTGAGATGTGGATTACATTTTTCTTTGAGGGTGAGATGGATGTTCCTGCCAGAGTCAATCTGTTTTGTTTTGTTTACTGGTATCATAAAGACCTGAATACATCCAGTTCCTCTTCTACTGAAATCCAGAGGTGTCTGGGGGTTCTGGGACAGTCAGCGAGCCAATGACGAAATACACCAAACCAAATCAGGCCATTAGCCCAGAATAGCACAGCCTTGCCATGGTATTGTTAATCTCCTAGATGTTTATTTTCTCTACTTTTCCTTCTTCCAGAGTACCAATGCAAAGGAGTCATCCAACAACAGTAGCTCTCTGAAGGCTCTTGTAGCTCATGGGTGTGGCTAAAGCAAACTGCCAGGCACTACTATGGACCTGAGCACCACCCTGTAAGGTATCCTCAGAAATAATTGTCAGGCCAACAGGATGGTCCAGTGATTAAAATTCACACAAGCCTGAAGGCCTGACTTTGTGATCCCCACAGCTCAGGGTTGAAAGAGAATTCCCAAAACTCTGACTTCTGCATATACATTGTTGCATATATGTGCCCAGCATTCACACACACTTTAAAAGAAGTAAATTTAAAAAGCAACAGTTCGCCAGGCAGTAGTGGCACAGGCCTTTAATCCCAGCACTCTTTAATCCCAGCACTCGGGAGGCAGAGGCAGGAGGATTTCTGAGTTCTAGGCCAGTCTTGTCTACAGAGTGAGTTCCAGGACAGCCAGGGCTACACAGAGAAACCCTGTCTTGAAAAAAAAAGAAAAGAAAAGAACCCCCGCCCCCCCCCCCAAAAAAAGCAACAGTTCTCTAGAAAGGACAGAGATTCTTCTGGGTGTTCTTTTTTCTCTGAGTGAGAGTTATTCACAGTAGTGACTTCTTGTTTTGATAGTAATACAATACACCCTGAAGCATACCAATGACATTCAGTAAAGTCGTTTGCTTAAAATTAAATTCTAAACAGCACTGATTTACATTTTGAATTTTCTTTCACCCCATATTTTGAAGTTTTGTCACAAAGGAAAAAAAGTATTTGAAGCATTTAGAAATTGGCTTCTTAAAGAAATCTGACCCATCTTATTCCCTGGCACACAGAATGCAGGTGCTGTGTGTAGTGTTTTATGAGAAAGGCATTTCTTCTAAAAACCATCACTAGTTTAGTCTGTTACATACAGGATTCTTAAACTCACCTAATCTTTCTTACTCTGACTCAGCCCCTCATCTCTGTGACATTTATAGGAAAATTAAAATTGTCTGAAATTTCAGGAAAGCAAAGATAAGTTGAGTACAGTGTTCCAAGTAGTTTCTATCTAGGAATGTAACCAAAGTCTGCCTTTAAGTCTGCCTTTTTGATAATAGAATCAGGAATAGTTATTACCACATTACAGAGAGTTTAGACATAGGAACCGCTATGTCTGGGCATTGACACCAGTGTAGAGCCCTCTGTCTTGCTCAGTTAGCTCTTTCCTGCTGGTCTCTTATGCAACAAGCCCCTTCTGGTCCTGGCTCTTTATCTGTAGTACACAGTATAACAAACTTGCTAGCATTTTGTGTATGTCACCTGTGCTCATTTTGAATTTAAATGACCATCACATAGGTAAGCATGTGGTTGTTGTTTAGTTTATAGTCTTTACCTTTTGCTTATACAACTTCAGTTATTTGAAGTCTGTGGCACCTGAAAGAGTTAAAGATTACCCATCATCTCCTTTCCATGGGGAAAGCAACTGAGCCAAACTGACTTGAATTAGTACTCAAGATTTCTGTCTTGGTGTTTCCATTTCTATATTTGACTTAATAGTATTCAGAATGTGTATTTATTTTAATTTTCTCATTTATATATATGGAAAACAGGATTCTCGCCCTTCATGTATCATCATGATCTTATCCAGTGGCACTCACTGAGAGCATCTGCTGTGTGCCAGGTGTTAAGTTAGGTACTAACAACATTGACCTTAGGGAGTCCAGAGTCTAATATGGAGTGAGGCATACCAACTAATAGCTACAGTAAAAGAGACTGTACACAGAAGAAAGGAAAACACACCAAAAGAAAGTTAAGAAACACTTAAGTCTGGGGTTTTTATTAAGACAGGGTCTCACTTTGTTGCCCCTGTGGCCTGAAACTTCTTGTGTAGACCAGGCTGACCTTGAACTCATAGGTATTAGCCTGCCTCTGCCTCCTCAGTGCTGAGATTAAAGAAGTGCACCAGCTCACCCTGCCAGTAGGCTGAATGTTAAAGTATGCTGGACAGGTAGGGGGAAATGCAGTACAGTGTACACCGAAGTAGGCATGTTGCACCTTTAGACCACCTAACAGTCCTGTTCTCCACCTGAGGATGTTCTCTGCCAAAGAGTAGGGGGACTAATCCCCAGACAGTACAGGAGTGGATAATATTCTAGCTTTCCTAGCCCTCTGTGGAGCGGTTCTGAGGTGTGCTCACCATTGTCTCAGAGGGTTCCCAGCATAGCCTAGTCACTAATAATTCCTTCTTCAACTTTATACCTGCCCTACTTTCTCACATACAAAATAAAAAATATACATTTACACCCATATCCTTGTTTAAAGATCTGCTTTGGGGGTAGCCCAAGCCAAAAACACATGAATATTTAAAACTATATAGTGTTTTATGCTCTGTTTGATGTCCTTGTGACCATGGAGAATAAGGGACCATTAACTGAGCTCCTTAAATGTTAGTTGTAAGGCTCAAAGGAAAACAGAGGCCTACTGCCACTGAATTTGTTTGGGCAGGATCAGATTTCGATTCCAGAATGAGCACTCCTGAAAGCTGTAGATATGGGGGCCAAAGGATTAGCAAAGAGCCTTTCTCCTGTCCACGTGAAAAGTACCGAGTGCCTCTAGATCCACTGAAAATAGAGAAGAGCAAAGGCAATAAGATGAGGTAGAATAAATTAGATAGCAAGGGGCTTATTGATATGGGAGATGAGAAGAATCTAGATGAACCTTCAGGCTTCTGACCTGTCATTTCTGATTAGTAAATGATATAGTCTACAAATTAGAGAAGACTAAGTAGTTGGTAGTGATTTATTCTTGATGGTTTCTAAGAATTCTTTTTTTTAATTAATTAATTTATTTATTTTTGATACTTTATTTACATTTCCAATGTTTCCCCTTTTCTGGGTCTCCTCTTTGGAAACCCCCTATACCCTCCCCCTCCCCGCCTCTGTGAGGGAATTCCTCCTCCCACCTATCCGCCCACCCATCCCCATATTCCCACCTTGACATTCCCCTTTACTGGGGCCTCTAGCACCCTCAGGCCCAAGGGCCTCTCCTTTCTCCCTGA
>CM052706.1:62552207-62600031 GCA_028551405.1 Uromys caudimaculatus
GGTCTCCACCCACAGGTGGGAACCTGAAGGTTCAGAGATTTTGTGTTCCACGGCTTCTCAGGCGCTGGTTCCCTGCGGATCCGGGTGAGAGGTGTTGCTCCCCTTTATCCCACTCACGGCTTTCCCAAGCTCCTGGGAGGGTAGCTTTTTCCAGTGCTCGTTGGCTATGGACTCCTGGTGGTCCAGGCAGAGGTCTCTGCCCACAGGTGGAAACCGGAAGGTTCAGAGATTTTATGTCCCACGCTTCTCAGGTCCTGGGTCCCGGCGGATCCGGGCGGGTCCGGGTGAGAGGTGTTGCTCCCCTTAACCCCACTCACTGCTTTCCCAAGCTCCTGGGAGGGTAGCTTTTTCTGGTGCCAGTTGGCTATGGACTCCTGGTGGCCCAGGCAGAGGTCTCCGCCTCCAGGGGGTTTCTATGCCCGCCTACCTCAGTCCCTGTGTCTCCCAGGTTCGGAGCAGTTCCTGGTGAGCTGTGGAGGTTGTCTTGGGCCCACTCCCGGCTTTTCCAAGCTGCTGGGAGGGTATCTTTGTCTGGGTGCTAATTTGCTATGAAGCCCTGTGGCCCAAGCTGAGGTCCCCGCCGCCGGCAGAAGTTCGGTTTCTAAGAATTCTTAATTCCCCCAATATAATTTCTTTGTTCAACTTTAGTGGCTTAGCAAATTTCTAATAGCAGGACTTACTGCAAAAGCAGATTATTTTGGACATTAAAAATAGATCCAGGTGGTTTTGTGATTAGATTTACCTGGGAAATTCTATAGAGTTTGTGTAATCTGCTAGTCTCAAAATGAGGAAAAATGATCCCAAGCTACTCTTGTAATTTTTCAGTCTCCTTGCATTCCCTGAACACTAAGGACCAGGGCAGGGAGCACTCTACCAATCAGAGTCATTCACTTCTCATGCTTACAGGCCATCTGTGCTGTCCCCCTGTCTTCATAAGAAGTCTATTTCTAAACTACAGACTATAGTGACCCGGTCAAACATTTTGTTACATGAATTAGAATTTCTGTGCTAGCTCACAACCCATCCTAAGAAGTAGGACCTGTGGTTTTGCTTTATTGTAAGAATTCACAGAAGGCCTGTTTGGCTACCAGAAACTAACTAGAAGCAGAAAGTCAAGGAAGGCTTGTCCTTAAAGCCTGTTTGTTGGTAACCAGAATAAAAGACAAAGAAGAGCCACAGCAGCCTCTAAAAATTGCCTCTTAAACTAGCAGAGCCTGAGATAATTAAGCGAACTAATTGCTAGCACAGGCTCTGAGTAAACACTGCAGACTGCCTACAGTCAGGCCTCTGTGGTGGAGATTGAGCAGGTCCCCTTACGGACTTCTCTCCTATTGTGCCCTTAATCTTCTCATTTTTACTTAGGTATTCTGGAAGACAATTAGAGTGTCAGAATTTGTGCTGGTAATCTATGCTTCAGTATGGGGGAAGAAAGCATGAGCCCAAGATTTCTACACCAGGCCTGGTTTTGAACAATTAACTTGTCTTTAAGTAAAAAGTGAAAATGTGATAAAAGAATTGGTTTAGTTTAGGATTACTACAGAATTTTAAAATGAAAATTGGACACAAACAATAATTTTTACTCACTTAAACAAATCTCAACTATTTCTAGTAGGATTTTCAGAAATGCTTTTATTTTGGCTTTTTGTTACTATTGGTTTTTCAGTCCAGGTCTTACAGGAAGTTTTAAAAAAAAAAAAAAAAAAAAAAAAGGATAGTTTCAGGGTTGGGGCAGCATCCTAATCCATAATCAGCTGGGCTCAGCCTACTGTAAGATGCGGGCTCCTCAGCACACTAAGAGGATCAGCAAGTAATGAGTGTTTATAAGTCACAGTCAACACAGGCTTTTCATTTACTCTGCAGTGACTTACTGTATTCATAACTGTGCTTGCAGTTATGCAGTAGAGCAACAAAGGACCAAGAAGCAGCGTGTGTGTGTGTGTGTGTGTGTGTGTGTGTGTGTGTGTGTGTGTGTAATTATAAGCCTTGCAAACCTTTCAACTCTGAGGGGAAAGAAGAGCTTGTAAGAGATGGTTGATAATAATTGGCCAGAGAAGACATCTGAATTTTAAAATCATTATATAAAAAGGGATTTTTTGGGTGTGTGTGTGTGTGTGTGTGTGTGTGTGTGTGTGTGTGTGTGTGTGTGTGTTTTCCATTTCCATATCCAAACTATACTAACAATATGTTGTAGCCAAATAACATTTGGAAGCCAATGTTATAAAAATATCAGAATGACTTACAATTTATCCCACTAATCATGTGGGTATAAATGAATGCTTCTCAAGTGTTTAAGGATGCTTCCAAGCCATTTGTTCAAACAAAGGTAAAATTCTGCCTCCCTACCTATCCATTCATTCATTGAACAAATATTTATGCAGCACTTGCTCTGTGTCATGTCCTATGCTAGACTTGGGAGAAAGCAGAAATGATTCAAGACTCATATTATGTCCTCAAGGACCTGGTCAGTTAGGAGGAAAAACAAGGTGCATATACAAACATCCATGATAAGAGACAATGGGAACAGAGTTAGAATGCAATACATGCAAGTGCTTAGCAGGCTGCCAGGCACATGTAAATGCTTAATAAATGGTGGCCACTGTCATCAGTAGAGGTCAGAAGAAGGAGAGGTCGCTTGGAGCTTATGAGGATTAGGTATTTTCTAGAGTAGCTAAAATTTAGTCCAGGACCTAAAAAAATGGAAATGATAATATGTGGAGTTGAGGAAAAGATAGACAAAAAATATAACATAAACAGATACATAAAAGTAGAAAACATGAATAACATGTAGTACTTTAGCTCAACTTTCCCAGATGATGACAAGGTTAAAATGTAAAAATGTAAATTATTTTCTGGTACCTTGTGGTGGCAGTAGTGTCATTAATAGCCTTTGAGCAGAAACATGGCCTGCTAAAAATCATATTTTGAAGCATTAGCAAGTAAGTATGTATGAATGATATATTGGAGAGAAGGAAAAAGTGGGTGTGGCTATTAATAGCATCTAAAGCAAAAGACAAAAGGAGAAAGAAGTGTATGTGGTTTTATAGGCCTCCAGCTCCAGACCTGTCATCACTCATCGTTTCTCTGCATGTGATCTGCCACCATATTCTATTAATTGAAGAGAACCTTAAAATCACCCAGTCTTGCAATACGGTTTTAATCTTTTCAATTACCTGGGTGTTTTCTATTTGAATATATTCAACAGCATAGAGCTTATGACTTACTACAGAGCCAGTTCTGCCACTCATAGGCTTTTGAGGCTTACAGAGTGTCCCCTCACACCAGGCTGCTGCCTATGATAGTCCTGCTTGTACCTCAGTGACATACAAACTGTTCAGGCCCTGCCTTTCTCCCTAAATGCCTGTGCTCTCACCTTTCCTTTTGCTTTTCTTCTCCTGTTCCAGTTACTATGATAGTGTAACAAATGACACAAAGTTGAGTAGCTTGAGACACTCTGGTCTCACAGATCTGGTAGGTCAGGGATTCTGTCAAGGTGCAGAGGAGGATGAGTTATCTTTACTGTATAGTGAATAGGCCCACGGGAAACTAAAAAACTAGAAGCCATCCGAGTTCTTACTCACATGTCTGTCAGAGAAGGCTTCTCTGGGTAATGCAATTGTGTCTTCCAAGGAGCCAACCATGGAAAGACCCAAGGGAAGAATATTCTAGGTGAAAAGAATGGCAAGGTCCTACCTGAGATTCTGTGTTCTGGAAACAGAACTAGTGGATGTTAAATCTGATGAACAAGAAAGTGATAGAAAATAAAGTAAGTGCCAGGGGATGAGGGAAGACAAACATTAGAAGTTTGAATTTTATTCTAAGCTTGATGGGAAACCAATTGGAGGTTTTTAAACAGAAAAATGACTTTTAAAGAAAAAAGGCATTTGTATACTCCATGAAGAATGGATTCAAAAAAACAAGAATGGGAACCAGAAAGATGTATGATAAAGGGCTGTGGTCGTCATAGGATTGCCCTGCAACCTCCAGTTGCTCAGTCTTTACTAAGCAAGGCAGCAGAGGCTATGGCAAAGCCTCTGTGGCCCAACTAGAAATCAGAAAGGTAAAACAAACCAAAACCTATGCACCAGCACAGGACCCTTTGCTGTTTTCAGTATGAAAATTTGAAACTAGGGAGTGTCTTAAATGAGAAGCATTAGTGCACAACGTCCCTGTTCTGTACTTCCAAGATCTGGGGCTGATCCCAGTCAGTCACCCTGAGCTGCCTTCTCTCCCTGCAGGAATCTTCTCCCCCTTCCAGGCACTTCATTTCCCCAGGGCTGTGCTGGGCCTCTTGTTCTTTTCTCCTCCACTTCCTGGGCTTAGCCAAAGCCCAGCCACCACATGAAGAAGCTCCAATCCCCCATGCAGGGACTCTTCACCAGAAAGCCCTCAGCTGGCACCTGGCAGCTGGCATTAAACACAGATGCCTGTATTCAAAAGATGTGAAGATGCTGGGCTGTGGGCCTTGGAGAGGTCTGAGTATGCCCTGGAAGCTGGGGATGGAAAGAAAACATTCCTTCTGCCCTGCAGTCTTCTGAGGGAACACAAATTTTGTGACACTTTGACTTTAGCACAGTGATATACTAATTCAGTTTCTTACCTCCAAGACTATAAAATACCACATTCATATTGTTTGGAGCCACTAGATTGTGACAGTTTGTTCTAGAAGTATTGGGGAGCTGATAGACCCACCGTTGTTGGACTACAGCCTCCTCCAGTTTAGGGGCCAGGTCGTCCTTGCCTTTTAGTTTTGGGCATTCATTGTATTTGAGCACAGGCACTTTGACTTTTGAGCCGAGTACCTAAGAAAGCATCATTCGTTTTGTGCTCATACAAAGCCTGGGGTATGATGATGTCACTGATTAAGATTGGCTTTCTTGGAATATTCCAAGATTTAGGAGCCAAAAACTGAAATAATAACTCACTTCTTTTTGTGCAGTGAAGTTCTCATCCATCACTGGGACATGCACAAACTTAATCCACTCCACACCAGCACTGTGAAGACTGTTAGGTGTGGGTTTATGGTTTGGAGCTGAAGTGGAAATTTCACAAGATGCCTCAGAGATTATAGAAGTAAAAACTGAATGAAACAAAACCCTCAAAGCTGTGAGAACAGTCTGGATGGTCACCAGCCCTACAGCATGCTGGGAGCCAAGAAGATGAACACAAACAAACTAGGAACAAATAAGAGAGAAGGTGTTATAGAGTTTAGAATTACACACACACACACACACACACACACACACACACATTCACACGGCTGTTTAAGGTAAGGCAAGCTGAAGCTAGCTTTGTAATGGATGGCCCATAATTCATGCCCATGCAAACTGCTGCTTTTTTGACTAACTATATGCTCCTATAAAGCAGGTTCGGATTTCAGATGCTGTATGGTAATAATGACAGCCTACTTATACTTATTCTTGTTTAAATCTAGTGTTAGTGAATTCAGATAAATATTTCACTAAAATCTCTAGTCCTGTAATCTAAATTTAGAAACTTAAAATCTAGTAAAAATGAAAAGTTTTTAAATTCTAAAGTGTGGTATACAGAATTTCACATCTGATTTTTAACATTTTTCAAGTATTTTTAAAGTATTTTTATTGATTTTGAGAATTGTATGCAATATATTTTGATCATATTCTTTCCCCCTCTCAATTCCTCCCAGAGTCATTCCCATTTTCCTGCCCCCACAACACACAACTTGTATCCTTTCTTTCTTAATAACATAATTATTTTTTAAGGAAAACTTTATAGTGCATGCCTGATATGCATAAAGCCTTATACTATAAACATTTGGGATTAAAGAGACTAGATAACTTATAGTTAAGACCCAACAGGAGCCAGGAGCCCACTGATGGACAAATTATCTGTATTTTAATCTGAATCAGACATGAACATTGAACCAGTGTGGTGGCTAAGCAGGTAGAGGCACTTGCCTAAGTTTGATCCCTGAAACCTTCACATGTTTTCGTCTGATCTGCACATGTGTGTTATAGTGCACATACGAATACACGTGCACACACCCACACATAAACTGACTGGTTGATTGATTGAAAACATGTTAAAGTAAATATTTCCCAGTGTCCCTTCAGGTCTGCATTAGTCCACGGAAGCCAAGAGCCATGCATGCCCTCACAGCTTTTTTTTAGTCCAGGAGCTCACTTTAAGGGAAATACACTTTTCCTTAAAGCAATACTATAAGTGTTTTTGAACCATTTCCACATCTCAGTCCCTGAATGCTTGGCTGATTTTCCTCAGCCAACACTTTAGCTAACACTAAAGACTAAAGCTGTGTTGGTTCATTAGCTGTCAGATCAGCCCTTGCCCCATAATGGCAAGAGAGAAGCACTGCGCTGATGACCTTCCCTTTGACATTTTTTGTTTGGATTTTATTTTACTTTGTTTGTTAACTGGTTAGTTTTTTGCACTTATTCTTCAGAAGAAGAAAAAAATGGTGAATTCATGTCATTTTGTAATTGCACAGAAAGGTTATGACAGTGTTTTTAGCAATGAAACTGTACTCCTAAGTATCTGATTTACAATATGCTAATAATCTGTTGAAAGTAGCAGGCACAGTAAGGGGAAATCAGCATTCTGGCTCATAGATAGTGAAACTCTTCTCTCCAGAGTCATGCATCCTCGGAGTTCTGAGAGTAGATTAGGAGTTAGTTTTAGGGAGAACTGCCTTCTGACTCCTGTTTGAACAAGCAGTCAATTGTATCCAAACCTGGAACCTATATAATAACTGTAGACAAATTAATATCTTTTCATGTCTGTAGTTAGGGTCTGACCCCTAATTCTTTTGACTTTGATGGCACTAAGGGCCAACTGATACTCACTAACAAGTTTTATTAAAAAGTGCTCTACATGTGCCTATAATTAAAGTCCTTTTTAAAATTTGAATCTTTATTAAGTGGCATACTACAAAATATCTCCTTATGATGACACAAAACTGTAACAATACTCAGTTGCAAATTCTGACTAAAGAAAAGACAGAGAGAAAATACAAAATTATGTCCTGTTCTGTGTGGATGTTTTGGTCCTTGGGCAGGGCATATGTAAGAAGGCATGCATCATGCCCCTGTCTCTGCTACTTAAGAAGCTCACATGACCTGCTTTAAGTTGTAGTTCTTATATTGTGCATGAGAGTTGTACCTTCCCTACCAACTATGAGAAGACTTCACAGGAGGTAATTTATTCCATGAGAAGAGTACAAGGAATCCGGGGATGTACGATGCTTGGATGTGCTCTGAGCCATACCTGAAACAGTGTATCTGAGGCATAAACGCTGACTAGGGTTATCAGTAAAACTCTACTTCAATGCAACTACCAACTTAAAACCAATAAAATGATTCCTTTAGACAAGAAATTCACTAGCCAGCCCTCCAAGTTCTTACTTAATTAGTGATATCTTCTGCATGTTTCCGGGCAAGATAATGAGATAACCATAGATCGTTAGTGCCTCTCTCCCTTCTACATTCCAGCTTGAAAGGATGACAAGTGATAAAAAGCCTGTTAATGTTAAGAGCTTGGGAAGGGTATCGCTGCGTGGTAGTGGGCAGCATGGGCGCTCCTGGGAGCTGTACAGATGGTAGCATATGGAGGAAAGACATTGAGCAGAGCCTTACAGCTTCCCAGAGAAAAGGCCACATCTCATGAAAAAAGGCAGAAACCGACGCACTTGGTATGGCGCCAAGGAACATTAGGGTTTGTCTCTGCTGTAGCTAGAACCCCTCTCTATCACACCTCCAAAACTTGCATCTTCTCAGAGCCAGTAAAGGAAAAGTGAGAATTCTTTCCAAGCATAGTGACAAAAGTGGCCCTCTGCAGCCTGCTAGCTCTGAATGTGACATGTGCTGAACAACTAGGAACATAAAATGTACAGTTTAAGCTTAGGCAGACATATGTGTGCCAGAGTAAATAAGGAAGGGCCCCATCAAGCATGCTAGCAATGAGGTAAAGAGGGGTGTTTCCTCAGAGAGTAATCTTTGTTGTTTCTTCCTGGAAGCCAGGGATGCGGTGATGAATGAGTACTTGGCAGTGCTGTCTGCTTTGACTGCATGCTCTTGGTCCTACATGCTTTGTATGCCTTAGTTCAAGAATGAGATAGATTTAGCAAAACCTTGCTGGCTCACTATTGACTTTAGAAATTCATTTACCACTGAACTGCCTCTTCTGTTTCATCAATAAACATACCTCAGTGACTGAATCTGATTGTTTGGAGACATGGCCTCCACAATATATCTATTAATAGTGTTCTAATCTAGAACAGTGCCTACAATAACAGTTGAAGCATCTCTCCTCAGTGTACAGATACTCTGTGGGCTTTTAAGGTCTATGTTTTCCTTGTAGCCTCTTCCCCCTGAGAAGATCCCCTCTGAAGAACCAGAGAGGAAAACTACAGTGTTTGGATCTCTGAGTCCACAAAGCTCTTACAGACTCTATGCAGTTTGTCCAGATGTAGGCACTAGAGATAGTGGAGTATCCTGGGCTGCCAAGTAAGGAGAGGGCAGTAATGGCCTCAGCACCAACTGCATGGTGCTCAGTTACCACTCCTTCCCAGGGGAAGGAAAGGAAGCCGCAGTGCACTTAGTGGGGAGGGCTACATTTGTTCCTGAAGGTCTCTTGTTACCTTATTATACAACTCAGAGGGTTTGCTTTTAATGGTCTGCTTGTTGTGTTCCATTTAACCTATAAAAATCCTAACATCCTTTAACCTGATTGTTCTCAGAGTTGTGTTTTCTTTCTCAGGTCCTACAGCATATTTGACAATAATCACCAGGATCCCACAGGGCTGACAGCTGCTCTTCAGGCCACAGACTTGGCAGGTGTTCTACACATGCTCTACTGCATCCTCTTCCACGGCACCATCTCAGACGCCAGCGCTAGTCCCAGGGAGAGCTACACCCAGGACACCGTCCAAGTGGCCGTTCAGGGTTTACGTTTCTTCAACAGCTTTGCAGTTCTTGATTTGTCTGCTTTTCAGGTACTAAAACCTTGGTTCAGGTTGGTTTTAAACCAACAAAAAGTTTGTGTGTGTGTGTGTGTGTGTGTGTGTGTGTGTGTGTGTGTGTGTGTGTGTGTGTGTGTCTTTTCTTGCATGTGCATGTGGAGGCTAGAGGTGGATGCTGGGTATTCTCCTCTATTGTTCCCCCCCCCCCCCCCAGCCAGGGTCTCACTATGTAGTCTTGGCTGGGACTCCTACAAAGACCAGTTGGCCTCACACTTACAGAGCTCTACCTGCCTCTGCCCCTGGATTACTGGGATCAAAGGTGTGTGCCACAATGCCTGGCTCACTGAACCTGGAGCCCACCATTTATAGTAGACTTGCTGGCAGGCAAACCCCAGGATTGCCTGTCTCCTGCACTCTCAGCACTAGAGTTAAGGCACTCATTGGCATACCAGGCTTCTTAACAGGTGCTGGAAAGCTAAGATTAGGCCCTCAACTCCTGCACACTAATTACTTTATTCACTGAGATATCTCCCCAGCCCCCCAAATTTCACCTTTTTAAAAACTTTTTTTGAGATTTATTTATTTCCATTTGTATGTTTTCCCTTCATGTGTGTCTATGCACCACATGTGTGCTTGGTGCCAGCAGAAGCCAGAAGAGGGTGTCAGATCCCCTCTGAAATTAGAGTTCTAGACAGTTGTTAGCCACCATATGGGTGCAAGGGTCCTCTAGAAGAACAACTAGTGTTTCCAACTGCTGAGCCATCTCTTCAGTTTCCAAAAAGTTAATCTTTTAATATGTATATAATGGGAAGTTCTTCTTTGGAATTTGAGATCCCAGATTATAATAAGTAGAATTATAAAGTGTATATACCATTTGTTAAGCTGTTTTGTAGAGTTATGTGATTTCTGGTCACATTAAATGTTAAATGTGCTTTCTCATTTATTCTCATAGCTGTTATGAAAAATGTTATTGTACCCATTTTACAGATGGAGAAACTGGCAAATAATTTGCCTAAGGTCCTATTTAGCTGAAACAAAACTAGTTACCCATAACTCTCCAGTCCTTAAATTTAACCTATGCCACACTGCCACTTATAAATCTTCTGTCTTAAATTCTTTTTTTGTTTGTTTGTTTGTTTTGTTGTTGTTGTTGTTGTTGTTTTTTCAAGACAGGGTTTCTCTGTGTAGCCCTGGCTGTCCTGGAACTCACTCTGTAGACCAGGCTGGCCTCGAACTCAGAAATCCACCTGCCTCTGCCTCCCAAGTGCTGGGACTAAAGGCATGTGCCACCACTGCCCAGCCTGTCTTAAATCCTTTAGATAAAGATATTATTGCCGGGTAGTGAAAAAAAAAAAAAAGATATTATCATCCCATCAACGTTTAAATATTAACAAAATTAATGGCTTCTTATAGAAATAGAACCAAAATTGCTTAATTATTTTGATTGATATATCTCTAAGGATGATTTAACTGATTTGTATCCAAAGTAAAGTGCATTTATATATAACTGTACAAACCCCTATAATTTAAGTTTTTATAGCTAAAGAAAGAAAATGGCTTTTTGCTATAATACCACACTGTCAGCTTAAAAACAGACTTTTTCAAGTAGGAAATTTAATTTCAAAACACTGAACCTGTTATAGAGAAAGCCCCAAGGAATAGACTTTCTCTGTCCGTTTATTAACTGTCGAGTGATTTCATTAAAAAAGGAACAAACTTGGCAGATGATGAACCCATAATTTAGATGAATTACTTACTAAGAGGAAAAGGGGCTTTAGAGCCATATTGTGCAAAGATAGTGGTCTCTACTGTCCCCAGATGGAACACTTCTGTTGTGAAACTGATGATACATGTTCAATTAATTAATGGCTTCCTGGGATTCTGTTCAGAAAGGAAGTTAGTGAGTTGTCTCGTTGGAGCTTGTATTTTTCAACTTTGTCAAGTTACTTTATCCATCAGAAGCACAGTAGTCCCTCCCATAGGTGTTTCTATCTCCAGCGCAGTTGAAGTAGCCTTTGCCATTCTCTGCAGTCTGCACGGTTGGAGTAGTTTACAGGCACACCTAATGAGAGATGTCTGCTCCAGAAACTGTCCATGAGTCTTACTTCTGGTTGCATATGACATTTATTTGTTTATCAGAGGACCTCAGAATATAGAGTTCAGAAGTCTTCCCATCAAATAAAATAATGTCCTTGTTACCACAGACTATGAAAAAGTACATACCTAAACAGTTATTTTTATGCATTAAAAAGCAAAGACTTAAACTTAATGGAGTAAGTAGCAGCAGTGTGATCAGTTTTATTGTGATCTCAGACTCCATGAGTTCAGAAATCCTATAGGGCTTTTCATATCTCATGAGGACGGCTTGGCTCAGTTGCATGATGACAAGACTTCAGCCAAGAGACTCACAGGGCTAAAGGAAGTGCATCTTGTAGAAGTAGGAACTGAAATTATCTAGAGGCTCCTTCATTCATGGTTGACGCCTGGGATACCTCTAAGACTATGTCTATGTAGGACCATTGGCCAGAGCACCTATATGCAGCCTATCTGTATAATTCAGGCTTCTCAAATGATTATGAGTCCGGGTCCTGAGGAGGAAGATCCTAAGAGAAAGCTTCTGGAAAGCAAGTGTTCTAAAAGAACCAGACAGCAGCTGCATGGCTTTTTATGGTCTAGTTTCAGAAGTCATACGCGCACGCGCGCACGCGCGCGCGCGCGCGCGCACACACACACACACACACACACACACCTCTTAGTACTTGGAAACTGAGGCAAGAAGACTACAACAAATTGAGGACAGCCTGTATCACACCATTAGACCCTGTCTCAAAAATAGTGTAAAGGGCACTCAGTAGTTAAAATTGCAGGCTGATCCTACAGAGGGCTCAAGCTTACTTCACAGCACCCACATGAAGTTGGCCGCCACATGCAAGTTCAGTTCCAGGAGATCACATGACTTCTTCTGACCTCTGTAGACACCAGGCATGCATTTGGTACACATATACGTGCATTGCAAGTACTCATATATACACATAAATTAACATATCTTTTTAAAAATAACAACAACAGTAATAATTTTTAAAGCCCAATATGGTTGGAAAGAAGGAAGGGAGGGGAAAGAAAGGAAGAGGAGGAAGCAAGAAGATAGAAGTTCAAGACCTCAGTTACATAATGAGCTAAGGGCTAGCCAAGAGTACATGAGACCCTGTCTCAAAAAACAATAGCAACAACAACAAAATACATACACACACGCGCGCGCACACACACACGCATGCACGCACTAGTTGAATCACTCACACACCTCCCAGATTGAAAGAGAGACATAGGTAAGATACTTGTCAAATATTTGAGGGCATTTATGAACTGCACCACTGTTTAACAAGCTCTGTGACACATCTGTCACACAGACACCACTGATGATCAAATATGCAATATTCAAATGAATAAACGAGTGTTTCTAGTGTATAGCAGTGGGTGAGTTTGGGAAGAAAATACTATTTCCATGATAGATATGATCAGAAAAACTCACGTTCTAGCTCGTAGAAACAATTCCATGTCAAAGGAAGATTTCATGAGGGATGGGGAAAGAGATTGTCAGTGGAGTGAAGGAAAATGTACATCTCAGCATGGACTTGACATGAGAAAACGTGGAGGTGACCATAAAAGGCTAGAAGGAACTAAAGAACAAAACTGAGCTGAGGCAGGTGACCTAAGCTACTAAAGAATGAGAGCAGATGACATGGGGAGCATGTTGGTTCCCCCCCTCACACCTCCAGGTGTCACAGGAATTCAAAGTGCCATAGACTAATGTTCATCAGACCCCTGAACTTGGAGTTGGACTGACCCCACTAAACAGTCCCACCACCATAAAGTGTGTGGCCTTGGAGAAGCCATCGGAGCATTTAAGATCCAGTACCCTCTTCTAAAGCCAATTAGAAACATCTACCTCAAAAAACAGAAAATTAAATAAGATTACATAATAGAGTTGTGCTGGTTAGCATGTACTAGGCCCCAGACACTTGAACTGACACTTCTAGTCTCTGAGTCTGGGCCCACCCGTGGCAACCCACTTGCCGGGCATTTCTGTGGATGCTATTACTGAGTTCCTTTCTGTATGGCTTGTGAGGTTGAAGCGTTTGCTCAGTGTCCTGGGAGATGTTGAATCAGAAAGTGCCGAGTGTAGCAGTCATGTTTCTCTCCTCCTTCAGAGCCACACCTCTGTGTGCTTGTTTTGTGTGAAAATTTGCCATGTGCTAACAACAAAAGGGTTGTCCGTTGGAGCATTTCATCATGTACCAATGAGGCTGTTAAAATATCTCCCCTCAGCAAAGAACGTGAATTCACTCTCAAATCATATTGGCACAAGTGGCCTGGAGGTCAGTGATACTGTATATTGCATTTGCCATGACAGTTTTTAACAATTGAAGGTGGTCTCAAGAAACAAATCAATGTACTGACTTGGCAATTAATTCTGGCTAGAAAGGAAATATAGTTTCCTTGAAAAATTGGCTTGATTTTTATATTCAAACATACATGCCCCTTGACCTGCTCTTATCAGGGAAGGTTAAACAGAGAGCACTAGGTCACAGCATGCTGGACGAGACTAATTAAATAAGGGCTGAACTGAGAAGGTGTCAAGACTTGATTTAAAGGAGCAAAGCCCTCCTGAAGTGTCTGGGGCTTAAAAAATACTTGGGGTGGGGGTTGTCTTGGGGGCAATAGAACTGTGACAGAAGACACTCTTAAAGTCAGCAGTCATAGCACTATAGCAGTGCCCACCTGCAGGCCTGTTTCACTCAATTTAGACAATGAAGTAACTGAAATTCCCAAGCTACAGTCATCTGACCTGGTTTCAAACCCAGCAAGACCTCAAATAAAGAGATGAGTTTAAAACAGTGCGTTTCTCACAGGCCGGCTGGCAGCAGTGCTTCATTCCAGTGTGGGCTGCAAGTGTATTCTGTGGGCTTCGCCTCTCCCCTTTGCCCTCCTGTCGCTCTGTCTGCTTGACATGTTTATTAAATAGAAGCTTCAAGCTGCACAGGCAGACTCAGATTCTCCTCCCAAGTCGCCCACCACTGACAGCCTATAGCCTGTCTGGAGAAAAGATCCCAGAAGCCTCGTAGCTGAATGGCTCCCTAGTTTGGGGAAAGATTTTTTGTTTTGGTTTGGTTTTTCACATTCCTTTGGTAGCCTTTGTTTTAGAGCACTATTTATTTGAATAATAATTAATTCTTATTTAGATTTCTTTTCTGTTTGAACATAAGTAAATAATTAGAAGCAGGTCTGTATCTCTATGTATAAAGGTAGGGAACACAGCCTAGTGATGGATCCTTTTGTTATGTACAAGGCCTGGGTACAATCCCCAGAGCCTAAAAACACTAAAGTGTCTTTGCTATGTACAAGAAAGTAGTTTATCCTTCAGAAAAAAAAAGTGTTAGAAATTAGCTTACATAGCCAGATGAAATTTAATATTTATGCTTCTACATATTTTCTACAATAGGAATTCTTGTCTAATGAGAAAATGTAAGTTATTAAGCATGGAGTGTGTGTGTTGAATACATGTGTTGTGGGCGTTTGTTCTGCTCTAGTTTCTGTCCTTCAGGTTAAATATTACATTGATTTTGATCATTTATTAGATTAAGAACCCATGAACTAATTGCTTCCTAGAGTATAATAGTCAGGTTCATGATATTTTTGTAGATTTTTTTTTTGTCTCATATTGCTTCATTTGGGCTTTTTTTTTTCTTATTGGTCTTTTGTTTGTATATTTTGGTTTCCATTTAGGGGGTTATATGTGTTTCTTGTTTGTTTTTGTTTTTAAAAGAAAGAAAGCCTGGGGACATGGGTAGGAAGATTCTAGGAGAGTTTGGAAAGAGTACAAGGATATAGTATATTAAAAATCCAATAAAAATCAATATAGAAACTTAAAAGATAAATAAATTAAGCTCCAGATTCATGCGAATTTCCTTACAAACATTTGACAGCTAGGTTATTTGAAAGTTAAGAACCTCTGTGACTTATACCATTAGTCCCTTTTCTCCAGGAGCAGGAAGCCTGTTATTAAATGCAAGAAGGAAGGAAGGAAGCAAGGAAGGGAGGGAGGAAGGAAGGAAGGAAGAAGTATAATGTCCCTCTAGCCACATAACAGAGAGTGTGCAGAGCCTGGACTTGCTGTACGTATGATGTGCAGCCCTAGCTCTCCCTGGGCTGGGAGTTCTAACTGCTCCTTGTCTGTCAGTCTATTGTAGGGGCAGAGGGCTTGTCCCTTGCATTCCGGCACATGGCTAGCTCCTTGCTGGGCCACTGCAGCCAAGTCTCCTGTGAAAGCCTCCTACATGAGGTCATCGTCTGTGTGGGCTACTTCACTGTCAACCACCCAGATAACCAGGTAAGAGCCTCTGGAAGTTACCCCAGATGACTCCCAGCACTGAGGGTATGAGGTGTTGGAATGATGAAAGACAGGCTAGCCTGCTGGAACCCATCCGTCCTGTATGAAGGCCTTTAACCAGGCTCCCAGGATATGTTGCTGGCTTTATCTCTAAAGGGATATTTGATCTACACCAGATAGCACAAGGACCTCCTCTTAAGCTATAAAGGTAAGATATTTTAGTAAAATATTTTTAAAGTACACAGAAACATCCATTCCCTCCTATACA
This sequence comes from Uromys caudimaculatus, assembly GCA_028551405.1. Lineage (NCBI taxonomy): Eukaryota > Metazoa > Chordata > Mammalia > Rodentia > Muridae > Uromys > Uromys caudimaculatus. The sequence continues at coordinate 62,567,814 of CM052706.1, forward strand.
GTCAGCGTCAACTCCCATACTACATGGATGCCAGTCCTCTTGCTGTGATATGGAAGCATCTGCATCTCTTAGCTCAGGTCACGTAGCAAACATAAAAAGCTGTCCTTGGCCTTGCTCTGTCTGGGTGTTCAGAGGCTTCCAGATAGTTTGGGGCAGAAGCTAAGAAGGAAAGGGTCTGGTTTCTCCTGCTTGAGAGACAGGCATAATTCTTTCTGTTCATGGCTACTTTATTTGGTTTCCAAGTAGGGCTTCTTCTGTGAATGCATTCTCCTGCTTTATGAAGGTAGAATGTTTGTTATGAATTGGAAGACGATAACAAGACACCTTCTTTCTCTTTTCACTTTATTTTTTAAATAAATCGTGGCACAACTAACACATCAAATTTATTCTTAACTGCCTCATTTATATAGTTTTATCTAGACAGAAAGTTGATTGTATAGATTATAGCTCAGAAAAATATCTAAACATTCCACTAACCTGTACTCTAAGCTCACTGGTTTTTAGTTAAAGCAAATCTAAAATAAATATGACTATTAGATTTTTCAGCCTAGAGCACACTAGAGGAAGACAGGAGAAGAGATGAGTGTGCTGTCACAGCCAAGTACAAGGCAAGAAGTTGCACACTGAGAGCTGCCAGTACATGTCTAATGAGGAGGAAAGGATGAGAGAGAACGAGACAGGCCCAGAAGACCTGAATCACAGACCCGAATCCTAGAGACATTCAGCCCTTAGTAAACATGGGGGCAAAGTGGGCCTGCAGTGTGTTCTCTATAAGAAGGGTAAGGAATGGACAGTCCATTTTTTAAAAAAAAAAAATTCTTGTGGTTAAAATGTAGAAGATCTAGGTGCTTAGAAGAACAATATATATAATTTTTTTTCCTACTCCCAAACCCTGTTGCCAGGAGGCAGTTGTCTGTTGCCTCCCACTGTGGAAATACTCAGGAAACTCCTTTCCTTGAAAACAGCCAGGTTTTTGTCCTCTCTGAGGACCAGGCCCATAAATTGATAAAATTCTTAAAAACTACTCTGGAAACGATTGGTAAGGGGACTCTCCTGTGTGGATTTCTTTCCTTTGTGTTTATCAGTGTACTGAATGATTTTTATCTCATTTTAAAGTTTCTTCTCATGGTTATGACCACAAAGTATTCCCTATTTGTTATGAAAAGACAAGGCAAATATAAAGAATAAAATGGAAGCCCCATTATTTCTGACCTCAGAATCTGAAATGGTCACTAACAGGTTTCTTTCCAGAGTCTTCTTAATGAACAGTTTTATGTAGCTGAAGTCATATTGCAGTATTCATGCCCCGCTTTCTGCACTCCATTTTATACCAGAATATCATCTTTAACGGCTTTGGCTTGTGTGGACATTCATAGTTTACCTAACAATTTCCTGTTTTATATGCAAGTGGTTTATGCTATATATTATGACACTCTGCTGCACTTGTAGAGCTAAGCAGTTTGTGAGTGTGCCATTTAACAATTCTGCACACAACAGTGTCAACGAGCCTGACCCCCTGGTGCTCCTGGAGGCTGGACCACCAACCAAAGAATACACATGGACCCATGGTGCTGGCCACATAAGTGGCAGAGGAGGGCCTTGTCTGCCATCAGGGGGAGGAGAGGCCCTTGGGCCTGAGGGTGTTAAAGGCCCCAGTATAGGGAAATGCCAGGGTGGGAAGACAGGAGTGGGTGGGTGGGTGGGGGAGCATCCTCATAGAGGCGGGGGGAGGGGGGAGGGGATAGGGGTTCCAAAGGGGAGACCTGGAAAGGGGGAAACATTTGAAATGTAAATAAAGTATCAAAAAATAAAAAAATTTTTAAAAAACCAATTCTGCACTAAGTGTGAGTGTACAGTTCTACACTACATCTCATGCTGCTATGCTTTGAAACATTTTACATAAATCAACTCTATAATGATGTTTATGGAATTCAGACTTCTGTGGGGTTTCTGAGTTTTTCTACTGATGCTAGCTCACATAGCCGTCCTCTGCTTTAACATCCCGTACTTGAGTTGATCTCACCAGAGTGAACAGAGACTGGAGCAGGGGACATATATTTGAAGGAATAAGGAAAAATCCCGTCTTCCCACCTTGGCATTCCCCTATACTGGGGCCTCTAACACCCTCAGGCCCAAGGGCCTCTCCTCCCCCTGATGGCCAACAAGACCCTCCTCTGCCACCTATGTGACCAGCACCATGGGTCCAAAGGGTAGAGAGAGCATAGGGGTAGGTCTGGAAGAGGGGAAGGTTAGGGGGAGAGAGTGCAGGAGGAAGAGGGGGTGGCAGTAGCCACTGCCCCGTCAGGCTTGAGCTGGAAGAAGAAAAGGATGCAGTAAGCTTTGGAGTCACTGTTGAGAGATGATGTCACTCAGAGGACAAAATTAGAAGAGTGAAAAATGCCAGACCTTGTGTCTTGGAACTGCCTTCCACAAGGGCAAGGTGCTAAACTGATCATGTACTGAATCAGAGAAACCAGTTCAGCTCTGAGACAGTTGTTGATATGCAACATGAGGAGAAACAGAACATGTTAAAATACAAAAGAAATTAAAAACTGATAGAAAAGATTGTAAGAAGACTCAAAAAAAGCAAAGATTTGTAGCAATGCAATTTCTAAGCCTGACCTTGTCCTGTGGAGATCTTGGCACTGTTGTACCCAGGTGCAGTCTCTCACCTCGTCAGCACTACAGTGCAGTCATCAGACAGGTAGGTAGAAAATAATGTTCTAAGAGGCAAGTTAAGCCTCCTGAGACAAAGAAAAGCACTAGGAGACTTAAGTCAGGTGTGTAACAGGCCCATCCGTTGGTGGTCACTTACGTGTATCTTGGACAGTTCCTGCCCTCCAAATGCCAACATGGGGTTTCTGGGCTTAATGTGTGTGTCTCACTCCAGGAGACCCATAAAGATTCTAGGAGGTTACAAATAGGCCCAGCCCACAGTTTAACAGGTAGAGGGTCTGGGCTTTAGCTCAGCTCTGCTTCTACCCTTCCTGAGTAATCTTAGATGAGCCCTCCCCTTTAGGTTCACCGGTCTGTGACTGTTGAAAAGTAGAGTAGTTCTGGAGAGCAGTAACATTACACTGTGTGTGTGTGTGTGTGTGTGTGTGTGTGTGTGTGTGTGTGTGTGTGTGTACATATGTGTCAGTATATATCTGTGTATGTTCTCATGTGTGTTTGTGTTTTCATGTGTACGTGTTCCTCTGTGTGTGTGTGTGTGTGTGTGTGTGTGTGTGTGTGTGTGTGTGTGTGTGTGTAATGCTGCTAAATTGTAGCGCTAAAATGTTTCAGCTATTAAATTATATGTTATGTATATTTCACATGATAAAAAAAAGATTGTGCTTAGATATTCCTTGAGCCTGTGACATTAAAAGTCTGAGACTGGAACTATAGACAGACCACCTTATTTCAGGGGTTCTATGCCTGAATTTGTGGTTTTTAAATCCTCCTTAGTCTCCCCCAGACCCTGTCAGCACCAGACAGCATAATAAGCTGCCTGCCCACTTTGTGGCAGCTTGTAATTTAAAGCTCACTACCTCTCAGCTTCCCCAGTAGGAACTGAGGAGAATAAGAGCCATCGGCAGACACAGTAGACTTCTCATAGGTGACTTGTGAAGCATTGCTGTGCCATGCCATCACCAGCCACAGTTGTTTTATCTGCTGTGTCCCCTAGTCCAAGTGGGGATCCGTGTCAGGCTCTGTGGGTTAGGCTACATGGAGAAAAGCATAAGGCAGACAGCCACAAGTCACTGAGGTGACAACTACTTGTATCCAGTGGAACTGGGGACTTTCCTACTGTTAAAAGAGTGTGTGTTTGCTTTCTTTTAAAAAGGAACTTGTTAGTTCCCTTTCCCACAAAACCACAAATTTACTAAGTGAACATTTGCTAAGGAGATGGAGTAAAAGCAGCTATAAGCTCTTGCCCCAGTCCATGTCTATGGAGCTTTTATCCTAGAAGGTTATCTAGGCAGCCCCAGCTCACAGGCAGGCACAGAGGTGGTGCCTCTTCTCACACACCCCTCTTCTCAGGGAATCAGTTCAGCCTGGTGGGAGAAATGATGATTCTTAGTCCAGGTGAGTGTCATGTTCATTTGCAGGGCATGGTTTTCCAGAGAGGATCCTTCATCTCCTCCTGGGAAGCAGCATGTTTCTCTACATGACAGGGGGTCCTGAAAATCTTGCTGCAGCCTAAGTCTGTTTGATTAGGTGACTGCTTTGCATAAAGGATTGGCCATTTTTTTTACTTGCAGCCACTTAGTCAATTAACTAGAAGGGCTGAGCCCCATGATACCACAGATCACTTCAGAAGAGTAAGCCAGATAATAAAAAGGAATGCCTGTCCATGATGGAACCAATCATCTGTTTCCTATAGGTTTACAGTATCTAATTAAAATGGTGTGTTAATCAAAAGCCTCTCTGTATTTTACATTTTCATGACTTTCTAAATTCTTTCCCATTTAATTATTATAATGAACATAATTAATACGTGCTGTCAACTCCTCACTTTATTTACATTGTATTGGATAATTAAATTTGGTCTGATAATTAAATTAACTCAAATGAAAGATTGTATGACTGCCTGAATATTACTGTCATGGGAATAAGCACCTTTGCATATTCATTTTGATTAGTGAATGCCTTTCTCATTAGGAAAGGCCTGATAGAGTCCAGGTACCTCAGCTTCAGCCTTAAAGTAATTGAAAGCAAAGATCACTTTGGCCCACCTGTCCCATCCAGCCTCTCTGTAGTACCAGGAAGAAAGATCAGAGCCTTATACTTTCTCAACTCAGGACCCCTTTTTGTCCAAGAAATTGTTTCATGACCCAGAGTGGGTAAGTATATAAAATAGGTAAAGAACATTTACTGATAATGAATCATAAAGAAATTTATTTTAAAACAATCCTTGAACAATATAAGTTTACTATTTTCTAAAAACTGAAGCAAATGTGGTACTAATTAGATGGACATGCCTATTTATTTTTATATAAGTAATTAAATAATGGCTGACGATTTGACACTGTAGATCACAGAGCATCTTCAGCTGTTTGCAGAGTTGACGGATATTTATAAACGTCAGTCTTAAGACCATCACTTCATATGCATATACAGTATAAAATAGCAAAGGTCTGATTACTGGGAGGTGTGGCTTTCCTCAGGGAAGAGCACACCAACGGGTTGTTCAGTACCACAAGGCCAACTCTTAAAACATACACTAAAGTGACATTATTCATCAGGTTGTATTTAGGACTATATGTGTATATGCAAATACTATGTGTATATAATAACAGTTAGTGAAAGAGTCGTGAATTTGAAGGAGAGGAGGGAAGGGGTACATGGAAGGGTTTGGAGGGAGGAAAGGGAAGGGAGACATGTAACTAAATGTAATTTCAAAAATTAAATTAAATTTTGTAAAATGTATGTTTAAGGCCCTTGAAATTATGGGAAATTCTGTCCTAAGATGAAGACAAATTCATTTCGTAGGGGTTTTTTCTTTTACGAAATTCAAGTTAGCAACTCCAACAGCAGTTTTTAAAATCAAACATTAAAAAATAACACAACTCAAAGATGCACTAATTTGATACATGACAGTAGGAAAATATTAGAAGTCTTTGTTTTCTGTAATTAAACCATTATGTTTCTGAAAGAGCAGAAAACTTTGCTTGTACAGTAAAAACTCTTTATTTCATATCAAATATAATAGCCTTGAATGGGAGCCAAGGTGTTTCTGGTGTATTTGTTGTTGCTGGGGGTATAAAGTATATGTGTAGTTAAAAGTGCACATGTCTATATTCAGAATCACAGTGACAGTGAAGGTGCACGATAGAACATGGGAACGTGCTGCCCAGTCACCTTGGAGTCATCACATTTGATTTTGCATTAATGTTTGATCATTGCATGTTGAAAGCCTTTTCCTGTTGCCACATTTTTCAGTCACCTCAGTCATTTATATGACCTCATAATAAAGTCATGATTCCACAACTCAACAAGCTGGGATATAGATCGTATGCTCTCCACTGTATTAGATGCACCTGGATGCTTCTAGGAACTTCAGAACCGGCAGGGAGGCTAGACAGTGTGGTTCTGTGTGTGTGATTGTGTGGTGTGTCTTTTCCAGGTCATTTGATAACTTAATTTTTTATTTATTCTTGTTTTTGTTTGAGTTTGGGGTTTTTTATTTGTTTGGTTTGATTGGTTGTTATTGTTTTGGCTTGGTTTTGGTTTTTTTGGAGGGTTTTGTTGTTATTGCTTTTCAGGCAGGGTTTTCCTGTGCAGCCCTGGCTAACCTGGAATTCAGAGATCTGTCTGCCTCTGCCTCTAGAGTGCTGGGATCAAAGGCGTGCGCTACCACCGTGGACTTGTTTGTTTTAAGATAGGATCTCACTGTGTAGATCAGGCTGCAGGCTGACCTCCAAGTCACAGAGACCCTCTCACCTTTACCTTGGATGCTGGAATTAAATGTGTGCACCACCATGCCTGGCAGCTGTTTTAATCCAATGTGCTCAGCTCACTTCTTCTACATAAGTAATTTCTCTATTTTATTCCATCTGCAGTTAAGGAAGACTCGGTTGTCATTTGTTGGAGTTTCTTAGCAGGGTATTTGCCACTGAGCTACAGCCTCAGACTTTCCTTTGTGGTGTTGAATTTTATTTTATTTTTTAATTTATGTGTACACGTATAAATCAAAGAACAGTTGTGGGAGTCAGTTTTTTCCTTCCACCAGGTGAGTTCTGGGAGCACAGGCTTGGCAGCCAGCACTTTTACTGGCTGGGCCATCTCACTGCCCTTTCTGGAGTTATTTTGTTTGTATTGTATTTGTTTGCAGTGTCAGGGCTTGAAATCAGAGCCTCATACATGGTAGGCAAGTGCTCTTCTGCTGAGCTCTGTATCCCTGGCTTCAGTTGTGTTTTGAGAATGGCAGTTTGCCTAGCAGTTTCTCAAATCACAGCCCAGTTTTTAGAGCATTCAGACCTGGCCTAAGTCCTGCTCAAACATCCTTTCCTTACTCTTTGTCTTTCTCAAAGGCAGCTGATCCATCCTGGGCCCCACCTACTTGGTACACTCTACTGACCTCATCTAGTCCATGGCAGCTGCGATGCATTGGGCTGAGAGTGAAGAGCATGTCCATCACTCAAGGCCTTCCTGTCATCCCAGTGTCAGCGCCTCATTCTTGTCCTGTCACATAAGCCTTCACCTTTCTATATCTTCTCCCTATGATAGCTATAGCTCCTTTTAGAAGGTGGAAGTACATCATGTCTAAGGAAAAGCCCAAGAATTTCAGTAATATAACTATTTTAGAGCTAGGTTAATATCAGTATTACAGTACCAAAGAAAAACATGGGACTTGAGGGACAAAAGTGGATCATTAAAAGTAGTATCTGTACGTCAGTGATGTGTGCTCGCAACTGAAATGAAGAAGGCTGCCAGCCACTAACTCTTTTTGTATAGCAAAATTCACCCCTTCACGGGATCCAAGCAAAAGACCTCTCACTCCCCTCATCATTTGTGACTTTCTATACAAATTTAGTGCAGTGACATATGCTCACTAGATAGATAGATAGATAGATAGATAGATAGATAGATAGATAGATAGATAGATAGATAGATAGATAGATAGATAGATACATAGATAGATAGATAGATAGATAGATAGATAGATAGATAGATAGATAGATAGATAGATAGGGTTTCCATTGCTGTGAACAGAAAGTAACTCTTATAAGGACAACATTTAATTGGAGCTGGCTTACAGGTTCAGAGGTTCAGTCCATTATCATCAAGGCGGGAGCATGGCAGCGTCCAGGCAGACATGGGGCAGGAGGAGCTGAGAGTTCTGCATCTTCATCTGAAGGCTGCTAGCAAAATACTGAATTCCAGGGAGCTAGGATGAGGGTCTCGAAGCTCATACCCACAGTGACACACCTACTCCAACAGGGCCACACCTCCTAATAGTGCCATACACACTGGGCTCGCATACACACACACACACTGAATCCGTAAGCCAGCTGCAATATATAATTTTTTATAGAGTAAGTCAAATTTTTCTGAGTCTATGCCTTTGGTCATGGAGGAACTTTTTAAGTAAAATACCCAGAAATAGACTGTAAAGATCTAGTCTTTACTCGAAGTCTCCTGAAATAAGGAGATGTTCTATTACCATTGTCAGTCCCAGAAGGAGCCGTAATGGCTGCACTAGTATCTTTCTATATCTATGTGGCCCTGACCAAATCACTGCCCATCTCTGAACTTCAGTCTCCTGTCTGTTAAGTCTCATAGCATGGATATAATATAGGTAAGACTGTACCAGACTGAAACACACATGGCTTCCGATCCAAGCAGTACTTGACTCTCATCTGAAACCTCATAGACAGTTTGTAATCTCCACATTTCTGTCAACAGCTCTTAACTAACAGAGTTGACCACTGAGCTCTGTTTATGGCATTGTAGAGCTTCTGTCCTACATCTCCAACATTCTTCCAAAGAGCAGTTCCAGTGGCTCAGGAATCACATGGTCAGGTAGTCACAGCAACAATCACTTCTTGATCCTGATTTTCTGTTGTTGGCAAGACTTTTATCAGTATGACAAAGTACCCTAGATCCAGTCTCCTACCTCTACCCCCTGGAATTTGAGTCTACCATAGACACTGTCCAAGGCTTGGGGAGTGGTCATTACTGCTTGACTCTGTAGCAGACCTGATCATTGTCCAAGTGATGCTGGTTTTACAGGTTTGAGGCCTGTGGTGAGGCATAGTGGACAATTAGGATAAAGCAGACAGACATACTTAGTTTTTGGCAGCCAAGAAGCAAAGATTGTACCTCTGCAAGTGGACTTTTTCTATTCACATTTTATTCCATCATCTGGGCCCAGCCTCTGGGATGCTACTTCTCACATTCAGGGCATGTCCTCCCAACCCTGAGTTAATCATCTGTGGGAACACCCTTACAGACACACACAGATGTTTTACTAATATCCTTAGCAGCTCTCAATCTAATCAGGTTGACAGGGAAAGCCGTCATAATATTATAGTCTACTGTTAGCTTTGCCACCTCATAGTGCCTGATGTGCTGGAACCCTCATTAGGTCCCTGCTTTAAGAGATGAATAGTCTGCTCTTGAAGCTTGATGAGAAGAACATGGTCTTTGGCCATGAATGTACTGATTGGCTATATTACAGCTATTCCGTTCTGTAGCTCTGTGAGCCTACTTATCTTCCCATTGTGTACATTCTTATGTGTGATAGGTAGATCATATTAATAGCATGCCATCTGATTGTTATGCACAGTGAATTAAATCAGTTGCTTAGCAATTAGCATATTCCCTAGTCCAGAGCAAATGCTAACCTTTGATAATCATTGGAACTATTGTTTCCCTCCAGATTCCCTGCTCCTAATGAGAAAAGCCATTCAAGTCCATTCAAGCCAGCTTTGACACTTAATACCATCTTAAGTAGGTTATCTCCACTATCAGAGTATGTTCTCCCATCTGCTGAGAAGATGGAGAAAGCTATGTGACGCCTGCCTCCAAGGTTCCTCTGTGGACCCAAAGCACAGGGTTGTCTTCTCATAACCAGGTCTCTAGACTGTTACTTCACACACTGCTCTGACCCAGCCACCAAAGAGTCCCAGGACAGTCAGTCTAGCTCTGGCTAACTGGCTGCCTTCCCAAGAGATGTGGCTGGTTCAGCTGAACCTGCCTGACAACTAATCAGTATATGCTTGTCTGGAAAGCCGTGAAGGTAGGCACAGAAGCAGAGGGGAAGAAGACCTCACACCCAAATACATTTCTGTATTGAGCCAACTAAAGAAGCACTAAAATTGCCGTGAGGTGCACTGAAATTGTGTTAAGAAGAGAAACTAGAAAATGGTTCACATGAATCAATGTGAACATTTAATGGGCCTTAATTGGAACCTTATCCTACTATTCTTAGAGCAGAGAGATGAAAGCAGAAGAAATCTGAGAGACCATTTATTTTACTTGAGAAAGCAGTAAACTGAAACTACAAAAAGATTTGACTACTATTATATTTTTATGATTAAATAAAATTGTCATAGACTAGTGCTGGTGAGCCCATAAATGCTCCATGGAATGCGCCCATCGTTTCTGGCAGCTGTTGGGTTATGGTCAGAAAACCCATCAGCCTGTGTTCTGCATTTGTTAACCCTGCTGTTCTCACACCACATAGCAGCTTATGGGAAGGAAAGCTCACCCAGTTCTGCTGGCAAGAGCCACTGGAGTATTTGTTTTTTAAGGTGTTACTAAATTATTTGCTTCCACTTATTTCTCTTCCCCATCCCCCTACATTCTGCCATTTGTAATGAACAGAATCTCTCAATCTCTCTCTGTCTCTCTCCCTCTGTCTGTCTGTCTGTATCTAGGTCATATGTACGTGTGTTCTTTATTTTTCTTAGAGAAGCAGGATTTTAAATATCAGACCCTAGGCTCTGAGGTTAAATTGGTGTATTTCATTTAATAACTTGTTATTTCTTTTTAAGAAAAAATATATTTTAAACCCACCCCTTTTACTATATTTACATGTACTCTCCGAAGACGTGGGCAGCATAGGCGTGTCTACCTGTGCATGTGCATAACACAGGACAGGATGATGTCTGGGGACTTGGGGGCCTTCAGAGATCATGTAGCTAACTTCCCATGTGGCCAGGGGAGAGAGACCTTCCTCCCTGCCTTTGCACTGGTTCTCCCGACAGGCTGTCCAGAGCGGCTAGAAGTGGCCTTCCCTCGTTCTACTCCATCCCAGCAGCAAATGGGATATGGAGACACAGGCACAGAGAAAATCCAAACTAGTCCCTCACGTTGATCATGAGATGATGAGTCTGCATAATTTCCGAGGCCAGTGCTCTACAAGCAGGCCTCCTCAGATACTAACTAAAGTCTCTGACAAATCCAAGAACTGGTAGCTCAATATTGGCCAAGTGTATGACTAGTCCAGCCCAAGGTTCTACTGCAGGATGCATTTGGAAGGGATTTAAAATGTGCTTCTTTTAAACTATAGCTCTTTTCCTCATAGAAGATTTGAGAAATAATAATTTTTTTAAAAAGAGGCCCCATCATGCAACAGAACACTAGAGGGTGATTTATTCTTGGGGAAATGCCAATGTTGTGAATTTTGTGGCCCTTTAGACATTTACCAGTCATTCCTTCTCATTTATCAGCTTTTACTAAATGCCCACCCTGTTTCAAAACATGTGCTAAGAGATTCAGAAATACCTACAGTCCACACTGTTTTTGAGGAGTCCACAGACCAGGCACTGCTGTAGACATACAGGATAGTAAGAAATAAAATAGACAAAGTCTTTGCCCTTATGTTGCTGACATTCTGAAGAGTGAAATTCAAACAGAAAAAGAAAAACAACTCAGGTCAATGGTAGAGATACTCCATAATGGAAACAATGCTTGCGCTGGTATATAACAGTAAAATGGAGGTTACTGGATCACGTGATAATATACATAGGAAAGAGCACAGGCAAAGGTGCTGCCGCACAAAACAGCCTGACAGCTACAGGGAACTGCATACTGTTCATTATGGATCAAACTTAGCATTTGAGTGGGCACAAGAGATAAGCCGGAGATGAAGCAGAACCCAGGTCATGAAGGACCTATGTGGTGACCAAGGACTGGGAGATGGAGGAGCCTGCTGCTATTAGCATGTGGCTGATGTGCTAAGACATGGATTCCACTCCAGTATTTGGAGAATGGGTAGATGGGTAGGTAGTTGTCAGAGCTCCACACCGGTTGCCCAGCATCCAGGAGCTGGTACCAATAGTCATAAGTCATTATTCTCTACTGCAGAAGAGGAGTGAGGGATTCTGCCCAGTGGCAGCAGATAGTGGATTTCTCTCAGGAAGCTAATTAAGGGCCTTCTCAGTTTCCCCACTGGAACATAGAGAGACAGCCACTTGCCTCTCCCTCCTTGAGAAGACCCCTGTCTCTAGGCTCACCTGGTTTCCAACATCTAGGAGAGGCCAAGTCCCAACTACTGTAAGTTTTGTTTCTCTTGACACTGGCTTCCTCTCTATTTTTCTCCCTCTCTCTTCCTCCTTCCTGGATTCTCTACATAGCAGTGAATCCAGGACCACCAAGAAGGCTGCTGCTCAAAGGTTACCTCCTGTAAGATTTCTGCAGTTAACCCCATCCTAGAAATAGCTGTGGAAAAGTCAAGTTTGGAAAGAGAGAAAATTGTCGCAGGACTAGACTAAGAAACACTCAGATTTCTTTTCTCTCACTGTGATTTGATGTGACTTAATATGTGGGCAGAATCCTATTTTTCTCCTGCAGTGTTAGAGCCATTGCTTCCACCACACCCCACAAAGCATCAAATCAAAGAAGCAAGGGGCGTGTGTTTGGGACATGCCATTAAAAAAAAAAATGGAGAAGTTGCTAGCCTCAAGGACGTTCTTGTTATATTGCTCCTGTCATAATCACTGGTTCCAGGTATGACAAACTGGCAAGAGCAGTAACTGATGCACCTGGCCACCATCACTGCTACCTCTTTTCTCCAGCATTGTGCAAACTCAGGTTTGCAGAGAGGAATGCACCAACTACTTTGTTTCTGTTCTGCTAGAAAAAATATTCTTTGTTCCAATGATTTACAGACTCTCTGAGCTGTCTGTTTTAGTGAATTTAGATGTCTAGACACCTATTTTCGCCCCTGTATTGAGGACATTTTGTCTCTGACAAGAAAAGGAAAAAAACAAATTGGGAATTCTTAGGCACAAGGAATTTGCCCTAGTGAAATTCAACTGTTTGCATTCATTCCTCTATACACCATTTACCCCACCATACTGATGGACAAAGCTGGTCTGATTTGACAGAACAACTTTTAATACATGGTGAATAAAACTGCCCCCTTACACACACACACACACACACACACACACACACACACACACACACACACACACACACAAATCCCTAAACCACTGTGCCAATATGCTAAAGATCTCCATCATCTGCCTTTACAGATTCAAAGACGGCATTAGCTGAGGGCCTTGAAAACCCTTTGGTGAGCAGAGCCTGCACTCTAATGTGGTAAATACAAGCTCCTGAAATAACTTATAAATCAAAACTAATTTGTAGCTTTGGTTTTAGAAGCCAAAACTCATTCTTTTTTCAAATAGTTGGGAGAAAATCTAACATTTACCAGCACTACACTAGGCATGGTGACATGTAGCAGTGACACAGGGGAGCTCTTGTCCTCAGCACAGTCTGGAGACTTTTACCACCTGCTTCCTTGCAGTCTGTCCTAGACTGAACAGGAGCTGAGTATTTGCTTGTGTGTATGTCTATGCACCATGTGCATGCAGTGCCCACAGAAGCCAGAAAAGTGTAAGATTCCCTTGGACTAGAGTTGCAGATGGCTGTGAGCTGACATGTGGGTGCTGGGGATTGAACCTGGGTCCCCTAACAAAAACAACCAGTGCTTTTAAGCACTGAGCCATCTCTTCAGCCCTGGTAATTTTCTCTTATAATCAGTGACAGATATAAAGCTGGGGCTCAGGCGACAGTAAATATTTAGGAACTTGCCATAGGTTCTTGGAGAAAAACAAAACAAGCAGCAACAACAAATTTCCACAAATAAAACAAAATACAGAGCTTTCTGTGACCACTCCTAAGTAAGTAGGGCATTTAGAATCCCTCTGTAGAAATAAATCAGAATTTGATGGGTTTCTGGTTGTTTTCTTGGTTTTGGTTTTGGTTTTGTGGGTGAATTCCCTGGAGCTGTAGGTGTTACTCTAGCACCTGTGGGTTGTAGCCAGTGTGTGTACAAGAGGTTGAGAAGCAGCCACACAACACTTCTACAGTTTGCTACTTACTGTTGTCACTTGATATGGTCAGGGAATGTACTATACCTTCCCAAAAAGTGAAGTTTTTGGGTGATCAGATTACCCTTAAAATATAATATGTGTTTGATATTAACTACTTACTGTCACTTTTTAAAAATATTTTTTTAATTTCCTGCCTTCTTGTGTCATATTGATTTAGTATACATTTTTGCTGCCTTAAGGAATTAGTTCCTTCTGCAATGTCAGGTATGTGAGGATCATAATGTATGTGGAAGTAATTTTTAAAGTTTCATGGTATTAAGTGAAGATAATTGCTTATAATTAATAAGATATTTTACCATAATATAGTCATGCTTTTAAGACCAAACTGGAAAGGGAGAGAGAGATGTTTTCTCTTACATCAAATGGTTCCTGACAACTTTCTGAATTTTTATTTTTTGAAATCATTTTAATCCTTACTTCTTTTATTTGAGTCCCTGTTGCTTCTTCCTGTTGTCAGTTTTACCTGCTTTTCTGCAACACTCTTTTCAAACTTGCTGATGCTAAGCTGCTAGAGACCAGAACCCCTACTCTCTTAGGTTGGCTTCTGAAGTGTGAATTGCTACCCTCTGCTGGAGTGTGCAGAACTTCCTGGGATAACTGGCCTGAATCATGAAGGAAGATGTTCTGCTCTATAAGAATAGAGTTCTCTGACTCAGTCAGTGCCTTAGCCCAACGCTGAGCAGTGTAGATGCTAAGTAAATACCTGGTGATGCTCTTATCTCTCTACATAGAGGCCTGCTTGCATTATTCCTTCCTTCCTTGCTCTGACTGCAACCCAGGTGTCACAGTTGGAGAAAGGGAGTTCTCCAAAGGAAGAGGAGATCGGGCTGCTTTCCATGTTTATATGACTCTCCACTCTCTTTAGATCTTAGAGTTAGTGGGACAGATGTCACACAGGTGTGAACTCTGCAAACTAAATTCTTCCCTGCTTTCTTACTAAAACTTTATGTCTCTTTCCTCTTCTTCCTCCTCTTCTTCCTCCTCCTCTTCCTTCTCCTCCTATTCAGATTTTTAACAAAGCTATACCAGAGGCATACCAAGTGTCAATATTTTAGACATATTTTCTATGACAGCATTTTTTAAAATTAAGACCAAAGATTAGGCTTGAGAAGTGAGCATTGTCTAGAAAGAGAACAGTTGCTGTTCCAAGTCACAAATTTTGTACTCAAAAGTTGAAAGGTCCCCAAGCAGACCACACACTGGCAGAAGATGTGTGAATTCTCATTTATATAGATAATTCATCACCAATTTACAATTAAGAATTCCAGATAAAGTGTGTCAGCCAGAAAAACATGAAAACTATGGTCAGAGGGCTGTGCATAGATTGCTTGCTGGCCCTGGGCCAACAATACCTCCATCAACTGTTTTACCAGGGTAAAACCTAAAAGGTGACAACATTGGGAGAAAATGCACTAACGATGTATGGATTGGAAAAAGTGTGTTCCCAGCGAGTTCACAAGAACATCTCCAAAAGTGAAGAAAACCTGAAAGTTGTTGAGCATTCACTAGGAAGCAAGCCCCTGGAGTTGTCACAGAGACTTCCAACAGAGGGTGAGCTTGCTGAGTTCTGGAGAATTAACAGTGCTACAGGATGGAACACCTAAGGAGCAAGAGTCTCCAAGTCATAGCAGCTGCACATTTAAAATGCAAATCACAGCATGGGAGAGGTACTCAGCAGTTGGGAACACTGACTGTTCTTTCAGGGGATCCAGGTTCAAAGCCTATCACTCCAGTTCCAGGGGATTTGACAATTTTTTTGGCCTTTGCCAGCACCAACAACGCATGGACATATGTGGAGGCAAAACATCATACACATAAAATAACAATCTATGTATTGTTATGTCATACATATATGTATATATATGTGTGTGTGTATCTCTCATATATATATATACACACACACACACACACACACACACACACACACACACACACACATACATGAGAGAGAGGGAGAGAGGCAGGGTGTGTAGGCATTGGAACCCTTCAGGCCTGCTCTGGAGGGTGACTAGGTGCTCTTCCACAGCGAGACAGTGCTCATTTTAGAGTCACATGTTCCAGCTGTTCACTCCTGGAAGTCCTGCTCCATCCCCAACCATTCCTCTTGTTCACATTAATCAAACTGGTCATTTGAAACAAACACTTGGCACAGCCCAGCACATAACCAAGAACGGGTTATGTGATATTGAGCCAAGAAAAGCATGTGTTTTTTAGGAGAAAGGCCTTTCGTGTTAGTTTGATCTGTGTATATTGGTTGGTTTCATCTGTTTAGAATAGCCATGGGTCATGCTCATCTTTATCTGGGCTGGCATTGTCACTAAAGACACTGCTGGCTGATGACCAGTCATGAGAGTAAGCTCAGAACTGGTAACAAGAGCTTCTTTACCCAGGAATGGGCAGCCTTGTGAGTGAGGTGGCCCTGGACAGGCCTGAGAGGCTAGAACAAACCAACAGAGTTTAGAGAGTTTCCAGGCCCAGCTCCAGCCCAGACTGGCTGGGGACTTAGACTGCATCTCTTGAACTTCCTGAAGCCTGAATCCCTCTTTATAACAGCAATGGTCCCTGTCTGCCACCTTGGAGCTGACCTCAGATGCTATAGATAGAGGGACTAGGCTCCCAAGTACTGTCTCAGCCCAGCTGGAGTCACTAAGGCTCTGGTAGTATTGTGCCCTAGAAGACCTTGACCTCCTTCATCTCTCATAAGACATGGGTGTTACCCAGTCCATAAAAGGGAGACCTTTTCCATATCTCTCCATGTAGGCAAACCAGAATTCCTTAGTTGGTGCTCAGGACCTTGAAAATCTCAGTTCTGGTGTCTGTCCTTCTAGACAATGTAGCTCAGAGTACCACAAAATCCAATCACTTTGCTGTTTGCTGCTGGGGTGGTGAGTGAGGAATATGGGAAATTTTGATACTTCTAAGCTCAGGCTGGCCTTGAACTTCTGATCCTCTGACCATAATTTCCCAAGTGCTGGAGTCAAAGGTGTGCACCACTGCACCTGGCTGAACTGACTTTTGTTAGCTATACTACCTAGGATGTCTTCCAGTACTTAAGTATTTCCTTAAGTATGTCAAGGGAAGCTCATCCTAGATATGAATTGTAAGCCAATAACAGTTTCCATAATAACAAGTCCAACACAGTGGACTCAAACTCATGTAGACAGACAGACAGATGAACGGACGGATGGATGGACAGGTGGAGGAAGGGAGGAAGGGAGAGGGAGAAGGAGAGGGAGGGAGGGAGAGAGAGAGAGAGAGAGAGAACTAAGTCTCTGTTGCTCTGTACTACTTACCTGTGTTTCTTGGACCATACTTATGCAAGGATTTTCTTTTCAAAACTGTCAGAATGCATTTCCTATTTCACCACCACAAGATCCTGGCTGGCACCCGAAACACTGTTTGCATAGCTCTGTTCTGCACAGGCAAGGCCAGGGAGCAACCTAGTAATGGCTTCTCAGGTGACATTAAGCCTGCTGATGATTGAAGCCTGCTTCTACCAGACCCTCTGCTCTAAGGAAATGGGGAGGGATGCTGGAAAGCAGTTGTCAGGCTGGGTGTGAGCTCTGTTTCTGGTTCAACAGAAAATGCAGAGCAGAACACTGGTAAGATAACCAATATTCCTAACTAATACTGTCTATGCTCTGTTGGCATGGACACATTAGATCTGCATTTAAACCTTAAAAGTTTCTATCCATCTCTTTTATGAAAAAGACTCTGAACTTAAATTAGCTGAGTGGTTATATTGCTCATGACAGAGCTAGACCTAGAACCCACAGATATCTAATGCCAACACTCTTGAGACTGCATAGTGCCTGGGACATAGCCCAGGGAAAGCTATTTACCTCTGTAGCACCTAGAGAGCGGTGGCAGCCTTTCTAATGGACATCACTCTGAGGACATTGGATCAGTGGGCTTATTATAAGAATAATAGAAGCATCACTCTGTCCATATGTACTGAGCCAAGGAAAAGCACACAACTAAGTGGCCAGAAAGAAGTTCCTTAAGAAAGCTGACCATGCTGATACCCTGACCTCAAGACTTCTAGCCTCCTGAATGGTAGGAAATAAATGTGTGTCACTTATGTCCCTCCAGACTATAATATTTTTCTTTGGTCAGCTAAGACAAAACTGATACTAAATATGTGAGTTTCTTCCCCCCACCTTCACCTACAATTTCCAAGTACCTGCATCTGATCCAGTCTTCCACATATAATTCACCCTGTCAATGTAGCTTCAAGAGAATGTGGGCAAGGAACACTCTCTCCTCCCACAGTACAGTATCCTCACCAAATTCCTTGTGTGTATAAATACCTCATCTCCCACAAAACTAATGTCAGACCAGTCCTGCCCAACATACTGCATTTTAGCTGTGTGTGAGGAGGACGCCTGACTCTCTTTTGTTCCTGTGGCATTAGTGTATCACTTGGCATGGGACACACACTGCAAAAGAGGGGTGGCTCGAGTTAGCGCTCTCTGGCTGGTGCCAGAAGCCTAAGGTCTGCAGGGCAACAGAGACAGAATTACGCCCCTGGCCTCTCCCTGAGAGACCAGAGGAGCTGTGCTGCCATGGCCCTCCCCAGAGCAAGATGCAAGGATAGCTGCCTTTCCAATCTACTCAAATAGTTTTCCTATTATTTTTCTCAAATTTAAAATATAGAAATCTTTCAGTGAGAAAGAATATGTGGGAGGGGATAGGGGGTTTCCAAAGGGGAGACCTGAAAAGGGAAAAACACTTGAAATGTAAATAAAGTATCCAAAAAAAGAAAGAAAAAGAAAGAATATGTTTTAAAATCCAGTATTCTTTGCCATTTTTCTTTCTTTATTGAGGTGTATTGTAATACTGCTGTTGATTTACTTTGTGAACCCAAGCTATTTGATTTGTATGTGAAAGAGAGACTTTAAAAAAAATACCTTTCAAAACACTGTCTACTTTCAAACCCAAAGCAATTGAACAGCTTGCCAAGGCTACTCAGCTGATCAATGAATAAAGGCAGACCCCCAGATCTCCTATTCTTTGATTAGCACCTTTTTTTTTTTTTTTTTTTTTGAGACAACGTCCCTCTATGTAATCCTGGCTGTTCTGGAATTCACTGTGTAGATCAGGCTGTCCTTGAACACACAAGACCTGCCTGCCTCTGTCTCCTGAATGCTGCAATTAAAGACATGCACCATCACACCTGGCAAACACCTACTTCATAATTGTACCTACAGCCAAGGTCACTTTGTATCTCTCTTAATCTGTTGCATTCATGTATTTATTTGTATATGTGCATTTCTGTGTGCACATGTGAGCACACCACAGTGCTTATGTGCCAATAGTGCTTATGTGACACTCCCAGAACAACTTACAAAAGTTGATTCTTTCTTTCCACCATGTCTCCTTCCCATCTGGGTTCCAGGGATCAAACTCAGGTTGTTAGGCTTCATGACAAACACCTTTATCCAGTAGTCACTGACCAGACTCCTCTCCATATTATTGGAGCCCGTCTCAGAATCTGAAAGTAGACAATATATTTGAAAGAGGTTTTTATCATTACTGAGGTTATAGCTGCTCCTAACTTGCTATCTCTAGTTGTCTTTAGCCACCTTAGAACCCCATAGCCAGGACATTCCCATCTCACTGCTACAGTGCTCTGGAAGGAGTCTCTGGGAATCCAGTTAACCAGTATATCCTGAAAGGTGGGACAGGTATCCTGACCAGTACTCACCTTAGGACTTGGGTGGCAAGATAACAGTCCAGTGGTTACAACTCTATCAAGAAGGTAGACAGAAACCCTGTAGTTTAAGTGTGAGCTGATTAACTATGCATGTCCAAGAAGACCCTTGTGTTCCATGATGATTCTACTAACTTCCTACGGCTTTTGGAAAATTTAGAAAGCAGTCCAGGATGGTATTTGATCACCTAAGCCCTGGGAATGAGTGGGGAAATGAAATAAAACCAAGGCCTGCTTTCAGCCTCACATCTTTCACAGCCGCCATAGGCAACTCTCTAGTGCTTGAAGTCCTGAGCATCAAAGTCAGGATATTTGTATTCCCCAGACTTGCTTCCTAACCCTAAGGGAAGCACTTAACCAATCTAGCTGTGTGTTTGTGTTCACTACATTACACTCTCTGCCACAAGCCCACCTGAATTAGCCCACCAGGTCTTGATATACTATCTGGACGTCCCGACCCTACCTTCCCACAGCATCTGAAGTGTCCCAGTGACTACAGCCAAGTGTAAGTAAGGGTCTCACCAGCTCTTACAGATCCCTTACAAATAACAAGGTCGGGTCCTGCAATAGGCAGTCTTATGGCTACAACTCTTTAATACAAAGTAACCAAACTGTCCTTTGCCAGTTTGCATCTTCTCCAGTCCCAAGACCTAAAAGTAGTGGCCTCCAGCAGGGTCGCCTTACTACACTGCTGGTGAGATTTATAAACTCACTCTAGAAGCAGGTAATAGATAATCAGTGCTGTTCCCTGAGGAGATAGCAAGTCCCCAGGGGACAGACACTGCCTCAGGAGGCTGAATGCAGTGAGTGTAATTGATGTCCTCACACTCTGCTAATTTACCAGCACAGGAAGCTGGCGTCTTCGAGTTGATATGTGTTTGTGCCAACCAAACTGGCCCCTTTTAATACATTTTGAATTACTGAATTGTCGTCCAATAATGGCATTTTAACAATGAAGTTTCAAATAAAAAAAAAAACAAAAAACAAAAAACCTACTTCTTAATTTTTGCCCAAGAGGGGGGTAGTTTCAGTAATGGAATTGTTATAAATTCTAAAGTGGTAACCATTTGGCTGTGTTACAAAATATGTAGATAATAACTAAAATAAAAATTTAAGTGGAAGCTTTATCAATAAGGTAGATGGTGGAGCACATTTTTCTCAGTTGGTGTCAGAAATGGCATTGCACAGCCATGTGCAGAATTGTCACAATGCAAGTCTTTAAAATTCCTTTTGGATTTAAAGGTATTAACAGGTCCCTACCAACGTTCTCCAGAAGTTTTTGATGTCATTTTAGCTATTGAACAAAAATATGTGAGCTATTACTTTGTTGATTTTGTTCTTAAAGCACACTGCATTATCATCTGAGAATGTGTTCTTAAAATATTGTTAAAAGTACTTTGAAAACTTGTAAATCCCAGTAATTTATGTTTCTCCTGCCTCTGCTGTTTCACTCTGTCCTTCTGGTTTCAATTTGAATGCCGTCCTGTCTGGTTGTGTACCTGTAATGTTGTGTTCCCCCCACCCCACCCCCAGTACAATTTACAGTCCTGACCTTCAGCTTTTGCAGTGTCCCTAATGTTCTCGGGTTTCCTCCCATACTACGAAGTGGGCTTTGGGTCACCCTGCTCTTTCATATTAGAATTGTCTAATCAAAGTTACTTGAAACAGATCTGATTTTGGCATTTCTTAGTTTATCATTTCAGCCTAGGGAGTGAATTAGGAGAGCTTCCCTGCCAGCCACTAATTGCATTGCCCTATTAAAGTGTACACAGTTGTAAACCCAGACTGCTGCAAGACAACAGTCTCATTTATCTAAACAGTTCTCCTTTTAGACTCAATGGCACTGATGGAGACCAAGATAAGGAGTAGGGGTTGGAGGGGTCTTTTAGAGCCTGTACTAGCTGAACCATTCCGTTCCCCACAGTCAGCCCCCATTTCTTTCTGGGACTTGTCTACATAAGGAACCCATCTAGCTGCATGCAGTGTCTGCAGTGAGCTAAGTTAGTCAGAGACTGCAGTGGGCAGGGCTGCTGCAGACACCATCTTACTTTGTTAGGAACTGGAGACTGCTTTGAGGATATGAGTGTGCTCCGTTAAAACTGTGTGTCCTTCAGTCCCTTTTATGAATGTGGGTGCCCTTGCATTTGGAGCATAGATGTTCAGAATTGAGAGTTCTTCTTGGTAGATTTTTCCTTTGATGAGTATGAAGTGTCCTTCCTTATCTTTTTTGATGACTTTTGGGTGAAAGTCAATTTTATCCAATATTAGAATGGCTACTCCAGCCTGTTTCTTGGGACCAAAGGGACTGAAGGAGCTGAGGAAGTTTGCAGCCCCATGGAGAGAGCAACAGTGTCAACTGGCCTGACCCCCTGGTGCTCCCAGAGACTGGACCACCAACCAAAGAATACACATGGAGGGACCCATGGTTCGGACCACATATGTGGCAGAGGAGGGCCTTGTTGGCCATCAGGGAGAGGAGAGGCCCTTGGGCCTGAGGGTGTTAGAGGCCCCAGTATAGGGGAATGTCAAGGTGGGAAGATGGGAGTGGGTGGGTAGGTGGGTGGGGGAATACCCTCATAGAGGCAGGGGGAGGGGAGAAGGGATAGGGGGTTTCCAAAGTGGAGACCTGGAAAGGGGGAAACATTTGAAATATAAATAAATAATCAAAAACTTTTTAAAAAAAAAAAAAAAAAAAGGAAAAAGGAAAAAAGACCAAAACTGTGTGTCCTAAATCTGTTCCCTAGGCAACGACTCTCTCCATGGAAGTTGTGCCTTTCATCATGGATTATGATTGTAAAATGACCACAAAACCTTTGGAATCTTTTTTTTTTTTTTTTTTTAAGTTGAGAAATGAGGTTTCTAAAAGTTTGGCTCTTTTCAAATATCACTTACATTGAGCTCTGGTAAGGAATCAAGTGCCTTTCTCTTTACCTCCTTCAGCATGGTCCCTCATTCAGACCAACAACAGCCGACTCGGGCAGGCCAGGGTTTTGGCAGTTGACTATCTATCTCCTGTGTTGTAGGTAATTGTACAGTCCGGCCGCCACCCAACGGTGCTGCAGAAGCTCTGCCAGCTGCCTTTCCAGTACTTCAGTGACCCAAGGCTCATCAAAGTGCTGTTCCCTTCCCTTATCGCTGCGTGTCACAACAACCATCAGAACAAGCTCATTCTGGAGCAAGAGATGAGCTGCGTTTTACTGGCCACATTCATCCAGGTACCTTCAACCTAATGCCTTGTTTCTCCTGTTTTATGGGAAACTCATGAGACTGAGAAGTAAATTCGAGGCAGCTTTATTCTCAACCTCCACCTGTGTCTGTGCTGCAAACGTAATTTCTAAAGCCCGAGGAAACACTCCTAGAAGCAGGCTGGAGTGCCTGGAGGATTTCAGGCAGAGCTTGTTTGCCGCGTGCCTAGTTAACACTGTAGAGAGGGCACCAGGCTTCTTTAAGGCTTCGACTGGCACATGCGTCTGCTCTTTAGTCTTGCTACAGAGGATAATTGCTGAAGAAAGATAAAAATTTGATCTTATTTGAACATTTTAAAAATAAATATTATGTGCTTGGTTCGGCAGCACCTATACTAAAATTGGAATGATACAGAGAAGATTAGCATGGCCCCTAAGCAAGGATGACATGCAAATTCATGAAGTGTTCTATATTTTTGTAATAAAACTTGGACATGTATACATTGAAAATAATAAATAAATATGATTTGCATATGTATACAAAGGGGGGATAAAACCTGTTTGCTTTTTCAATCTAAAAGTTTGAAGTGCAACCTTGTATTTGATCCAACGAAATTCTGTAGGATTGAAGTCGGAATCAGTGTCGTGGGAAGCACTGATGCTGGCTGTACATTAGCTCACTCAGCTGGCAGAGCAAAATCAAGATGACAGTTCCAAACTCGGGCTTTTCATATCTTTGTGGATTATTTTATGAAATGTTTCTTTTTTTTTTCCCAAATGTTCCACTCTTCAAATTGCTCCCTGCTGCGCATACTTCCTGTTCTTCCTAACAGTGAAACAGGAAGCGGGGTTTTGTGTGTGCTGTCCCTGTGCTGGCTAGTGCTCAGATTCTCTGTCAGAGTGTGAGTATGTGCAGCTGCCTGGGAGCCACAGAGGAAAGTCAAGGCTACCAGAGCCTTCTTTGTCACAGCCAATACTCCTCTCTCTCTATTAATGATCAGTTAATAAGCATAGCTCGGTCAATGAGATTTAGAAATATTTTCTTTTCAAGTTAGTTGTTACATTTGAGTCTGGGTCCTATTTTCTGAAAATGCATTCAAGTTATGTATTCGGATCTGCAAGTATGATTTCAAACTGGCTCATGATTAAATTAAAATCTTAATAAACTTTTAACACTGTAAAGCCATCACTTCAACACAGGGCTCTTCATCTGGTCTTAGAGAGACCCGCTTCGTCATTAAGTAAAAATGCACGTTGGGCATTTTCAGACCGTTATCTTTTCTGTTCAAATCACTCACTCTGTGTTGGGCTTTGCTGTAGACCCTGCAGTTGTATCAATGAATAGGACAAATAAAACCCACCTTCAGGACGTTCATGAAACAACAAAAAGACCGAGTAGCATAACAGCTAGGAGGTGAATGCTGTGGAGAAAGGCCAAAGCCTTGGAGGGAGTACAGCTTTTTAGAGCTTAAACAGAGAGGCCTCAACTGAGACAAGCTTCCATGTGTGCCACATTAGTTTCTTTAAAAATATAAGCTCTCAGGAGGTTGAGGCAGGAGAGTGACAGTATGAAGCCATCCTAAACTGTGTAGTGAGTGTGTCTCAAAACACACAAATATGAATGAGATCCATACACACACACACACACACACAACCACCATATCACAACTATTCCAAATAAACCATATTTAATACAGTTTTGCTAACTGGTATAGAAATAACTTCATTTTTAATTTGGGATAGCATTATTAGACTAGTGAAGTTGAATCGTTTTTTCTATAAATAATTGTGCTCAAGAAAATTAGTTTGAATTTTAACTTATAAGTGTGTCAAGGTTCCATATATAGATTATTAATAATGTTAAAATGAGATTATGGTCTGTCATTGGTTTCTGAAGATTTGTACCTTATATACTACTTTTTTTTTCAATTCCCATCTAAAAGATGGAAAAGAGCAGCAGACTGTAAGGTTTAGATGCACAACACCTTTTTTGGCTTTGGTTTTGTTTAGCTTTCTGAGACAAGGTTTCTCTGTAACAGTCCTGGCTCTTCTGGATTATAAGGACTCTTATATTCATAGTTTTTAAAACTCTTGCCAGGAATAATGGCACACACCTCTAATGCAAGCACTCAAGAGTCTGACTGAGGCAAGAGGATCACTCATTTGAGCCCAGCCTGGGTTAGAGTAATAAAATCATAACCTACACCAACACCCCCCAAAAATACTTTTTAAAAAAAATCTCTTCTTGGCTTAAAATAGTACATTTGGCTTAGGTTTCAGGTTTGGGAATACAGTTGTGGTTGTAGACAGTACTCTGGCCCTTGACAGTGCTCATGCAAGAGACTTGGTTTCAGCTTTCAAGAATCTGACCACACAGTCTCATTCTCTGCTGCTGTTCTATGCTCCAGGTAATTCATGGGGCTGTGACACGTGATTAGAGGGACCTTGTGTAGTTCTGATCAGAATGTTAATCTCGACTCACTTCTCTCTTCTCACACAGGACTTTGCACAGACTCCAGGTCATGTGGATAACCAGTCTTCGAATCCCAAAGGTGGGTCCCACTGAGACTAAATCTCACGTGTGTATCAGCTAAGTGAATGGGCTTGCATTCCTTTTTCCAGAACAATTAGAGAGAATTCCTGTATCACCTCAAGTATGTGAGGTTCAGACACCAAATACTTGAGGAGTAAAGAAATCAACTATATATATATATAGAAGACTCAAAATAATAAATAAATAAATAAATAAATAAATAAATAAATAAATAAATAAATAAATAAATAAATAAGACTCACAAAAATAAAGAAAACCATCTTTGTGTCCTTACCTAGTACAAGACCTATTAAATGCTGATAATTACTAACAAGGAAGCCAGTCATACAACATTACCATTGGCCCACGCAAATCACCCTAAGTGCTTCAGTCCCTAACATGAGTTCTCTGTCCATGTTGAAATAAAAATGCCACGACAATAGCTGGACTCCTACATTCAAGCACTTGACCTATTTTAATTGAAAATACACTTCACACTGAGAAACACTGACATCCCATTAGCAGAGTTCTGGAATTCAAGAGTCTTTGGCATTTGTTCTTTCCCTTCCTGCTGAGGTGTTCTCCTGGTCAGAGGTAGACATGTAGAATTTTAAGCTTCATTTTTAGGATCTTAAATATCTTTAAATAGCCTGCTACCCAGGCTATCATTGAGAAATACAGTTTGGTCTCTGGCTGTTGTAGCAGAATCTCTGATTAATGAGTCCCACTCTAGATTTTCCCCAAGTCCCCATTAGTTTGATAGTGATAAGTGTTCTTCAGAGCTGGACATAGTGGCATACGTCTGTAATCTCAGCACAGGGAGGTAGAGACAGAAGCCTTTCAAAGTCACCCTTAGTCATATAGTGAGTTTGAGGCCAACCTGGGCTACATGAGAACCTATCTCATAAAATGAAATATATAATAATCATTTTTCTTAGGCCCACTCCTAACCTAAAGGATTCTTTACGGCACCCATCAAGAAGCCTTTACTTGGAGACAATTTGGCTGTCATACAAAAAAAAAAAAAAAAAAAAAAAAAACTACAGTAGGCAGGTGTTGCAAAGTACACAGAAGAAAATACAACAAAACTGTTACAGTATCATGAAAAAAATGGGAGGCTTTATTGACTCAGGTACTCAGAAAAGTAAACAGAAAGCTATGCAACTTCGCAGAAATTCAAGTCAGCGCCATTGTTCCCCGTAGACTCCTTGTGCAAGTTCAGGTCTGCCCTCACTCAGTCACAGCTTCTGATTATTTTTTCTTTTCTTTTTTTTTTTTTTTTTTTTTTTAAGCTATTAGGATATGTGAGGGAAATCAGTACAGTTTGTTACTATTTCTTACAAAACAAGTGCTTAATTTTTAAGCATATGAAAATAGTTTTGCAAATATTCTAATGTATTTATTTTTAATTAAGCAACAATATTTTTGCCAGTATAACTAAGTAGACATTTTTCTTTTCTTCTGCCCTTAAAAGGATGAGTCACCATTTAAGTGTCTGGAAAGCCAAGTCCCAAAAGCTGAAGTTACCTCCCATTGCTTGGTTGAGCAAAGCCAGAGGAAGTCCCAACCTTCTTTCTTAGGGATGGGGGTGGCAGTAGGGGTGGGGCAGGCACTTCCTTTGCCTCCCTTGGGTATCTACAACAGGCTTCACACATAACACAGCAACTGAACAGTTGCTCTCTGCTTTGCTCTCAGCACTATTAGTGACCGTTCATAACAGGCTTACTTAATTAAAGAGCTAAAGGGATGACTCAGCAGTTAGCTCATCTGCTGCTCTTGCTGAAGACCAGAGTTCAGTTCTCAGCACCCACATCAGGCAGCTCCCAGCCCCTTTTAATTCCAGATCTAGATCATCTAATGCCTCTGGCTGAGTGTGTGTGTGTGTGTGTGTGTGTGTGTGTGTGTGTGTGTGTGTGTGTGTGTGTGTGTGTATGTAGATGCATATACATACCCCAGTACACTATAGGCAGAGGCTGGCGGGTATCTGTAAGTTTACAAGCCAGCCAGGGCTACACAATGAAACCTAACTCAGAAAAATTAATAATCTTTCTTTTTGTAAGATGACTTCTTACCAAGTTTCCAGCTTACACCTTTTACATGGGTTCCCTTTTTGCTTAGATTAAGTCCTCAATAAAATGTGTCCATCATTTTTAGGTTATTGTCCAGGTAGCATCTTATATTTGAAAGTAGCTGTGGGCTCCCAGGTTCTCACCACAAAGGAGAGTTTCAGCTTTCATATCCACTGCCCCATGACTACACCAAGTTTTTGAGGGGTCAGCAAAGCTGCTAAAGGTCACCTCTACTCTGCTCGATAACTACTGAATGCCAGAATTGAAAAGTTTCAAAGGTCCATGTTTTAAATTAAGTAAATTATTTTGGGGAAAAGAAGTCACCATTTAGGCTGGGTTTGTGACTCAGTGGAAGAGCTGGTCCTTGTGTGCAGAGCACTGAGTTCAGTCCTCAGCACCAAAAATAATAATAATAAAGAAGTCACCATTCACATACAGATGTGCCCATGCAAGACTATACATAGCTGTCACTGTGTTATGTTCACTGTACCTATTTTCTTATCTGGAGTCCTAAAATAAATACTTCATAGTGTTTTATGTATAGATTAACGTCTGAATATGCTAGAAGCACAGACTGAATTGTGGCTAAAATACATGTTTACAACACTTACACTACAGTGCTTTACTTGAAATGTATGGTTCCAGTTTCACTCTGATATCAAAATAAGTTTAAT
Organism: Uromys caudimaculatus; assembly: GCA_028551405.1. Classification (NCBI taxonomy): domain Eukaryota; kingdom Metazoa; phylum Chordata; class Mammalia; order Rodentia; family Muridae; genus Uromys; species Uromys caudimaculatus. The sequence goes on from CM052706.1 coordinate 62,595,823, forward strand.
TTCTAAGCCTTCAGAAGTTACTTTTTAGTTTCTTTTCTGTCTCCCTCAGGAAAATGTGGGAATCCCGGGGACTACCTGGAGCTGGCTAACAGATTTCCTCAGCAGGCCTGGGAAGAAGCCCGCCAATTTTTCTTGAAAAAAGAGAAAAAATAAATGTTTTTTTTTTTTTAGCTAATTCTGTATTTGAGTACCTTTCCCATTGTTCTCAAAGAGCCTCTGGTCTGTTTATACTCTCCTGCTGTAGATATGCTCCTTTTGGCCTTGTTTATAAAGACTGTACATACTGGACTGTCCTTCCTAGTTTTGCAAATTGAGTTTGTTTCATTTATGCACAATAGTTTGGAGTTTGTTTACATCCATGCTGTGTAACTTGCAATTATAATATGGGCAAAATTAGACAAATCTCATTCTGTAATGAAGTAACACAGTTTTCAGTGTTGACTTTTCACATTAAAGCAGTACAGTTTGAGAAAGTGTTAAGAATTTATAAACCCTGCTCTAAGTTTTTCTTCTAAAACTTGGAGTTCAGACCTGTATAACTAACACTTTCAGTAAGCCTTGGGACTGTTTGAAATTACAGCACCTAACCACTGGTCCGGACCTTCATTAGCGGGTAGCACTGTGAAAACTATTAGTGTTGCTGAGCTAAATTTAGCCTCTAAAATAATTTTTGTTTTATTTCTCTCTCTCTCTCTTTATTTTTTGGGGGGTTTTTTTGGTTTTTGGGTTTTTTTGTTTTTTGTTTTGTTTTTTCGAGACAGGGTTTCTCTGTGTAGCCCTGGCTGTCCTGGAACTCACTCTGTAGACCAGGCTGGCCTCGAACTCAGAAACCTGCCTGCCTCTGCCTCCCAAGTGCTGGGATTAAAGGCCTGCGCCCCCTCTGCCCGGCAAAATTTTTTTTTAATGAGGGAACATCAGGTATTTTCCTAAATAATTTACTTGAAACAACTCGGAGTAAAAGAAACAATGAGGGTGGCCATGTCTCTGAATACAAGCCTTCCTGTGCATGCCGCTCATGCCGGGCCGGGCCGCAGGGGGCCTCTTAACCCACCCAGTGCGGAGCCTGAGGAACTTTGGTAGCAATTACCAAGAAAGATCTAGCTGTGGAAAATTGACCCAAAAACCTAAAGATTGTCACAGGAAGCTGAACAACACAGCAGACTTCCCAGCACTTCTATTTTGAACCTCATGGCGCTACAGAGTTTGTATGTTCAATGTTTTTTACTGTTTTACAAATGGAAAGAAAATAAAGAGGTCTGATGTAAGCCATGTCAAGCACTGCGGGTGCTCCTGCTTGGACCCTATACACCCCATCTCTGAGGAGGGAAAGAGGGAGGGACAGCTAAAGTTTCAGGTACGGAGGGAGAGGGCGGTCCTCGCGGGGTGGGGGTGGAGGCGTCAAGTACTTATAATGTTTCCTGCGAGACGATTCAAGATGGAATATACCTTTTATCTGCTCGGAAATTTGCCAAAAAAAGAAAAAACATAAATAATAGAGACAACCGTGATTAACCTCCCAGAATTCGCAATTAAACATGTAACCGAAAGCTGTCCTTCTGTGGGACGTGCCGGCTACAGTCAGCAGTGCCCGCCGCTTCCACTTTGGGTGATGGTGCACTACCAACCCAGAATTTGAACCCGACGTGGAAAAGCTGCTTGGAACCCAGGAGCAGCAACATTAGCAAATAAATTTTGCACCCGGGGTAATAAAATTACCCCTAAACTCTTCTGAGCCAGCAAAGCCCAAGGGCACTTCAGAACTGCTGCTTCCTACGGAGTCCTCGGGCGCAGCTGCTCCCCCTCCCCCCACACACACACCCCTCCACCCCACCCCACCACGGGCCAGACTCTAGCAATCACTGCACCGTGACCTTGAGGGGAGGGGGGTAGGTCAAGACATGGATCTAACCTTAACCTCTGTGTCCTTCAGCCCCTTGCAGCTGTGAAAAACACCTGCATTTCCTTGACTCCTGGTCCTGCTCTGGTGGGTGTCAGGACGACATTGTCCTCTAGGTCCCCAATCGTCCCTTTCCCCACACCATACTTCAGGTTCACATCCAACTTCCCAACAGGCAGACTTTTTGCCCACCTCTGAGTCCAATGACCCACTCTCCCTAAGGTGCTGACCTTGACCAAAGACTGGATCCACCAAGCATTGCTGCCTGGCTGGGGATTGCCACAGAGGCACAAAGGCCCCTGCCCCCACATCTGGATCTGAGTGGAGTACTTCCTTGTGCACTTTCTTGCTCCCATCACTACTCTCAGCCTAGCTCTATTTATCTGTATTTTTCATACACAGTCTTCATCAACAAGGTGCTAGCCTGTAATTGGTCACACAATCCTCATTATAGCACTGAATCTCGGCATTTTAAAGAAAGTTTACTTTTACATCAATCAGACCCACAGTTAAAAGCCTCTAATCTGCCCATGCATCAGTTTAATAAACTCCGAATTTCCTGCTTTTATCGCAGCTCCATTGGGAACTTCTCTGCAAAAAACTTACTCGTCCACTGTTGTCTTCCTCCACCAGGCTTCTATTCAGCTAATTTTCTCTCTCTCTCTCTCTCTCTCTCTCTCTCTCTCTCTCTCTCTCTCTCTCTCTCGCTCGGTGTACGCAGCTAACTGCGGGACAGTGTAAGCCCTCCCCTAGGCAAAAGTGGCAGAGTCTGGCATTTGGGGATGGCGGTCTTAGAACAATGGTTCATTTAAACCCGGTCTTCCCAGCTCTGACAAGACTGAGCCTATACCTACTCCGTATTCAAAACTGAAAGGCTGATTTCTGTCTGCACTCATCTAATATTAAAAGTCAATGGGAATACTGCCACAAGGACTCTGAATTTCCCAGAATTATGCAGCCTTACAATGTGTACCAAATTGTGTGGCCAAAAATTTGCTTCTGGGATCCTTTTCCTGCCTCAATTCAACAGAGCTAAGCAAATAATTAGAGTTAAGTCTTCTGAGGAAATTATACTCTGAAGTGAATCATGCTAAATAATTCCATTTTCCCACCCATAGCCCCTTCCCTTGAACTAAAATTTTCCTCCAGATCTGGATGTCTCCTGTTCAACATAAGCTTAAAGTACAAAAGTTGTAATTGTCACAGGTAATTTAATTTACTAGGAAATCCCTACTTCATTACAAAAGATGTTTAAAGATGACCTGGGTACCAGCAAAATTGATATTTATTAATATAACTAACTGTAGATCTGATACCTTGCCAAGTACATTACAAACCTTTCCTTCTGGGAACTTGAGAGCACCACACACTCGTCTGGGTGGGTAGTGGGCGAAGAAAAAGCTTGTGATCACACAACTCTCTGCACCACGACCACTTTACCACTTTACAATTCCCCCAAAGTAATAAAAGGCACACCAAAGTGTCCAGTGGAAACGGGCTGTTGGTTGGCTTAAGCTACAAATGATGAGGGGAAAGATCACAGTAATTAGACGGGGAGGTATTTTTAAAATACTACACCCTGTCCAAAGCAAAAATTAGGGCTAATAATGAAATTCCTTAAGGACCCGTTCCTTTTTAACAAAAAGTAAAAAACAATATTCTGATAGGCAAATTTCCAAAGAGTAAGATTTATTATAATTTCGTTTCCTATCCAATAGCCAACCAGATGCAAAACAGAGAAATCTGTATTTCTGCTTGGAAGGGAAGGGTCTAAGTTAAGGGAATGATGCCTCAAAGAACCAGCCTTAAGAGGTAAACCTGGCCCTAATTAACTCTGTGTATGTATAGAATATAGATATACAGAATATGTATGTGTGTGTGTACATTTGCAGACCATTTCCTAAATCCCCAAGAAAGAGAATGTTCCCTTTTATAAAGTGCTAGTATCACCTTGACTTTCAGGAAGTAAACTATAAATATGGTTCAATTTTCCCACCTGTTATCATTTTCTTTAATTACCAGGAGCTGTTCCATCCTTTACTGGGGCTGTGGGGTGGATGGGTGTGAAACTGCTTGACAGCCCAAGCAACTGCTTCTAACAGGTTTTCTACTCCTCTATCCCAGACTGCAGCTTTGAGCACATTTGTCATTAGTCCCTACCTCTAAGATAAGTGTCCTCTACTCCAGTAGGGCACTACACTCCTTCAAAAAAACAAAACCTGGACATAGAAGGATGACCTGTTGGCCACTTAACTGTGGAGACAAGAAAATAGTAATGTCAGATTGTTTCAGGATGGTGTTTTGGCTGGTAG
>CM052706.1:62600131-62617260 GCA_028551405.1 Uromys caudimaculatus
TCTCTCTCTCTCTCTCTCTCTCTCTCTCTCTCTCTCTCTCTCTCTCTCTCTCTCTCTCTCTCTCTCTCTCTGCTTGCCCGGGGGCCTGCTGCAGATTCAGTATCTCTTGGTTATTTCCTGCGATCACTAAAGCCAGTTTTCAAGAAAACAAGTCGCAGGGGTTTGAAATGTCACACCAAGTGACCTGGGCACGACATATCCAGGGGCCATCCCCCGCCCCCTCCATTTCGGGCCTGGAAAGAAAATAAACCAAGGACACGCCAGACTGGTTCTGGGTGGACTTATTTTCTCCTGCAGCCGCGATCCTAGCGGGGGCTTGTTGTGGCTCCTTCAGTGTATCGCTTGCAGGTGATGCCAAACGTAGATAAGGAGCCGCCCCGGCCTTCTCCTCTGTCTAGACGGGGGAATTAATAAATGCAGCGAGATTGATCACGTCGCGCATCCACTCTAGGGACAACACGGAGGACGCGCCGCAGAGCCCAGGGGCGCAGGGTGTGCTTCGCTCCCTAAACCAGTCACCCCACAATCCAGCACCAGTTTCCAAGTGTCCTCGCCCCCGGCAAGGAGCGTTCCCGCTTCCGGAAACGCCCCGCAGTTCACAATGCACCGGAACCGCTCTGCCCCGCCCCGTCGGCACTCAATAAGTATCGGGCCCGCCCCGTAGACTCCCAATCCCCGTCGGGCACGCCCTCGGCGCCCAATCAGGGTCTGGCCCGCCGGTCGGGCACCGATTGAGCCGCAGCACGAGGGCGGGTGGAACCGGTGAAGCTGAAACGAGGCCCACTCGCGAAGTGGCGTTCGTCTGGCTCCCGTGGCGCCACCAACAGCACACAGGCGCGGCATGGCATCGGGTTGTTTTTTTATTAAGATCAAAATATTCGTCCCACTATTCGCCTCACAATAAATAACAATAACTTACGTTTGTTCGGCAAAGGCTCTCACTGTCCTCCGTCGACTGATAATTTAAAACATTTTTTAAAAGACAGTCTGGTTTCTACTCTGTCCGGTAGTCATGCGCTTTGGGAGTTATGTTTGTTTCTTGGAATTGTCCGGTCCTCACCGCTAGGTCAGCCTCGGGGCAGCACAGGCGAGTTCGGAGCAGGCGTCCTCGCCGGCAGGGCCCTGAAGGACCCCACGAAATGGGTTCCCGGGTGAGTGGGGCGCAGAGAGACAGAGTGGCAGTTCCCCACGCAGCGAGGGAGAGGCGAGGGCGAAGCTAACTCAGAATGTCCCAAATTCTAGTTATGAGAAAAAACAGAAAACAGAGAAGTCCTTGGAGCAGGAGTCTCCAGTCTCAGCGAGGCAGGCTGTGTCCCCCGCGCTGCTGGCCGTCCCGTCACTGTCGCGTGCCTCTGCCCGCTCTTTAAATAACAACAATAATTACAAGGGCCGAAGATTTTTCGGAGCTGGAATGGCCTGAGCATGGGTGAGTCTCATGCAGGGAGCATGCGAGGTCCGCGGGCTGGCAGGGAAGGGTCCTCGCTCACGTCTCCACCGGACTAGGTACCATACTGTTGGGGGTATCCGGGAGCTGCGAGGACAGAGAGGTCACGTCGCTACCTGAAGAGTTGCCTAGGGAGCCTGACTCGGAGAAGGAGACCTGGGAGGGCAGAGACACGAGGGGAAAAAAACAAGTGAACACTCGCTCACGCTGCTGCTCCTGGGTCAACTGCTCAGAGACCCGCAGTGTTCCCTGCAGACAAACCATCAGCAGAGTAAACCCTGAAGAGAGGGATGCCAGGTCCCTAGCCGCACTGGGGGATTGGGACCCGGTGAGAGACCCATTAAAACCGGGTTAGTGTCAGCAGCAAGGTTGCGGGCCAAGCAGGTTTTCTCATTACCAAATCTGTCCCCAAGATCGTGGTCCTATGCGTACGAAATCCCCTGCACCCCAAGCCCACTGTGCACTTTGCACAGGGCCTCACCAGCTGTTGAAAGGCGGGTTGGTCCAGGTCGCTCTGGAGTGCGAACTCGCTGAGTGCTTTCCAGGGCGGCTGGTACGTCTGCACCTCGACTGCGCTGCCCTGCACAGCATTCTCATGGCGGATGGGGCTGCCTGCCACCAGAGGCGTCCCAGTCAGTCCCTGGAGGCTCTGAGGGGCAAGCAGACACACAGCACAAGGCATTAGAGTTAGGTCAGCTTTTGCACCACTTTTTAGCATAGAGGCCCAGGCTCTGGAGAGCGGTTTAGGAATTAAATTGTTTTGAGGAGGAGACGCACTCCACTGCATACAACGAATCCCCATTCCGCAGTGGAGAGACCCCAGGGCCCATAGACAACCCTTTTTACTCCTAGAAGTCAAATACCTGGCCAGGGAAACGGAAGTCCTTTATGCCCTTCCCTAGTCAGTAATGCGAAACAAAACAAAACAAACAAAAACTCAGATCAAGCCCTACCCACCGCCCACCCCCCAAAAATAGTACAACCCCGCAGTCCCAACTACATCACAGGGTCGTCTCTAAGCCGAGGGCTCCTCAACTCTGGGCTGTCACTGGCACAAGGTACCACCACCAACCACTGTAACTTGAACGTCAAAGTTAGCCTTTCCCCTAAGGTGCGAGTGCCAAGGTGCGTGGAGAGTCCAACTCCGCCTAGTTCTCCCCAGAAGAGGCTGTGGAAAGCCGCAGCGGCTACCACCCGCCTTCCCGCCGCCACCAGCACCTCACCGCCTTGTCGCTGTGTTGCTGCTGCTGTAGCTGCTTCATGAGAATGGACTTCTTCTTGTCCTTGCAACGCTTGTTCTGAAACCACACACGGATGACCCGCGGGCTCAGGCCGGTCATCTCTACCAGCTGCTCCTTCATGAGCGCGTCGGGCCGCGGGTTGGCGGCGTAGCACGTCCGCAGGGTGTGCAGTTGCTTCTCGTTGAGCACAGTCCGCACCCGGGTTGTCTTCTCAGCCTGCTTGTGCACGTGCGTGCGCAGGGAGGGCGGTCGTCCGGACCCGGCGTCTGCAGGGGCCGAAAGACAGGAGGTCGGACGGGCCGCCAGCCATTCTCCCCAAGATTTCGTTTCCCTGGTATTCCGTTCGTTTGGCTATTGTTCATCTCCCTCTCCATCTGCTCCCCTTACCCAGAGGGAGAATGCTTTTTGTTCTGTCCCTATCTCCCTGGCCCGACTGCCTAGCAGCCATCTCCCCGAATCCTACAGGACTCCAGTTCTGCTCTAGGCCGCTGCGGTACTAGTACACCCTAGGAAAACTCAACTGCGCCCAAAGCAAAGCCCTCTGGAAGAAGGTGGAATTTTAGAGGAAGAGGTGGAAATCGAAGTGCGACTCCAGCAGGGAAAGGAAAGGGACAGGAACCTTGGTCACAGGACAGCTCCTAGACTGGAAAAAGACTCTCTTTCTGCTCCTAAGGGGTCGGCTAGGCTGGTCTCGCCCTTAGGAACACTGGAAAGATTCCGACATGAGGCAGCAGAGGCCTTCTGGGGACAGAACGGCTTCTTCCTGGCTGCCTGCCTTGGGGCTTCGGTCTGAGATTCTCTCCTTCGCTCTGGGTTCCCTCAGCCCAGTGACTGCTGCTTTTCACACCCACCTCGAACAGCCTCAAGCCTACATTTAAAAACAAAGGGGAGTCCCTGGGCGAACTCAGATTGGGTTCATTCAACACCAACTTCATTCTGGTTTACTTCCGACCTGGTCTACACACCCACTGGATATTAGCTGGATTGTTTACATTAATGTCCCCTCTAGGCATTTCTAGGTCTCAGTAAACATTTACAAATAGCCCACCCAGACCAACTTCCTCCTTCTAAAGTGTGGAACTGGAATTTCAGAGAAGGAGTCCCGGGTGCCACACAGCACCAGGAGGCCCGATCTAGTTCGGTCTGGGTAGCAGACCCTCTGGCTTCCAGGAACTGGAGTCTCTGTGGCACCCTCTCCACCTGCTTCTTGTCAACACTTATTTCCCAGTCTGAGCAACTCCTAGCCAGGGCACCTATCTTCCTAGGAGGATTTTATTCAATAAACTCCCTGAACCTTTATGCTAGCTGGACTTCAAAACAAGAACACAGGCCCCTCTTCTGCGCCGCTGGCCTTCTTCCTAGGCTCCGGGTGGGATACCTTTTCTCCCTGACCGTAACCTGTTCATCAAAGGAATTCTAAACAAAACCCAGACAGGCAGCACTAGGATTCCGGGTCCTCCACTCTCTGGATCCTAGCCTGTGTTCTACAACTCCCGAGGCTCCACGCTCACATACATACAATTTTCCCCCCTGGCACACGCAGACACATAGCAGGGTTCCCAGCGCAGGCGGCCTTTCACCCCGGCTTCGCGTCGGAAGCTCGGCGGTGGGCTACACAGTAGTATAACCCACTGACGCGGCGCAGCGCAGCGGCCCGGGAGAGCGGCTTACCTGGCAGATGCAGGCCGCGGGCGCCGGGGAGCGGGCCGGGGCTGCGCGGGCTGCCGGCCGCAGCGCGCTCCAGCAGGAGGCCGTGGTCGGCTCGACAGAGCAGCTCGTGCTCCCGCAGCGAGAACTCGTCTCCAGGGAGCAGCTGGCGGCTGCACACGGAGCAGCGGAAGCACTCGATGTGGTACACGCTGTCCCGCGCCCGCATCACCAGGTCACTGCTGCTGAAGCCCACCTGGCACTGGGCACACTTGATGCCGAACAGCCTGCGGGCCCGGGCGCGGCGGGCGTCAGCGCGGGGACCGGAGCCCAGGACGCGCAGCCGTGTCCCCCCAGCCCAAGGGGGCCGAACCCCGGGTCCCGCCGGCTCACCTGACGTAGTCCCGCTTGCAGTATGTTTTCCCGTCTCTCACGAAGCACGTGCACGTCTCGTCCAGGTACTGGCTGCACTCCGCGCACTTGAGGCAGGCGGCGTGCCACTCGAGGTCGGGAGACACACGAAGGATAAACTGGTCGTGGATCTGACTCCCGCAGCCCACGCACATGGCCGTCCCGGGCTTCTCTAGCAGGGAAGGGCACAGGGCCCGCGTCAGGCCCGGCTGCGGGACCCTGGCCGGCCTTGGCCGCTGCAGCCCCAACCCAGCCCGCCTTCCCTCGCTCTCCCGCTCTTAGAAGTGCGACCACAAGGGAACCATAAGCTTTCGAATGATCCAGAAAATAGGAAACGAAAACAACACAATCTCCTGACATTTCTGTTATCACCGTCTTTGAACACCGGTGGGTACTATCGGTTCAGCTAGAGACAGAACTAACGGGAGGCAGGCGACAGCACGGTGACACCGGGGAGCTCCGGACGCCTCCGTGTCCACACTGTCGGCCAAGCCCGGGTTTCCGCCCGCTCCCGCTCACAGCGACTCCCTCCTATTTCAACACCGACAACGCAGCATTCAGCCCTGTCCTCTCTCAGCTTCTCCGACAGTTCTTAGTTTAAACACCTCAGATCAAGCGACGGAAACCTCTCTAGCTTCGAAAGACAGAAAAGAAACCCATCTCCCTAAGTCAAACCTAATCTCCCTAGCAGAAAAGAGAAAGAATTCACAGCTTGAGGTCATCCCAGACAACTTGGGAAATAATGTCTAATTACAAAATAAAATAGTAGGATTCCAACGAATAAACACTGTTACAGGCGAAACGCACTGCTTTGTTTGTTTGCTTGTTTTTTATTCTCCCAAGTATTTTGTCAAATAGAAGCCACTTGTAGAATCCGCTAAACATTCTTCTGCATTGGAAATGTTGCGTATCAAGCACACATACACACCCACACACACAGAAAGACTTACTCTTGGAATGATCCCCCATAGCACCCAGAAAAGGATAAGGAAAAATAATATCCACCATGCAGAGAGAGATGTGAGCAAAGCGTGCGGCCGGGGGCAGAAGAACCAGGGTCGCGCGCCCAGCCTCTGCTCTTTGCTAACTAACTCCTGCCCCGCGGAGTTGAAGGAGCGATTCCGCACCGGCCCGCACGCAGCATGACGTCAGCACGCACTCGCCCGGGGCCCGAGCTGGAGGCGGGACCTGTAGCGTCACCCAGCTCTCCCACAACCCCGGGGCTTGCTAGGGAGATGATGGGGACCCGGAGGGTGGGCTAGGGTAGAGACAGAGGCGCAGGGAGATTGGCCGGGAGGAAGTGGGAAAGCTCTGATTGGCTCGGAGTGAACAATGGAGCGCAGCCCCCTCTCCCGAAACCTTCCAGGATCCTCTCTGCAGCCCCGGATCCCGCAATCCCTTGGAAGCCGCATCTCCACCCAACGGGCTCTGCCGCAGCGCCGCACTTCCTTCGGACTTGTAGGGCGGTTGACCCAGTCGCTTCCTAGCAGGGCAATAGACTCCTGGGACAGATGGGAGTCCTCTCTCCCTTAAAAGTGTTTTTCTTTTATAATTTTTAAATTAAAAATTCCTCCTGGGGACGACAGACCTGAGGGAGAAAAGAGGATCCGCTGTTTCGCGACCATCACTGGTCCAGCCGGCCACCTTTCTCTCTTGTGGGCCTGAGCCTTTGTTCGGCGGGGTCCAAGTTAGGGAGAAGGGGTAGGAAATGACCACCTGGGTTTGGATAAACTCTATGCGGACTTTCCCACCCGCGCCGCCTGTAGAAATCTCGATGTTGCAGGTGGGTAAGCCAAAAAGAATCCAGAGACTCGCGGGCCACAGTCCTCCCACCCACCCTGGCCTAGGCACTCTTCCTCCCTCCTCTTTTTCGCTCTCCTGGTTAAGTTGATGCTGACTCCCACCCTCTCCTTTCTCCTCTCAGCTGCATAGATCCTAAGAACACTGCTGAAATGTGTTACCTACTCTTCCAGAGTAAAAGATTTTTACGAACTCTCTGATTTTGGATTACACAAACCAATTACAACACAAATAATCAGAAACAAATGTGGGGCGCGGGGTAATTTATCGTCTTCCCGGTGGCTTTTTAATGCTTGAAAAATCTGCAACTTCTAAGACTCGGGGATTTAAAAAAAAAAAAAAAAAGAAAAGAAAACAAAAACAAAAATCGCTGTGAGTTTTGTTTCAGAGGGTTGAAATATAAATCGATGAGGTACGAACAGCGTTTATCCAACGATGATCTCTTAGCCCCTCCCATTTTGAAAGGACGCCAAGAACTTGATGCCTCTCTAGGTGGGGTGTGGGTGGGCTTCTGGGATAAAGTATCTCTACCAATTCCTATGTCGGGACTTGAATCCCGCAGGCCTTCTGCCTGAGAGCTAATTCGGGCGCGGCGGTCCAACTGCTAAGAGCCGAGGCTGTTGGGCTGGGAAATGGTTGCAGTGCTGAGCATCGGGGACAGGCTCTGCAGAAAGTCGGAGTTAGAAAGGCCCTGGGTGCTCAAAAATCAAAGACGCTTCAGCGCTGGAAACAGTCTGGCACCTCACTCCACAGCCAGGTTCCCGTGGCTTTTGACCCCGCCTTCACCTCTGGAGTGCTTTGTCACAGCCTACAACCCCCTTGACAGCAGGCCGACCCCTCCACATCTTTCCTACAACCGCCCAGCAGCTCTGGCTCTGGAGCCGGGTTAAGTTTGCATGAATGTGTCTGTGCTAGTAAACCACAAACCATGAGGAAAGTAAGGAGCCCTGCTTCTGCGCTGGCCTCTGACTTCGGGTGTTTCATTTCTTCTCCTTCCCTCACTTTTCTTCATCTGTAAAATGGGTTGTACTTAGAACAGCTGTCTCTGCTTTGTAAAAATTAAACTAATCACAGGAAAAGCCTTAGAATCATACCTAGCTCATAGTGCGTGCTCAGTGTGTGGTATCTATAGTAACCATAGTGGCTCTCTCTCTTAGGACCCTATACTCCCAAGGGTGCCTTCCCTGGAAAGGTGTCTGTATGGGCCTTGCAAGAAGTGGGGTCTAAGCACATCTCTGCCTGTTGGGCAATGATTTGTTTGTGAATGTGCTTACTCTGCATGCCTGCTCTAGGTGTGGACTTAGTTTATTGTCAGTGAGTGGGCTCGGCACTGTGCCTGCTCTAGGCACTTGGGGATACTTGTCATCTCACCCTCCACCCCAAGGCTATCTTTGTCCATGCCTGGCTCCCATTACCCCTAAGATCCCACAAACCTCCTAGGTACTGGCTGTCTACTCCGAAGGAGTCCTAGGCTCAACCTTTATCCCTCTCCTGCCTAGAGAAAGTCCCCCCTTCTAACCAGAAACCAAGTCTCTTGAGACTATGCTAAGAATGGGGGAGGGGCCCTCACCTCCTTTTCTCTGCAGCTGTAAAACCATTTTCCAGGTCCCTGAACGTGGGTCTCTGGGGTCCTGGTCACCCCAGGAGTCCAGTGCTGCCATGAGAGGGGCATAAGTGATACACACGGTCCAACCTTGGTTCTCTGCCTCCAAGGTCCCCTTTGAGAGGAAACAGAGTTATCTGCTCTCCACACTCCTGCTTGTGTCACCGAAGAAGACTCTCTCTCCTCCTTTCTTGCCCTTCTTGGGAGTAATGGCCATGGCTGGAGAGCCTAGCACCAGCTGTGACCTAGGAAGACTTAAGGACCGCAGAGAAAGCTCCCAGAGTTCTTCATCCTCCAAGGCTTGGAGATAGTCAGGTGGCCCGCTCCCGAGGACAAGCCTTGCCTGAGGGAAAGAGCAGCAATCTCAGCCTGTTGCCAAGGCTTAGAAATCACCTACAAAGGCAAGCAATGGAAAACAAACTGGCTTTTATTTGTTTTTCTGGTTGTTTGTTTTGTTGTTGTTGTAGTTGTTGTCGGTTTTTGTTTTTGTTTTGATTTTTGTTTGTTTGTTTTTGCTTAGTCAATCTTTCCGTCTTTTCTACCTTCTATGTTTCTTTCCTCCTAAAACCAGAAAGCAGGATACACTTTTGGGGACTCTTGGGCCCTTGTTTGACAGAGAGCTCATCATGCTCCCCATGACTGACAGGGCAGAAGCAACACATGCATGCACAGATCCCAGATAGAGACCCAGAGAGCGTGTGCCAGCCTTCACATGCACATTCATGTAGCCACAAAGACAGCTTCCTCTCCATATCACCGCCTCAGTTCTTACCCCTTCCTGTCTAGAGACTCACACATGTACAAAGGAGTGCCGCGCCATGGTAACACCATCACTATGGCCAACATATGAGATTCTCTCTCAGGACTGCGTGCTTGTGGATTCATCAGTATATATTACCTGCCAATCAACTACAGAGGTGGAGCCATGACAATGATCTCCGCCCAACAGAGCAGGAGCTGCTGGTAGTGGAAGGAGCCTAGAGATCCTCTGGGTATCTTTTCATCACTATAACAAAATAGTTAACAACAATAACAACAAAAAGTTAAAGAAAGAATGTTTATTCTGACAGTTTCAGAGTTTTCAGTCCATAGTTAGCCCCATTGCTCTGAGGCTTTCACAAGGCAGAGCACCATGGCAGAAGGCAGGTTAGGACAAGTTGCTAACTTCATGGCAAGACAGAAAAAGTGAGAAACCCAGGGCAAGATGTGTCTTTCACGGACACCTGGCCTGTGTCATTCACCCAGGCCCACCTCCTAATAGCCCACCAACTATGGATTTATCTGTTGAGTAGGTCAGAGAGCCTCTGGATCCCATACCTTTCAACAATGCCACCAGCTGTAACAGAACCCTGAATACGTGAGCTAGGTGGGGGAGACATTTTAAATCTATACCACAAAAAATATCAGAGAGGAAACTGAGGTTCATTGTGCAGAATGCAAATGACAGAGTTGGAGCTGAAAGCTGGGTTAGCAGATCCAGGCCACAACATCCCTACCGGAGTGCCTGCCTGTGGATGTCACTCTGCCCTTGTCCGGGTCTGGGACCACTGAGCACCTCTCAGGTGTCCACAGCAGACCTTTCTTCTTGCTTCTGCCCCAACCCCTCCAAATCCACTTTCACGGACCTTTCTTTTTCTCCAAAGACTATTGGAAATGTCAGAATTCATGACTTTACCACTAGAGGCTTTTAAAAGTGGAGGGCACCATGCCTTGGTGAAGCAAGGCCTGGGGAAAAGAAAACTTGACAAGTCAGGATGCAGCATCAGGCCCCCTGACACTGATAGCCAAATCTTGTCCTTCGGCTATGCCTGCCTTTCCTACCCCTGTAAGCAGAGAGGTGCCTACTGGCTGGCCCTTCTCTCCTCCCTGACATTTCCCCAGCATCTGCTGTAGAGTGGTCCCTCGGCTAAGTCAGCTCAGACCCCATTTAAAGTACCCAGATACCTCCTAAACAAGCTCAGCGACACAATTTGCAGAGCCTACTGAAATGAAATTGCAACGCTTCCTGCTCAAACATTACTAAGAATACCCAGACCCTGATGACAGAGCATTAAACCCTTGTAACTGCACAGGCTGTGGCTCCATGAAGCCAGATCTGCCTTGCAGCACTGGGGCGGGTTCTAGTATCATCTTTAAGCAGCTCAAAATCAATAAACTTTATAAGCTAATACAATTAGTAAGAGATAAGACTGAGACTCAAGCCCACTTCAGGCCATGAGATGAGTCATGAACTTGTGGTCTGTCCAGATGGAAATGTTTTTGTGTTGTTTGTTACTTTGTTTATAGTGGACAGACCTGGGATAAAATCCTTCCATATTTAAACTAACAAGCAAACCCACAGTCTTTAGGACAGTCGCTGTGAGAGGATCAGGGTGAGAGATGGATCACAGAATTAACCACAGCATGACTAGAGAGGCTGGAGACAAATGAGGACTTTTGTTAAAACAGAGAGGAGGGTGGAGGGAGAACAACTGTTCCCTTCTACATCACACCCTCAAAGGCAGCTGGAGAAATACAAAAAGAACTGGAAGCCAAGGCTCTGCTAGATTCTGGGAAAGGAGCCGGCCATAGAAAAGAACTAGGACTGCTGCTTTGGGGGAAAGTTGCAGTTCCCCATCTTTCCAGAAGGGGGAAACACGCTAGCTCAGTGTGGCCTGGGAGTGGTTCCCAGAAATTTTACCCCAGGCACCAGGCACCAGACAGGCTTAGAGCTAGGTACTAGTCTCCTGAGTTATTTAGTTTTGTTTTCTGAGACAAGGTCTCATGTACCCCGGTCTAGCCTCAAACTCACTAGCATGTATAATCCACACAAGGCTTCTGATCTTCTTCCCAAGTAGACATGTGTCACCAGACCCAGCTTGGATGTCCACTTAACAGCATCACTATACTCAAATCAGAGGAATTATAAACACATGCATTAATCAAACATTCTAAAAATGTATTTACAGGGAAGGATAACAAAATAATTCTATTTATTTCATTTTTATTTATGTGTCTGTGTGGGTGTATGTCACGTGAATGTGGGAGTCCACACACACCAGAAGAGGACGTCAGATGCTCTGCAGCTGGAGTTTAGGGCAGTTGTGAGCTGCCACATGTGGATGCTAAGAACCAAACTTGGGTTCTCTACAAGAGCAGCAAACATTCTTAACAGTTGAGCTATCTCTCCACCTCAGGGAAACACTGTAGTAAGGTCTGACGTTTTCCAGGATGCTTTGGATTTAACTTTTACAGACTTGAGGGCCTACTGGGGTGCTTGCATTTGTTTATGACCGGTGGAAAACCAGCTCAAACACAGGCTTTCCTTCATCAAGCTATTGCCCTTTCAATGGCGTTTAGGAATGTCTTTTACTCTTTTCACCACAGTTCCAAGAAACTAAATATGTGAATTTTTTCCTCCTAACAAGAACCAGAGATTCTTGTCCTTTTTTGCCTGTTCATCACTCTGCATCACAGCAGGAAGTACAATGGCGCCCAGTACTGGGCTCTAGCCAAGGCCCATGGAGTAGGTTCTCAGATGAACCTCAGGAGATCCTGCTATTACAAAATATCCCCTGGAGCTTTGAGTTTCCACATTAGGTAATACAGGTGATAACCAAATCTGGGTTGTCACCTCTCCTCAGAGGTGACTGTCCAAGGTCTAATCACAGACAGATTGTGATTAGTGATTAGTGAGACTGGGGTGGGCATTAGCCCACTGCAGGAGGGATTCCAGTCAGGTGCTTGTCTGCTGGAAATGGTAATTGGTTTGGAGGCAGCAGATTCTGCTCCATATCACTGCACTGAGTTCTGTTTTGATCAACTTGAATTATGGACAATGTGTGTTATTTATAGCTGCCTTAGACATGCCTTTATAGTTGAGAACAAAATCATAATGCTCCCTAGTTGCAGCTCTTCTGCCGCTGTCCCTCCTTGCTGCTTGCAAAGAGAAGAGATTTATCACCATGGGCCTAATCATCACATACCTAGAGCATCAGGCAAGAGTCAGCAAATAAGCCCAGTGCCAGGAGGCAGGCTAATGCTTGAAGGACGGCCCTGCCTCTCATGGGATTTCACCTGAGGTGGGGAGATAAAACCAGATAGTGGAGTGGCCACAGGGTAAGGCCTGCTGGCTTTGCCAGAGCTGGGATTGAGTTTGCTTACAGGAGAGAAAGCTGCAAGGCCAGGTGAGTGAGAGGGAGGAAGGCCCACCTGGAGGCGTGGCTCCCTTCCCAGAAGCCTCTGCACAGGGAGCAGCTGGGACTACATGCAGCACATACATCTAGGCTTCATTGGGGTGGGGGGATCCCAGCCATAACCAGAACAAAGAGGAAATGACTTGGCTCAAGCAGGAGCAAAGCTAAAGTAGACCAAGAGTTGGGTGATCTGGGCCTCAACCTCATTAGCAATAGGTCTTTGTGTTTCTCTGCTCTGTTGTCCAAGACCTGGCTTTATGCTATGAACTCTTTTTATTTATGATTTCAAAATGAATGCCAAAATGGTAGAACCAGATGCCTCCTTGTCTGCAACCAGTGGGGAAAGATGCCTTGTTTTCAGAACCTGGAAAACCTCTTTTCTGTTTCACCCAGCCCAAACTGGAATAGATTTGCTCATTTCCAAAGCAATTGCTAGCAAGGAGTGGTGGATTCCCTTATCGGCTTAGAGTCAGCATAGGTATAAACACGACTCAGTGGAACTTAATAAAGGTTTACGAATGAGCTCTCTAGGAAAACAGAACCGTTTGCACATAATTAGTCTACATTTTAGGAATAAAATTTGTTATTTCTTTAGTGATGTAGAGGCAGTGTTACAAATAGTTTATAACTTTTGTCTATCATGTTAGGGACTGAAACTTAAAGTCACATCCATACTCAGCAAGCTCCCCGTCACAGAACTCTGGCCTTAGCACAAAGCATTGCTTTTTGTCAAACTCTGGCAACTCGTGGTTGCATAAGTAAGTAAAAATTAGTATCTCTCCTATAACCTAGCAATAAACAAGAATGTACATACTTTAGAGTTAGTATATTCTAAAAGAAAATACTAAAAGCCTTGTCATTAATTCGGTAAGAAATGTGTTAGGTGAATATGAAGAAAGCTACCTTGGCCTGGGTCATAGAAAAGAAAGCAAATGTATAAGAGTCACAAAGCATGTTCTGGTATGAGTTATGGGAGATCATTTCTCCCCTAATTAATCAATAGATGTATAAATCTGTTGGAACAAACCTGGTGCAGAAGCCCCACGTGTCTGTCCCGGGCAATGCAGCTCTGGGTGGGACAGGAAACACCGGGAAGTGGCTGCGAGTCTTCCCACACAGTCCCACAGGTAGGTGGGGGCTGTGGGAAGCCTTTGCGGGCCCTGCCCGTGAGTGGGAGAGGGGGACCATTCTCAGGGAACTCGAGGCAGCTGTCTCCGTGGGTGCTCTAGCCCGGGGCACTGCAGTCACCACAGGGTGCCGAAGACGGGCTAGCGGGAACGAAGCTGGGTTCCTGCTGAGACCCGGTTTCGGAGAGAGATTAGATGAGGCTCCTTAAACGAGGGCAGGATCCCTCGCTTCCCATGGCGGGTCCAGATGAAGAGACAGTCCATAATTCTAAGACGCTTATTGTCATCGTGTGGAGTGGCGTGGATGGAATTGTACCCCCGCCTTTCAGGGAGAGGCGAGGCAGATATAGTAACTGGGAAGGGGAGAGGCTAAGCCTCTAGGTGTCTCATTAACATGGGGATGGCTTGGGGCTATGTGCCATGCCTCTACCTAAAGAGGGGTGGTACGTGACTGTGACTGGAGCCAAAAGCATCCCGGGAGGGAGTGTTGGCATAATGTTTTCCGGTCCCTTGTGAATTGTTCCACTGGGTCGCCCAGATTTTACGCCTGTGCTCAACCGGGTGCCAGATTGCCTGTCACAGATCACTGTTCCACATAAATCTATAAAAACAAACCGGCATAGCACAAATTTAATTAAACTGCTGGTGGAGTTTGATAAAATAATTCTGAAGACAGATGAAGGCCAAAGGTTCCAGAAAGAAGCAAGTTTATAAGTTTATCAAAGAGAAGCATGATTTTTATTTTTACTAGATACTCAAATCTGTGGTGACGCCTAACAGTGGAAACAATTGGTAGATGAAAATAGACAGAGTGGATAGCCAGGAAAAGTCAAATTACCAGTGTGGATGGAGGAACTCTCAAGGCACCCCACTCTATGAAGAACAACAGGCAGTCAACAAGGACCCCACCTTATACAGTCCCAAGATCCCAAGTGTCATCTCTGCAGCCGTGTACCAGAGCAGCACTGCTCAGGTGCAGCAGCTTGTGTTGTATATTCAGGTGTGTGTGTGTATGTGTGTGCATGTGTGTGTATACACATATGGAATAATAACTAAAGAAGAGATTGTGAGTGGAGAGGGAGAGCACAGGAGTGGGGATGGAGCAAGCACAGGCTGGGAATGAGGTAAATACTCCTGTATGAAATTCTCAAAAAGTCAGTCATGCTTTCTAAAAGGGGAAATTAGACTTTTGACTTGCAATTATTAAAGGAGATGGTTACACAATAGGTGAGCCCTCGGTGCTGGAGAGACTGTGCCCGGCCCTCTTCGTGGAATCCTGCACTCTGCCACTGAGCCCCGCCCCCTCAGCCTGGTTGATCTATTCGGAGATAGATTTCTTTGCACGCCATTCACTCAAATCTTTTTCACGTGCATTCAAGATTCAAAGGAATGATACAAACATGTAGCACTATGTGTGCCTCTCCTACATCTTACAGTGAGCCTGGCCCTCCAAGTGGCATTATCAAGAAGAATCTGGGTAGGAAGACACATAGATTCCTTGTTTATGACAGACAAGGAGTGGAGGTCCTGGCAGAAGTCTCAGTGACACACAAAGAGTTCAACTCTTGGTAAAAACATGAACATCAACAAAAACAGGTGAGAAGAAAGAGAAGCTGTGATTAACACGAAGACCTGCGGCTTTGTGAGCGGCACTGGTTATCTATGTTGTGTAGCAAATCACTACAAATTTAGTGGCTTAAAGCAACACACAGCCATTATCTCACAGCTTTCACGAGTCAGAAGCTGGGCTCGGCTGAGATGGGTTCTCTGTTCTGAGTATCGCAAAGCTGAGGCTCAGGAAGTGGCTGTCGACATTATCAGATTGAGGTCTGTCTAAGGAAGCTTTGATTTCCAGGTTCCTTCAAATTGATGACAGAACTTGTGGGCACCAGTGAGTGGCACACATCTTCAATTCCAGCACTCAAAAGCCAGAGGCAGGTGAATCTCTGTGAGTTCAAGGCCAGCCTGATCTACAGAACGAGTTCCAGGACAGCCAGGGCTACACAGAGAAAACCTGTCTGGGGCAGAGTTAGGGGGATCAAAACAAAACCAGAACTCTTGTCCTTGCAGTTCGCGGAAAAGTCACAAACATCTGAGTATATTATGAGTATATTTGAATATATTGAGTATAAGTGTCCTAGATAGCTTCATTTGTCTATGGAAACTGCCTAGAGTCATTTTGACGGAGCGTCAAGCAAAGGATTGTCCAATTTGACCTCTGGACTTGTCTGTGAGAGACTTTTAAAGACTGATGTAGGAGGTTTCAGCCCATAGTGGGAGGTGCCCTGGGGCAGGGAGGCGTGGCCTATAAGAAAGTTAGCTTACCGAGAGCTAGGAGAATCAGCCAGTGGGCAGCTTCTCTCTATGGTTTCTGCCTTCAGTTTCCTTCCTTGAGTTTTTGCCCTGATTTCCACAAATGATGGATTGTGACCTAGAAGTATATTATGGCATAAACCCTTTCCTCCCCAAATTGTTTTTGTCATGGTGTTTATCACAGACCATACTAGAACGTAAGGGGAGTGTCTCACTGGGAGTCTCTTTAGGGTATGTGTGTCACACGAGATGTCAAAAAAGCAAGGGGCTTTAGCTTTATGACTTGCCTTGGTTTTTTGTTTGTTTGTTTGTTTGTTTTTGTTTTTGCTTGCTTGTTTGTTTGGGGAGAGGTGTTTTTTGTCTCTCACACTAACACAGATTTGAAAAAGAAAAACCTGAAAATTCTGTGAGGGCAAGGAGTGGGAAACTTGGCTCTCTGGGAGCTTGTAGAGGGCATGTCAGGCAGCAAGCATTCTGAAAGCATTTAGCCAAATTTATTTAAGAAGTCTAACTCTAATTTCTTTGACCTAGTGATCTTGCTAGAAATTATATTAAGGAAATACAGGTAATTAAATATTTAATCATATGTTTCTACATTGAAATGTTATTTATAACACTAGAGACTGGAAAGTAAAGATGAACAAAAGCGGGAGCCTAGCTAAATAAGCTGTGGTTAGTGTGCGCAGTGGAAGTGTTGTCTCAGGGCTTTGGAATCATGGTTCAAGCATTGAGCACAGCTGGCAGAGGTTCAGGCTTTCCGGTTCCTACTCACAGCTCTGTGAAACGGTGTTTCTTAACCTCACCTCAGTGACAAGAAGAAATGTAACAGTAGCCACCTCCAAGTTTCCTCTGAGGATTAAATGTCTCATCCATGTATATGCCCCGCACGGACTGGGCCATGTCAGTGTGAACAACTTTGAAGAAGAAGAGGGAGGAGGGGGAGGAAGGGGAGGAAGGGGAGGAGGGGGAGGAAGGGGAGGAAGGGGAGGGCGGGAAGGAGGAGGAGGCAGCCTACTGGCTGTGCTGGTTGATTTTTTTTTTAACTTGACACAACGTAGCATATCCGGGAAGAGCAAATCTTAACTGAGAAAATGTCCCCCTAAGATTGTCCTGTGAGCAAGCCTGCAAAGCATGTTCTTGATTAATGATTGACGTGAGGAGGGCACACCTCACCTGGGGTTGTGGCACCCCTGGACAGTTGGTCTTGGATGGTATAAGAGAGGAAACTGAGGAGCGAGCCGACAAGCAGCATTCCACTGTGATCTGTGTGCTTTCATCCTTTTTTTTTTTTTTTTTTTTTTGATATTTTATTTACATTTCCGATGATTCCCCTTTTCTTTAGAAACCCCGTGTCCCCTCCCCCTCCCC
>CM052706.1:62617760-62689756 GCA_028551405.1 Uromys caudimaculatus
GTGGGGCCCTGTGGCCCAAGCTGAGGTCTCCGGCCATCGCCGGAAGCTGCTGGCGGTCAGTCTCTGTGGTCTGGTGAGCTGTGGGGCGTGTCTTTGGCCCTCCGCTGGGTCTTGCAATCTCCGGCGAGGGATCTTTGTCCCGGCGCTCGTGCTTTCATCCTTAACCCCCAGCTTCCTGCCCTGACATCCCCCAGTGATGGGGCGTGGCCTCTGACTTGTAAGCTGAAATAAGTGATGGGGCGTGGCCTGTGACCTGTAAGCTGAAATAAGCCCTATCTTCCCCAACACTTTTATCACTGTGTTTTATCACAGAAACCGACACCTAGCTAAGACACTGGTGAAGTTAGCAAAAGACTTGTGTAAAGATTTTGTTACATAAGTCTGTTTGTTTGAAAAGTTAAATGAGGAACTGGAGAGATGGCTCAGCGATTTGTCTCAGCAGTTAAGAGCACAGCTCTGGTTCAGTTCTCAGCGTCCACATGGTGGCTCACAACCATCTTTAACTGTAGTTCCCAGGGAATCCAATGCCCTCTTCTGGCCTTCATGGGCATTACATACGCACAGTACATAGATACACATGCAGTCAAAAACTCATACACATGAAGTAAAAATAAAAAGTTAAAAATAAAAAAGCAAGAAGTCTGAGAGGTAGAGATAAAGGGGATTTTTTTCTAGGTTGTTTGCAAGTTTTAAAGCACTGGTCGTCCTGTATTGCGTATGATTTCTGTGTGAACACACTGTAAATGCTATTTCTTTCCCTGGCACTAATGATGGAACCCAGGCATTCACACTTGCTTGGTAAGTGTTCAGACACTGAGATACATCTCCCGCCCTGTGTCTTTTCAAGGATAGCAAAAGTGAGTCTTTAAAGGGAGGCTGCAGAGGAGGAGCAGCACTGACCTGTGCAGGGTTTCCCAGACTCCAGAATTCAAGAGCAGAGTAAACAAGCCAACCACAGAACCAGATAGCCTTGTCCCATTCTTGATGTCAAAAGACATTAAAATATACTAACAGCCAGGTTTGTTAATACATATTTTTAATACTAGCACTCAGAAGGTAGGGGCAGAGAAATCTCTGTGAGTTCAAGGCCAGCCTGGTCTACATAGCAAGCTCCAGGCTTCTCAGGGTTATATAGTAAGACTCTGTCTCAAAACAAACAATAATAATAACAACAACTACTAGCTGGGTGTGGTGGTGCATGTTTTTAATAAAACATTCTGGAGGCTGAGGCACCAGGAGCAATCCCAGGCCGGCATGAGCTACATAGTGACACTGTCTAAAAAACAAAGCTAACAGGGCTGAGGTGACAGCTCAGAAGGCCAAGCTTGTGGGCTGGAGTCCCATCCTCAGAGCACACACGAAAGGCAAGCTCAGTGGTGTGTCCTGTGACCTCGGTGCTTGGAGCTTGAGGACAAGTGAGTCCCAGCCTCCCTGACTGGATAGTTTAATCTGAAACAATGAGCTCAGTGAGAGATGCTGTGTCAAAAAGCATGCATAAATACACACACACACACACTAGCTTAATGAGAGAATGAATGAATGAATGAGTGAACACACAGACAAAACTGCTGAATGAATGAATGACTTTTATGTGCCATTCCCTTCATTATGTATAAGAAACATGTTGACACCAGTGAAGAAAACCTGCTTCAAGAATAGTATTTTCAGCCGGGAAGTGGTGGTGCACACCTTTAATCCCAGCACTTGGGAGGCAGAGGCAGGTGGATTTCTGAGTTCGAGGCCAGCCTGGTCTACAGAGTGAGTTCTAGGACAGCCAGGGCTACATAGAGAAACCCTGTCTCGAAAAACCAAAAAAAAAAAAAAAAAAAAAAAAAGAATAGTATTTTCCACTGTCCCTTGGCCTGAGAAATAATAAACTGTCAAGCCTCTAGGCTGGGCTTTGGGGACCACTCAGGTAGAGACTGGGAATGTGGAGGTTGCTCAAAGTGATTTGTACTCAGGGATGAGTCCCCATGGCAGTGCAGAGGAAGGCCTGGCTACTGTGCATGGCTCACTGGCTCACTGCGCCCATTCAGTTCTCAGGGATTCCGCTTTGGGTTTCCTTGAAACACTTCAGTACCAGTGAGAGCAGAGAGGCATCATCCCTGCTCCTGTGTGTCCAGTGCTTTCAGTAACAGAGGACCACAAACTGAGCAAACACAAAGAGCCAGTCTTCTGGTGTCCCCATCCCCCAAATAACTAAATAAAAGGGAGGAATTTTTTTTTTAAGTAGCCATTTTTATTGTTTCTTTGAGGATTTCATACACTTCCCACTCCCCCCACGTCCATCTTTTCTTCTCTACCCTCTCCACGTCGTACATCTATTTATTTATTTATTTATTTATTTTATTTTATTTTTGGTTTTTTGAAACATGGTTTCTCTGCGTAGCCCTGGCTGTCCTGGAACTCACTCTGTAGAACAGGCTGGCCTCGAACTCAGAAATTCTCCTGTCTCTGCCTCCCAAGTGCTGGGATTAAAGGCCTGCGCCACCACTGCCTGGCTATTTTTGGTTTTTTGAGACAGAGTTTCTCCGTGTAGCCATGGCTGTCCTGGATCTCACTCTGGAGACCAGACTGGCCTATAACTCAGAGAGCTGCCTACCTCTACCTCCCAGGTGCTGAGATTAAAAGGGTGTGCCGCCAGTGCCCACTTTGTATTCTTAGTTTTAAGAAGGTAGTACTTCCCAACACAAGGCCTAGCTGGCTCTTATAATCTTTCCACCCCCACATCTTCTTCAGCATTCTGGGGGATGAGCTTATAAGGGCTGTGCTGTGAGTGTGTTCACTGGAGATGGGTACCCCGAAGCTGGCAGTTCTCTGCGTTTGGCCAATTGTGGTTTTCTGTGTTGTCCAAAAAGGAAGTTTCTTTGATGAAGATTAAGAACTATGCTTCTCTGTAGATATAAGTATGTAAACTGCAGTTAGAAATTGTTGTGGTTTAGTAAATTGGCAATAGCAGACTCTCCTCCAGGTTGGTTGACTAGGTTTACAGTAACAGGCATGAATTTCCTCCTACTGAGCAGGCCTTAAGTCCAATTAGGTGACTGTTGGTTACCCCCAGGATACAAGAACCACTATTGCACCCTTAGGGGTGTCCTGCCTTCCTTACCATTGTTAGGGCTCATAGGCATCACAGCTGGATTGCTTGCTTTCCTCCCTTGCCAGCTTGCGTGCTCCTCCAGGCACTTTGAGAGCTAGTCCTTAGGAAGGAGACATCCATGTATGATCCAAATGGTTCCTCAAAGTCCTGAATTCCAAATGTGTGAGTCTTCAGAAGTAGGGTCTCACTGTCTTTTGTCTAGAGAGCAACCAAGAGTTATAGCAACGGCTGTATTGCTTGAAAGCCCCTTGGGCTCTCCTGACCAAAATGCCAGCATCTTAAAAAAACAACACCCAACATCTGGTTTCTACATGTACATGCTCATATCTACACAGGCACATGTACGTAGTGCAACATACATCACACACACACACACAATTTATTGGTGTACCACTAGATTCAAACAAACCCTAAAAGACACGTTTTGAAAGATAAGCCAAGGAACACTTGTACAGTCTTTGTACTATAGCTATCCAGCACGCCTTTTTCTCACAATTTCTATATCTGTCTTCAGGTTCACTGGAAATTTTCAGCTTCTGAAGTGAAGATTGCAATCCTCTGACTTGTAATCACAACATGGTGGGGACGGAGTGGATTCACTATTTTGCCTAGCACTTGGATCATGGTAATACTTTAATTACCAAGGACATCCTTGAAGGGAGTCTCTTTTTCTCTTTCTCATGGAGAGAAACACTTCTATTTCTGGAACATTTAGCTATAGGCTGTTCCCTGTAGCCCTCTAGAACATAAGCTCTTGTGTACAAATACCATGTTTATATTCCTAAGCCTAGATGAGGGTTGTGATAACTAGTTTTAATTGTCAAATTGAGACACTCTATTACAGTGGTTCTTAACCTTCCTAATGCTGCTACCCCTTAATACAGTTCCTCATGGAGTAGTGACCCCCAACCATAAAGTTATTTTTGTTGCTACTCCATAACTATAATTTTGCTACTGTCGTGAATCATAATGTAAATATCTTATACAGAGATTATCTTAGGATACCCCTGGGAGAGCCCTTTGACACCAAAAGGGTACAGAAACACTGTTCTAGCATCACCTGGAAAGAGTCTCAATGAGGAATTGTCTGCATCAGATTGGCCTGTGGGCATGTCTGTAGGGGACTGCCTTGCTTACATTAATTGAAGTGATGAGACCCGCTCACTATGGGTGGCGTCATTCTCTATGCATGGGGTTATGCGCTGAATAAAAGTAAAGAAAGGAAGCTGAACTCAAGCATTCAGTCGCTCCTTGAGCTTGACTGCAGATGTGATGTGACTAGCTGCCTCAAATCCTTGCCACTTCAACTTCCCAGTGATGATGGCCTATAACCTAGAACTGGGATCTAAAAATAAATACTTTTTCCTCTAGGTTGCTTTTATCAGGGTATTTTATCACCACAACAGTAAAAGAAAATAAGACAAAGGTACACACACCACACACACACTGAATGCTCAATAAGTAGCAGTTAATGGCATCTGGGTATCTTTCTGAGTACTTTACACACTGGTGGCAGCCATTTCCAAGATGGTGCCCAGGGATCCCAGCCTCCTGCTATGTTTAGTTGGATGTAGTCACTTCCTAGATTATTCCAGCATTGACTGAAGTCACTAGTAGAACTTAGCAATTCTGATGACATATGGTACTGAGTTTAGGTTAGAAAAGACAAGAAGGGAATACATACTGTGTGACAAGGAACTTAAGCCTGCAGCCAACAGGAGCAGTTCTCCAGTCCCATCTGAACTTCAGAGACAGCATCCCTGGCCACCGCATGAATACAACCTCATAGGAGATCCAGAGCCACAGCCACCAGCCAAGCCTCTCTGAGACACCAAGCTGTAAACACCAGGTAAGATGATAGGTGTTGTTTGATACTAAGTCAGGGTGTGGAGCAGTTTGTTAAACAACAATAGGTAGCACTGTAGGTTGATATGAAGTAACCTTCCAAAGGCTCCTATCTTAAAGCCTTAGCCCCAGTCAGTGGAGCTTCTGAGAGGTTATTTGATCATCAGGGCACTAGCTTCATCAATGAGTTCATTTGCTGATTTGCTCATACTGAATGGGCAATTTGGAGGTGGAACTGGTTTGAGCAAGTAAGTCATCAGGTGTGGCCTTTTAAAGGGTCTATCTGGCCCTACCCACTTTGCGTCTTCCCTCCTCTGCTTCCTAGCCACCATGAGGGAAGCATCTCTGCTCCATGATTTCCTCTTCACCACACAACTCAGACGCAATGAAGCCAGCTGTATAGGCTATGCGCTATAACCCTTTATAGCAGTGGATTCAAAGTTATCTACTTTGTGTTCATCCCCCCAAAGGTGTTTTGTCATAGTAACACAACATGACACCACACATACTGATGTGTTTATAAAAATATAAAGAGATATATTTTATGGCGGTATAGGGAGTTAGGGAGGTGTGGGGGAAGGGTGTGCCTCAGCAGGGCCAAGCCCAGGCATCCCTTCCCCCTGAGGAACCAGCCACACACAAAGGTATAGTATAGAAATAGAGTTTATTTAGGGCACGGGGAGGGGAGCTAAGAGGGTAGTAGAGGCAGAGAAAGGCAGAGAGAGGAAGAGAGTAGAGAAGTAGAGGAGTGGAGGCCCGCCATGACCACGTGGAGAGAGGGGGGAAGGGAATGGGGAGAGGTAAGAGAAGTAAGAGAGGCAAGAGAAAGAGATAGGAGAGAGAGGAGGGGCAAGCAGCCCCTTTTATAGTGGGCCAGGCCCACCTGGCTGTTGCCAGGCAACTGTGGGGAGGACCCTACCTGGCTATTGCCAGGTAACTGTGGGGTGGAGTTTAGACAGAATGCTAACACAAACTTTCACCCACACCCTGTGCAGGAGGAGTGAGCTTCCCTGTTTTACTATTAATGATTCTGAATAGAATGCCAATGAGGTCGAGGAGCTTGTGTAAGTAGCTCAGTTAAACCCAGAGAACACTGAATACAAGCCCAGATCAGGCATCTACTAGCTCCCAGAGAACAGTCATTACATTTCTCTCCCTCAGATAACCTAAGCTTTAAGTCTGTCGCTCTGTTACCACTTGGGGTTTCAACATCTGGTAATAATAAGACTCACAATTATTAAAAATATACCAAGGGGCCAGGCAGTGGTGGCACACGCCTTTAATCCCAACACTTGGGAGGCAGAGGCAAGTGGATTTCTGAGTTAGAAGGCCAGCCTGCTCTACAGAGTGAATTCCAGGACAGCCAGGGCTACACAGAGAAACCCTGTCTCGAAAACAACAACAACAACATACACACACACACACACACACACACACACACACACACACATACCAAGGGAAACTGTTTACATAACCTATAAATGCTCGGTTTCACAGTCATGGTTTTTAAATGGAGACATGACAACCCATGGGAAGGAAAAGTAGAGCCAAGATGAACGTCTGAAAATGGAACAGTCAAAAGCACCCGTGAGTATTTTCAGTTCAAATAATGAAGTCCTGTTGGCAGATGTTGTTTAGAAGTCCGTTCTTATGCCCTGTATTTAGAAAGGCAGGCTGTCCTGCAAAATAAGTGCTTGTTGAGAACACACATGAACATGGAAATAGGAGGAATACATATCTATCGCCCACACTGAACTGAAGGAATGACCACCTGTAAACAGGACCATGGAGTCTTCATGAGCTTTCAAACACTCAGTAAGAACAGCAGATAAGCTGTGAAAACAGAGCTTCTAGACACATCTCTGAGCCTCCCTCTTATCCAAACATTCTGGAGCAGCCATGAGGAGTGGATTGTAACCGCCTGGAATCTTACAGATAGAGATGTTTGGACACGTTGCCTGGATGATGAGCTCCATGTGCCTGCAGTGCCTGTGGGGACCAGAAGAGGGTGCTAGATCCCCTGGAGTTACAGATGGTTGCAAACCATGTGGTGCTGGAAAATGAACTTGAGTTGTCTGGAAGAGTGGCCAGTGATCTTAACCTCTAAGCCATCACTGGAGCCCCTGCACTAGCTTTCTTATACAGCTGGGGCCGCCTGCCTAGAGATGGCACAGCCCACAGTGGGCTGGGCCACCTTATATCAATTAGGTGATTGAGTGACTGCTCCTCTGACGGACCATAGGCTAATCTGATGGAGGCAACTTTTTCAACTGAGAATCCCTCTTCCCAGATGACTCCAGGTTTGTGTCAAGTTGACAGCGGAAGCTAAGTAGAATATTAGCATAATGTTTTCAAGTTCATCTATGCTGTACCAGGGACCAGTGCTTCACCATCTATTACTAAGTAATACTACACTGTACAGCTGGATCTCGCCTTATTTATGAATTGAAGGACAGTGGGTTATTTTACCTTGTACATGAGAGAAAACACTATCTTGGTCTGAGTTTGGCTTATTTTTCTTGACATGATGGTTTCCAGTTCCATCCACTTTCCTTCAAATATCATGCTTTCATTTTTCATTACAGTTGAATAAAATTGTGTATATGTGTGATGTTTTCTTTATCCCTCTGCTGATAGACATCTAGGCTGGTTCCATTTCTTGGCTATTGTGAATAGTGAAATAGTAAACATGGGTGAGCAAGCACCTCTGTGCTGTGCTGACTTAAAGTCTCTTGAGTTCGTGCCCAAGAGTGCTATAGCTGAGTCGAATTATAATTTTATTTTTACTTTTGAAGCAGTCTCTTCAATGACTTCCATAGTGGCTTACCAGAGTAAATTACGGCTCCGCTTTTCCTACATCCCTGCAGCATTTATTGTCACTCGTTTTCTTGATAATGACCATTCTGACTGAGGTCAGATGGAATCCCAAAGTATTTGTACTTCTTTTGAGAATAGTCTATCATATTCATTAGCCCATTTACTATAGTCTACTTATTATCTAATTTTTGTAGTTTATATATATTCCAGATATCAATTCCTGGTCTGATGTGCAGTTGTCAAAGACCTTTTCTCATTCTGTTTTTGCTGGCTTGGCTGTTGCTGGGTTTTGTTACTGTAGCACTGGGGATTGAACCAGGGTTGTGAGTCTCTCAGCCAAGAGCTATTCTACTGAGCTAAGCCCGTGCCCCAGTTCTTTCTCATTCTATGAGCTGTCTCTTCACTTGGCAATTGTTCCCCTTTCTGTGCAGAGGCTTTTTGATTCCATGTATCTCCATTCATCAATTCTTAGGATTACCCCCTGGGCTGTGGAAGCTCTTTCCAGAACGTCCTTGGCAAGCCTGTAACTTCAGGTGTTTCATCTATACTTTCTTCTGGAAGTGCCAACACTTCAGAACTTACGTTAATTGATGACATTTGTTCAGAGGGAGAGAGAAACATCTCATTTCATTCTTCTACATATGGACATCCAGTTTCCCCCATATTCCTTGCTGAAAGGCTATTTTTCAATCTATGTTTTTGACAACTTTGTCAAAAAAAATCAGGCAGTTACAGCTGTGTAGATTTATTTTTGGCTACTTAGGGTCTTTCATGCTCGCATTTGAATTTTGGAACTGTTATATCTGATTCTGTATAGAATGCCATTGGAATTTTGATGGAGAATGTATTGAATCTACCTGATATTTTCAGTAACAGCCATTTTCAGATTAACTTGGTTTTTGCATTTTCTACTGCCTTCATTTCTTTGGTGTCTGAACATTTTCCCTGTAGAAGTCCTATTTCTACGACATTTTAAAGGCTAGTGTGAATTGTATTTTTTTTCTAAAAAAAGTTATTAGTGGTATATGAAAACTACTTACTTTTATAAGTTGATTTTATGCCTTACCACTTTACAAATGGTGTTTATCAAATTTGAGAGTTCTTTGTCTTATTGATGTTTCCAAAACTTTGAACACTGAATTGAATAGGAGCAAAGAGCAGTCTTCATGTCTAGTTCCTTATCTTAAGTGAGATGCTCTCCATTTTCCCCATGAGTAACGCCGGCTGTACATTTGTCACACACATCCTTTATTAGGTTGACTATGTTCTTTCATGTTCTACTCAGAGTCTCTTCTAGGCCTTTATCATGAAGGGATGCTGAACTTTGTCAAAGGACTTTCTATATCAGTTGAGATGGTCACGTGATTTATTTTCTTAAACATAATCTTAAAAATGTATTTGTGGACACACACACACAGGTTTCCACCATGTGGCCTGTTCACCACTACAATGAACAAGTAAGTGGTGGAGAGATGGGAGAGAAAGAGCATTATGAAGAGAGGCAGAATGGGAGACTCAAGGGTGCTGAGAAACAGCCTGCACTGCCACCTGAGGCCATAGTGATGTCCTGGTCTATGCTGCTGCCAAGAGTCATGTCTGGGTCTGTGGCCCTGCAGCAGCAAGGATCTGTTTTGATGTCTGTGGACCATGTTACAGCCAAAGACCAAGTGGACATCCCTGGTCTGAGCTGTCACCTAAGGCCATGTGAACTACAAGAGAGCTGGTCCCACTTTTTGCCAACTGTCATAGGCAGGAGAGGTGGACCTGCCCCTTGCCTGGGCAAAGCAGGAGAGCTTGGTCTAAGCAGAAGAGCTGGCAGGCTGACCAACTCAGCTAGCTACCACCCAGGCCCAGATCGAGAGCTTTGATCTGACCCAGTATCTCCCTATCTATGAACAGCTAGAGTGTGTGAAGGGGCCAGTCCTACAGAACCAAAGCTGCAGGATCTCCATGACACAGAGCCACAACAGGGCATCAGAGAGTTCCTGTGAGGATCCAGTAATGATGGTGTAGCAGAAGCCAGAGGCCTCAAACCAGACCTCATTAAAATGAACATTTGCAAGTAAAGCTGTTTGGGCAAAAGGTTGACACACCTCAGCTTCCATGGCAAGTTATTTTTATTTATTTTTTTTCTTTTTAATTTTTTGTTTTTCTTTGGGGGGAGGTTTCAAGCATGGAGGGATTGGGGTGGATGATGTGAAATTCACAAAGAGTCAATAAAAAGTTAATAAATAAATACCCTCAGGTGCCTACAGAGGTCAGAGGTATCAGATTCCCTCTGGAGCTGGAGTTACAGGCAGTTGTAAGCTGCCTGACATGGGTGCTTGGAATCAAACTCAGGTCCTCTGAAAGAGCAATGCCTGCTCTTAACCACTGAGCCAACTCTCCATCCTAAGGCCGTTTTTCTAGTTTTCCTGATGGTTGGTCTTTGAAGACTATTGTAGTAGGTGCTTGGTCTGCTAATGAATACATATATCACATCTTTTAGCATCGATATACAATGTCTTGCTCTCTAGTTTAACAACAGAACACCTCGTTATTGGATTATTGCTCAGTTGACCTACTAGTCCATCTTTTCCCTCTGCCCAATTCTGCTTCTATTACATCCCTAATGTTCAGATGAGTCCTAGACCATACCTTAATTATCACTTTAGCCTTTTCTTAGAGTGAGCTTTTTATAAAAACGGTACAGGAAGTATCTGAAAAAGCAGGCAATGCAAGACGGGGCTTCAGATGTACTTCTCTTTGGCACACTGGCACTGAGGACCTCGCCCCAGCTGGTAGCTGGAACACGGGGAGCCTTTAGCATCAGGAGGTAGTGCACCTGCGAGAAGTCATACCAGTGTTGAATTAGAGTTGTGTACTTCTAGTATGTAACATACTGGACATGTTGAGAAATATGAGAGAGGAGATAGTAACTACAAAGAAGATAGCTTGAGGACTGGTTAGGCTGCTCTGTGAAAATATTACAGGAAATTAGGAATAGTCAGTCAAGATCAATATTTAAAATGAAAAGATCTCCTTAACAGTACACAAGGGCCGGGCAGTGGTGGCTCACTCCTTTAATCCCAGCACTTGGGAGGCAGAGGCAGGTGGATTTCTGAGTTTGAGGCCAGCCTGGTCTACAGAGTGAGTTCCAGGACAGCCAGGGCTACACAGAGAAACCCTGTCTCGAAAAATCAAACAAAACAAAACAAAACAAAACAGTACACAAGGAAACAAATGTCAGGACTTGACCTTTAAGGTTTGTTTCACATTTAGCTCACCAGTATCATCCCTGAAGAAATCAGACTGTGTGGAGGGTAATGCTAGGCAGAGCAACCAAACTCATTCACGTCGTATTGTCACCACGCCCGCCGCTTCTGGCGTCTTACTAGACTAGATGAACATAGTGTCAAATATAGTTTAATGGCCATCGATTTGGCAAGTGAGTTCTACCCCTTTGAGAAAAGTAGATTCAAAACTATCCATCCAAATATAATAAGCAATGCTATATATTTACAGTTTTGCTCCAGGGCTATGCTAACTTTTAGCATCTGTCATAACATTCTGAGGAGAGCGAGACCATCTGGACACGCAGCAGGACATTGAGCTACCATATCCATGATGTCATTCTAATTCAGCCAGATGGTGGATAGCACATCAGAGACATTCATCTAACACATACATATACTTCAGAGTATGCGTGCGCGCGTGCGTGCGCGTGTGTGTGTTGTGTGTGTGTGTGTGTGTGTGTGTGTGTGTGTGTGTGTGTGTGTGTGTGTGATGTGTGTCCTCTTAAAGATTCAGGGGCTTGCTGCATCATAAGATATTTAGGAGTCCAGAGACAGTAGCATGCTTGGCTGTCCCATCCAAATGAAAAGACAAAGTTGTACATCTTGTACTTCCCAATATGAAGAAGGAACCCTATGCCTGATAACCCTATGCCCTCTTTGGGCTCTGAATGCAGTCTACTCTATACCTAAAAATACTGCCCCAGCTCACATACCAGGTGACACAAAAGGCTGCTAGCTGTGAGTGGAGCTCAGTGCAGACAGGCAGCCCTGCTACTTGGCCATGTGTGTTTCCATCCTGACTATAAAAAGATATAGAAGAGACAGACTTTATGACAAACTCTGCTGGAATGTCACAACACAAATCCCTATGGCATATGCCAAACCACAGCATCTGAAGTAGAAATTTATATGCCTTAAAAAATAAAACAGGCCGGGCAGTGGTGGCGCATGCCTTTAATCCCAGCACTTGGGAGGCAGAGGCAGGTGGATTTCTGAGTTCGAGGCCAGCCTGGTCTACAGAGGGAGTTCCAGGACAGCCAGGGCTACACAGAGAAATACTGTCTCAAAAAACAAAACAAAACAAAACAAAACACCCCCAAAAAAACCATAAAACAAAAACAACATTATCAAATAACTACAGCAAAAGACTTGATTTGATACTAGACTTGATCATGGGTTATCAAGTGACCAAATGTTTGGAGTTAGCCATCATGAACTGGACTCCATAAAGACCATCAAATCATAGTATCAGGAAGGTAGAAGCAATCTATTGTAGAGTGAGAAATGGTATATTTAGGACTGAGTGCAGGTAGAACCAGAGGGCATAATAACTTGTAAATTTGGTAGGCTAGTCCCACTGTTGTGCCTGCCCCAGGGAATACTTGGTCATAGGGAGACTCCCTTACAACCTGCTAACAAGAGGAGGAGAAACCATGCATGTAGCCTATCAGGAGTCTGTTCAGTATGTGAATTCAGGCTGAAAAGGAGGGCAAGTGCATTACAGCCTTACTTACGGACAGTTTTGAAAGACAATGGTGAAGGAAGACATTTTAAGAGTTAGAGCTTCAGAAAGGTATGTTGGTCATCCATTTTATGTGGATAGAGAAGCAGAGGCTAGAGGTCTGGAAAGTCAGGGACAAGAAGACTTAGGATAGAGGAGTGAAGATGAGTATATGGAAGAAGTCAGCTCGGAAGAGGAACCAAGTAATCAAGACGATAATGCCTGGGCTAACTCACTCAGCCAGCCTTCATCATCTCCCACCCTGTGCTGACACTAACATACGTGCCATGATCACATGGCAGAAAGCAGCAGGAGCATAACAGCCTGGGTCCCACCTACAAAGGCTGAGGTTGCTACTTGTTATAGTCAATCTTGTCACCTGACTGAATTTAGAATCACCTAGAAAGCACACCTCAGGGCATGTCTGTGATGGAGTTTCCAGAGAGGGTTAATTAAGGGGTAAAGACCCCCATAATGAGGGCAGCACTCCCGTGGGTTAGTGGCCCAAGCAGAATGAGAATGAAGGGGGGGGGGGCTAGCTGAGCTTGTTATAATTTACTGAAATGAGTCAAGGATCACTGTATCTCAAGTTCCACTCACCATCCAGATGCTCCTGTGGGTAGATAGTAAAGAGACCTCCTGAGGACCCACTTACAGCAGACCTTGTAGGCAAAGATTGAGGTACTTTTTTCGGAGTGTCACAAATCCAATGTGTTTCTATGGTATTATGACCTGGGGCTGTACTAGGTCAGACAGCTTTGTTTCTGAAGGAGAAATCTTCTACCAGATGACTCACCAAGAGTCCTATTGAGCTTGGATCTCTGAGTTCAAGGCCAGAACTGGTCCACAGAGTGAGTTCTAGGACAATCAGGGCAACACAGAAAAACCTTGTCTGGGGGGTGGGGGAGAAAAGAATACTGTCAGGTCCAAGAGATACTCAGCCTGCTACCCTCCTGGCACTCTCTTGGTTCTGCTTGCCCCCCCTTCCTCATCTTTGTGCTCTCCTTTCTCTTCTTTTCTTCCTCTCACCCCCCACCAGCCCCATGGCCTGGTTCAATCTACTGGTCATGTTTACTCTACTTTCTCTCCCTGCTCTGGACTCTTCCACATGCCTCTGGCTCTACTCTCTCTCAATCTACAGTAAAAACCTTCTCCTAAACCATACACCTGAGCAGTCATGTCCCTACTTAATACACATGGTGCTAAATAGTAGTGTTATATAGGACTGAGAAGCGGGAGGAAGGGAAGCCCATGAGCTGAAGAAGTTTAGGGTAGAGAGTCAGTCAGTCGGATGGGAAGAGCTGAGAGGGGCCGCAGGTACTGAATGAGCCTGCAGGCCAGCAGACACTTTGGCATGCTAATGGGCATCACAGTTAGCCACTTGTCCTGACTTTCTTTTGGACCTGGTCATTCCTATTGACCTATATCCATCATCTAGGAACTCTGGGCACTTATGTGCAGAGCCCAGTGGTCAGGAAGGAAAGTGCCATCTTGACCGATAGTGATCTAAGAGGCCCTGAAGGCAGCTCAGTAACCCTGGCTTGAGAAAGGCCTGGTGGTCAGGGACTCCAGTCCTCAGCACTTGAGGTACCTGTTGAGCTCAAGCTCAGTGGAGGTCCTAGCAGAAAGAGGAGACAATGAGCAGCCAGAACTGCAGACTGTCCCACTAACCTCTGTCTCCACAGGAATCCTGGAGGAGCTGTGCCTAAATGAACCAGACTGCAAGGACCGGCTGAAAGCAATTCTCCTCAGTCCTTTCCCTCCTCCTTCCTTTGTTCTTCACACAACTATTTCTACAAATAGCCATACATAAGCTATCTAATAGAAATGTCTTCTGCCTCCAAAGCATCTACAACCCATTGGGAAGGAAGAACATTCAAACCCCTATAGGGAACACTTTCATAAGTACATTTGTCTGATACTTGACATACATGTAAATGTAGAAACATATCTAACTGTACCCTCCCTCCAAAAGTTCTTCAAGGACACTCTTCTGTCTTCAGAGTGAGTCTAGTGATTTGTTATAGATTTGGGCCATTTTCTGTGTCTTCCTTTGCGCTGGCTCTGTTCTGCCCAGAACCATCATGCCCAGTGGGCACTGTGCCTCTACAGGGCCTGGCTGCTGCTGATTCACTGGAGCCTAGGATGTGCCAGAGACATCTCATGGGGGAGGGAAGATTCTCTCCTCTTTGGTGTTTTGCCTTGTCATGGAGGAAGGAAGGAGGTAGTTCATATCTCATTTTAAAAATATCTTTTAATAAAAATATTCCTTTTGGTATTCTTCGCTCTTCTTTCAATAGGTCCAGGGGGAGGTTGAGTTGGAAGAAGAAAGTGAGGATATACAGAATACTAGTTGTCCCTCCCACGACAGCTTAGGTGGGCACAGTCCAGTCCTCCACAAGTGTGGGCTTGTGTAAGATGGGTTCTCACTCGGTTCACAAAACTAAGAAAGTGAAGAAGATAAAGATTCATTGCAGGGGACCAGAGAAGATCATTGTGCAGAAATACTACTGTGGGCTACCTTTTAAAAGTGAAATTCACCCCTGTGAGGGAGGGCTTGAGTTTTGAGGCACATTCTGAGCAGTCCAAAAGGCAGATAGATTGGTTCATCCAAAGAGCAAGAGAGATTTTAACAGCCACAGGCATTGATAGCAGGGGTAGACGTGGGTCTGACTAAGGGTAGGGAAGAGTAGGGAGAAGATCTGGGTGGACCTCAAACCTGGCCCGAGTCTGCTGGTGTGGCCCACCTCCATCCTATTCTGCCTCCTTCTGTGTAGTTTGTACTGGGATCTTCACATCATATCTTTCTCCCTCCCCATTTCCTTCTAGAATCCAGCTCAAATGTAGCCAACTAAATAGACCCTTACCAGGTAGTAGCAAATTATTTATATTTTTTTATTAAGAGCTTTTTGTTTTGAGTCCCGTATGATCCACAGGACGGACACTTAATGCACGTTTAAAATTCTCCTCTCCTGCGACTGTGTTTGGTTGGCACATTACACGTGTAGAGCTGATACTGCCCGTAAAAGAGTGAGGAAAAGAAGAAATGAAGTGAGGGAGTTCCCTTCACGGGTGGAAAGCTGCGTACGGCAGGCCAGTTAGTTGAGACAACGTAGCCATTGAAGGTCCGAGACAGTTGGAGAGGACACTCGAGCA
The DNA here is from genome assembly GCA_028551405.1 of Uromys caudimaculatus. Lineage (NCBI taxonomy): Eukaryota > Metazoa > Chordata > Mammalia > Rodentia > Muridae > Uromys > Uromys caudimaculatus. Next base: position 62,633,455 of record CM052706.1, read on the forward strand.
ACTGGCGGTCGAGGAGGGCACTGCAAGCGTCCCAGTGCCCCTTTGCCCTACTCCCAAGTCCCGCCTCCAACTTTCCGCTGTCCTCATTGGCTGAGTGACCGCCCAATGGGCCCCCGGGAAGCGCGAGCCCCGCAGTCCCGGCCTAGGCTGTCAGCTCGTGTGCTCGCGTCTCGCGAGTGTTCGGGTCTCTGGCGGCGGCGGCGGCTCCCGCGCGCTCCGGGTCTCTGAGGCCGAGGGTACAGCAGGGTTGACTAGAACAGAGACAATGTTTCGAGCAGCGGCGCCTGGGCAGCTCCGGCGGGCGGTGAGTCCCGACAGGGAGGGCCGAGCAGGTGACGTCCGAGTCGCCGCTTGCTGACGCTGTCAGGCGAAGGTCACGGGCTCCCACCCTCTGTGTAGACCGGCGGTGCGGTGCCTGAGACTCGGGTCAAAGTTCTGGAGCCTCCGCCCTTGACCTCTTCCGGGTCGCGCTCCCCCAGCCGGGGTTCCCAGGGCCCTGGCTCTCGCACTCTGGGGCTTCTAGGTTCTCACTCCTGGAGGGGAGCGGCGTCCCGTAAGGGGCCAGATGCGGCCGCGGAGCCTCTCGGGGAAGAGTTCGAAACCTGGGCCCCTGTGGCCGTCCTGAACGCCCACTGTCAACGGCAGGGGCGGAGTGGGCGGTGTAGATGCCCTCCTGCTCTGCGGCTTGGCTGGTGGGACAGGGCTGAGTGGAGGGGCTGGGACGTACCAACCTGGGATCCAGTCTTGAGAAGTCGCAGACTGATGTTGGCTCAGTAGCCTGGGAACTGTTGGTAGTGGGAAGTTTTCAATGCTTTTTCCGTGGTGACAGAGTTTACCACTTGTCTGTTTTCCGAGGACTTGGGAAAAAAAACCACTTTTTTTTTTTTCTTTCTTGCCGGAGTGCTGTAAGGGAACAGCAGTTGAAAGCTAACCAATTCCAAGGCAGTAATTTAAGGAGCTTGTAGATTTTCTAATTTACATTTAGGTTGCTAGAGAAGCAGTATCGTCAGCCTTGGCCTACAAGTATCTACCTACTTTTTATTTTAGTGTCTTTTACCCCAGTCACCACTGGGATTTTTCTGTCTGGGACACAACTTATGGGCTTCTTGAAAGTTTGAAGACTGTGTGTGTGTGTGTGTGTGCGCGCGCGTGTGTATGTCCCTGCTTTGCTGCCTTGTTCCATTAAATGTTGCCACTCCTTTAAAAAAAAATTAAAACACATCGTTCAGGATCCTAGCCCATCTTTCTCCCACGAGATTTTTTTAACTTCCTTTCTGTAAGAGAATCAGTAAGCAAGTGAAAGGCATGTTTTGGGGGGAAATTCCAAGCACCAGTACCTGACTTGAAGACCTATGCAGTACTTGCAAAGCAATTTTGTGGATAGGTTTTATGCTCAGCATAATTGTGGTAAGGAGAATGTAGAATTTGGTCATTTTGTAGAGCTAATGGGGGAAAAGTTCACATAGCCAGTATTCATACATAGGCAGCATTGCCAAACCTTTGTTGTGATTTGCCAGGAATTGTGACCTTGGCTTATTTTTAAAATTAGAAGTCAAGGGTAGTAGAGTACTGTCTCTGAAGTCATTAGTATTTTTAAAATTCGAACTGTAAGCACAAAACAAATGGTACGAATACACTCAAGTGGACCCACAAACACATGTTTTAACTTTTTAAATTTTAAAATAATTTCAAGTTTACAGAAAAGTGGCCCAAAAAACCCTCACCATTTCCCAGAACCCTTCCTCGAATTTCACAGTGTGTTAACAGTTGACACGTGTTTCATCTCTCAGTGCACAAACATTGTTTTTCTCAACTATTTGAGAGCGTGTCCTAGACATTCCCTTTAATTCTAAATGGTCCCTAGGTATTTTATAAGGATGAGGCTAAGGAGTTCGCTCTGTAGTAGAGCCCATGCCTTCTGTAATATTCATAGTACAACAAAAACAGGCAAATCACGGACTTACAGCACGCACACCCTCCCAAGGTAGCCCAGTTCCTCTGGTTTTCATGCTGATTTAGTCTTTATTAGAAAAGTTCCTCAGCCTTTCAATTTGGCATTGGCATTTTTATGGAGCACAGGCCTTTGTTTTGTAGACTGTCACCAAATTTAGGTCTGCCTGGCATTTCCCTCATGTATATCTTGTATTGTTGGCAGGGATGTCAGAAGTGATTTGAGCTCTCAGTGTATTGTATTAAGAAGCAGGAAACACTGGTTTGTCCAACTAGTGAAGATCTTAACTTCAGTTACTTAGGTAATAAGTTGTGTGCCAGGTTTTCCCAATGTTAAGTAAATACCCTCTGTGTAATTTTTAACTGACTACAAAGATAGAGTGAGACTGTAAAGCTGTTTCTCACAGACTTTCACATACTAGTTTTAACACTTGATTGAGAAATAACAGACGATACTATAAAACCAAAATGGTTTATCTCAAATCTCTGCTCTTGTGTGTGTGTGTATGTGTATGTATGTGATGTATTCGTGTTTGCATATGTGTAGGTGCAGGTGTGTGTATATGTGTGTAAAGTGTGCAGGAGTTGAATATTCTAGCTATTGAAGTTGCCCTTAAATCTGGGATTACAGGCAGCCAATAGATCTGCTTTAAAAAATGAACAAACAAGCCATGGGTTCTGGAGAGTCAAACTTTTTTCCTCACACTTGGCTGGGCAAGGGTGTTATCCACTGAGCTCTCTCTAGCTTCTACTCTTAGATTTAAAAAAAAAAAAAAAATCAAACAAAACCTATGTAGCTATGATTTCTTTAAAAAACCCAAAGACATGTTTTTACTAATGACATTTTTTACTATCCAAGCCATTTCAGTTTCAGCTGATGTGTGTCACTGAGCAATGAATGTTCTTCTGGAGGAAATTCTCAAAGTCTTCTGAATGAAGGTGCTTTTGTTTATTTTGTCTTTTGGAGATAAGGTCTTGTCTAGACTTGGCTGGCCCGAGACTCATAGTAATCCTCCAGTCTCCGCATATCAAACATTGGTAGTATAGTCATTCTGTTGGACACCCATCAGTGAAGGCAAGTTTGTACCAAGTTACAGAGCTAGAGAGTCCACTCAAAGGAAATAGTCTAGGATTCGCAGTTGGTGTTCTTGCTGAGTTATTGTATGAGTTATTATTATTAATTTGTTTTTAAAAATTTTTGTCAGTTAGTAAGATCCTAAAATTTTTTTTATTATGTAGTAAGTGAAGCAACACTTTCAGGTCATTTGAGTGCTCTTGTTTCTGTGTTCATTGGCAGACAGGAAGGAGCATCTGTCATGACTGAGAAGCTGTGAACTATTAAGGACAGGACATTTTTCAGAGCCCATTGTCTAACATTGATGAATGATTTTGAACTCTGTGATTCATATGCAAATTTAAATTTCGTTTGGAAGAAGGGAGCCAATTTTTGTGTGATTCTGAAACAAAATTTATTGCATAAAGTGATTTCATTAAAATTAATGCTGTCTGCCAATGTGTCTACTAAGAGTCTTGTATGTTTTTAAAATGAAGTAAATTGACTATTTTTAATATTATAATCAATGTCATATGACATTTCTAGTCATGGTTGAAAGCTGCTATGTTTTATACTAAAGAGGTTAAAGCAGTTTAATACAGAAATGTAATATACATTTTATTATGACAAAATATATGTTAAGTAGGGATAGGAGACTTTAAGTATATATTATTTAATTCCTTTAAATAGTATTTGGCAAGATTTTATAGTTCATTCTTACTGTTTTCTGTTTGTTTTTTAGTTAAGAAGAAAAAGCAAAACAAAGTCTCACTCCCTTCCCCCACCCCTCCATACCTGTTCCCTCTATCCTCATTCCATTTACTTTCTTAAAGGTGGTTGGGAAGAAATAGTTTAGTGCAGCTCTTACTACTCTAGGCTATGGGAGGGTTTGCCAGGGTGCTAGGATGTGGAGTTGCAGTGACGAGGATGCTGAGAAACTCACTGTAAACAAATCAGTGTAGTGTCAGTAGTGTTGAGTTTGAGTAAGAGAAGGGCCAGGATATGTCTACTGGACTAGCTCATCAAGAGTGTTTGTGACCAAAGAGATTGGCTTAGTGCTGTGGAAGAGATGGAAGCCAGCTTCTGTGAGTAAAGGCGAAAAAGGCAAGATAATAGAGGGATCTGTGGATGTTATAAGTTTGACTCTCAGAGGGTATAGGGAGGGTGATGACCTCTTTAAACCCTGCACTCAAGAAGTATGCTACTTGATACCAGACCAGTCAGCTTTATAAGGAATGGCTGGAATGCAAAAGAAAAGAGAAAAAAAAATCACATTTTACTGTTTGGAACTAAGTGTAGTCAGTATCTAGATAAATTCCCAAGAAGCAAGGTGGGTTATCTATGTCAGCAAGTTATATATGTACTGCCTTGTGATGACCAATTGGATTGTCAACTTGATTGGATTAGAGAGCCCAGTGTGGTAACAGTAGTCTGTAATCCCAGCACCCAGGAGTCAGAGGCACACAGACCTTTTGAGCTGGATGTCAGCCTTGTCTGTATATCGAATTCCAGGCCATTGGGACTATATATTGAGACCCTGTCTTTAGAAAAAAGACAAACAAAACCCATGTAGGCATTAATAAGTTCCATCTTTGGGTTTGTCTGTGAATGTGTTTACAGACTTGTTTAACTGAGGAGGGGCACCTGTCCTGAAAGTGGTGGCAGCATCCCTTGGGCTGATGTTCTAAGTGGAATAAACAAGGAAGAAGGAGAAAGCCACTTGAGCACCAGCATTAATTTCTCTCTTCTGCTCCAGGAAGGGAGCCAAGCAGCATGCTCCCATTCCTGTGAATTCTGCCATTTTTCCTGCTATGAGCTCTACCTTCTTAAGCTAGAGCCAGAACAAATTCTTTTTCATTAAGTTGCTTCTTATCAGGTCACAGCAGTGATTAACTCACAGATGATCTAGGCACTGTTGCTTTTTAGGTTTCACATACTTTGGGAAACCTTTTCATTTAGTCTCTCAGCATTAACTGAGTGCCACTTATATGCCAGGCACAAAAGTAAATACCGAATTCATAGTGAAAACAACCCCTGCCTGTTTGGTAGCTTGGAGAAGATACATGCTAAGCACATTAAGAGGATCAGCGTAGGAAGAATGAATGGGTATTTGGGGGGCATAAACTCCTTTGGGGGCTGGAGAAAGTCTGAAAGGGTATTGCAAAGTCTTAGGAAACTGAAGTTTACTAAGCTTCTTACTACACAGTAACGAAAATGATGGTTTTCTCTAACTTTTTATATTTTTATTGCTTGTGGTACCAGAGATGTTAGACAAGAATTCTACCATTGATCTTTATACCCAATTTCTTTTTACTTTTTATTTTGATTCAGATTGATAACTTTGTAGCCAAGGCTGGCCTTGAATTTGTGTTCTTCTTATTTTAGACTTATTAGGAGCTGAGATTCTAGGTCTATACCACCCAGCTAAGTTTTTTCTTAGATTAAAACTGTAGGTCATTGAGATGGCTTAGTGGGTAGAGGTGCTTGCCATTAAGCCTGACCGTTGTAATTTGATGGGTCCCTGGAATCTACATGGTGAAGAGAGCTAACCCCCTTAGGTTATACTCTGACCTCCACATGCTCAGTGTGGTATGTGTGTGTGCATGCACACACAAAATACTTTTTTTTTTATGTGATGGAGAGATGCCTCAGTGGTTAAGAGTGCTGGAGTCCTAGCACCCACATGGTGGCTCACAACCATCCATAACTCAAGTTTTGGGGATCTGATAGATTCCTTTGAGCTCTATGGGTTCCAGGGGGTGCATATAGACAGACACATGCAGGCTAAACATTCATACACATAAATATATCAAAAATTAAAATGTTCATTTTTTTTACTTCTGTCTGTTTGAAATCAATCACCTTACCATTGTTTTGATTCTGTTCATGTCCTGTGTGTTAACATGTTTTATTTTTAATGTGTTTCTGAGGCTGAAGTAGGAACAAAATATCTGTCACATTAATTGATTATTTAGAACTGTCTATATAAAGGGAAGAAGAAAGATGGCTGTGGCCTCCAGCACCTGCTGCAGAGCTCCTTAGAGTATGAGAGACCCATGGAGGTTCCCAGGGGCAAAAAAGGAGTCTGCAAGGCCAGCAATAGCTCCAAAACAACTAAAAAAGATGGAGGAGGCTTATAAGTAGATGGTTTTAAAGTGTGGACACACAAAACCACAAGGAAAGATGGCTGAACAGAGCCAGAAGAATGATGAATCTATACCCTGTGCTGTTCTATCTCAGCCAGCAGACTGTAAACCCAAAAGTCATTCCTGATGAGCAGTGGGGCTGTTGGCACCCAGGACAAGGAGATATGCATCCCTTTGGAGCTCCCATAGAAACAGGTCATTGCTGAATGGGGCTGGCTCTAGGCCTACTGGCTGGCTTTCCTCATGGAGCCACTGTAGCTGTGGCCTGTACTGTTTGCCCTGCTGGGAGATAGAAGGCACAGGGCAGCAGTGCTGCCCACAGGCTACAGAGACAAAGTTTGAGCCTGGCAAAGCCAGGGACGGCAGACATTGAGGGCAGGGAGGTGTGCAGCAGCCAGGACCTCACACAGAACCTGCCCCCAAAAGCCCTACTGAACTGCAAAATCACCCTGACTTTGGAAACAGCGGGATATTTGAAAGGAGTCACAGCGATGGTCCAATATTTATGGTGCTTCATAAACCAAAAACCTTGAACCAGAACAACAACTCCTTGCAATGAATATTTGTATGCAAAGCTGTCTGGGGGGAAAAAGGCTATGTGACACACTGCAGTTTCTAGTGCCACTACAACAAATGAATATTTGATGGAGAGGTGGGAAAGATGGAGGAATGGAGCGATGAACAAGTGCTGGAGAGGCAGACAGCCGTGTGAGAAGGTTGCAGTGGATGGGTGGGAGATGACTAGGGCTGACAGGGTGGTGTGCAGCAACCTTGAGCTTGCACTCCAACTCAGCCCTGGAACATGCTGCCTAGCTGCCTGATTGGACCGGCTCTGAGCAATAACTGTGTTCAAGATGAAGAATGGTTTATTTTCTGGATTGGACCTCCTCAAAAGACCTCTATGGAGCCCACTTTGGTATCCCACTGTCAGCTGCATTAAAGCCGGAGGTTCATGTGGATGGTTTTTTGAGTCTTTTTCTGTGTAACAATCTCAGCTGTCTCAGAACTCATTCTGTAGGCCAGGCTGGCCTCAAACTAATAGAGTTCCTCTGCTTCTTGAGTGCTGGGATTAAAGGTGTGCACCATGATGCCTGGCAAGGGCCATATTGATGCCTATACTGACACCTGAAGCCCCATTGATGTCCTTGGTCTGTGCTGCCACCAAGGGCTGTGATTGGTGTCCAGGGCCCATACAGTGGCATAGGACCAAGCTGACGTCCGTGCTTTACACTGCCACAGAAGACCATGTTGAGGTCAGTGGCAACTGCTGACATCAAGGACCATGTGGATGTCTGTAGTCTCCACTGTAGCCAGAAACCCGTGTGTAAGTCCATGATCCATCCTCCTGCTGACTGACTGTAAAGGTCAAGGGAGGGCAATATTTTTGCCATGGTATTGATGACTGCAGAATCACAATTGAGAAAGAGGGACAGAGAAGGCTTCTGTGACAACTATCCTAAAGTAGCCTCTACAGAAAACCATCAAAGAGAACTCTTAAAAACTGATAAGGGGGTGGAGGTGGGGGGCTGGAGGAATGGCTCAGCAGTTAAGAGCCCTGACTGCTCTTCCAAAGGTCCTGAGTTCAATTCCCAGCAACCACATGGTGGCTCACAGCCATCTGTAATGGGATCTGATGCCCTCTTCTGGTGTGTCTGAAGACAGCTATAGTGTACCACATACATAAAAATAAATAATTCTTAAACAAAACAAAACAAAACAAAACTGATAAGGATGCTGAAGTTTGCTCTCCAGAATTGATGGCTTCTGGTGTGGGTGCAGGTGGGAAACTCAGTTTTCTTTAAGGGGCTGGCCACCAGGAGTTTGACCATGCTCCAGTGAGTATATGGGCACATAAATTGAGCTTGTCTTTCTTTTGGGTCTGTGGCCCCAAGGGTGGGGGGCAGACCCACTCCCCTTCATTCATCCCTTCCTTGTGAGTTTCTAAATTCTGGCTTGGCTTTTTTGCAGCTCTCTATTCACTCCTGTTGTAGAAGTGAACCGTTTTGTTGAGTGAAGCCACACACCTGTGCTATATGATCTAGCTTCCTTTTCTCCATTTCTCATGCAACGCTATGAGATCAGATCCAGCCTTTTCTTCTTTCCTCACATCTCTGCTGCCATTCTCATCTTTCACATAGACTTCTAAGCTTACTCCCTTTCCTCTACTGATGTTACTTCATGATCTGCACCTTTCACCATTTGCTTCTCTTCATTTGAAAAACTCTTACAATTGGTGATACACGAACAAGTCTTACTTCCCATGAAATCTTTGAGCATGGATACTATTCTTGTTCATTTTTTTTCTTTCTTGGTTTTTTGAAAATATCCCTGATGACCATGAACTATGTTTTGGTGGTGGTTTGATATTCTGTGCTAGATAGGGCTAGATATGAATTCAGCTCACCCCCTTTTAATTCTAAAACATATTTAAGCAGTTGAAACACCAGCAAAATTGCTGCTTGGTGCACACGTAGAGGTCAGAAGACAACCTGTGGCATCACTGCTCTCTTTCCACCGTATGAGTCTGGAGTGGAACTCAGGACTTGAGGCATAGGGCAGGTGCCTTTACCAAGTGAACCATCTCCAACCTTTTGTGTCATCTTTTAACAATAGGATTCTGCATTTAGCTACTTTGATATTGAATGGTTTCCCCCCAAATTAATGGGAATCAACTTTAGTAACTGATTCAAATCCATTATTTCTGAATATAGTAATGTCTTGATTCTTAGTAGAAGTCTGGTGTGTAACTGAATGTAATTAGTGATAGAATTTGTCCAATTCCTAGCTTGAAAGTTAATAGATTGTGTTCAAGGATTTTTTTTTATTAGAAATTAACGGCTTGTGCCACCATACAATATACCTTTAGTCTTTTTTTTTTAAAGATTTATTTATTTATTCTATGTAAATACATCCCTGTCCTTAGACACACCAGAAAAGGGCATCAATCCCACCACAGATGGCTGTGAGCCACCATGTAGCTGCTGGGAATTGAACTCAGAACCTCTGGAAGAGCAGTCAGTGCTCTTAACCACTGAGCCATCTCCAGCCCTGTGTTCAAGGATTTTAAACTGAGGTCTCTGTCAGATATTTATTGGACATAGTGGGAAAGTTGTTTTGATATACTTTTTTTTTAGTGTTAAGAAATTTGCATTTTGAGCCAGGCAGTGGCATCCCATGCCTTTAATTGCAGCACTCAGGAGACAGAGGGAGGTGGATTACTAAGTTTGAGGCCTGCCTGGTCTACATAGAGTTCCAGGGTAGACAAGGCTATACAAAGAAACCCTGTCTAGAAAAAAAAAACTAAAAAATAAAGGAAGGAGGGAAGGAAGGAAGACAGAAAGAAACTATCTTAGGGTTTCTATTGCTACAGTGAAACACAGTGACCAAAAAGCAAGTTGGGAAGGAAAGGGTTTATTTGGCTTACACTTCCTTATTTGTTTTCATCATTGAAGGAAGTCAGGACAGGAACTCAAGCAGGTTAGGAACCTGGAGGCAAGAGGTGATGGAGGGGCGCTATTTACTGACTAGCTCTGCCTGCTTTCTTGTAGAACCCAGGACCACCAGCCCAAGGATGGAACCACTCAAAATGGGCTGGGCTCTCCCTCATCAATCACTAATTAAGAAAATGCCTTGTAGCCAGATCTTATGGGGGCATTTTGTCAATTCAGGTTCCCTCCTTTGAGATAACTCTACTTTGTGTCAAGTTGACATAAGACTTCTTGATTTTTGTTAGGTAAGGATCTGATATTATAAGGGTAGACAGAGCTTACTTTATGCCATCAAGGAAATAGTTATTAATACACTTAAAAAACTGAGCGTTGCATATCAAAATGTTTTCTTTAAAGCCCACGTGCATAGGCTGTTATCTTGAAAGACGACATTGATGTTCCTCTCCTTTTCTTTTAGGCCTCATTGCTCCGTTTTCAGAGTACCTTGGTAATAGCTGAGCATGCAAATGATTCTCTAGCGCCCATTACTCTAAATACCATCACTGCAGCTGGACGTCTTGGAGGTGAAGTGTCCTGCTTAGTAGCTGGAACCAAATGTGACAAGGTGAGAGATTTTTAAGGTCAGCTATAGCAAATATAATCGCCATCAAGAGGCAGTGAAAGATGGCAACAGAGAATTATGCCGAGGACCATAACCCAAACTGGGCTCTAGTCCTCGTTAAATGGCCAGTGTCACAGATATTATTGTGTATGAAAAAAGAACCAAAAGGCTTCCTCGTGAAGCATTTTATCTTTCAAAATGAGGTGGAATGCTTGATTTAGTTCTGCTGGCACCATCCTGTGCCATCAGGTACCACGTAGACTGGTATCTGAGTCCCCTTAGAGGTTAATAGCAGATCCCTTCTGTACTGATGAGTATACTTGTTAATTGCTTCTAATTCCAGAAAGTGGTCAATCTGGACAAAGTGTCAGGGGTACTAATATTTAATTGGTAGAAGAATTTAAACCTACATCTCATTCTTCTCAAATTACGGCTGGTGGTGAATGTTGATTTTGTTGTGGCTGTTAAGTAACAGCTTTGGAACTAACTCTTGGGAAACTTTATTCTGTTGTGAAGACCAGAGCCTATTAAGACTACAGAACTTTTTTTTTTTTTTGATTAATTAATTAATTAATTAATTAATTTTTTGATGCTTTATTTACATTTCCAATGTTTCCCCTTTTCTGGGTCTCCTCTTTGGAAACCCCCATCCCCTCCCCCTCCCCGTCTCTATGAGGGAATTCCACCTCCCAACCACCCGCCCACCCATCCCCATATTCCCACCTTGACATTCCCCTTTACTGGGGCCTCTAACGTCCTCAGGCCCAAGGGCCTCTCCTCTCTCCCTGATGGCTATAGAGTATTATTTTTTGTTTGTTTGTTTTTATTTTTTGAGACAGGGTTTCTCTGTATAGCTCTGGCTGTCCTGGAACTCACTCTGTAGACCAGGCTGGCCTCAAACTCAGAAATCCGCCTGCCTCTGCCTCCCGAGTGCTGGGATTAAAGGCGTGCGCCACCACCACCTGGCACTACAGAACTTCAACTGCCAGTTCCCCTCCACTATGTCAGAGTTGCTGAGTGTGTGACTGAGGGTTTGGCCCTCATGAAGGAGTAAGTGGAGAGAGAGAATGTTTCTTTTTTAGCAGGTTATATATTTTATTAAATTGTTGGTGTAGAGCACATCGTAATGCAGGTTCAGAATGCTAGTGTCACTTCTAATTCCTTGCATGAAATTGGTATTTACAGGACTCTGTTCAGCAGGCTTTGAGTCATGTAGGTTTCTTTATCTCACTCTTCTTGATGGTTATTGAACCCTTTTTTTTTTTTTTTAAAGTTTTTTTTTCGAGACAGGATTCTCTGTGTTGTCCTGGCTGACTGTTCTGGAACTTGCTCTGTAGACCATGCTTTCTTCAAACTCAGAGATCTGCCTGCCTCTGCCTCTCAAGTGCTGGGATTAAAGGTGTGCACCAACACCACTCAGCTGATTATTGAATCTTATACAGTTACTGTTTACCACAATATCTGATAATAGTGTTAAGCCAATTTTTCTTCTTGGTCTGCTCAGTTTTCAAATATAAACAGATGTTAGATTTATTTGTTTTGCTGTGATTTTAACTACTTTAAAATTTCTTTAAAGTACTTGATATTTAATCAGTTGCAGTCTTGTGTATGCCTTGTTCTTATTTTTAAGAAAGGTGTCTACTAATAATGTGGACAGATTTTAGTTTTGAATTGTTTTCTTCAGTTGTTAATCATAAACTGAAAGTGATTATTCTATGTAGTACTGGAAATTTGACAGTTAAAAAAAAGTTCTGATGGGAAATTTTGTTCCTCTACATATCCAAGTTGATGTGTAGCAACTTTGGAGTTAAGTTGGTTTCTTAACTAGGAGTTTTCTTGAAACCAGAGATGCTAAAATACTGATGCATCTCTGTGTAAGACAGTGTGGTGTGCTGCTTAGCACTCGGCCCAGCAGGGTCCTCCTGTGTCCTCCTTTCGGTGAATATCATGGAGCCTTTTAGTCCGTGGAAGAGGTTAGGAGGCACAGCTTCTTCTGCACATTCATCAGTGAATTAACAAATGGAAGACAGTAATGTCCGATGAGACTGATAAGCAGAAACTGATCATATTAAAGTTATCTTAAAGGAAGAATGTTAATTGCCTTTTGTACAGAAAATCAGAGTAGTCAAAGGTTTCTCAGAACTCCTTCTTGATTCTAAAGAGGAAAAAATGAGAAGTTAAACAAGAAAATACTTTTCCTTTGTTGTAGATAAGTATATGTGTATAGGCAGAAACTCCATGTTGACAATGGGCTGTAATTGAAGATTTCTCTCTATTTCTTAGAGTTATTAATCTTACTCTCAGAAGGCATTATTGTCAAATGAAGTGCAGTCAACATTAGAGAAATTCTGCCTCCACTTCTAACAGGTCCTGAGTCTAACGTGTTTTATTGGCTTGGTTATTGTCGCCTTCTTCTCTCTTCTTTTCTCCTTTTGGATTTGTGAGAGTGGATGTCACTGTCTCACACTGGCTTAGAACCTGTGATCCTGCTACCTCATCCTCCCAAGTACTGGGTACCACATCCAGTTTTTACTTTTCTCCTCCTAAAATAATGCACTTAAATTAGCATTAATGAAAAAGCATAGTTTTCAGCTAAATTTGAATAAAAGGCTGTTGATTTTGGTTTATCAATTAATATTAAAAAGATTTTATTTATCTTTATTTTATATATATGAGTTTTTGCCTGCATGCTCCTGTAGGAATCAAGTATGCAGTGCCCTGGAGGCCAGGAGAGGCTATCAGAACCCTTGGAACTCAAGTTACAGATAGTTCTCAACTGCCATATAGATGTTAGGACCTGAACCTAGGTCGCCTTTGAGAGAAGCAAGTGCTCTTAACTGCTGAGTTGTCTCTTCAGCCAAGTTCTTTTGTTTTTTTAAGGTTGAATTTTTATAGTGTGACTAATTAGGTCAGTTCATAGTAAAATTGGTTGGCTTGTAATTTTCTTTGAGAATTTTTAAGAAAGGACTAGAGAGATAGCTCAGTGTTTAAGCATACAGACTACTCTTGTTGAGGACCCAGGTTTGATGCCCAGCACCTATGTTGACAGCTTACATCTGCCAGTAATGTTAATTCTAGGAGACTCAGCACCTCTGACTTCTTGGGCATCTGTATTCTTATGTACATATATGCCCTCCCCATATACATAACTAATTTTTTAAAACTTTATTTTAAAAAGAATAATTTTTAAAAATCTGGTATGGTGGAATGTTTGTAATCATAGTATTCTGGAGACTGAGGGTAGAAGATAGTTGCAAGATCAAGGCCAACCTGTGCTACATAGTGAATACTAGGCCAGATAGGTCTGGTAGCAAGACCCTTCTGGGGAGAAAGAATACCAAAATAAGACCCCCCCCCCAAAAAAAAAAAGCAGCAATGTTTTCTTTTTCTTTTTTTTTTTTTTTTTAGTTTTTCGAGACAGGGTTTCTCTGTGTAGCCCTGGCTGTCGTGGAACGCACTCTGTAGACCAGGCTGGCCTTGAACTCAGAAATCCACCTGCCTCTGCCTCCCAAGTGCTGGGATTAAAGGCGTGTGGCACCACTGCCCAGCATGTTTTCATTTTTTAAAATTATTTTTATTGGCTGTACTAGATAGTTTTTTGTCAACTTGACACGTCATCAGAGAGAAGAGAGCCTCAATTGAGAAAATGCCTCCATAAGATCAGCTATAAGCAAGTCTGTAGGGCATTTTCTTAATTTGATTGATGGGGGAGGGAGGAAGGAGAGGGAGAGGACTGGGTCTTGTGTGGGCTTTTGAAACCTCAACCCCATACACCCTCAACCCCCCTCACCTCCTGCAACACACCTCAACAAGAACACACCTCCTAATCCTTTCACAGAGCTCATCAGCTGATCGGCTGAGGCTAAGCATACAAGTATATGAGCTGGGGGGGAGGCATTCTTATACTTCCACACCATCTCAAGACAAAGAGTAATTTTTCTTACTTGGCCATTAGGATTTTATACTTGGTTAAAACTTAACAATGTTGATTCATTGTTTCTCTTAGGTGGATACTTAGAAACCCTTCTCTTTATCACAGGTGGTACAGGATCTCTGTAAAGTAGCTGGTGTAGCAAAGGTTCTGGTGGCTCAGCATGATGCATACAAAGGTCTCCTTCCAGGTGAGGTGTTCCAGTGGGCAAATGTAGTGTCTGTTCTGCTCGAATATATGATTATGAAGACAGCATGAAATGTGTTTCACCAAATGTGTTTAATTTTCAGAGGAACTCACACCATTGATTTTGGAAACTCAGAAGCAGTTCAGTTACACACACATCTGTGCTGGAGCATCTGCTTTTGGAAAGGTGAGAAGTGCAGTCTGACCTTTCTACTTGAACAGCATGAATTTCACTGGGCTGGAAATGTAATTGTATTTGTTTAAATAGCCAGTCCTGACTTGCTTGCACTAAGGGGCATACTGCTAACATTTATTCTTTCAAGATTTCGTCAGATTTTCAAATTTTGTCACAGAGATAACTCTTCTTTTAGAATTTTATTATAATTTGTTAACCTACCACTTCTAGGTTTTGTAATTGGCCCAGATAAAACTATTGTTAAGTGGAATTTTTTTGTGTATGTGTTTAGTTTCTTTCTTCCCCCCCTCTATATCTCTCTCTCTCCCTCCCTCCCTCCCTCTCTCCCTCCTTCCTCCCTAGCTGGTACTCACTCTGTAGATAAGGCTGGCTTCAAACATCTGACTCTGCCTCCCAAGTGCTGGGATTACAGGCAGATGGCTTAGTTATTCATTTTAAGAGATGATTTACTTGGATGGCTGGTGGATATAATAGAGAATCTAAGTCTGTCTACTCTAGGGATTTGGGAAGGATAACCTTAAAGATGGGTGTAGTCTGATGGTATGCACTCTTATTGTTGTGCCAGGAAACGTTTGTGAGCCCCCAAAAGAGTACACCAAGGAGCTGAATCTGATGTAATTGCTTTAGGGTCTTTTTATTCAAGCTCGAGCTTGGGCCACACCACCGTCCCTGACACAGGAGAATAGGAGGGGGGCCCGAGCCCAGTTTCAGGCAAGCATTTGTAAAGGCAAGAAGGGGGGATCTAGCCTGGTACACATTTGACTGGGTGGCCATTATGGCCTTTAACATAATTGACTGGTGCTGGGAGCCAAACCATAAACTTAAATTCTATTTTCCTCTTGATTGGTGGTTGTTAGGAAGTGAAGTGTCATGTCAGGAGCAGGCTTATAACTTGGAGGTGCAGATTTGTTGGGGAATAACCTGGCAACTGGTGCTAGGTGTAGGTCTTGTTGGGGGTTAGCCTGGAAACTGATGCTAGGTACTGGCCTGTTAACTTGAGTTTAACCTCAGGCCAGGTTCTCTAAGATGGAGACTGAACCCAAAAGATTTAGTCTCTCATTCCTCCCTTTCTCTGGTGACTAGAAGGCCCAATCACGGGGCTTCCTGAAGTTACTATTATAGGAGGCCAGGGTTGTCCTCGCTCCATCCTCGTGGTGTCCCTGGGGCTTGGGTAGGAGCCTCATCAGTGGGAGATGGAATTCTGAGGCTGAATTTTCCTCCTGCTAGTCAGGGTCATCTTCAACTGTACACAGGTCTGTGATTTCGTGCTATAATCCTGTGACCTTTAGGGCGAGAGGAGGGGGATCTGTTTTATAGAGAATATGAAGTTTAGGCCAAACATGTTTATGAGCCCATTGGATACCTTTGAGATCATCTAGCAATTGGTGATCCTCGAACTCAGAGATGACCTCTGCCTGTATGTTAAGAATAATGGGGGGGGGGGGATTATTTCAAACATGATTTCAAAAGTGATGAGTCCCATCTGGTAAGGGGAGTTTTATACCTGGTAGAGAGCCAGTCTCTTAGGTCTGTTTAGTTAAGGTCTCTTTTAGGGTTTTGTTCATTTTCTCTACCTGTCCTGAACTCTGGGGTCTATATGTACAACAAAGTTTCTAATTAATTCCTAGAATATTGGCTAGTCCCTGACTTACCTGGGACATAAAAGCTGGTCCATTGTCTGACCTATCGTCTGAGGAAGCCCATACCTTGGCAGTATGTCCTCTAAGAGCTTCTTTGTCACTGTGGATATAGTTTTATGCTTGGTGGGGAAAGCCTCAGTCCAACCTGAAAAGGTATCTATAAATATCAGTAAATATTTATATTTAATTTTTTCTGGTTTTACCTCTGTGAAGTCTGTCTCTCAGTAGACTCTAGGCCTTGTGTCTCACTGTCAGTCTTTACTATTCTTAACAATCTCAGCTATCTTTGAGTTTATTTAGAGTTGGCACCTCTAATCCTGATATCATCATGTCATATGAAATCCTGCATTCTCCAGATGCTCAAGTGGGAAAAGCAGTATATCTTCTGAAGTATGTGCAGTCCCATTTCTTCTGGCACAATGAGTTTGTAATCTGCTGTTCTCTACCATCCATCATAACACTGGGACATGGGCAAATTTCTAGCCCAGATTATGTCATCTTTTGAATACTTAGGGTGGTCAGGGAATATAGGATCCTTTGGTTCCAGGGAAGTCAGGGACAAGAGAGGTCCAGTTTCTAGGGCAGCTTGATGGGCTGCTTGATCTGTTCTGTTGCTTCCCTCTGAAACTAGGTTGTGATGATTTGCATAAGAATGACCCCTATAGGTTCATATATTTGAATACTTGGTCCCTACTTGGTTGAACTGTTTGGGAAGGATTAGGAGGTGTGGCTTTGACAAAGGAAGTGTGTCATTGAGGGAGGGCTTTTAGGTTTCAGAAAGCCTATATCATTCCCAGTTAGTGTTCTCTGCCTTGCTCTTGTGGGTGGAGATGTGAGCTCTCAGCTTCTGCTCCAGCACCATGATGGCCAGCCTGCTACCATGCTCCCCACCATGGTAGTCATGGACTCCAACCCTCTGGAACTATGAACCCCAAATCAAATACTTTTTTTTCTATAAGTTGCCTTGTTCATGGAGTTTTGTCACCTCAATAGAAAAGTAACTAAGACATTTGTGAACTGCCATGTGGGTGCTGGTAATTGAACCTGGACCCTTTGGAAGAGCAGCCAGTGCTTATGTATAATCTCAGTTATCTAGGAGGTGGAGACAGTAGGAATGCAAGCACAGAGCTTGCCTGGGAAACTTAGAAAGACTTTGTTTCAAAATAAAAAGTAAAAAAGAAGCCTAGGGAAATGGCTCAGTGGGGGGAGAACTCTGCTTTGCAAGAATGAGGGTCTGAGTTCAAGTCTTCAGCACCCACATAAGGGCATGGCTGCATGTGCTTATAACTCTAAAACTGGGGATTGGTCACAGGAAGATACTGAGAGCTTGCTGGACAACCATCCTAACCCAAAGAGTCAGTTTCTGGTTCAGTGAGAGACCTTGCCTCAAGACAGTAAGTGGAGAGTGATCGGAGGTTCTGCGTTGGCCACCTCATGTGTGTACAGATGTATACACTTGAGCACTTGTGTGCATGTACAGAAGCATGCACACACCCCAAAAGGAAACGGGGATGATTTGTAACTCAGCTTGACTACTCATGTGCACAAAGCCCAGTTCATTCCTTAGTACAGGAAGGAAAAAGAGCTGTGCACAAATATGCTCTTCGTAGGAAAGTTGGATGTAGTGTAGTAGTATAAAGAACAAGGGTGCGGATCCCTTTCATAGTTCTAACTTGCTCTCTCTATTTCAGGAGTGTTCCTCGTAGCAATGACATGTTCCTTTCGGCCTCTTCTATCAGTCTTTAAATTGTGCGTGTACATACATATTTGTATTGTTCTGTGACTAGGAGTTTTTGCTTAATAACATCTCGAAAATATTAGCTCACAATGTTTATCTGCATAATGTTCCCTGTTAGTCAAGGTCAGCTAGGATCTTTTCAGTCATTTGCTTCAAAGAAAATATTCTTGTACGTACATCTTTGTATACCTGCGTTTGCATATCTTTAAAATTGAGTTCTAAAAGTAAAACAGGTGAATGAAAGACCATGCTTTAAACGTTTTTGGTAGAAATTGTTAAATTGCCAACACATGGTATTATAAATTTTAATGTCTCTCTCTAAATTGATGGATGAATCTTTGTGGACCATACAGTCTCTTGAGAGTACTGTTTCTGTGTTGGGTAATTAAATCTTGAGTTTGGTTGTTGAAAGTTTACCTGCAAGACTATGAGCCCAACAACAAATGTTTTTTGCTGTGTTTTAATTCCCAAATTTTATTACTCTGGCTTTGACTTTATGACAGATAAAAGCTTGACAATAAGAGCCACAAAATAGATAGATGCTGGTGCTGCAACCTATAAATGCATTTGAAATGAGGAGAAGTCCATAAGAGGGATTGCATAGGGAGACCATAGTAGGTCTTTGATAAACCTGTGAATTGTGTGTTTATTACTTTTTTGTCACCATGGGAAAAAAATAACTGAGCAAAAGGAGGTATGTTATCTTGGCTCATAGTTTCAATCACTTCGGCCTGTCACTTTGGCCCTGTGGTGAATTAAGAGGTCATGGATCATGATAGAAGTACATGAGAAGACAAAATTGCTAACCTCATAGTATTCAGAAAGCAGAGAGAAGGGAAGAGAAGGAAAAGGGGAAAACAGAATGAGTATTTCAATATCTCCTTTGAGGTATACTACCAACTCTCTCCAAGTGCAGTAAATGCTAGAACCAGGCCTGCAGCATATGGGTTGCGGGGGGCATTCAAGTACTCGTCAAAATTTTCAACCTCCTTCACCATAAGGGAAATGCACATTAAAACTTTAGATTCCACTTCATCCTCATCAGGGTAGCCATCATCAAGAGAAAAAGGACAGAGAATTCTGGTGAGGATGTAGGGGAAGAGGGAGCCTTTCTTTACTGCTGGTGGAAGTATAAACTAGTATAGCCATTATAGAAATCAGGTTTCTCAAAGAATTAAAAGTAGAACTATCATATGAGCCTGCTGTACCATTCCTGGGCTTATACCCAAAGCACCCTATATCCTCCCTCAGAGATACTTGCACACTTTACTGTGAAATTATTCACAATAGCAAAGAAATAGAACCAGCTTGGATGTCTATCTGCAGATAAATGGATGCAGGAAATGTGTGAATGCAGGGCTGTAAGAAATAAAAATGAAATTTTCAGGAAAATAGATGAGTCTGGAAGCTTGTATATTAAGATGACCCAGATTCAGAAAGACAAATGCAACATATTCTTTCTCTGGTGTGTGGTTCCTAGCTTTGAATGTTTATATGTGTGTATATATGGGTATATGTCATGAAAGTAGAAAGGGGACATCAGAGGAGAGAAGGGTTGTTTAGGAAGTTGGGCAGGATGGTAGAACACAGTGAAGGTGGAAAGGAGACCCCTGGGTGGAGGGGTAGTAGAAATGGGAGTGGGGAAAGGGTGGAAGAGGACGATCTTCAGAGCAAGCAAACTAATGTTGGTACTTCTTAGTACCCAAGGCCAGAGTTCTTTATTCATGTTTGAAAGAGGATTACTATCTAATGCAGGTACGTCAGAGTGCAAATTAGAACTTTTTCCTTCTGAAACTCTGCAGTCAGGAAGCTGATTCTGTCAGTACTTGTGGCATCATTTGTAGGAAGTCACTGAGTAGAAACAGGACAGGAACAGAAGAGAACTAGAAGATACAACCCCTACCTTCAGGGTGCTTAGAATCCTAGTTAGGGGACACACAGCATAGATATTAAGTTCATGCTAGTCAAGACTAATACATTGCAATTATATGTGTATGTGGGAGAATACAGAATGAAGTAGAATGACAGGTAGTTTGGAAGAATGTTTACAGAAGAGAGAGAACCAGTTTGTGGTGTTATCTTGAAAGCATGCCTTCCAGAAGCAGTGTCATGAAACTGGGGAGGTGCCACTGAATGAGCTATGAAGAAGTCAGTATCTTTGTAGGATAAAAATCAATGCTTCTCAGGGCTGGAGAGATGGCTCAGTGTTTAAGAGCACTGACTGTTCTTTCAGCAGTCCTGAGTTCAATTCCCAGCAACCACATGGTGGCTCACAACCATCTGTAATGGGATCCGATGCCCTCTTCTGGTGTGTCTGAAGACAGCTACAGTATACTCATATACATAAAATAAATAAATCTGAAAAAGAAAGCAATGCTTCTCTTTTAAAAATTACATATATTACGTAAAAGAACCTCAGTTCAGAACTTGGAAATTCAGTCTTCACTAAGTGACTCTCTTCTGCTTTAGAATCCTAGAGTCATAGTAGAATTTTAACTAGACATGTGGAGATTCTCTTTCCTCTCATTATAAGATGTGTTAACTAACGCCTGAGGGGATTTTGATCTGCTTAAGGATTTGGCTACTGAGAGCAAAGTTACACGTGTATAACATACGACTGTTATATACCTGTGTCAGCCAAGAGCATGTGTGCTTGTTTCTGGTTCATTTTGTGTGTGACACACAGGCTGCTGTGCTTGATCTGGTTATACAACATGAACCTGACAAAGGTTGCACTGTCTGTTGAAATTTTTTTGTTTTATATTTTCTAGTAAATACATATAATAAAAGCTTTTCCAGTATTTTACTCTTTTTCTTTTTTTTTTTTTTTCTCTTTCTCTTGTTTAAATTCAGGGATCCATAACTGTCACATTTTGTACTTGATATTTATTAGGGCAGTAGATCTCATAATTTATCAAATTGAATCAGCTTCTTATTACTATAAATCTTCTATAACTCTTAATATACAGAAATGGTAGGCACTTAATTTCAAAGACTACCTCAAAAGCTGGGCTGATGTTCCTTGTCCAAAGATACATGTGAAGTGTAAAATATTTGAATTCTAATTAAAATTTATGCAGGAGATACACCTCTCTTTAAAGGGGTTTAGAAGATACCATTGTTGATCATTATATCAGTCAGCTTGCATTTGTGTAGCTCACTGCCTTTTTCTTTTAGAACCTTCTGCCCAGAGTAGCAGCCAAACTTAATGTTGCCCCAGTTTCTGACATCGTTGAGATCAAGTCCCCTGACACATTTGTGAGAACTATCTATGCAGGTAAGTTATAAGGAAGATAACTAATCAACATGCTAATTTTCAAAGTATACATAAATCTTTAAAATAGGATTTGGAAACAAACCTACAATTAAATGGACCATCTTAAAGGTTTCTGAGAAATGCTTTAGTTGAGAATAGCTACTAGACCCTGACATGGTATTCTGTCCAATTTATTATGTGCACAGTGCTTTTATACTGGCCTTACAGTTTATGGAGTGAGATCTTTCCTCCCCTTCTCCCCCCCCCGCAGTGGTTAATAAAAATCAAGTTTGCCATCTAATATATATGTATTTTAAATTTTTAATTGTGATGTAATTCTATCACTTCTCCCTCTAACCTCTCCTGTCATTCCCTTTGCTGTCGATTGATGACCCATTTTTCTTTATTATTGCTGTACACTCACACACATGCATAGCTATATAAATACAACTACTATGTCTGTTTAGTTTGCTTGTGTGTATATGATTTCATAGCTGGCTACTTCTGTTTGGATAGCCAGTTGAATTGGATAACCAATTAAAGGGCTCATCCCTGAGAGAGACTAGTTCTCCTCTCTCCCCAGTCATTACTTTCCTGTATTTCTTTGTCTAGTGATGGGACCTGTGAGACTTCACCCTTCCATATCAGCATGTCTATTGCTATTGTCATTGTTCAGGTCTTATTTAAGTAGCTATATTTTGTAAGTAGTTCCTTGAAAGGCAAACTCTTTTTAAAAGAGTATTCTCAGTCTTTGCTTTCAATGTGAAATTGAAGTTCAGTGTGCATTAAGCAATTCATTTCAGCATCTCTTTATTTGATTGATCATTTCTAATACACATTGATTTCTAGTGGGGCTGGAGAAGGCAGCAATTTCGGTTACTGCCTTTGTTCTGGTTAAAGTTGTATGTTCCATCAGACCTGTAATTGTCAGTAATATTCAAGTATTTGGTCATAGTGTCAGTCACTCAGAATGCTAAATGTCTAATCCTTTAAAACGTTGGTTCCTCTGAACTTATATTTTATGTCCTGTCATGCTTTCACGTTATCTTCCTTTGGCATGTATCTCAGTTGCATTTGGTTTGGGAGAAAGAAGCTTCCTTCCCACTCCCTGATGAGAGGTGCCTTCTCACTGTAGCCCCCTGCTTCCGTTTGTTGGTTCCATGCAGTAACTCTGGCTTTAAAAGACATCCAGAGCTGTACAGGTGGTCCCTGGTGACCGTCTTCATTCTGGGTCTCCTCCTCTCCTATACTTAGCAAGGGTAGGAAACAACTTGCCCATTGTTATTTTTGTCTCGTCTTCATAAAATAAATTCTGAGCCTGAGAGAAATACCTTTGCCATTCCTTCCTCATAATAAAATTTGTGTTTCAGGAAATGCGTTGTGTACCGTGAAGTGTGATGAGAATGTGAAGGTGTTTTCTGTTCGAGGGACATCTTTTGAGGCTGCAGCAACAAGTGGAGGTAGTGCCAGTTCAGAAAAGGGTAAGTATTCATATGAGCCTTTTTGATAGGCAGGCATCTCCTGTTTGTTTGCCTTAGATTAGAACAAGGGATGGCATCTACTTTAATTTCTAGTGCAAAGTAAAAATTCATCTGACTCATATTCTAAGGTTATATAAATAATTATAATTTATATCTGTTTCACGTCATCTTGGTACAAGGATAATCACTTTGGTAGATTAAAGAGCAGGAGAGAAGAGCGGTTATGATGACACTGTTACATTTGGGTTAGGGCTGTTTAACTCTCCTTACTGTTTCCGAGTGTGGGATTTGAGTGAGTCACCACAATAGAAGAAGGTGATAATGGTGGAAATAGAAGTTCCACTTTAACATGTCTGGAGTCTTATTTGAACACTAGAGAGAATGGGTTATTCTGGTTTTTACAGATGAACTTATGAGTAGAATTGACTTCTCAAAAGTAGTGCCCTCTTAACACTTTTTAATTAAAGAAAATGAAATTGGGACTGTGAAAATGCATGAACTTAAGTTTCCTAGAATTGGATGTTTGTGTTTTGGCCTTAAAAATAATTAGCACTATATACTTGAAGTCATCATCATTTTTAATTGGTCTGTCAATGTATGCAGCACCAAGTTCTTCATCAGTGGGAATATCAGAGTGGCTTGACCAGAAATTGACAAAAAGTGACCGCCCAGAACTAACTGGTGCCAAAGTGGTAGTATCTGGTGGTAAGTGCAATAGTAATTTAAAAGATGACATAAGCTATGTAGTATACAGACTTCATTAAAGGAACAGACTTTCAGTTAGGTTTTGGTGGTACTGGGGATGGAACCCAGGATCTTATACCTGGTAAGCAAGCTCTATACTACTGAGTTGAGTCCATAGTCTAGAGTATAGGTGTTTTGTTTTAATTTTTCTTTACAAATGACAGAAATTGGTAAATAGCAAGTATTAGTAATATTTTAACAGGTATATAGAATTAGACCGTAAATAGAATGTAGGCTTCTGGTCTCACATCTGGCATTGGGGAGCAGGGCACAAATCTCATCTGCACATCTCTGCCACATGGTATCTTGGTTTTACAGATGTCCATGTTTTTCTGTGGCATTTGATTGGCTTCTGAATTGTAGAAAAAGTGGTTGGAATCTCAGAGTCGTATATAAGTCCCCTGCTCTATTCTACTTTTAATGACTTTGAGTATTATACTGGTCTCTGTGGATGACACTTGGAAAGCCCTTCAGAGTTAATATCAGAACCTGAATGTGGTGTAAGACTTAACATCTTTTTGTATATTATGCTTCTTTGTAGTTTGTCAGCTGACTGACTGAGAGGATAAGGATTGATGTGATTTTAAAAATCTTCCCAAATTAAACAATAAAAAAAAAAAGTCAATGTTCCCAACATCCATCTATTGCTCAAGTGGTATTCAGAGGAAATGATTTAATATTTTCCAAAGATGTTTGTCTTGTGTATCAGCTTGTATTTTCAGGAAATATTTGTCCATGTGTGTTCTATGATGAACCTGTTGCATTTTCATTTCCTGGAGAAATGAAAATTATAGGTAGAGTGTGTTTGCTCTCAAGGAGTTTGAAATCTAGCCAGAAGTTTTGTTTAGTCATGCAGGGAATATTTACCAAATGCTAACAAGAGTCTGCTAATACCACAGACATGGCAATAACCTAGAGAGCTGTAGGTTAGGCATCTTGAACTTAAAGTGTTTTCATTATAGTGGAGAAATTGCAAATATCATCATGTTCTTTATGTAGTTAAATAACTGCAGTGCTGAATGCTTCATAGACGTCATAAAAGGTTTTGTAGAGGAGTTGGTGTGCTTAATGTGGCAGTTTGTAATATGGACATTAGGTTGGGCATATAAAACGGCAAACATTTTACAGAGTGCAACTTGTATATACATGATTTGTTTGTTTGTTTGTTTGCTTATGTATTTCTTTTAAATGAGGTCGGGGCTTGAAGAGTGGAGAGAACTTTAAACTGCTGTATGACCTGGCAGATCAGCTGCATGCTGCAGGTAAAGAGATTTCCCTTTGTAGCACAGTGTTCTCTTTCTGCTGGAAATGTGTTTTGTTACGCATATATAAAAGTCCTCCAAAGCTTCAGGTGATTGTGCTTTCTACTTCTTCTTCATTGACTTAGCTTTATTGTTTGACTATTTATCATTTATATAAAATAACATTTAGCTATAGCATTTCTATTAGTGTACATAACATACTTTGATCATATTTCCCCCATTACTTATTTCTTTTCTTCCTTCCTCCTTTTCCTCTTTCTATATAATTCCCTTTCTACTTCTATGTCTTTATTTTTTAAATCTAGATTCCACATTAGAGAAAACATAAGATATTTACTTTTCTGTATATGATTTATTTTGCTTAACATGATTTCCAGTTTTGACCATTATTTCATTTTTTCTGCATTAGTTTTCTTAGACCTCCAATAAAAAGCTGGAATATCTATAAGGGGGGGTATCCTAGTAATTTTTGAAGAATGTGTTTGGCAGGTTTACATTTGTCAGCTCTTAAGAATCTTATCTAGTTTTAATTTGTAAAGTACTGAAATACCAACTTCAGAGTCTACTGCAGACTACTGCTAGCTGGTCTCCACCGTGAGCCTGTGTAACTTACATATGCACACTGCTTTTCTTTATTGTGAGAAAGAACTAAAAAATGATAAAGATTTAAAAAACCCAATGAAACAGAAATGACTGCATCTTATAAACACAGTAAACTAGAAGGAGAGAGTGTCTGAGTCTGAAGCTGTGCTACAGACATGGCTAAAGCCAAAAAGCAAAGATAAAAAGGGTTAGAAAGCAGCACTGGACTATCAAGGACCTCTAGGACACTTAAGTACAAGTGACATGATAAAAACCAAAGCAAAACCCAACTACAACTGAAGGGTGATGGTGTGATGGAGGTGGGAGAAAAGAACAGGAGGAGTTGGTACAGCAAAGCTTGGGAAGTTCCGGGATCACATCACACCCAAGCAGAGATCCAGGATGCACAGAAAACACCGATGTGTATGTGCAAGTTCCAGGCTATCACAAGTCAAAGATGAAGATAAAAATTCTGAAAGAAACCAGAGTGGAGGGAAAAAAAAGTCTTACCCTATAAAAGTATCAAAGATAAGTCCATTTGACTTTTCAAGTAAGTAAGATGAGAATGGGGTGTAAGGCTTCAAGTGTTGAGAGGACAAACCCTGGCAACCCAGGATTCTGTACCCGTGGAATGTAGAGAACAAACAGGAAAGCTCAGGTGGACTCGCAGTTAGCTGGATTGAATTAACGTCTGTTGATGTCTTTGTTACGCAACAGCAAACTCTCAAGCTGACAGGATCATTCACCAAGGAAGACTGCATTTGGGACCATAAAACCCCTTCATAAATGTGAATGAGTAGGTTATCATATGCTGTCTGTTCTTAGCTTGAGCTAGATGTCTGTAACTGAGTGTAACTGAAAAATCCCAAGATGCATGGAGAGATTAAAGAGCACATTTCTATGTAACATATGAGTAAAGGAAAACATCTCAAAAGAAATATTTTGAGCTGAATGAAAAAAAGGTGTATGGTACAGTGAAGTCAGTGGTGTGGGGGAAGGGAATTTATCCTAAGTGCTGGGCATTGAACTGAGGGTCCCTCACACGCTAGGCAGAGCTCCACTATTGAGCTATATCTACACATGCCCCCTACTTTTATTTACTTATTTGTTAGTTTTTTAATTTCAAAACTTTGAGACAGTTTCACTACTTTGCCCATTCTGACCTTGTGGTCCTTTTGCTTCAGCCTCCCACATAGCTAGGAGTACAGACCTATACCACCAGGGTGAGCTCTTATAGGGAAGTTTGTAGTACTAGGCCTGTATTAGAAAAGAAAGGCAATCTAGGTTTAATCAGCTTAGGAAACTATAATAAGATTAAATTAATGCAACAGTATTCAGAAGGAATACCTGAATCCTTTTCCTTCACTCTCCAGAAGTGGTGGTTCTGTCCTAAGAGTAGATCTCCTGTGGAGAAGAAACCCGTTACATTTGTATTTATTAATTTAATATGAGATACTTGTTAAACCTCAATCTTGTATTGAATATGACTTTATCTGATCACAAGAGGTAATGATATTATACAGCACTTCTTCAAAAGTCATAAAGTTAGTATATAAAGGGACATTGTATAGGAGTCCTTAAGTACATTATAATATGGAATTTATGGATGCTTTTTGGAAAAACAAACAAACAAATATCAGAAGCCAGCCAAATTCAAAAATTGAAATTTATATCTGGAATAGTGGTGCATACCTTCAAATATGCAGAAAGCAGAGACAGGAGGATCTCTGTGAGTTCAAGGCCAGCGTGGTCTACATAGTGAGCTCTGGGATAGCCAGGACCCTGTCTCAAAAACAAACAAATAAAAACAAAGAAATTTGTGCATATAACACACAATGAAAATTATTTTTTTGAAAAATGTACTTGTATTTAGTGTTTAAAATCCTTGATCAGTTATGAATCATTGATCAGGATTTTTTTTCAAAAGTGAGTTCTTTATACAATACTTTTTGACTGTAAAATAGTAGGATGTTGTTTAGTAGTTGTTGGCGATTATCTCACTAGCTGAATAATAGAGCTTGAAAATGCGACACTTCCTCCCTTTCAGTTGGTGCTTCCCGTGCTGCTGTTGATGCTGGCTTTGTTCCCAATGACATGCAAGTTGGTCAGACAGGAAAAATAGTAGCTCCAGTAAGTATTGCAATAAAATATGCCCTGCAGAATTCTGTGGGGATCAGCACTGTATGTATTTGTTGGACAATAATTTCAGTGATTTATGTCTTACTCAATGTCCTATACAGCCAACCATTATGATGGTGAATGTTTCCTCACAAGGTCTGGAGGGTTTTTATCTTAATAAAATGCTTAGCAGTTTTAAATTAGGAATTATTTTGCGAAAAGATTTAAAGCAGTATGAGGTCACAATACCGTGTTATTATTGTCATTGCCTTTGTTGTTATTTTGTGTGTATGGTGTAGTAGAGAGAGAACGCAGGACTCTGTACATGGTTGGCAAGTGCTCGTCCACTGACCTACATTCCTACCTTATTTTACTGTTGCTATTATAAATTTACATTGATAGTATTTATTGTCCATAAAGTCTTTTAAGTATAAAAGCAGTTATATCGAGCCTATGTTCATTAGACCTTTGTCATTAGAAACTACTAATGGCAGTTATAGTCTTGTGTGTTCCTGAGCACCTAGTTTAGTTCTACATTTTTATCTGTTAGCATGAATTTCAGGGAATTTTGATCTTTACAGATAAGTACTACTAGAATATTCCTTTTTGCCAAGAGGATGGGACAGAACCTCAGTCTGTGGTCTAGCTGGCCAAGAGCTTAGCAGTCATCTTGTTTTAGCTGGGATTTCAGGCTTAAGCCATCACACCTAGCCAGATAAAATATTCTACAACCCTTTGAAGAACTTGGAAATGTAGGAAATGTTGACTTGAAAGTTGAGTCTTTTAAAACATCTCCTGACCGTTCATATTTCATAAGTAATGTATTGAATCATTTTTCAGTTTGAATTTATGTTGCATGAGACATGAGGAAAATATTTTTATGTAACTCAAAACAAAGTGGTTTTTTTATTTCAAAACAAGATATTATATCACATCCATTAAGATCTCCTAGTACCCTAGTTTATTAGATGATGACTTCAAAATTATCGTTTAAAACCTTTTCATACAAAATATTTTGATCGTGTTTTCCCCTCCCCGAACTCCTTTAAGGCTTCTCTTTGAAGCTTGTTTTGAAATATTTTGTCCTTCTAAAGTTGGACTGTTTATCTTTTTATTGTCTCCTCTGGAGCTTCCTTATATAGTTTATATACAAATTACTTTTCAGATATGTACTGTGATTCTTTTTCCCCATGCTAGGACTCTCCTGTTCTTTTTCTTTTGATGAGAAGAAACGTTTCATTATAACAAAGTTCAATGCAGCAGTCTTTCTTCTTTTGGTTAATATATTTTATGTTACTTAGCTTACTTGAAGCAGAGATGGTCTCAGTACTGAATATAAGCACTAAAACTATTCATAAATTAAGTCAAAGCACTGTGTGACTGACTTGCTTGTCATACCACATTAGTCTGGCTATGAAAGTGGATTTATTGAGCAGATGAGCTGGAGCCATCCATGACATTTAATTAGGTGTGGCACACATATATTTTTGTGGAAATCTTGCATGTACAGTTTTATGTGAGTAGACACAGTCAGTCTTGAATTCATAAAAGTTCAACAGCTTCCTAATCAAAACTACTTTTATAAGAAATTCAGTGTATACTCTGAAGTAGCAAGCAGACTTGCTGTGACAGAAAGGGGGCATTCATAGTTATTAAATAGGAGCAGACTGCAGGGAGTGGCTGGTGGCATCCTTTCTTGTATTGAAAGTAAGTTTCATACAGTCAGCTTTATTCTGCATTACTCTTATAATATACAGCTATTAAATTTTGCTCATGAGGAGATTAAACATTAAATGCTTCAAAGACTTTAACATTGCTCCTATGACACACAGAAAATTATAATGTATTGACTCTCTATTTGGGCACTGTGCTAGTTACTTGTCCTGTTGCTGAGGCAAAATACCAGACCAAAAAAAGCTGAAGAAAGGAAGGTTTACCTCAGCTCACAGTTTCAGGGTCCAGTCCATCATGATGAGGAAGACTGGACAAGAGCTTAGTAAGGTTACACTGAATCCAATCAGGAAACAGAGATGAATGCTGGTGCTCAGCTCACTTTCCTCTTTTCATTCTGTCAGGAATCTTGGCCCATGGGATAGTATCATCCACTTTCAGAGTGGGACTTCCCTGCCCTGCTAAGCCTTTCTGGAAATACTCTCAAAAGCACTCACAAAGGCATGCTTCTGTTTCAGTGATGATTCTAAGGTGACAAAGAAGATTGACCATTACAGGCATGGATGTATGCATTTTATATATTTACACACACACACACACACACACACACACACACACACACACACACACACACACACTCACACACTGTGGTCTAAAATCTTTTTTGGGAAACAATCAGTTTGCAAATATAGAACAAAACTTTTTTGTTTGATCATTTGAGAGTAAGTTATTGCTATTATGCCCTCGCAGTTTCAAACACATGCATTTTCCTACATAGCCACACTGTAGCCTGTTAAGTCAGAACATTAACATTGACACAAATACCATCAGAGTACTATCAGACTCCATTTGTATTTTGCCTGTTATTTCATGAGTGCCCTTTATAGCAAATGATGCTAGTTTAGAGTCACATATTGCATATATCTGTCATGAGTCCTTCAGTCCTAGATTCTCAATCTTACTTACACGTGAGGGACTTCAGGATTATAGGGTAACTGTTGTATTACTGGATATTTAGGTATATTCCTTTAAAGGTGTTTATTGAAATCTTTTACTTTTATTAAATTGCTTTTTATTATTGATTTATGGAAATGTTAAAATATAGTCTTGAGTTTCTTGTTTACTTTCTCCACATCTATGGTATGCCTATTTATGTTTCTGAGATGACATCTAACTGAGGACCTTCTTTGCTATTTCTAATTTTCTGTGAGCTCTCATCATGAATGGAATTTATTTGCAGAGTCTGTGATTGTCTCTCATGGTTCTCTCTTCTCTGGAACTTTCTCCATACTTCCAGCTAGTGTGGTAGCCACATATCTTCTGTATATTTTCTTCAACTAGTTAGACTGCATTTTTTATCTAAAGAGCTTGATTTCTGATTGGCCTTTATCCCTATGGAGAGGAGAAGTATGCTGGACTCATATCGGTGTGCTTCCCTCCCCTACAGAATTTTGGCTGCTCAAATTCTACCTGTCAGTGTTGATCTCCAAAATGTTTAAACAGTTGCTATCTGTGTTTGAACCATGTTTATAGTTGTTTTAGCAGGAAGATAAGTCTGATACAAGCTATTCCCGTAGGGCCATAAGGAAACCTGAGGCCCAGAATTGAATGTATTACTTCCTATGCTCACTGACTAGTGTGGATTTGGGTTATTATCACCCTAAATAATATCTTAATTAATGCTACTTAATATTGCATTAGGTTTTTGGCAGCCATATCTCACAATTGGCAAGAATTACACTTCTGAACATCCAAAATTTCTCACCACCTCCACCCATTTGAACTGCATGCTATTAAATACATGTCCACTAATACTGATGCAGCATTCTTTGTTTTTAAAGTTAAATACAACACATTCACTTATTCTTATTAAATGGGCCCATTTTGCCACTTTTGAACATTTCATGGTTTTATTTTTTTCCCATTCTGTTATTAGAATATTCAGTATTTTGACTTGTTAGCAGTTTTGTAACAACTTTGGAAAGTATCACCACTGTTTTTTCTGGTTGTAAGGAGCCAAAAGTGCTCTGCTTCAAGTTCAGACCATATAAAGTCAGTTTTCTTATTTGTAATTGTTTTATTTTCTTTATTAATTTGAGAAAATATATAATACCCAAAATATGCCCTGAATTTAGTTACATGTTTTGTTTTTGCTTTTGTTTTGTTTTGTTTTTGTCATTCAGAACAATTTACAAAGTGTGAAACAATTTCCAGTGTCTTTACAACCTCACACTCTGCAGGACGTAGACTTGATCTGAAGCCACTGGTTAGTTTACAGCTTACTGTTGTGGCAATGACTACTTTTTATTTCTAATTAACTTTTGATTTGGAGTTAATTTCAAACTTAGGAAAATAAAACTAAAAAATAATAAAATGTACATGTGTAGATTATTTTCTGAACTGTTGTACATTATAACATTATGGCTTTTTGCCCCTGAATACCTCAATGTATAATTTTTTTCAGACTAGAAATATTCTCATCTGAAGTATACACTTATTAATTTTCTTTTTACATTTATTACTTTGTGTGTGCGTGAGTGCCTGTGTGCATGTGCATGCATGCATCTTTGTGTGTTTGTGTGTGTGTGGTGTCTGAGTAAGTGGGCAACAGGTGTCTTCCTCTATCACTCACCACCTCACCACCTTTCTTTTTCTTTTCTTTCTTTTTTTTTTCCAAGACGGGTTTCTTTGCATAGCCCTGGCTGCCCTGAAAATCACTTTGTAGATCAGGCTAGCCTTGAACTCAAAGATCCACCTGCCTCTGCCTCCCAAGTGCTAGCATTATGGATTTTTTTGTTTTGGTTTGGTTTGGTTTGGTTTTTCGAGACGGGGTTTCTCTGTAAGTGCTAGCATTAAAGGTGTGTGTCAGCACTCCCAACTCTACCCTATTTTTTTAATCAACTTTTTGTGTGTGGATGTTTTGCCTGTATATATGTATGTATGTATGTATGTATGTATGTATGTATGTATGTATGTATGTACACCATGTGCCTGCCTGGTGCTAAGGAGGCCAGAAGATGGTGTTGGGTCTCCTGGGACTAGAGTTACAGACTGTTGTGAGCTGCCATGTAGATGCTGAGACTTGAATCTGGGTCCTCCAGAAGAGCAGTTAGTGCTCTTAATTGCTGAGCCTGCTCTTGAGCTCCAGCTCTAGTACACTTGTATTTTATTTCTAAATTTTGTTTGTGCTTTTATTTTCATTTTTTATATTTTAAAGATTTCTCTATTTATGTATTTTATGTACATGAGTACTTTGCATATATGTTTGTCTGCACACCAGAAGAGGACATCAGATCCTATTACACATAATTGTGAGCTGCCATGTGAGTGCTAGGAATTGAACTCTGGAAATAAGGATCTCTGGAAGAGCAGTCAGTGCTCTTAACCAATGAGCCATCTCTCTAGTGCCCCATTTCTGTATTTTAATATTCCAATTATATCATTTATCTTCATATTCATTACTAGTTCTGACCCCCCAGTACAGAATCTACCTTTGTGTCAAGTAGTGCATGCATTGTCGTGCCTCTTTAGCCTTTGCTTTCTTGGTTGTGGTGAGCAGTAGTGCTTGGTTCATATTTGGCTTCAATCTTAGGTTTTCTCAGTATTCATGACCCTATTCCCTACTACCTATCTATGACAGGCAAGCTTTTCCAATCTCTTTGTGGTAGGTGACACTTTAGATAGTTTTGAGAAAGTTTTGTGGTAAATGAAGAGAGATTGGAAAGCTCTGTGGCCCTCTCTAGATGTGGGCTACAACTTTGGCATTAGGCTTTCTGAAGCCAGTTCATATTAGGGAATAAGATCAGTTCCCTGATTTACGGTGTCCCAAAGGTAAAACAAACTAATTGTACATGGGAAGTATCATTTGGCCTGGTATCAAGATCAGAGATATATCCCTTGAGTCCATATAAAGAAGACACTATTGATCGACATCCACGTTTACTATAAATAGGACAGTCGTTTTCTAGGGTTGTTTTTATGATGCCCCTCAGTGTGGGCCAATTGTATGGTAAGTGCATTTCCAAGAGAGGAAGAAACTATTTGGTTCTGTGTTTGCTATTCAGGCTTATGTTATAGTAAAACTGCAGTCTGGCAATTAAGTTGTCAAACCCTTCTTCAAATGAATTAGAAAGACTAGATCTGCAGTAGGTGGTGAGTATATAGAGGTGCTAGCTCAGCTCTCTCCCTCTGCAAGATGATTAGAGCCTAGAGCACAGGGTAAACACTACCTATTTAGGACAAAAAGGGCAAACGAATGTACTTGCTATAAAAGCAGAAACCATACAAAACAAGGCTCTAGCTTATCCTGTGTCAGAGAAAAACACTATCCTTTCCTTGTTTGGTGCTAATACTCTACCTGCTCACTAGAGCTCATCCTTCCTGCCTCCTTAGGAACTTCCCATGGGCTCAGAGTCTTTCCTCCATTAACTTCTTTTCTGTAACTTTTTTTTTTTTTGCCTTTTGACAAATTTATTAGATCATAAAGGAATTATGTTAATTTTTCCATGGAAAATAATATCTAAAGATGTAATTCTGGAAGTTGAAACTGGGGAATTTGGAGGATGTCTTAGTTTCATGTTGTGATAAAACACTGACCAAAACCAAATTGGAGAGGAAAGGGTTTATTTCTTATTAAGACTCCAAGGTCACAGTCTATCTCTGAAAAAAGTTAGTTAGGAACTCGTGCAGAAACCTTCTGTCAAGAACTGAATCAGAGACCATGAGAGAACATTGCTTACTGGCTCACTCTGTTTGGTTTCTTATGCAATCCACAACCACCTGCCCAGGCAAGCACTGACGGTAGAAGGCTTTGCTGCTTCCGTATAGTCATCATTTAAGGAAATGTGCTATAATGCCCACAGGAAGTATGATAGAAACCATCCTCAGCTGAGCACCCCTTCTTCCCCTGTGACTCTAGTTTGTTTTAAATTGAAGAAAAACTAACAAGAGGACCTCACAGATTTCCTTTAACTGCTGAAGTTCAATGATGCCTGATGTGTTTGCTTCTGAATTACTACTTAGATGTTCACATATGCCTTATACATATGTGATAGTACTTATATGATAGTTCATCATGTATAATGATGTGTTAAGGAAAAGCACCAGTACACAATTTTGTTTTGTTTTTAATATCAGTAACAATACACTATATGGGTTCTTTATGCCTAGATAATTTATTTTTGAGGGTTATCTATGTAAATGCAGACAGCTGTTTTTTGTTTGTTTATTGACTTGCAGTATCCTGTTACATGACTATATCACACTTGACCCATTTTATAATATTTTATAGATGACCTGTATGTTAGGGATAGGGAGCTGTACTAATTGTTCAGTGGTGTAGGGTAATTGGAAGCAAGGTGGTAGAAGGTCTCTCAGATCCAAAGAAGAGATGATTGTCTTCTTAGCTCCTGAAGTACTAGAATTAACCATTGTCTAAAGCCTTGAATCAAAAAGTAATATGCAAAACCATCTCAAAATGTGTTTGTGTTCTCTTTACTTGCTGTTATGCAGGGTGGATATAATGTATGACCCTGCTGGAGAGTGACTGAGGGACAGCTGCTGAGTGGGTTATATAGTCTCTCTTAGATTTATCAGTACCTTAAACGCGTACTCATGTAAAGTCCTGATTTGGGTTGTTTATTTAGATAATGATAGTGAGACCTGCATTACAAAATGTGCAAATCAAGGGTTTGAGGTAGTGGCCTGTACTTCTAACCCTAGTACTTCAGAAATGGAGGCAGGATTATTAAGTTGTACATAGTTCCAGGCCAGGCTGAGTTTTGCTCTTAGCTTACCATTTGCTTTCTATTGACCCTAACCTCTTGTGGTATAGTTTTCTGAGATGTATAATGATGATAATAATCCCTATTTCACAGGTTTGTAAATAATAAGTGATCTAATATATGTAAAAACAGGTTAAATGAGAGATTCCATGTATATATGTCATATAAAACTGCCTGGGATGTTACAAATGCTGTGCCCTAGATTATTTTACAGTAACTATTACAAATTCTTTTTTTGTATATGTGTACACTCTGTGTGTGTGTATGTTCCCACATGTGTTAATACAATAGGGTGTGCATCCTGCTTGTGTTTGCAGAGACCAGAAGATGTTTGTTCTTCTTTATTGGTCTTCACCTTAATATTTGAGACAGGTCCTTTCAACTGAATCTGGAGTTCCTCCTTTCCCACTAGATTGGCTAGCCAACAAGCATGGGGTCTGCCTGTTTCCAGTAACTGGTGCTAGGGTTGCAGGGTGCATGGACTATGTCCAGAATTTATATGGGTACTTTGTGTTTGAATTCAGATCCTCTTGCTTTTACAGGAAGTGCTCTTACCCACCAGTTCACCTCCCCAGCCCCTACAGATTCTTAGAAGATTCTGTTGTTTGAAATCATGAACAATCATTAAATCATTTCTCTGATATTTGTCAAGCTCGTTGGATTTTACTATGATTTATTACTTGTTGGAGTTCAGAGTTTTAAGTTTACCTTGTGACTAGATCTAGTTAATATGACTTTTTAAGTCTTGATGTGTTTGCGAGTGGTTACTCTTCTAGATTGCGCTCAGTGATCTGTTTGATTATGCAATCATTAGAGAATCTACTATCTGTTGCCAGAGGCAGTGTCCTTACACTTAGTGCAGCATCTTAGTACATGTGGATTACTTTGCCTATATTTTGATATTTTACTGACAAATCAATTTACTGCTTATAATTCTGAGATTAAGTGAATAGAATCAAAGTTACCAGATGAGTAAGCAGTTTAGGAGAATTTACCAAGACAGTGCATTTTATTTCTGACCTTTGTTTTGAAATTTTGATAGTGTTGAAAAGTCAGTGTGGAAACAAACTTTCTAGAGTTATTTGTATACAACTGGGAATGAGTTTATGGGATGGGCTGCCCTCTAACTTGCTAAAAAGCTAAGATTGACAACCGCTTTCATACTGCATTATCTAGCTTGGCTTTTAGCTCTAAGAGAACTGTGTTCACAAATTGATGTGCTTTTCCTTTGGGGTTGGTATAGAAGCATTAAATTGTACTAAAATATTCATATGTGAGTGCATTTGGCTGAAAGCAATTGATGTTCTGTCCCCAAGAGGACAAAGAGAAATGCTGTGTGGACCCGCAGTCCAGAAAACACCCTAAGCATGCTTCTTAAAAGGTAATTACAAGGCCTGGATGATCAAAGCCCTTACAAGGAAGCTTAAGTGACAAAGAGAAGGTGCAGCATTTGTAGGTTGTGGTTTTTGTATATATGTTGTCCAGTTGTGCAGTTGCCAAAAATTAGTTCTATTTATATCTTTGGTTTATTTTCTCAGTTAAAATTTATCAGGCTGACTTCTTTACAGTTATTCCAGAAGGCTTGGATTAGTGGATTTTTTTTCCATTACCATTTTATTATAGAAAGTTAAACTATTTAAATTTCAGAGACTATTATATACATTCACCACCACCCCCCTTTCTGTCCCATTTATCTGCTTAAAAGCTACTGAATGATAGATTGACATGTCTTGTACACAGTCAACCTAATTTAACAGCTGACATGAAAATCAATTAGAGTAGATAGCAAATCTACTTTAGCCATCTTGAAATGATAACTTGAAAGGGATAAAACTTGTAAATTTCCATTCTGAAAAACTAACACAGTGTAGTTTTGCGGTTTTTCATTTAAAAATGAATTTTGTGTGTGTGTGTGACTTCAAGTTAATATTTGTGCATTTGAATGTCAAAGAATAAGACACTATAGCAGATAGAAATACAGCCAATGGATTTTGCACATTCAGTATTTAGATTTACTTTGAGACCAAAGAAATACACACACACACACACACACACACACACACACACACACACACACACACACACACACGAAAAAGTTAAAGCCGAGTATGGCACCATACCCTTGTAGTGCCATACCCTCACTTAGGAGACAGAGGCAGAAGGATTATACACTCAAGGCAAATTTAGGATACATAGAGCCAGGTTAGCTGTATCATAGAGCAAGAGCAAGACCCTGTTTCAGGATACCAAAAAGAAAAAGAAAAAAAAGTTAACAACTTAGTTTAACTATATATTAATATTAGAAGACAAACAGTGTTTTGCAAATAGTTCTCCCCACCACAGAGAACAGCAGTAAATGTTTCATTCCTTTGTATGTGTTGTTGAGGCAGGGTCTCCATGTCTTGCTTTGGAGGCTTGAAGTTTGAGATGTAGACAGGCTGACCTTCAGTGTCTGCTGTTGGTCTTGAACTGTAGCAGTTATTCTGCTTCTACCCCTTCAGTGCTATGATTGCAGGTGTGTGCCACCAACCCAGCCCACTTCTTAAAGTGATATTATTTTAGAGCTATACAGAGAAACTCTGCCAATAAATAAATAAATAAATAAATAAATAAATAAATAAATAAATAAATAAATAAAAGCAGGAAGTCTCTGTTAAGTAATGGCCTAGTTTTAGAAATTTGGGAAAAGAACAGCTTGGTAAACGGGAAGAATACTGTTTAGAGGTCAGAGTCTAGGTTCCTTTCTGTAGCCTACACTTACTTTTATTGATTAAAGTATATGACATAGGTAATCAGGGTGGTCTTTTACAGCTCCCAAATTTTACAGATAAGTAAAAATAGTACATACTTTGACATGGATCCATTAAGAAATTGGCTGATAACAATTTGGTGGCCAAAATAAACTTTCTATGTGACTTTCTAAGTTGAAAAGCTCTGTAATAGACTTGATTATGTATCTTAGTATTCTAAATATTTTATGCCTTATACTCAAGCATTCCAATATCAGTTAACCACACAGGTAGATTTGGCAAAGTGTATGAGGTCATATTTGGATTTCTGTTATTTTAGGTATACTAAAATTATATTTCTCCAAATAGAAAAAAAATTTGAATTAGTATAGAACCAAATGAGGTAAAGGAAAATCATTTCATTGGAAAGTCATTAAATCATATTTTGAAAACATTTTTTAAAGGAAAACTTGTTTCAGATCCTGTACATCCTGTGTAATTGAAACCTGTAGCTAAAATAATACTAAAAAAGGTCAAGGGAAAATT
Organism: Uromys caudimaculatus; assembly: GCA_028551405.1. NCBI lineage: Eukaryota > Metazoa > Chordata > Mammalia > Rodentia > Muridae > Uromys > Uromys caudimaculatus. The sequence continues at coordinate 62,671,518 of CM052706.1, forward strand.
TTCTTTTGTTGTTTATATTTAATTTTTCAACCTGTATACCAACATATGTAATATTTTAATACCCATATTAAAAGTTAAAAAATAAATAAAACCCATAAAGCTTTGAGCCTAGCATGGTGGTATCACCCTAGCAATTTGGAAGGTGGTGTCAGGGGCATCATGAGTTCATGACCAGCTTTTAGCATTTTGTAAGTCAGCTGGTTGGGAAGAGGATGCCAATTTCCAGGGCCTCTTGGAAGAGAAAGTGGGCTGTAAAAGATTATGGGGAATTTATATGAATTTAAGGATTTGGAGAATCTGTGACCCTTATAAACACCAGATCCATCTACTAAGTCATGAAGTACCTACTCGGTGACTTTGCTTCTAGACATTTTCCTGTAATGATTATTTGGAACCAGATACTGACTTTATTGAATGTTAACAAAAAAGTATTAGCTAGTTTTCAATGTAGGCTTCACAAATTAAATAAACATCATTAACACTAAAGACAGCAGTAACTTAAGAGAGGCTTGCCACTTCTGTGGGTCAGTCTCATCTGACCTCGTAATGTTCCAAGAATTTTCTCTATGGTAGGTGTATTGTTTGCTGTAGTTTCAGCTGACTGATGACTCCACTTGAAGCATATTATGGTACTGTAACCTCATTCAGTCATATATGGTATAGTAGAAAAAGTGTTGACTTTAGAATCAAGGGCTTAGGTTAAGAAGCCTATCTTTTGAGAGTAGAGAGGGGTTGGTGGTGGTGGATGAATGGGGAGAGGGTGGCCAAAGGGTATGAAGTTTCCTCTGGGGATCTAATTCCAGAATGAAAATGGTGACTGTAATTAATATTAGGTTAGATACTTGAACTGTGTTGAGAGTACATTATAAAAAAAACGTTTTCAGTGCTAGAAATCAAGCCTAGAGCTTTGCACATGTAGACAAGTGTCTATGCCTGAGTTATTCCTCTGGCTCCAAGAGAGTGAATCGTAAGTACTCCATCTCTGAAGAAAAGAAGGGAAACATGATGATATGAGGCGATAAGCCAGCTGGTTGTGGTAAACAGTACACAGTAGTATGTATACCAAGGTGTTTCCACGTAAGTAACTTATTTTTCAAAAATACCTTAATAAAGCTAGGAACAAAAAGCCTTCCTTTTACTGGGTGGCTATAACTTCAGATAGCTCAGTAAACCTGCCTAAGTCTGCTTTCTCTTACACAATGGGAATAATTTCTTTCTTGTAGAGTAAGTCAGTAAAATATAATAACCAACAGCATCAGTGTTGGCGTGTCATCAACAACACATTTGTGTGATTGGCAAACAGTCTTGAATCCTGGTCACCCTCGAAGCAGTCTCAGTGCAAGGTGTTAACTGATGGGAAAATCTGGATGGGGCAGAATTTCAGCTCTGAAGTGAGACTGAGTCCAGCTTCCATTCATGTAAAATGTAGTTTAGCCACAACCCTGCCTGACAGTTTGGTCATAGAAGCAGAGAGCTGCTTGAGAAAAGAGCCACAGATGTCTCTGCATTTTTGGAGCCTCTTCCAAAAAGAAGTTTTAAACACAGCTTGGCAAACAGAAGAAATAGTTTGGCTTTTTAAAATGAACAGCAGGAGGATGAAATATAGTAACGTTAATGTGTAGGAGGCTTGCAATAATTAGAAAATATGGTTCAGTCAACCTATTCCTCAAAGATACATTCGTTATTTGCCGGGATAAATTCATTTCTAGCCTCACCTGGCGTGTGGCCTGTTTTCTGTTTAGCTGTAACAGTTGCTGCTTAGCCTCTGCCTCCAGACTGTTGAGTAAAGAGCTGAGAAGTAAATGCTCTTCTGCAAAGCTCTTGTCTCAGGCAGCATGGGGATTTTGTTTTTGAGTACATAACATTGACTGTACTTATTTTATGAGAACTACTTGTATAGTGTTTTATTTATTTATTTATTTATTTATTTACTTATTTATTTACTTATTTATTTATTTATTTTTGCTTTGGCAAAACATAGTTTTTCATGTTCCTTCCCCCAACTATCTGGAGAGGGAGATTGTTGGTAGAAAAGAAATGTAAAACCTGATTAAATTTTAGAATAGAAACAATACTGTGTTAGTTTTCTGTTCTAAATGCTTTAGGTATAACCAGTCTTGCTCATATCCATATTTCAGATAAACAAAAAAGTAAAGGTTTAAATCTCTTCATTCTCCATTGTTTAAAGTAAGGCAGATCTGGAGTTGCTCCATGCAGAACCCTGTCTGAGTTCCAAAAAAAAAGAATTCATGAGTTCATGTAATGAACTAATTTAATTCCAGCTTCATTCATACACACACATATATTATGTTAAGGATTTTCATCAGAGTTCATCCCAGCTTCCTAGCAGCACCATCTAGGAATTTAGACAAAAATTCTGACTCAACTGGCTAATATGTTTGTAGCCATCCCTTAGCTAAATCCCACATGTTGTGATATACTCTGCCCTTTTTGTGTGTTTCATTTCAGGTTTTTTTAATTTTTAATTTCCATGTCAATTTTTTGATACTTTAGGTCCTTATTTTGAGGGCATAGGTTTTTAAGGATAAAATTCTTTAGATTCCACTAGACTCTGTGTGTGTGTGTGTGTGTGTGTGTGTGTGTGTGTGTGTGTGTGTGTGTGTGTATTCATATTAATTACTAGGAAATAAAATTTACTAGTTGGAGAATTGCTTTTTAGAGTGTACTTCCTGTAGTCCTGTAGTAAGCCAGTAGAATTTTTATTCACCTTTGGTTTTCCCATAGTAGTTCATGTCACCAGAATTCCAGTGTATATTTGCTGGTTGGTTGGTTGGGACTCTTATTGGCTTTCTCTGTGCTGCTCTGCTACATGACTGGCCTCACTTTTTGGAACCAAATAACAGCCATCAGTTCTATCTCTAGACCACACCCCATAATGTCCTAGCAAAGCTTATGAAAAGATCCTCCTTAGTTTGTTCTGTTATTATTTTGGATTTCTAAGGTTTTGCCACTGGAAATGTGGTTAGTCTAAATTGAGATTACATTATTAAAATTAGTCTCAGCTGTTTCCTTTTACCATAACATGCCTGACTAAAGATTTTAAACATGTGGCTTACAAGGTATCTATATTGAATATCTCTGTTTTAGGCTTAATAGTGTTAGGCTACAATCAGTGTTGTAAGCAGGAGACAGCTTTCCCTTTAGCCTCTGCACTCAGCTTCCCTAGAGAAGCAGGGCTCAGATTCCATCCCTTAGAGTCCCAACTTGAGATCTGAATCAGTGATATTAATGCTTCCAACAGAGGCCAAACCTGACTGATCATTGAACTCATCAGGGTCCTTAGATTTCTGTGGAAGTTCTAAGTCAGGCCTCCTTCAGTTGGCCTTACATGTATTGAGTTAGAACTATAAAAGTTATGTGTTGCTTTGAAGGACTAAGAAAGTAGGGTCAGATAGACTTCAAAAGGGTAAAACACTGTCATTCCCCCTCCACCCCCATCTGCTTCCTGCTCCTAAAGGCCTTTATATTCTCAGTGGCAAATCAAGAACTGAGAGTTGATATAAGAGACCAGAACTGTCATTCTTTTTGCCCCTTTCCTTTATTATGACTTTGCTTAAGCTGTGTTGTTAGACTGCACACTTCTTGAGGACAAGGGCAAAGAACTTGCAAGCTTTATATTATTTGTAAGGTTCAACAACATCAACAATAGGAGAACCAGCCAACCAAGCTGGGGAGATTGCTGAGTTGTGGAGTGCTTGCAATGCAATCATGAGGAGCTGATTTCAAGTCCCAGTGTCCATGTAGACCCCATGGGATACTTTAAGTTGTTGGTCAGGGGAATGCCCCCCCCCCCCCCAACAGTTGAAGCTATTACCACTGTTTTTGGTTACCCACCAGAACTTGATGGTACAACCCTGATGTGGAAGATGTGACATACTTGGGTCACAGAACATGGAGAAAACAAGGTAATCTGGAAGCTTCCTCCCTACTGGCTAGCTTTTATAATGTCAGAGGGTGCTATACGGGTTGACAGGAGAAAAAGGAACAGTCTTATCTAGAGAGCTATCTTAATGATTGGCCTGGCAAGATACGCATATTGCTACAGTAGTGCCATGAATATCATGGAGTGAGGAGAGGGGGTAATTAACCACTTTAAGGCCTACTCCATAGGACACAGTTCATGCCCTGATACTGTAGTCTGGGTGAAGAACCCATGAGAGGTCATAGGTCCTGGAGGGAAATCTACTACTATTATTACTGAGTGGATGTCATATCTAATTGTTTCTAAATACCTACCTTTATACTCATAATTAGTACCTCTCTCAACCCTCATCAGAAAAACTTTTTGCAGTGAACAGTGGTTAAGACAGAGACACATAATAGCTCCAAATGCAGAGAATAAATGACTGTGGATATCTGTGCCATACCTCCTGCCCTCGGGGCTCAGGGTACATTACAGTAAAAGGATTTCAAGAGGCAGAGATTTGGGAAGACTGCTGCCAGTGTCTTCTGGACATGATAAGCCTGTTCTCATGAATTCACAGTGGCTGTGGTTTCTTGCACAAGATCTAGACAAGATCAAGCCACTCAGGATTTCAGCGTGGATAGGGGAGGGGTTCCCACCTGTACCTGAGGAGCCATTGGTAGCTGATGACTGTTCTTCAAGGATGAGGTCTCTGAGAGGCTATCGAGGCTCCAGTAAGTAGATAGTCCTATAAGGCAGCACTAATTCGACTTAGTGTGTTTTTAGAAAAAGAGAACATGTGGGAGAGTGGAGAGGATGCCTTCAAAATACATTCTGTGATTATATGAGATACCCAAAGGATAAATTTAAAATATATGTGTAACACAAAATAAGCCATATGAAGCATTGCATACCTGTAATGCCAGTGCTGAGAAGGTAGAGTTGGGTGATCTCTGAGGCTTACTGTCCACCCAGCCTAGCCAGATTGAAATTTAGCTCCAAGTTCAGTGAAAAAACTTGTCTCAAAAAATAAAAGGGGAAGATTGAAGAAAACTCCCAGTATTGACCCCTTGCCTGAGGCTGTATACATATAAAGTAGAAAGGAAAAAAAAAAAACCCACCTAACCATCACCATTGAACTTTTTCTTGGTCTGGTACACTTACATGTTTTATTATTTGTATCACAGAGGATTTGGGCTGCCTCACTTCGTTCAACTCCTTTGAATTATAAACGTATCTTTTTCTCAAGTTCCTGTGCTGCCATCTGTTGGAAAGTTATTGTAATAAAAGTGTACATTAATAGTGACTGGCATAAATGGTGCCTTTCTCCAGAGTTGCTCAGTGTACAACCTGTTTAACTGTACAAAGTAGTCCTAAGGCCACCGTAGAGTAGTACTCCACCCAGATCCACCAGTGAAATTAGGAATTTAAGGTTTGAACAGATTGCAGGCTGTGAGAGATGGCACATCTGTGTGCCATGGGAAACCAGATACTTTGCTAAAGACTGAACCTTCAACAACAATCTTAAGAAGTAGGGACTGTTACAATTCCAGTTTTAAGACAAGCAAGTGGCAGGGACATAGAGAAGTTAAGTAGCTGATTTGAATCTGAACAGTCTCAGGAGCTAGGATTATTAACCCCAGCATGCTCTTCTGTGCTTGTCTGTAAGCAGCATCTGAGACTTGGTGTTTGGCATTCCATTGAGAGATCTCAGCCCTTGAGTTCTTTGGGTGGGTCTGTAGGTGTAGGGTTTTTGTTTTGTTTTTTAGTTTGGCATTTGGGAAACATAAAAGTATTAGAGCTTTCTTTGGGGAAGGCTTATTGGTGCCATCTCTCGCCCATATCACTTTGGTCCCTCTCCTATTCCATAGCTTTGTAACTTCCCAATAGAGTAACCAACCCATACTGCTACCAGCTATGTGGTGAGTCTGTTTTTCTGTTCCTGCTCTTTCTTGCTTCAACTGTCTGTCCTCCCTTCCCTTCCCTTCCCTCCCTCATTCCCTCCTTCCCCTTTTCCTTTTCTCTTCCTACATTTACTAAAGCTCCTAGGATTAACTTCAAGATGCACCCCCCTTCCAGGATGTTTCTGTCTCTAACCCCACCTCTTTTTGAACCTTAATTGCTGTTCTCCCTCCAACATCTTCTCTCATTTTCTCTCCCAGCTATTTTACTGATTTAGAAGGAAAGTGCCTGAGGGCAGGGATTGCCTTGTGTTGTGAAGCAGTCAGTATCTGAAGTGCTCCATAAATTAGCATCTGTAGAGTTTTGTACATACTAATTATTATTATTGAAACACAGAAAAATGCTTTTTGAAGCCTGAGGAAGCATCCTTGGATATTAGTCTAATTGCCTGAACATGTTTTTTAAAAGGAAGAAGAAAGCTTCTCTTCCTGCATGAGAGCCACAGGACTCAGTACAGCAGCCTGAAGCCCCAGCTCCTCCTGAGCTCTTATTTCAGTGTTTTTGTTTTTACTCAGAGAACCGGGTTTCAAGACATTAAAATGAAGCCCCATTGGTCACGTGGCTCCATTAGGTTGTTGATCATAGAGGAGTCATTTCGTAACCTGAAGCACCTGCCTTGAGTTGGCTTTGGTCAAAATTCTGTTGTCTCCTTGGTACATTTATGATAAAAGGCAATGGGATTCATTTATGGGAGGCAGAAGTTCAAAATGGACTTATGGTATGCTTGTATTTACTGCCAGAATGAACTAACATTTTTATTAGCATTTCATGCTACAAATGGAGCTTTTAAAACATGTTGAATTATAATTTTTATGTAAAAAAGAATCATTTATAGGACTATTGATCCATTCCAATGCTTGTTTTTAGAGTCCACATAGAAAATGATCAGGAAGAGTGACTAGTGAGACACTTTCTATCTGAATAATTGGCTTTAACATCATTACATCAGCTGGGTGTGGTAGCATGCTGCAATCCAGCTGTGCAAGTACTGGCATATTCAGGATAGAACATGTGTTAGCTATTCACCTTCATTTTCTAGAGTAGACTCCTTTTAACTTGATTAACTCACTGGAGATAAGACTGCTTCCAGGTTACGGGGAAGCACTGTTCTGGAAGCACTTGGCCCCTTATGCTCTTAAAAAGAAGGCTCATGGTTATGCTAACAACATGCTAGAGGGGGCTGCAGCAGAGTTGAAGATATCTCTGCTTATAGTGTTCAGTTCTGGTTACTCTTGAGAGTATCCTGGTGCTCCTGGAAAATCACAGTAGACTGAGACCCCCCCCAGGAGAGAAAATGACCTATGTGTGCCCATATACGCCTAGGTTTTATGAACTATAACACTGAAGGACTTTATTACTCCTATATCCCAGCTAAATGTTCTCTGATATAGTGGGCAGTTGTTAGATTAGATCATAAGCAATAGAAAAACGAGGTTGAGACCACCTGACACTGCCAATGGCTTTGAAGTATTTGCCTTGTAATAAAGTAAGTATGTTACTCACCCCAAAGTCCTGACATTCTGGTTATGTGGTCAATGCCCCTCCCACCCAAGCCAGGGCATGCCAGGTTATGGATGGGGAAAGGTTCTCAGTTGAAGTTTTAATTATACTTAGTAGACAAAATAGAGCAGCTAAGCTCTTGTAATTAAGTGCTTGTTAAATCACTCTTCCATGATGATAGTTTAATTTTCAAACATTGGTACTTTAAAAAAATTTTAGATAAGGGGATAGAACAGTAGTTGACTATGATTTTCTTGTAATTATTGGGAGAAGAGGGTCAGGAAGAGGTGCAGATGCCATCGTTATTCAGAAACTCCCATGTGGGAGTCTTTGTGTTGTGTTCTGGAAAGCCTCACCCAGTGCTTTTAAGAAGTTTGTTGTATGCCAGTACACACCCATCCATCTACCCATCTGTCTCAACACAGGCATACTTAGAACCTCTTGACACTAATTGGTATTTCTGGCCTTTATAAATAGGAAGTTTAATAAGTATTTTCTAATTACCATTTTTACAAATACCCTTTTGTGAGAAGGCAAACAAGCAAAAGAAATCTATTTTAATACATTTGAATGTGTGTTTATATGTTAATATACAATGTATTCGTGCTGTAAATGGGTAGATACAACATATGTGAGTTGCATAGTGATACCCAAGTGAGTGCCATAGGTGACAGTATGACACTGGGATGGTTGCTGTGAGATGCTGAAGTGTTTGATGCATTGTAGATGACAGTATATGGATACATGTATTTTATACCACCACTACTATAGGAACTCACTAGAAAAAGAGAACCACAGTACAAAAAGTGGATAAGAAAAACATGCTTTAAGTGGTGCCTGCTGGGTAATTCATTTCACATATCTTTTGTATAAGACTTAAATTGCTAATGGTGTACACTTTACCAACTATTATATGGCTGGAGTTGTAGCACATAGATAGATGGTAGAGTGCTAAATAGCATGCACAAAGCCATATTGAACGAAGATTCAATTTCAGCACTTCATAAACCAGGTGCGATGCATGCCTATAATACCAGCACTTGGGAAGCAGAGGTAAGAGGATCAGCATTTCAAGGTCATCTTCAGCTAGATAGTGAGTCTGAGACAGCCCGGGATAACTAAGACTCTGTTGTATAATATAAATGCATATTAATAATGTGGCCTCTTGTTTTAGGAACTTTATATTGCTGTTGGAATATCTGGAGCCATCCAACATTTAGCTGGCATGAAGGACAGCAAGGTAAATGTGTGCTATAATTAGGGTGCTAAGAGGAAAAGCTCTCACATTTCTATATACATGTAATTAATGCGTGTATTTGAACACCTCACATTAATGTAGAAACTGAGAGACTGAAGTTGCTATCTCCTGCCTTAAGTGTACCATTAGGGTGAAGGGCAGCTCATCACAAGGCACAGCTGAACCTAAGCTTCCATTACTATGTGCTGGGCCCTGGCTGCCTGTGCCTCAGTTTCTTTCTTTGCCAAATGTGGGTGTTAGGTGATCACCAGTGTCTATTTCAGCTCTGACACTCTGTGGTAGAAGATGTGAGACTTAAGCAACTTAATAAAGTTCTGATCCCTGATTCTCTTGTCTGCTTCACTTGGTGCCCTATCAGAACCACCCTCTTCTGGGTTATTAGCAGTGTGTGACTGGCTCATTTTGTGTTAGGGCAGTGATCCTCAACCTGTGGGTGGAGACCCTTGGGGACTGCATGTCAGATACTTACATTATGATTCATAACAGTAGCGAAATTACAGTGAGGAAGTGGCAGCAAAAATAATTTTGTGATTGGGGTCACCACAACATGAAGAACTGTATTAAAGGGTCGCAGTGTTAGGAGGGTTGAGAACCCCGGGTTAGAGTATCAGGCCATCTTTATACTTTTGTAATTGTTGATGGTGCACTGTGGAGTCAAACACTTGACTGTTAACTCACTACTTGGACTATATTTGGAAATCCTCTGTAATAACTCTGAACATATATTTCAGAGTATGACATATTAACTCATGCATAACAATGTACAGTTTGAATTATGAACTTACCTTTCATGAAGACAGAGATGGATCTGAAATCCTGCATTTATCCATTCAGATGGAAGCTGGATATAAAAGATGATAAAACTTTTAACAGGCTTAAGTTCTAACTTGAAGAAATACATGAACTGTCTCTTTGTGGCTTCTAAATGAATTGGTTCAGATCCAGTCAGATTTCACAGTTGGATGGCAGGTTCCTTTACTGAACTCTGAAAACAGCAGTGCCACTGGGGAAAATGTGGCTTACACACTAACATGCATGCACGCGCACACACCAAACCTCTTAAATACCAGAAACCTTAAAATACATTTTTAGCTAGACTAATTCTCATGTGTCTAGAACACTGGACACATATAAAGTATATGTGCCAAGAAAACCCTGGTGAATATTCCCCTTACCTCGAAACAGGACTAATTACTGAGGGAAATCAAACAGACTTGATAGTGTATGTCTAAGCAAGCTAAGAACAGCTGAAATGTGGAGACCAGAACTGGGGACAATAAATGGTGACATCTCTTCACCCAGTCAACAGATACACAATTAAGTGATTAAATGAATAAAAGTTAATCTAGCAGATGTGATGGCACACACTTTCAGTCCCACCACCAGGGAACCTAAGACAGGGAGATCATCAAGTCAAGGCTAGCCTGGTCTATCTTGTCTATAGTCTTTGACTCAAAAAGAAAAGGAAAAGAAAAGAAGAAGGCTACTGATTTGTTTGAATTAATTTTATATCCAGCCACTTTGCTGAAGTTGTTTATCAGCTTTAAGAGTTCTATGGTGGAATTTTTGGGGTCACTTAAGTATACTATCATATCATCTAAAAATAGTGATATTCTCAATTCTTCCTTTCCAATTTGTATCCCTTTGACCTCCTTTTGTTGTCTAATTGCTCTAGCTAGAACTTCAAGTACTATATTGAATAGATAGGGAGAGAGTGGGCAGCCTTGTACCATATACAGTCACCAAACCCAGACACTATTGTGGATGCCAAGAAGTGCTTGCTGACAGGAGCCTGATATAGCTGTCTCCTGAGAGGCTCTGCCAGAGCCTTACAGAGGCAGATGCTCATAGCCAACCATTGGACTGAGCGTGGGGTCCCCAATGGAGGAGTTAGAGAAAGGACTGAAGGGGCTGAAGGGGTTTGCAACCCCATAGGAAGAACAACAATATCAACTAACCAGACCCCCCCAGAGCTCCAGGGACTAAGCTACCAACCAAGGAGTACACATGGAGGGACCCATAGCTCCAGCCACATATGTAGCGGAGGATGGCCTTGTCAGGCATCAATGGGTGGAGAGGTCCTTGGTCCTGTGAAGGCTCGATGCCAAGTGTAGGGGAATTCGAGGGCAGGGAGGCGGGAGTGGGTAGGTGGGTGGAGGAACACCCTTATAGAAGCAGGAGGAGGAGGGATCAGTTTGGGGATTTCTGGGGGGGAGGGGGGAACCTGGAAAGGGGATAACATCTGAAATGTAAATAAAGAAAATATCTAATTAAAAAATTTTTAATAAAAGAAAAGAAAAAAGTAGAAAAAATTCAGTTATTATTATGTCTGTCTTATGTGGGAGCCAATGATTTCTGTTGGTAATTTTGATTAAATTCTAAAATGGAATATTAGAATGGTTTAAATCTGATAATTATATTGTCTATGAACTACAGTTTTAATTAGCATAATAGTGTAATGTGAGATTTGATTATTGTAGCAAATTAGTCAATATACTGAACTATATACATAGTAATAGTTCAGTAGTGTAGTTGAATACAATGTGTCCATTTAAAATAGGAGGAGGAAAGCTTGAATTTACAAGGAGCTATTGAGAGCAAATAAGTCTTTATCATAGCAATTTTACAGTTGATAATCTAAGAATAGTCCAGAAAAGTATACCCATCCACCGTCTTTAATATCGTCATGGTTCCTAGCCCATTGTTGTGTGCTCTTTTTTTAAAATAACTTTTATATCGTAGGATGAAAAGCTTTCAGATGATTAAACTGTCAAATGTTTGACTAGGTGGCCTCCAAGAGAATCATTAACCGTCATCAATTAAATAAATCTTTACTTCTAGCTGTGAATCAGAGTACACATTCCCAGAAGAGAAGCACCTCAGTGAGAACCGGGGCCTGTGAGGCAGTGTGTCTGTCCTTCCAAGTCTGGATTTCAGACTCACATGTGAAGCCCATGTATTGTCTCTGAGCTAGCCATCATCAAGGCTACACTGAGCTCCAATCTCAGTTATTCTGGCATGTTCTACTGTCCCTTTCAAGAGCCCTATTAGGGGAATTAGACGTGTTCTGAAGCCTTTATTTTAGGTCAGACTACATCAAAATAATACCAGTGTGTTTCTCAAGATACAATGATAGGTAGTTAGAAATTTCACTTTGCCTCTGGAGAACTGAATTATAATCTACTATTCATTAAACAATACTACATTTGAGTCACAACTCTAACTTTACTTATTGCAGTAGTGTTCAAAACAACTATGGGAAATACCGAACCATCTCCCTACCCTTTAAGTAACCACCACGACCTTCCATTGTTAGGAGTGCATCTGTAGGGGGCAAGGCTGACCTTTGGTGGTTTTTACAAGAGACCCAGTAACCTGTTTGCTTTGTAGCATGCATTTGTCACACACATGAGGACTTTTACATTTTTTTAAGTTCTCCTTCAATAGCAGGTTGGCAAGATAAATAGCTTATATTCTCCATACAGACTCAGGATAATTTTAGAATAATAAATGGAATAGAATATATAGGAAACAAAAGTTGACAAACACTATGATTTGGGGTATAGATTTGTTACTATTTTATCTAAAAATCAACCTTTTTTCCCACTTAAGTCAAGAAAGAATTTCAAGAAGATAGTAATTTTAAACTCTTTACTCTGAGATGGGCTAAATGGTAGATATTTTACTATAATATAACCCCAAAACTTCTAATACATATATATGTTGGCATAGACTTCCAAATTAGACTTGATGAATATTTAAATAATATTAGTATATTGTAAGAGGGAGGTTAAAACAGAACCACCAAACAGTATGGTATGTTTTCTTGATGAAAGTCCAACTCTGTATTTTCATTTCACAGACAATTGTGGCTATTAACAAAGACCCAGAAGCTCCAATTTTCCAAGTGGCAGATTATGGAATAGTCGCAGATTTATTTAAGGTAAGCTAGTCTTGGGAGGGATTGATATTACCAACATTGTCATTCAGTAGATTTTTTTCAAGGATGAAAAGAAAGACAAAAATGTGTGTTGTGTGTCTGTGTATATGCTGTTAATATATTTTATAATTTTATCCTCCTTAAAATGTAATCTCTCTAACAGCTTTGTGATGTTACTATACAACATAGCTTCTTTCAAAGAAATCCAGATTGTAAAATACCCACAGGACTCTTGGCATTTCACTTACTAAATCAACACAGTGTAAAGTGACACCATACACAGAACCTAGGACCGCATTTGTCAGATACACTAAAGAAATGACCACCAAGCTCTTCATGCAGGGATTGCTGAGGACTCGAAGCCTTTTCAGGGGAGGAGTTGGCACTTAAGTCTAGTATAACTGGCTCAGCAAGAATGTTTTGTTTACTGAGTTTGAAGGTTAAAGTCTTTCTCATGTGATGGCTTTAAGCAAAACATGTTTTCCCCCATTGTAAACACATCATTTGTGAACGTTCTTACCCTACTACTTTGTATGTGTTTGCCTTCCCCACAAGAAAGGCTACTTTAGTCATATAATCTTATTTAGCAAATTATAGTTGATGATCACTTGAAATGTAGTTGGCCACATTTAAAGGTACATAGTTCATGCTTGACCCAGCCTGCTCTTGTTGCCCTGGCCTGTCTGTGCAGAATCACGCATATAGAAGTTGACACTGAAAGTAGCATTCAGCCCTAGGAGAAATAGGTTTGCTGGAATAGGAATCCCTGACATGGAACTACCTTGAGGGAAGGCAAGGCACTTTGGAAAGGCTGCAGCCTAAGAGTAGAGATGGCACAGTTCACATCAAGAGGACTGACTCAGGGCAGTGACAAATGGATGGCGATCCTTCAACTACTCAATGACACTGTTGGCTCAGACTGCAAGGAAAAACGAGGAGGCTGCTCTCTCATTCAGCATAAGTCATCCTTCCACTCAGGACCCTCTAAAGGGCCTAGGCCTTGTCTTGGGAAGAATATAACCTTACTTCAGTGATGCTGAGGTTCTTTGTCAAGAAGAGTTTGTGTAGGTCAGCTGTTCCTTTCTGACCTAGGTGTGTAACTGTTAGGGGAGGTGTTTAGCCACTGAGATGTCTTGGTGAGAGAAGAAGCTGGTGTGAAAAGAAAGGAGAGGGATCTATACGTGTGTGCATGCATGGGTGCATGTTTATGGATTAAAGTCAGAGTCTTACAAATGTTATACTCCCAGTCCCGCAAAAGAGAAAATGTTACTGTCTCTTTGCAGCTTATCCCTTCACAAGTTTTGAATTAGGACACAAAGTGGAGTTACTATGATGTACCAAGGGCTTTAGTTCAGATTCTGTCCTGTCTTGAGACTAGTTAGAGTATCTCAGCCAAATCAATCTTGCTGAATGTTACCTTTATCATAAGTATTGTAATTATTATACTGCTTACCTTAAAGAAGTCAATAAAAAAATGTGAGTATACTATATCTACTGTAGTCTATAATACATATTAGCCTGTTTGTATTTTCTTCTGTTCAGATATATAATAGGTGTTCAAAATAATTGGTAAATATTATAAAAGGTATTAGAATGACCTGACCTTTTTATTATAATGGTTTTATTAATATAAAAAAATTCTCATACTGCAAAGTTTACCCTTTTAAAATGTAGCATTCAGGACTGAAGAGATAGCTCAGCACATACTGCTCTCATGAAGGATCTGAGTTTGGTTCCCAACATTCACATCAGGAAACTTACAACCCTTGGGGCTCCAGCTCCAGAGGATCCAGCACTCTCTTCTGGCCTGTGTGAGCACCTGCACTCACACACACAGACCTCCTCATACATGCAATTTAGATAGTTTTTAGTATCTTTAAAATGTATAATTAGGGCCAGCAAGATGCCTTAACAGAAAAAGGCACTTACTGCCATACCTGACAAGCTGATCTCTAGAACTCACATGGTAGAATGAGAGAACACGTGTTATTCCTGCCCCACAAAGTTATCACTGCATACATAATCATGCATGCATGTGCATCCACATACTTATACACGAATAAATCCAGATAAAATACATAATACACTGGTAGTCTATTCATACTACTGTAAAACTAACCTAATGTTAATATAATTGCATCCCACTGCAGAGAAGCCCTGTACCCACAATCTCTATGTGGTACACTCCCCAGATCTACCTCTAGTCCACAGACTTGCCCATGCTGCCTTCTTTGTACAACTGAAATTATTAATATTGTGATCTTTCTGGCTGTTTCCCCTGAGCTTACGGTTCAGGTTTCAGCTATGCCATAGCATATTTCAGTAGTCATTTCTTTCTATTGACAAACAGCATCTATCGCTGAAATAAGCCACGTGTTTGTCCACTTAGTTGTTTCTGCTTTTTTGTTACTGTGAATAGTGACACTATAAGCATCAGTGTATAGATTTCTATACTGACAGGAGTGTTTATTTCTTTGGAGTTCTTGTCTCAGAGTTGATGTAGAAGTCTGTCTGTCTGTTCTCATAGCAGTTGTGCCAGTTCACAGTCCCACTGGAAGGAGGCAGGGCTCCAAGTCTTCTGTACTGCACTAGCATGCTACTGCTTGTCTTTCTGATTATATGGGTCCTTGTGGATGTCAAGTGCATCTTACGGTGATTTACTTTTCTGATAGCTGATGATGTAGGCTATCTTTTTGTATTCTTATCAGCCATTTACATATTTTCTCTGTAGAAATGACTCTTGTGTTTTTAAATTTTTTGCCTTTTTGTTCTTAAATTGTAAGTGATATTGGTACTAGAAGTAAGCTGATCAGGAATGATTTCCAGTGTGGTCTCATTCTGAGGCCCCTTTTCACTCTCTTGAGAGTATAAACATTTTAAATTTTGATTAAGTCTTTACTAGTTTTTTTTTTCTGCTTGTTTGTTTGGTTTTTTAATCTTTTGTTGCCTATGCTTTAAGTGGTATACCTAAGAAAACTTTTTCCTAATACATTGGGCTTCAAGTATATGTTCAAATCCCTGCTTTTATTTTCTTTGCATGTACACAGAACAGAATTGCCTGGCCATATAGTAATTCCTCCTTAGCTTTTTAAAGACCTTCCAGATTGCTTTCATGGAGAATGCACCGTTTCACATTCTTGCTGGCAGTGTATAAGGCTTCCTCCAGCATCACCAACACTTCCTGTTTTCTGTTCTTTCAATTAGAGCCATCCAAGGGATGAAGTAGTGCCTCAGTTATAGTTTTAATTTATATTTAATCAGTAACTACTGATGCTAATGAGATTTAAGCACATGATACTTATTGAGCATTTCTACCCAAGTCCCATTTTTTCTTTTTTTTTTTTTTTCCAGTGCTAGAGGTGGAAACCAGGCCTCGTGCATTGTAGGCAAGTGCTCTACTTGGATACTGAGCCATATCCAAAGACTTTGGTTAGTTTGTTTGTCTTTTTGTTGGCTTGTAGGTGTTCTTTGCATCTCAATACAAAGCCCTTGTCAAATGTGTGATTTCCAAATATTTCTTCCCACTGAGTAAAGTTTTGTTGTTGTTTTGTTTTGTTTTTGGTTGTTTGGTTTTTTGAGATAGTGTGTCACTTTGTTGTCCTGGCTGGCCTGGCACTTACTATGTAGATCAGACTGGGCACAGAGATATGCTTGCCTCTACCTCCCAAGTGCTGGGATAAAAGGTAGTATCACTACGTCCAACTTTATTTTAACTTTTTGATAATATCAGATATACAAATGTTCTTAATTTTAGTGAAGTCCAGTGTGTTTATTGTCTCCTTTCATTACTTGGGGTTTTGTTCTTGTATCTGAAAGTCGATGGCCACCTAAAGTAATGAAGACTTACTCTTACGTCTTCTAACAGCTCATGATCATAGTCATCCGTTTTGAGTACATTTTTGTGTATGGTGTGCGATAGGGACTCACTTTCATTTTATTTCAATGTGGATGTCCCTTTGTTCTGCACTGTGCATTGAAGAGACCATAGTGTCCCCATGGGTGGACTTGATATGCCCTGTCTTCCCACTACAACCACTGTACTCTCTGCTCCCTCTTGAACCTGCAGTATTTACTTCTGTTGGCTCCTCTTTCTCCCTTCTTCCCCCTCCCCCCCAAACAAACTGCATTTCTCCTCCAGGATGATGTCCTGAATTTTCCTTTGCTACATTGGTCTCTTCTTTCTTAAGAATTCCTGAATTTGTCTCATTCTCCTACATTCTGGTATAAGATGACCACATTTAGAGTATTATCTCTAGTAATAGAATTGCTCAACAAACTCAGTATGCAGTTGATTGACATTTAGAATATCCATGGAGTCGAACAGCCATCACTTAATCCAGAACATTTCAGCACACTGAAGAGAAATCACTTACCCAGAGATATCTCCACTCTCCCAAGTCTACAGGGAAACATGTTCATCATATGTTTATGGCATTAGACTGCCTTCTTTTTAAATCAAGTCTCCTTTGATGTGCCCTTCCTAGGTAAAGCTAGGTACCTCTGCAATATCTAAAGGAAAGTAAAAATAAGAATCCAGGTCTTTCAGCCTTTACCCTTAGCAATTTCCTCTAAAGGATTATATAGAATCTTTGTAAAGTCTGTTGTTGGTTTAAATTTTTTTAAGACTAATACACGATGGCAAGAAAAAAATCCCCTTGAATCTGTTGGGGGGAGTGTGGAGAGGGGACATTCTGGAGGGTAGTTTTGTTTTGTTATAAATGTTTGACCTCCTGGGGAAAGGTGTTGTGCTATGACATAGTTTTCATGAAACATGACGGCCCCACATGAGGCTCTGGGAGCATGTCAGCCCCGTGACTGGCATGAGCTCACGGTCCCTCCACTGAGGAAAGCCGGGGGAAGTGGTGCCGGCACTTAGTGCTGCCCTGAGCGAATGCCTGCTGGCTCCATGGTAAACACAGGCCTTTTAATAGGCTGGAGACAAAGTGACATTCGGAAGAAACAACATGTCGACAATTTCCTTAATAAATTTTGTAGGAACACATTATTTCCACCTGGTGGAAATGTAGCTCTCTTAAATAATTGAGAGGCTGCATTCATCAGTGTAATGGTCAACGAAGATCTCTGTGAGCTAGGGCAGTCCACAGCCCTTTGCAGGACTGGGTAATTGATATTTTACACAAGTGGCCCAGCTAGTGTTCAGACTGCATGTGTCATCCTACAGTCCCACTCTCATGGCTGTCCAAGCAGTGAGAGAATATCAGACTCTAGCTGCAGCCACTGTCTTGACAAGACAGGGATGCAGTTAGCTGTTTAGAATAGGCATCGGCACAGAACCTGGATTCTAACGAAAGCAATGACACTGCATGTTCAGTTCATTTGAATGTGCCATCTGATAGTAACACATGTTGAGAAAGCCAACAAAATGTTTGTGAAGTGTGCAGTGCAAGAATAAGAGAGAGGTACTGAAGAAAGTGGCAGTTGTGAGTAGTGACACTGTGTGCAGACTTGAAGAAAAGTGAGGTGCACAGTGAAGGAAGGATGCTGGGAACACAGAGGAAAGAAAGAAGGATGCTGGGAATACAGAGGAAAGAAGGAAGGATGCTGGGAATGCAGAGGAAAGAAAGAAGGATGCTGGAAACATAGAGGAAAGAAGGAAGGATGCTGGGAATGCAGAGGAAAGAAGGAAGGATGCT
>CM052706.1:62689856-62724359 GCA_028551405.1 Uromys caudimaculatus
AGAGGAAAGAAGGAAGGATGCTGGGAATGCAGAGGAAAGAAGGAAGGATGCTGGGAACATAGAGGAAAGAAGGAAGGATGCTGGGAATGCAGAGGAAAGAAGGAAGGCTGCTGGGAGTGCAGAGGAAAGAAGGAAGGATGCTGGGAGTGCAGAGGAAAGAAGAAAGGATGCTGGGAATGCAGAGAAAAGAAGGAAGGATGCTGGGAACATAGAGGAAAGAAGGAAGGATGCTGGGAATACAGAGGAAAGAAGGAAGGATGCTGGGAATACAGAGGAAAGAAGGAAGGATGCTGGGAACATAGAGGAAAGAAGGAAGGATGCTAGGAACTCAGAGGTAAGAGGGAAGGATGCTGGGAATGCAGAGGAAAGAAGGAAGGATGCTGGGAATGCAGAGGTAAGGTTTCACTGCTCTGAGCCCTGGAGAAAAAACTCCTGCTAAGTATTTCCAGTGATGTCTGGTCAGAAGTTGACCGACAGTCTGTGTTCCTGGTGCTCTCCTCATGGAGGGTTTGCCATCTGTGTGGGGGATGAGAGCAAGTGAGCAGGGAATTCGTGTGCCTGGATGGCACTTATTGCTGAACAAAGATCTGCCGTGATTTTAGCTCATGGCCTCCCCAACACTTATGGTCCTTTCTCAGGAAGGGCTCAAGAAGCTTAACTACTGTTTTGGGTTTTTTTGTTTGTTTTGCAGGTGGTTCCTGAAATGACAGAAATACTGAAGAAAAAATAAGTCAAAATCATATCTTAAGGAAACTGTTAAAAGTATTCAGCTGAAATCATAAAAATTCATAATCCGAAGAAAGAAAATATGCTAACAGCAGCTAGAATGCCTTTTGATGAATCAATTATTATATTCCTTTTTAATTTTTTGTGGTTCCAGACAATATTTTTTGACATTTTCTAATTCTGTAATAAAAATATAATAAAGTTTTGTCATCCTTTAAAATTACTATCGGAAATATGTCTAGCTTTTTAATTAAAGAACAAATTGAAGTAATCCCAGCACTTGGGAGGCAGAGACAGGTGGATTTCTGAGTTCGAGGCCAGCCTGGTCTACAGAGTGAGTTCCAGGACAGCCAGGGCTACACAGAGAAACCCTGTCTTGAAACAAACAAACAAACAAAAAAGAACAAATTGAAGAAAGGGAATAAAATCCAGTTCTAGGCAGGTGTGGTGACATTCACCTTTAATTCCAGCATCCCGGAGGCAAATGGATCTTTGGGAACTCTAAACTGGCCTAGTTTACTAGCAGGTTCCTGGACAAACAGGGTTGTATAGTTAGGTCTGTCTCAAGTCTCATCACCATCATCGCCATCACTTATCTCTTCACTTGTCTTTTTCATGGGTATTGTTTGTTTTAGGCAAGATTATTTGCATGGAAATCTTCATAGCCTGGTTACCCTAATAAAATTGAATGCCATATCCCAAAAGACAGGGGCTTGCTTGGCAAATTCAGAGCTACAGAAGCTTGTCACCTCAAAGTGTGAATATTCCAGATACAGTCTAGTCTTCAGAAAAACAGCTAATGTGACCTGACTTGAGCCTGACCATGCTGAAGTATTTGGCTGGTTTAGCTTACATTTCAGTTGTCCATTTTAGGGGTTTGTCAGTTTATAGGACTTTGTACCTGCAGAGTATGGGGAGTGGAGAGGGGGGCACAACTCTGAGACAGGGTAACTCTTATGAAGATAGTTTGGTACTACTATGGATGTTTAAAATTCTCAGAAAATGCTCTGTCCTTTCCTTTACTCTCCTGGTAGTTTCCTCTGTGTGGGAAAAAGCAACTGGGCTCCTGCATCCTCCACACATGTGGTCACTTGCACTCTTCTGCCCTAGGGTTCTGGTGTACCAAGAGTACAAGTCAAGGTAAGTGCAGGTCTGAGAGAGGCAGGTGAGGCCACAGCTAGGCCTGCAGTAGGCCATGGCAAGTATCTGAGGCCATGGGAGTCATCTGCAAAGTAGAATCAGAAGTACTGCCAACTGGAAACATACCTTCAGAAGCTGAGGTGGTGCCCTGGATTGAGCATGCAGCACCACAAGGAAAAGACGGGGGGTGAGCAGTGAGGCAAGGGGTACTGGGGCCTTTAGACCCCACGTGGACAGCCTGGCCCTTCCTCTGCTGTCTAATTGAGCCTATTTTGACTCTGAGTCACTTGCTACAAAGCACTTTTGGAAGCTGTGGCATTTCAGCCTTTTAATGAGGTAAGAGGACAGCAGCAAAGTGATAGCTCTTCACAAGTCATGGACACATCAGTACCATGGGATCCTAGAATACCAGAGCTGTAGGACCTCTCCCTGTGCCTCTGGTTGCCCCAGTTGAAGTAGTGAGGCACAGAGGAGAGGAAACCATGACTTAAACTGCCTGGGCATACATGGCTTCAGTCACCTCATGAAAGTGATTACTGTATCTTTCTGTCTTTGAGGTGCTTTTTAAGGGCATCTTCATTTACCTTCTATCCCAACTGCAGGGGTAAGAGCAGTGGCAGATGGGATGGCTGTAGGGGCACCCCCATTGAGATAGGCTGACCAGAGAAGAGCACACCAGGCAACACCTTTTCTCTGAGTTGAACTGATTACCCTTTCTCCCACCTGATTCATCCTGTCAGAACTGCCCTCTCCTAGCTCCAAGACCCAGCATTTACTAGATGCTGCTGCTTGTCATCACCATAGCATTGAGCATAGCCAAGGCACTTACCAGGCTGGCAAGTGCTGAGAAATGTCCATTTTGATCTCCAGTTGTCATTGTACAAACCTAGATGGCCCAGACAACTCTATACAGTGTTCGGTGTGTGTGTGTGTGTGTGTGTGTGTGTGTGTGTGTGTGTGTGTGTGTGTGTGTGTGTGTGTGTGTGTGTGTGTGTGTGTTGATGTGACCTGCAGCACTGTTGACTTGTTACACCTGTCCATCCCATAGATGTGTGGTTCATACATTGTGCCATGGTACTACCACACAGTAGGAAATTGGCAGCAACAGCAGTCTTATAGGACTGCCATCACTTAGGTGTTCTGCAGACTTTGACTATATCATACTTACTGTGCATGTAGCCAGTCACTGTCCTAGCACTTGCTACCCCTCTAGTCTCCATAATGATCCATAATTATAATCTATAAGAGACTCTGCCTCAAAAAATAAAGTGGAAAGGGAGTGAGAGGAAAACAACCAAGGATAGTTTCTTGCCTCCATATGCACACACATCTGTACACACGTGCAAATATATACACACAAAAATCCAGCTGTGGAGATGAAAGTGAAAACTTAATCTAAGAAGCCTGGCTCGAGGTATCCTTTTTATCTCCACTTTTTTGGAATGGAGCTATCAATTCCCATTGCTCCTTGCTCTGGCTCTGTGGCCTCTCGCAGCAGACAAGAGTGAGGGCACTGTGCCTGCTACCCATGTGTTCTTCCAACCCAGGTTGGGTTAGCCGCCCATGGCTCCTGAGGATCTGGCAGCCTTTTTCCTTTACAGGACAGCCCCGTCCCTCACACAGCCCAAGGCCTAGTGGTGACAGTGCTCCCAGCATATGTGCATGGGCTCAGGAATGCTGCAGGGAACATTTTTGCAGTGTTTGATGGCTCAGCAGTTGTGATATTTGGGAGCCACAACTTAGAGTAACTTTAGCTTTGCAGAGAGGACATTGTGCTAGTCCCTGAGTCATGGGCTGTTGAAAGCATGGTTGGTCCCCGCCCTCATGAAGTTTACTCAAAAAGATGAGATGCAAAAGCAGAGAACAAACCCTTGACACTGCCATTGGATATTCCCCTGTGGGCCAGACCTGGCCATTCTCCTGGGCTGGAGGCTTTGCATTAGCATGTAGGGTGGAAGAGGAAACTGAGCTCAGAGTTCATGTGGATGCTTGATGCAGTGGAGGGTGAGGGGCAGAAACGTGGAGTTTTGGAAGTGTGGATTAAGGGAAGTAGGGTCATTGACAAGTGTAGATCAGTCCCCTCTTAACTCAGTGTTCTCAGCTTGCTCTCCTCATGCTTCCATGAAAGTATAGCATAGAGGGGCAGTCAGTTGGTAGAGACGGGCCTGTGTTAAATCATTACACATCCTTTGCTAAAACTTTGCTGTCTATGCCCTTTGCTTTTTAGGCAATGTGAGCAGATGCCCAAGAGAATGAACAAGGAGCTCAGCCTGCCAATCCACAGCTTTTGTTTTGTTTTAGGGGCGTATCTGGTAATTTTGTTGAATACTTTAAAAATCCTCTCTGCTAGTTGGTGGCTATCATTTGAATGTTTTATAATTAAATGTTAGCATATTGGGCAGAGATTATGGTTTATCCAATAAAATGCTTCCTACATGAGCATTGGATCCCCAGAACTCATGTTAAAAGCCGGTGGGGTCACCTCTGAGGCTGGATCTTAGGAACTGGCTAACTAGTAGTTAAACTAGCTAGAATTGAGTTTACTGAGAGACCTTGCCTCAATAAATAAAGTGCCATTGAAGAAGACTCCCAGATTTCAACTTTGGTTGTCCACATGCACACATGCATGTGCACACACTCTCCACTCATACACGTATGCATACCACACATGCAAACAAAATCAAACTGAAAAAAAATATCAGCCCATTGAGTGTTCTGAAGAGTTGCATGACCTGAGGCCCTGTCACTGAGCAGGTCTTTGTAATGGAGAGCCACTGAGTGTTTGTGGAGGGCCCATGACCTGTCTAGAGGACTACCCAGACCTGGTGGTGTGCTCCCTATTACGGAGGGAGGACAAGATGGAAGCCATTTGGAGGTGGTTACAGGAGCCCTCTGGCTTTGTGCCCTGAATGGGTTTAGCTGAAAATGCTCTAGTTACAAAATGGGTCCCCGGAGACTGTGTAAATGGGTCCAGTGCTGAGGGTGAGGCTGGGGAGAGCAAGCTTTTCCTCCCAGGATAGTGGGGGAGCCCAGTTGCCGCCAGAGCCTGGGCGTGTCTGTGCTGGCTGGAGGACTGGAAACCCCAGCCGTAAATGCGCCTTATGTTCTCATTCTGAAAGGAATGCTCAGTATGGCTGAGTTTCATGCTGCCTCTGACTAGGGGGTTTGTTTTGGTGGACATAAAAGTGAGGTGGAGAAAGTGGGAAACTCAGAGAACCCAACTGATTGTGCCTGATGGATATAGTTAGCTGGAGGCTCTTGACTGGTAATCCTGTAAAAAGAGCATATAAGGGGATATACTGTCAGAACTTCATGTAACCTTAGTTAGGGGGGACTCTGGAGCCTGAGTGAAGAAGACTTGCTGATAACCTTGGCTTTTAAAACGCTGGTGTACACCACCCTGCTAGTGGGTAGGAGAGCAATTCAGGAAATCAGAGGCCCAGACATTTGCCCCAGGTCACAGCAAGTGGGAGAACTGGAAATAAAGCAGAAATTTTGGCAAATATGGCTTACTAAGAATTGATTACATCCTGGATGATCCTAATGCAGCAGTCTCACGGCTGCTGCCTTCTGCTTGGAGCAGAGGGCAGAGATAACGGCCAGAGATGTGGGTCTTGGCTCATGGGACCCACACTGGACTCTGACTTGGAGGTGCAAGGCCTTTCCACTGCCCCAGCTCCTCCAGGACTCTTGTCCTCTCCATGTGCATGGCTTCAGAGCTCCAAGCTTGTCATCGGTAGCAAGAGGCAGTGGTAGCTCTGAGGCGTCCTCTGAAGGAGGCTGGCACTTGCTTTCCATGTCATCCAGTCTAGTAGGATGGGGATCCTGGGAGGTGTGGCCTGCTGAGCATCACCTTCATTACCTCCCACAACTAGTCACCTGGCCCAGGCAGTCGGGGCAGATGCTGATTCTGGTCTCTCTAGAAGTTTGTGCTGTTATCCCTGTATTGGGCCACCCGGGGACATCTAGGCTGATCACCCAGACCCTAGTTGAAAGGTGCCTATCTATTTTTTCTCTTCTCTTACTTTTTAAATAATAATTATTGTTATTATAAAATATAAAATATCATCATTATTATTAGTTATTTGAGACACTCTATATAGCCAAGGCTGGCCTAGAACTCAATATATAGCTCACACTCATGGCTAGCCTCTGCCTCATCTAGAGTACCAGGATCACAGCATGACCCACCATGCCTAGTTTCCTTCTCCTTTTAGACTTCATTTTCATCATCTGCAAGATAGTGGCTGGACCTAGGCACTCATTCTGTTTTAACCGTTGAATGTGTAGCCAAAGCTCACACTGTGTGGGTATGCCCAAGATGCTGAGCTGAGACTCTTAGATGCATGGTCTCATTAAAGTCTCACGAATCTCCATACTACAGAGGAGCAGATAAAAGCTGACAGATAGACAACCAAGGGCCTTACCCTGAGATCCAGCCAGGATGGTCTGGAGTAGAGGAAAGATGTGGCAGTTAGCCAGGTCCAGAGGGCGTGGCTGAAAGAGAAAGGGGTACATTCGAAGCAGAAGGCCGAGCACGAACAAACACAGGCGTTCCCAAGAACAAGCTGACGGTCATTCCTGGGGCCTCTTCTAGGTTGCTGCTCCTCTGTGCTTTGCTCAGGGAGCAGGGGATTTTGCAATGCAGCATGGCTCCAGTCTGCTTTCTCCTGCAGCACTGTCCCAACCAGGATCCACCGTCTATTGCCCCTTCTTTAAGCCGTGTAGGCAGAGGTGAGCCGTCCTAGTTATGAGGCCTAATTGATGTTGGGGAGGCTCCTGGAGTGTGAGGTGAAAGGCGCGCTGTAAATCTCAGGCACGGGGCTCTGCCACAGTCATCACGTTGTTTAATGTCCTGGCTGACCTCCTGGGTAGTCAATTTCATTTGGTTGCTCAGGGTGAGTAGGCAGCCTGCTCTCCTAAGCTGCAGCCTGAGACTCTGTATGAAATTATGTCAGCGCTGTGTCCTTGGTAGCCCGTAATAAATTAGTAGTGAGTGTTCCATCCTTTTCTTTGGATAATTAAATTAACTATGCATCAGGACACAAAACCAAACTTTTGAGCAATAGAGCCTAGTAAAGAAAAATTTGCAATATTGTGATTTCCTCAATGTGTGAGGGGTAGGTTCAGAGCCCGTATTGGAGGAGGTAACTGCAGGTACCTCCTGTCTGAAGCTGGGTGACTCCGAGACATTGTTTACAAGGGAACAGATAGGATGTGCCTGCAGCAAGAGCTCAGGAGCTGGCTATTGGAGCTAGGGCAGGGTTCCCATCGGTCCACCACCATGCTCCCCACTCTGAACTATCAGTGGCAGCAAATGAAATAGGGAGCATCTCCTGGGCATCCGCCCCAGAAGTGCTGAGCGTGCGCTGCCTGGCAGAAATGCACCCCAGGCATCTATTATTGATAAGGGAGCCTTCAGCTTGTGTTTCCCTTGAAACATTCTCAAAGGGCTTTCCCTTCCATTATGTCATTAGCTATCCTTGCAACCCTAAGGGGTGGGGCACATAAAAGTCATTATTTTTGTGCTAGGGAGGGAGGAGCTCAAGGGTTTTCTTGGAATCACAAAGCAAGACAGAAACAGGGCTGGTCTAGGAATCCAGACACCCAGGCCTTGCACACTGTAAGAGAAAGCAGCACCTAGAGTTGGGGTGGACAGGGATGAGCAGACTTTACTTTAGCCCTGAGATATTGGTTCAGATATCCAGAGCTATGAGAACCTTTGTTCAGCAGCTATATGAATCATAGGTAGGGCTCAGGGTACTATGGGCTTGGACTTTATCATCAGCTCCAGGGAAAGTGACCCCAGCTCTAGGGTCTCCTTTGGTGATAAGAGCCTTGCTCTCTTGACTAGCCCAGGATAGTCCTGGAGTGAGAGGGGACTCACTACACTATGGAGGGAATGAATCCCCTGTACCAGCCTCTGGCCACACATGGTCTGTGAACTCTGGTGCTCCTCCCTGTCCCTATCTGTATGACTTGACCTGAAAAGTTAGGCTCTGGGTTTGAATCCTTGCTGGGAGCTCAGAAGGGTGGCCAGTCACACCACTCAGAGGTGGCTTAACAGTTCTCAGCCCTGGGTGGCTTCTGGCCAGGGCTGCAGAGTTCCTGCAGGCTGGGCATTCACTGCTGGCTCTGAGCCTTGCTGTCCTTACTATTGGTTTCAGCATGTCAGGATGGTCACAAAGTTCTCAAGGTTCCAATGGCAAGGCTGAGCAAGGAGGCCAGCCCTTAGGGCCCAGCAGGCAGCAAAGCACTGGGAGGTCTGGACTTTTGTATGTCTTTGGCTTTCCTGATGGAACCTGGTTTGATTCCCCACCTCCTACATGGCATCACTGACAGTCCTGTGTTTGAATCCTGCCACTACATTTTACTAGTGAGCTGTCTGTATCGGGGGCCGGGTATCTCATCCAGCGGTGCTTGTTTCCTCCCCTGCAAAGCAGGAGAAGTAAGCCTATTTTGCAGGGCTGTGACAAGGGTGTGAGACTGCCAAAAGTACCTGTCCCCTTAGGAAATAACCACAGCCATTCCTGTTACCACCTTCTTACTACAGCAGGCAGCAACTGCTACCTAGGCTGCCCCGCCTCTGTGGAAATCTCCCTTGGGACTCCAGAGTGGGCTTTTCTGAAGGACTAGTGAGCAGGGAGCCTCTTCTCTGGGCTGGAGATCTTCTAAGGAGTGCTGGCCCACCTTCGCAGGCCCCCCAGCTATAGCACTCTGGGGAGCCATGAAAGCCAGTGCTTTTACCACAGGCCCGGAGGCTCTGCCTTGGGGTCGTTCTGTGATGGGGGTGTAACTGAGGCCTGGCCCTGGCCTTCTCCCGAGAGGGCTACAGAGAAGGAATGGTAACGCTGTCTAGTGATACCAAGAAAAGCTATCTACACATTCCAGGGTCTCGGCCACCCTCACCTTACAGCTTGGCTAATCTGCTCTCTGCTGTCTAACGTAAGACTTGTCCCTGCACTCACAGGCCTCTGCCTCCCTTATGTTACACCTCTGCTGCATGGCTGTCTCACATCTCCATCTTTGTTTGTTCTAATGGTCGAAAACTGGCTCTCAGTTGGGCGAGACAATCCATAACCCCCTGCTCATGTTTTCTGGAAGTGGTTCGATTTTACAGCTGTGTCAAAAGTACTCCATTAAAAAGTGATATTCTTATTCTTTTAAAATGCCTTGTAATGGTTTTTCCTCCACTGCCCTGTGGTTCACTGCAGAGGTGGGTGCTGGTTGGCAGCGGGTGCTGGCTGGCAGTGGGTGCTGGCTGGCAGCAGATCTGCAATGCTCACCTGGCCCAGGCCCTAGTGGATAATCTGCTTAGTCAGCTGTACTAGCTCAGGACCAGGGACAACAGAGTTCAGTAGAGTAGTGGCTGGCTGAGGAAGGGGGCTGGTTTCAGTCCTGTGGGAGTAGGTTACTGGTTACTGACCTTATAGGCTCCTGTCCTGCAAATGACAGCACCTGTAGTGCCATCTCACCCATCATGATGCGTAAAACTGGAAGGACAGCCCCATACCTCATCTCCAAGTGCTCTGGACTTGGGGGACACCAGTGCTGAGCTCTGTGCCAGATGTACCTCCCACTAGTGATGACCCAAGGTCATCTGGACTTCAGTCTGCTTCACAGGGTTGTTGACATATAGAAAGGCCTCAGAAATAAAGGCTTCACTGTGCTGACTGGTGAACCAACCAACCTCCAAGACTGTCTTCAGAAAAGCCTCCCTGTGGCAGGCCTGGCCACACCCAAACTTGCCAGCAGGGTGTCCTTAACATCTTTGTCACACTCTTGTTCAGTTAGAGGGACCTAGGTAGAACAAGACACAAACAGGCTTCCTGGGGTGGCAGCAGCTTTTCCCAGAAGACACTGGGAGGAGAAATGAGGGAGAGCCTGGAGACAGAGGACAGATATCTAAACAGGACCAATGGAGGAAAGAGAGGGATCCAGGCCCTGCTCAGCAGACTTCCAGCCTATTCCTCTCCTATCCCGAAGGAGCAAGGCTGTTACTTCCCTTACTCTTGGCCTGCTCATCTGTCTACTCTCTGTAGGACTTACAGGACTGGCTTAAAAAACTTATCTGTCTAGGACCCTCTGCCTCAGCAGTGACTTTCCAGGTACCAGTAACCACTGGAGGCCAAGAAGGACTGGCATGCTTGGGTGGGAGGCTGGAGATGAGGGCTCTGCTGGGTCTTCCTGCCCATTGTTCTATTCTCTGTTCTTTGTGGCCAGCTTTTGCTTCTGTCCCATCATGCCCTGAGCACTCCTGCTTCCTTTATTCACCTTTTCACTTTCTAGATGCTATTACATAAACAGACTGAGGAAAAATAGCATTCAATGGTCTCTAAATTATGGGTAAATTATTCATCCTGGGTGCTTACCATGCTCGCTTACAGATTATAAACCCGAGAAAAAGGGCCAACTGGAACATTTCCTCCAGAGGCATTTTTGAATAAAGGATTGTATAAGATTAGGAATTCATTGAGGTACAGGAAATTGAAGGGCTATGCCAGTAAGAGCAGATATTTGGAACAGCCACACCCCCCTCCTTTTATGCTTGCTAACGAGAAAGAAGAGAACATGGGTACCCATGCCCACCTTAGTATCTTCAGAGGACCCTCCAGGGAGGAGATGACAGATCCCCTTCACTGTGCCCCAACCATTGGGATTTCTCTGACCCAGGAACCTTAAGAAAAGAATACCTGATTTTTTTGAACACAGGCCTGTCATAAAACTAGAGGATAAAAAAAAAAAATGGTATCTAATAGAGGGGACCATTAGATATCGATCCACCCTCTCTGTGAATCTGCTAGGGAAGGTGGATACCAATGGCCAATTTCTGTTGAAAAATGGGCAGAGCAGCATTGGCCTAAATGCAGGCCCAGCACATGTCTGGAATCTTGCTGGACAGTCTGAGAGAACCAATGACCCTGTTTCATTTGGTTGGCATTAGACTAGGGGCCAAGGCACAGGTGTAAAGCTGGCATAATGAGTCGTTTCTCTAAAAGGCCTCCAGACTTCTCATACAGGGACCACATAAAGATGCAATGAGCAGCAGAGGCAAGCCTGTGAGGAATGACAACCCTGCCTGCCAGCTGGGGCTGGCAATGGGCTAGTAGGCCTGGCTCTCGGGTCTCCACAAATGCCTAGCACTTGGAGAATTGGTAGGCTGGGTGGGCTGCAGAATGAGGCAGGTAACTCTTGGCTCCTGAACTCTCCCTAGCATACCTTTGGCAATTTGTGCAATGAGCCAATGGGATTGGACCTGTTTCCTTTCTTCATCTGGCTCTGCCTTCCAGTTCTGTTACTTTGAGTGAGTTAAAAGTTAAGACCTTGGGTTTGGGGATCATGTGAGGCTGGAGCTGAGAAATACTCACCATATAGCATGTGCCCAGTGGGTTCAGGAAGTGCAGCTTCTGCTGCCTCTTGGAGCTTGTGTGGCTTACATAGAAAGTGGCCTTTGTGTAGCCCTAGGCCTGGGTCAACATGGCCATAAGAAAGACTTAAAGTACATGGTATGGAAATCCCACTACTTGATCCAGCCTCTCCCAGGGAAGACTAAATCATACTAACTGCTTCCTGATGACAGGCTGGACTTGCCCAGCAGGGGGACTGGAGGATTCTGGGAGGGAATGAGCAACCCTGACCAAAGATTTCTTTATCTCTCTTCTTCATCTCATTATAGATGAGACAGAGTGGTCCCAAAATCCCTCCAAAGTCACGACTCAGCTACTTTTTAAAGCACTGGGCAGAATTAGATCTCAGACAAACAAACAAACAAACAAATAAAATTCCAATTTTCTTTGGTCAGAAGGCACAGCTCCAGTATCCCCTGGGATATTTCTCTTGCAGGATATGGTGGAGAACTCAGACCCACCTCTATTCACAGAGCTTCTCAGTGGCAGATAAAGAAAAACAGAGAGAACTTTCTGGGCTGTTTGTCTGTCTCCAGTTGTAGGCACATACAAGCTGATTGTGGATACAGGCTTTCAAGCTGTTGGTCACACCAAGTCCAGCCAGTGACGGTCTCAGGTTAGGCACTGCTCAAGGCAGGTCTGTGGTCTTGATTCTCCTCAGTTGTGGCTGCTTACTACCACTAGCTGGTGAACTGTTAAAGTCTGAGAATTCTAAAGGTAAATCTTGTCAGTCCCTGTTTCCAGTGCAACACGGGAGCTAAGACTCATCTGGACCAATCTATGCAGGTTATAAGGAGGATAGCAGTCATCAAGGGACTCAGCAACAAGTCTGTTCAATGTAAACCACTGAGTTCAGTTCTTTAGAGGAACAAATGCCCTTTGTGTGTAAGTTGTCATGTGCTACTGTCTGAGCCAAGAAGCTGGGGCTGGAGATAGGATTTAACCCCTCTACTTCAGACCTGTGCTGGCTATGTTTATTGCAACTCAGCACAAGCTAGAGTTATCTGAAAGGAGGGAACCTCAATTGAGAAAACGCCTCCATAAGATCCGGGTGTAGGGCATTTTCTTAATTAGTTATTGTTGGGGAAGGGCCCAGCCCATGGTGGGTGGAGCCACTCCTGGGCTGGTGGTCTTGGGTTCTATAAGAAGGCAGGCTGAACAAATCAGTAAGCAGCACCCCTCTACGGCCTCTGGATCCTGTCTCCAGGTTCCTGGCCTGTCTGTGTTCCTGTCTAACTTCCCTCAATGACCATCAGTGATGTGGAAGCAGGAGTCCTCCCCAGGTTGCTTTGGTCACAGTGTTTTATCACAATAGTTCCCCTAAGACAAGGCCCAAGTACATTTGTCTTAAAGTGTCTTCCAGGCCCCTCTCCTGAGTCAGGCTGACCCTCTGACTCTGACATGGAGAAAGAACCATGAAACAGCTGAAGGGTAAAGGCCTAGGACTATTAGTTTTAGACACAATCTCGGCTCAATTCAAGCCTACCTACAGTCAAGAGATATAGGTCCACTATTGTTTAAGCTAAAAACCAAATGATGGTTAAATCATTTCTTCCTTCTCAAGCCATCTGGGAGGGACCTCAAACTGAGATTCTAGCTATCCTGAAAGCTCTCAAACATCTGAAAGCAGATCTAGGGTTCATCACTATTGAGACCAGCCTAGGCTGATTGCTACTATGTGGGACTTTTTTTTAGGGGATGGTTGCCTCACTCTGGGCTGTACTGTAGTGGCATCTAACATTCCCCACTCCACTCCTTCAACCCTTTAGTTCCTATAGATGGTGGCAGATGGAACACTAGATGCACTGCCCCATCAGACATTTTATGGAAACCCCCTGAACTGCCCCCCAGGAGTCTTATAAGTCTCTCTTTCTTCGATTGACAGCCCCTAGACTCCACCCCCCTCAGCCTGAAGTAACTAGAGCAGCCATTGGCCCTCTTCCAATGGCAACTTCTAGAAGGTGCGAACAAAAGAACATTAGCGGGGATGAATAAGGAAAGCGGAAGTGGGCTCCATGAGATGGCAGCTTCTTGTTCCCACAAGGTACTGAGGAGAAATGAGAGGGCCTGGGGCCATGTGATTTCAGGCTTGGGGAGGGCAGGCTGGTGGTGGTAGGGTATGAGAGGGTGATGGGGGGGGGGTGGTGTCTAAGAGTGGTATCTAAACAAACCACTAGGGGAAAGGGGGAGGACCCTGGAGCCCTGTAAAATACCCAGGCCTGTGTCCATTTAGCCCCAGCCCTAGGGGATAAAGCTGTTACTTCCCCTTTCTGGAGGCTTCTCTTCTGTCTTCTTTGGTGGTTCAATCCTTTTTCTATGCCAAGGGACAGACCTGGCAATCCTCCAGCACCATCATTGCAGATCTCATGATCGAGGGGTGGCCTTTCCTACACATAACAATTCCCTCCTTTCCAACCACCTTTCCAGGTGGCCTCTAAGCAGGACTTGGGCCCAGTAACCTAAGAAGCAGGCATAGGGGAGCTGCTGATCACACAATGGGATGCTGCCCCGCCAGAGCTAACTCAACAGGCCCCAGGGGCTGGTGGACACTTGGCTTATTAGAGTCAGGGCAGGCTGCACACCTACACAGCAAGCACCTATAATGAAGGAGAGATTTGAAAGAAGTGTGAACTACCTCACAAATGGCTGTGACTCTCGTCTTGTCATGTGGAGGAATAGGAGTCCTTAAAACAGCAAACCATCCCTTCCTGCGCTTGCCCCATACACATGAGAAAACATGACAGTCCTACACAACTCTGAAAGATTTTGAGCAGGCGAACTGAGAGCAGCTTGGGAGAATGTGGTGGAGAAGGAAAGCCAGAGTGAGGCCAGGCTGAGCCTGCTGCATCCAGCCCGCTGGAGGACATGGGCCTCACTAAGACTGGAATGAGCGTTGGGCTCAGGTTATCTAGGAGAATGAC
Source organism: Uromys caudimaculatus (assembly GCA_028551405.1). Taxonomy (NCBI): domain Eukaryota; kingdom Metazoa; phylum Chordata; class Mammalia; order Rodentia; family Muridae; genus Uromys; species Uromys caudimaculatus. The sequence goes on from CM052706.1 coordinate 62,704,051, forward strand.
CAGAGACGGGCAGAAAGCCAGTGATGTCATGCAAGTCTGTAACTGGGCAGATGGCAAAACAAGAGCTGAACTCAGCTCTGGACCAGGTTGAGTTTGAGGCCCAGGGGTGGAGCCCTGGGTCCAAGAGCTGCTCAGGAGTTGACAGTGGGGGAGGCACAGCTGTGGGTTCCATTGTGATGGAGAGATAGGAAAGCACTCCCTGGCCTACCGGGATGGGCTCAAGGCTCTCCCCTCTGTAAAGGCCTTGGGGCTGCCAGAGAGGAGATAGAGCGGCCCAGATAAGTGTGTATCAGGTGACCTCTGAACCACTGTAGATAATGGCAACTAAACAAAAACCTCTGCTATCCAGAAGTCTCAGTGCAGCTGGTTTTTATTATTAAAGCCAGGGTTGTAAAATGGCTGCCCCTCCCCTCCCCCTCCCCCCTCCAGATCCATCCCCTCATGGCCTGTGAAGACTGGACATGTCCATGCTGGAATGAGAGAATGACAGGTGAGACAGGCTCGGATGTGGTCTCCATGGTTGTGTCGGCTCCCTCAGCATTTCTGGAAAGACGGCTTGGGGTGAGGCTGGGCAGCCCCTGCGCACAGTGCTGTCCCCGAAAATCCGGGGTGGGCATCAGGAAGGAAGGCAACAAAAGGAGCTGAGCTGCCCCCACACTCTACCCTGCTGAAGCTGGGCCATAGGCTGGTTTTTATAAAAATGGTTTAAAAACAAACAAACAAACAAACAAAACAAAAACCCAAAACCCCAGCCAGGAGCACCACCCTCTCCTGAGTAGGGGCAAAAGGAGGCCCCAGCTCTGGACTCTGATTGAGGTCTGAGGCATGTGGCCTCTGCCTGGCGTCACCTCCCTGGAGGCAGACAGCACCCTGAGGGAGATCAGGTGGGATCCTGAGCCCCATGTATGGCCCTGGGTGGCCTCTGGGGTCCTGAAAGAGCATCAAGATGGCTGTCTCCCCTCTTTTCACTAAACAAGCCGGTAGGCTCTCTAGGCCTCAGGAACTGTATGCAACTTTGGCTCTTTGGATTCCAAAGATCTGAACTTCTCCTCCAGCCCAGCTGTGGGCTGTAAGTGGACGACAGGCTTGATCTGAAGAACAGGGAGGGCCTCCTGGTTCTTCTGGTTGAGCAGACTTACCCTATGCTCCAGCTCAGGACTAGTCTGCACTGAACCCACTGGGGTAGGCTGGGCCAGGGGTGCTGGGTCCAAGGCCTTATGGGATGGGCAGGCGTCCCTTGACAGAGAGGACATCAGGTCCTGGACTGTGGCCTCTGCCACCAGCTGCTGAGGGGGCAGAAGCAGCGGCAGGGGAGAAGATCTGGGCTTAGAGGACAGCTCTTCTCGGGGGGTGCTGCAGTCTGTGGAGGAACCCAGTGTCTGGCTGCTGGCACTCTGGGCCCTGGTGACTGAGCCACAGGTGGAGTGGGGGGTGGTCTCCGAGGTGGCACTGGCACAGGTGCTGTTGCCACTGAGCTTCAGAGGCAGGTCGACTGAGAAGAGGTCTGAGGTGATATTGGGCTGGTGGATGTCTATGGCAGCTGTAGTGACCACACACACTGCTGGTTCTGGGGCTCCACTGTCTGCAATAAATAAATAAATAAATAAATAAATAAATAAATAAATAAATAAATAAATAAATAAATAAATAAATAATATATACATATATATGTAACTTGTTGTTTTGTTTTGTTCTTTGTGGCTCTGGTGGCTATCCTGGAACTCACTCTGGCTTCGAACTCAGAGATCCGCCTGCCTTTGTCTCCCAAGTGTTGGAATTAAAGGTGTTTGCCCCCACTGCCCAGCTAAGAAAGGTATACTGATCACACTTTGTCTCTGCCCACCTGGCTGGACTTTGAAGCCCACTGTAGGGCTGGGCAACAGAAGTGTAGCTAGATCTCAGAAGCAGCCATGGTGAAGGGCGGTCAATGAACCCAGGTCATTATCACTGCCTGCACTGAGGGAAATGTTGCCAATCCCCTTGGGGGAAGTACAGACATGTGACAATCTTTAACCAGTCACCCATGAAGTTGGACCCATAACACTTCCCAGCTTAAAAGCTTTAGAAGTCAGTTAGTGCTTTGGCCTCAAGGCCCACGCTGTGCAGTGGGGACTGCTGATTTCTGGGTGGTGGAAATGGTCTGGGAGGAGAGCCTCACATAGCCTGCTGTGGGCTTCTATTTAAACCAAGATGCAGAAATATCTGCACAATAGACCAACCTAGTCCATCCCAATCAACCCAGAAAGCTTGTCTCAGGAAAATGAATTGGGGTTCTCTTGAGGAGTCATTGAGTTTTTATTCTTAGTAGTAGTCGTAGTAGTGTAGTGGTAGTGGTAGTGGTGGCAGTGGTGGTAGTGGTGGTAGTGGTGGTAGTGGTGGTAGTTGACGTGTGCATGCTCATGAGTATAGAAGCACCTGCCCATGCGTGAGTGGAGCCCAGGGGTTGAGTTGGATGTCTGCCTGTACTTCCTCTACCTTATTTTTTCTGATACAGGATATCTCCTGGAGACTGGAATTTACCAGCTGGCTAGCCAGGGAGCCCTGAGATCCACCTTGCCACACTCTTGTGGGTGTGGTGCACATCCTGCGTAGTCTGCTTTCTGAAGACTGCCTATCCTCAGAGCAGTCAGCATACAGCAGCTCTTTTCTCTGACAGGCAGAGGGGCTGATGGTGGAGCTGTGCTCTGGCTGTAGAGCTACAGAGCTCTCCCCAAAGTTATGGGGAGAGGACTGAGAAGATGGGGGTCAGAGCTGGAGAACCAGCAGTTTGGATGAGGCCAGGCAAAAGGAGAAAAGAGAGAAGTGGCCTTGGGGTTAAATAGTGGAGAAGAAACACAATCAAATACGTGTTACATAGCATATATTTTCTATGCCCATAGTGGAGTGCAAGAATTTCAAGGACTGTAACATCCAAACTCAAAGCTTAAGACTTTGGCTTCAGAAAACCAATATGCTAACAGGTCTGGGTATAAAATAAATCTTCCCCCCACGGAAAACACACTATAGGCATCCTGGTGACTTCAAGGGTAAGAAAGAAGCATTAGCCATGTCAGGAATACCCAAGGCCTGCTGCCCCTTTAGCCAGTTAGGTTGAATAAGTTTGCTTTCCACCCAGGGCCACCTGAGCATGGCATGGGGGGTCACTTGAGTTCTGGATTACAAGCCCCTCCCTCTGTAGGGCTCCACACTCGACTTTCATCGTCAGAGATGGATCAGGTTGCCCCGACCTTAGCAGCTGCAGGCTTAGCTTTGGGCATCAGAGTTTGAGCTAACCCATATGCTGAGGAGTAAAGCTCCAGGTGTGGTTTAACCCTGAGCTCTGCCATCACAGTCTATAAGCTCATAATGGTAGGCCCTGCTACCGGAAGCCAGGCCTGGCTGTACCTATCTTTGGGTTTAGAGTTTGCTGGGGTCACAAGTGTCCCAGGGCTGCACAGTGCAAGCGAACAGTAGCAACCCAGACTTACCGCTGCTGGGCCCATTGTAGTACTGGCTGATGTAGCTGTTCATGTCATCTTTCACCATGGTTTCTACAGAGATGAGGACAGAGAGGGTACATGTGGTAGGTAGCATGTTATCATGTCCTAGCTAAGTTGCCTCTGAGCCACTGTAAAATAGGGATAGCGATGGTTGCACTCCTGAGTTATTGTGAAGATTACAGAGAGCTAACAGGCAGGTCAGGTTCTTAGGATGCAGCCAGACACACAGAAGGCCTTCGATGCATACCTATGGCAGGGTATGGAGTCCCCAGCACACCCTTGGCTTATCTGCCAGCTGAGGTGACAGACATATTTTTTTGAGGCTACCTTCTGAGGTACACCTGAGTTGCCTGCTGAAACCAGTCCACCTTCATATCTAGAGACTGAGTGGTAGTCTCATGGATCTTAAAAGCTTTCTTGGCCTCTTTTTGATCTTGAAATGCCTGCGGTCAGAGGTGTGTTCTGAACCGATGCTGAGCGGAGGGTGCGGCTCAGGCTGGCTCCTGCCTCATGCATTAGCGATCACAGATGTGCTGTGGACATCCACAGTCTTTGCTATAATTGCAGTCCAGTTCTGCCACTGCACTGGGAAGCAGAAGTGACTGTTCCCAGTGAACCACGGATGGTGCAGTGCCACTGGGTCATGGGGTCAGCAGCAGGGACTGTTCACTTAATCAGGTGCTGTTTTCTGATGCTACCATTGGTTTAGATCTTGATCAGGTCTTGTCCCCTTGCTAGACTTCAGTTTCTCCATTTGTTACATGATTCCCTACAAGACTCTTACAGACTGTGATGTAGCTGGGCTACATGGCTAGAAGGCCCTGAAACACCACAAGGTCCCAGAAGCATCGATGCCTCCTACCTAGAGAGGAATCAATGCCTCCTACCCTCCTACCTATCCAGGGCCTAGCTCTCTGCCCGGCATTAGAGCGAGGAGGAGTTCCTGCCTCGGGAGCACAGTCAAGGGCTGGGGCGCACCCACCATTCAGAGGAACAGGGGCTTTCCGTCTCATCAGGAAATAAATGCCTAACTATGCACAAGGCTTTTCAGACCCTCCAACTCCCCTGCACATGGGAACCAAGATGAACCCATTGTGACTGTAACCCTCAGCGCTGACCTGACCAGGCTGTGACTGTTTCACATACGAGTCCTTCTAAAACTGGCAGAATCATCTCCCTAAAGTGGCCTATACCCTGCTGAATGTGTTTAGCAACTCCGTTTGCTGACTCAGCCAACCTCTTGGCCAGCAGATACCCTGCTCTCCTCTGCAGGCCTGACCAGCGCCAGGCTTTCAATACACTGTACTGCTGTGACCCCCTACCTGGGCTCTTCACCATTGTCCCAGACCTGGGGTGGGTGGTGGTGGCCTGGAGTTGCAGCCTGCTAGAGGCGTCCCACATCTCAGCCACCTAGATGCCTGAGCCTCATCTCCTCGCTCTGCTGCCTACGTGTTTGAGGAGGTCATATCCCCACCCACATGTTGATAATAATAAGCTGAGTCAGGGAACCTTCAGCCAAGACCTCTCTCCTGAGCACTGACTGGTCTGGACACCTTCTGGATGGCCTCCAGCTCCCTGTGACTCAAGTCCAAAGCAGAATTCATGCTCTCTCCCCTGACTCTCCACCTTCACCTTGGTGAATGGGTCCCTACCCCAGGAGAGATCCTGGCTACTGACAAGTGTCTCCTCAGCTTCCTAAGTACCCCAACTTTCATCAAGCCTGTAACTGACCAGTCAAGGGACCTTGATCCCTCTGCTAATGCCCTGTTCTTATGGGTGGGACCTCACGGCTTCTCCAGGTTTCCACTTGCCTATAGGTTTAATGAACGGGATCACTCTCTTTCTGAATGTATTGGATACCAAGCCTGGTTCCTGGTGGCCGCTGGGGTCCTGTCCAGGGTGGATATGCTTTGCTTACTGCTCCAGACCCATGCCGCACAAGGGTTTCTGTGTCTGAGGTTTACCCTAACTTCTCTAGTGCTGACCTTGGTGCTACATGCTTCATGCAGGGCTCCTGGATCCCATTTTCCTAGAACAGGACCCTGGGGCTGAGCCTCTGTCCCTATCCATACAGGGGACACAAAGCCTTTAAGAGCAGGAAGCACATGTCACTCACTTCTCTCAGTACTTTGGTTTGACATATGTCAAGTGGCAAAACAGAAGTCTGGACAGGTCACAGATCTGCAGGACCTCCAAACCTCCCGGTCCCCCTGAAGAGGCTGCAGGGCCACTGTGAACTGCTCTGTTCATCCTGTGTCCTCTTATCCCCAACACCTTCCACGTGGGACTGGCATGAGGCTGGGCAGAGGAATACCTGACCACACAGCCAGCTTCCCAAGGCACTGCCCACTTCCCACTGAATAACAAGCCCCTCCTGCCACAAAGGTCTGTTTTGATTTAGCACCAAGAAGCCGTAGGGGTCTGTGGAAGAAACTCACTGAGGACTGAGCCTGACAGACCTTGGTTGTGGGGAGAGAAGGTGCAAACATAGGCTTCAGATAAAAACAGACCATGGTGTGCCCCAGGATACTTGCTGTATGGTCGTAGGCAAATCTTTCAGCCACGATGGACTTCTGCTGCCTTGCCTAGAGAATGGGGAGACAAATGCTAAGCTTCCAGGGAGCTATACAGACCCACTGACGTGAGTCTCTAGCCATGGCCAGGCCTCTCATGCCTGAATCCCGGGCCCACAGCACTTACATCAAGAAGTCTCAGAGGCTCATTCCTCATAGTGAGCACTTTGTAAACCCAGCCTGACTAATCCTAGCAAAGCTGAGTCCAGAGGAGGCGCTGACTCCCTTGGTCAGGGCTCCGGACCCGCTGGTCAAGGCAAAGGTGGAAAGGCTGGTGAGCCGGCTGGGCCCGGCTCCTGGAGAGAATGAGATGGCTGAGCTCCACATAGCTGAGTAGTAAGAGTACCTGAGGAGACTCACACACCTCAAAGCCTAAGAAGCCGTGCCCCATTCCTGCTCCCATTCTCCCACTCCTCTCTGGCGCAGCAGCACTCCCTGAGAAGATGCTGACATCCCCAGGGCACCGGCTGCATGCCATTGCCTGAGGGTAGCACACACAACTGAACCCCCAGACTTTCTCAGGGAAGAGCTTCCAGGGCTCTGAGACTAGACAAGCTGTTGAACCAAGTAGCTTTTTAAAAAACTCCAAAACTGCCAGGAAGGCAAAAGCAGCAACTTGAGCCCCAGGGCCTTATGGGACTGTACAGGCCATGAAGCTAGCCCTGCTCAGGGAGGCTAAGTAGCCTTTAAGGCCAGACCAGGGTCCCAGACTCATTCAGGTGACTTCAGGTGCCAGTCTGTGAGGCTGTTCCAGGTCTGTCTAACAAAGCTCCGAGGCTCCTAGGGTCTCCAGCATTTTTATCAGGCCCACACACTTGGGGCCCAGCAAGGGTACCTGTCTCTCCCAAGGATAAACCCTGCAGCCAGCTCAACTTCCTGCTCCCTGCTGCTTGGCAGAGGGAAGGCCAAGGGCAGCCTGGCCAGAGGCACCTCTGTGGCTGCTTCTCTGGACGCTGGTGCAGCAAGGGGGACACCAAAGTTGTGATATATGGGAAAATCTGTGGCACTCCCACCAGGAGCTGTATTTCATAAGTTATGGGCGAGTTTCAAGACTAATAAATTTGGGAGAGAAGTATTAATGACTATACAGGGGCACTGTGAACTTGGCAGGCCCCAAAGCCTGGAACTTTGCAGCCCAGGTTTTAAAAATGATTTGTGCTGAAGCAAGTCTAAACAGAAGGCAGTCAGCATTGTCTGACTGGGACCTGCTGGCAACTTCAGGAAGCTCTTCCCTCTCAGAGGGATGTGGCTGGGCTGGAGTTGTAGCAGGCACTCTTGCCCTCCCCAGCAGCCCTCCCCCACTTAAGGAGTGACAGCCATGCAGAGGTGATGCTGGCCACGTCCCAAGGCTCCTGTGACTCACTGCTATGTCTGTAGGTTAATGCCTGGATTGTCTGTGCCCTACTGTACACACAGAGGGCCTCTAAGCCCTGCTACCCTGGAAGTCACAGCTACTAACAAATGTTGCCCTTTCTTAATCTTCAGAGTGGCCCAGAATGCTCTTCGGTCCTCTGACTGTAATTTCTCGCGTCATGGAAATTCCCACCCTGGACATGAGGGAAATCAGCTGGGGGATACCCTGAGTTCCTGGACTACTTCAGGCCATGAATCATGGAGGCTTCTCACAGTCTCTGCATTTTGTCCTCTGCTTCAGAGGCACCGGGGCAGGAGCAGGTGAGGAAGGGGTCTCAGTTAGCATCTGTTGCTGATTATATACCCATGCCCCCCCTCCATGTGCTACACTGAAGTTTCAAGTCCCAGTACCAGGATATGAGCTTTATCAGGAAACAGGATTGAGATTCGATTAGTCAAGATGAGGCCCTGTCAGAGTAGGGTTCGCCTGTACAGATGCCGGGTTTGGACACAGACATGAAGGGAGGGACCATGTAAAGATGAAGGCAGAGACCCGTGCTTCCACAAGCTGAGGATTGCCAACAACCAGCAAGAGCTACAGAAGAGGAAGGAATAGGTTCTCCATGATGGCACTCAGAGGGACCAACCCTAGCAACACCCTGACCTTGATTCTAGCACACAGAACTGTGAGGCTGTCTCCGTGCCTCAAATCCCTCAGCTTGGGGCATTTTGTTGTAGGCATCTAACAAATGACCACACTACTCGAAGGGACGTGGGCATTTTTCAGAGAGAGCACAGGGAACCAATCAAGGTGTTAAGTCAGGAGTGGCATGATGACCTTAGGAGGTCACTGTATTGGTGGGTAGGTGGTAGCAGAGGAAGCTGGAGTCGAGGCCACTAAAGTCTCAGGCCACATAGCTAGGAAGTGAAGCCTCCTGCCTCACCTGACCTTTCTAGTTCTGCCCTTGATGTGACAAGGAACACAGGCGACCACGGTGAAGTCACTCCTGGACCAAGCTGGTGTTGGGAGTCTGGAAGTCCCATGCCTAGGCCCAGCACCATCTTTCTCTGGAGATGGCTGTTTTCTTCACAACTCTGTAAGGACACCTCTTGACAGCAGGTAAAAATCAGGGTCCTGAGAAGCAAAATCCCCTGCCCAGGTCAAAGCTGCCTGCAGGAAGAAAGGGGCCTTAGACCTAGAGATAGGACTTGGCTGGGGTTACAGCTCCTTTCTCCTTTCCCACTCAGGTTATGGCCTTCAGTTTGCCCCGCCTGCAAAGCTTACATCACAGGCTATTCTGGTTTTAGGCCTGGACTTCTTCTCTGTGCCCTGGTAAGTGGCAGTCCATTAGGAAGGTCTCAGACCTCCAACTAGGAGCCTGGCTCTATCACCATGGTGGTTAAATACTGGTCAGTTTGACAGGATATACAGTTACCAAGGAGACAAACCTCTGGTGCCCAGAGGTTCTGAACTGAAGACAGAGTATGAGATTATCTAGCTTGGGTTAACTGAGGAGGGAAGTCCATTCTAACAGTGGATGACAGTATCCCAGGAGCTGAGGCTCTAGACTGAAGAGAACTGGAGAAAGCCAGTACCAGTTTCATCTGGTTCCTGATTGGGGAGCTACAAGGTGACATTGGGGCCCCCCTGTGGCTCTCCCAGTATGATAGGCTGCACTCTCTAATAAACCAAAATAAACCCTCCCTCCCTTCTTTCCTGCCCTCCATCCATCCATCTGTTCTGTGTGTTTTTTTGCAAGTACAAGGAAAGTAACAACTATTAATTCACAATGGGATTTGAATGGCTTTACTAGATCTAAATACTTTTAAATTTGCATCACGATCCCCTGGCTAGATATTCCTCCTGGGCTCTTGAGAGGTAGTTCCCAGGGCACTAACTTCAGAGTGTCACCCCTGATGAGAAGGCACAGACAACAAGTGGCCCCAGCTCCTGTAATCCCATGTCCTAGCCTCTCTGTGCAGAAAGGCCTGGAGTGAGGTGAGGGAGGAATCCTTAGGATCTGGGGACAGCGGACTCACCTTGAGAGGGCCTCAGCTCCTCCACGATGCTCTCAGCCGCAGTCTCCTCGGCCCACGTGCTGGCCTCCACTACCTTGTAGCGGCTGCGTGGCTGGCTGAGCACGTGTGGGGCCTGCAGCGCCGCCTCCCGCTCAGCTGCCAGATCCAGGTCCTGCTGTGCCAGGTGCGCGCGCAGCTGCCGGATCTCAAACTGCAAGAGGCAGAAGGGTTGCAGGTGGCTATGCTTGCCAGCGTGGGGGCAGGGTGGCACCGGTGGGAAGGACAGGGACCTGCCCCTGGGTGTCACACACTGGGATGTGGGAATAAAAGGCCCGAGCACCCAAAGGCGAGACACTGCACTTATTAGCAAGCTCTCAGCAACACAACATACTGGAACCTTTTCCAAACCGTAAGTGTGACCCTTTGTCTCAGATACCGCGTCTCAGGCCCTACTCTAAGAAAATGTCCATGAATAAAAGTCAACTGTAGTTTATAGGAAGGCCACTGAACCAGCCGTCAGGACCTCTGGATTTGAACCCGCCCTTAGCTACTTGTGTGCCTGTAAAGAATGGAAGGAAAGCGCTCCTCAGGCGCCTCAGACAGGTGCTTAGTGGAAGTCAGGAGACGCCCATCCCCCAGCTAGCACAGCATTTGGGCTTCACATACACCCGTCTGGCTTGTTTTCCAGTAACATCATTTCCTTTTTCCACGACTTGTGGGAGATGGCTCTCAGCTAGATAGTACTGGGATATGTGACCGTGGGAAGGTTATTCACTTTCTCTGGCCTCCGTTTCCTAGTTTGTAAATGCAGTTTTATGTCTTTGAGTTTTATGTCTCTTTCTGAAGATGTGGAGAAAAAATCCCATAAAAACAAAAAACCCTCAGTGGTAACACCACTACCGCTGTCATTGTAAAGCTTCTGAGAAAAGCTTCTAAATGTCTCCTGGGTTTGTGACTGAGACGGGTGTCCACACTGCAAATCTTACTGAGACATCTGGGTGTAGGACAAGGGTCTGTGTGGGTAGTGAGTATTCACTGCCACCTAGTGTTCAAAGTACACATTGCACCCTCTACGCAGGAGAGAGTGTTGATGTTTTGTTACCTATTAGCCTGTGAGGCCCCAAAGCCTATCTCCCGCCCCGCCCCCTTATTACAATGTCAGTCTGGCATATCCAGTTGCCTGCATATGATCACCATGTACTCACTTCGCATGCCCCCATCTGTCTGCAGTGCAGTGCATGCCCTTATCTATCTGCTGTGCAGTGCATACCCCTATCTGCAGTGCAGTGCATGCCCCTGTCTATCGGCAGTGCAGTGCATACCCCTGTCTATCTGCAGTGCAGTGCATACCCCTGTCTATCAGCAGTGCAGTGCATACCCCTGTCTATCGGCAGTGCAGTGCATGCCCCTGTCTGCAGCGCAATGCACATGCTTGTCTAGTTGAGTTCAAGCTACTAGCACAATGTCATGGCAGACTGAGAGAAACAGACATGGCTGGGCCCTGGTGCACCAACATGGGCCTTGTATGCTGTGTGTATATGCAGGAAGCCTTCAAATACTTTGGAGTAAATGAAGTTGAACTAACTGGCTTCTTCAGTCTGTGGTTTCAGACTGAGCCTAACTAGCTACAGCCTGAGCTTCAACTTTAACCCAAAGTATAGGCAAAGACTGTGCCATATACACTGAGTCCAGATCCTGGCTGTAGATTGATCCTGGTAACATTACACACCCAGTCTGGACTCTATAATCTCAGCCTCTATTATTGGCCATACACTGAGCCCTGATCTTGGTCACACACGGATGTGGGTCCTTGTCATACTTCAACCCAAATGTGGGACTACTATGGGCCCATAACCCTGGCACAATCACAGTCCTAACTGCTGATTCAAGACACTGAGCCTCAACAGCCCAGCCCTCACATGGGCTAGTAGTCTCAGAGTTTGAGAAAATATGGCTTGTAAATGTTATAGTGGCCTTTTCTTGCAGAGAATAGGGGGCCACTTCTCTATAAACTAGGTCCAGAGGCTCCATGAGGTAATCTCCCTGAGCTCTGTGGGGTTGGGAGCCCTTTTGCCCAGGCTGATGGGAACTTCCCATGGGCACATGCAACTGCTTTCTCCAAGGCCATGCCTCAGACTCTGCAGGCCCAGCTAATGGCCTCCTAGGCCCCTCTGAAGGGATGCATTATTGATGGCTTGTAATCGATATAGAGCTGCTCTGGGAAGTCTCACTGGAATTCAGGCCAGCCAGTTGGAGGCCAGGGCCTGCCCAGGCCAAGACTACATGTGCAGAAACCAGTTCTGAACTGCAGATGCGAACACCAATCAGGGGTCGTTTTCTCTTTCACTGATTCTCATTCAGGAGTCAGGTAGGGGCTATGTTAAAATTCTGTTACATGTTTTGGAAAGAAAATGCCCTTCCCTGGCTTAGAGGCGAGTCCTGGGTGACCCCAGGGAGGAGATGGTTTGTGCCACTGCAAGGGACACATCTCCGCTGAGAATCACAAGGCGAGCCCTGCAGTAGTGCCTGAGGCATAGGAGGAACACACCAGATGCCGAGATTGGGCAAGCAGAGCAGGAGAGGCTGCAAAGGTTGCTAGGCGGAGCCATGTAACCAGAGTGAGATAATTTTGGAACTTTAGTCTATTTACAGAGCAAAGGAACCACATGAAAGTTTCCACACAGGGTAGAGTAGGTGGCATTAGTGTTGTGACCCACACAGCACCATGCTGGCTGTGGGGTGGGGAAGGGGAGATTCGGGGATACCCACTGGGGCCTGCTGCAGTGGTCCGAGATGGCCAGATTGGAATAGGATGAAAGCAAAACTGAAGGAGGAGAAGAAGTCAAGAGAAGCTATTTAATAGGCAAGGGTGTCCCTGCATGCATTGGGATGAGAGAGAGGGGGCAGCCTGCTACACAGGTAGCTGGAGGTGTTTTCGCTTTGGTTTTGGTTTTTTCCCCCCAGACAAGGGGGGAAGATAAGCCAGTCTGCTCTTGAACACACAGTGGTCCACCTGCCTCAGCCTCCTGTGTACTGGGATTATAGGTGTGCAGCTCTGTGCTTGGCTAGGATAGGCTTTTGACACTCATGTCAAGAGGATGTAGGGTATCTGAATGCTATCAGGCATCACCCAGAGTAACCATGACTGACTCCTGACTGCAGATGGGCCAGATGGCATTCTACTCTGGCCACTGGCTGAGACAGCCCATGGGGGTTTCTCAGTGTTTCCCCGTGAGACCCTCAGACGCTGGCTCCCCATTCTTCTGATACTTAATACAACGACATACACCTTCCCCAGTTGACTGAAGAGTTGTCAGAGGAACATCAGGGTGTTATTAGCCAGATGAGTTAATTTAGGCCTGGAGGTAGAAAGAGCCTTCTGTGCTAGGGGGAAGGGAAGGCCAGGACCACATGATGTCCAGAAGCAAAGCCGAAGATGGAGCCCTTGCCTTTGGCAACCAGCTCCACGACCTTGTGTCAGAGAACTTAAGAGTCTTGTGGGTGAGAAGGGTGGATCAGTCCACTTGATGGCAGCGGGGGGGGGGGGGGTCCCCACAGGAACAAAGCTGGCCTGGGGGAGGGGCCTGAGCTCTTAGTCCATCCCTTCCACCACCCTTTCTCCTCTGGGCTTCATTTCACTCTCTATCCAGTTCCAGACAAGTGGACTGGCTGAGTGCTGAGTCTTACCCTGGGGACTCCAGTTGGGGGCTTGAGGCTGGGATAGGGTAATGAAATCCAGTTTCAGCTAATCCTCATGAGGGCCAACCCTACTGCTGCTGATTGAGGCCTTTCCCAGAAGACCGATTAAAGAATGATAACGTAATCCAGAACCCTCTCACACACCAACAGTGTGCAGCATCCAGTAAGACACCCAGAATCATAACACATGAAGAACTGAGGCAAGAGGGTGCAAGCTCCAGACCAGCCTGGGCTCCGTGGTCCCTTTTGACCCTCCCGTGGAGAATGAGAGTCACGCTTTATGATACAGTATTGAAGGTGGTGGTACAGCAGCCTGGGCAGACAGACAGAGTTCTTGAAATTTAAGATGAGAGATGGGTCTAAAAAATTACCAAAAGTTATGGGTGGAGGAGAAGGAGAGACAGTGGGAGAAAGGGTGTGAGAGAGGAGAGACACACACAACTGGAGCCCCAGAGGAGAAGAAAGGAAGAACTGGACAAAAGCAACAAATCACTCAGTTGGGAGTGTACACAGTGGCAGAGTCCATGCTTGGGACGTTCATTACCGCCCCAGCCACCCAAGCTTCAGGATTCAGTGAAAACCACCAGTCTGATCTATTCAAGGAACTCCTAGGGAGAAAAGGAAGGAAGGAAGGAAGGGAGGGGCAGAGAGAGGGAAGGAGCAAGGGAGCGAGGGAGGAAGGAAGCATAAGAAAATAGTTACTCCTAAGCAGGAGAGGTGTGCCCCCCACTCCTAGACCCCCCCTGCAGTCAACCTGCTAAAAACGATCAGTAGATATATCATGTCCCCAGGGTCTCCAGAGCTCACAAGAGCCAGGCCTCTAACAAAGGTAGGTGCACAGTGCCTCTGATGACAAAATAAAGCAAATCTTCCACTAGGAAACATTACACAAAAGCCCATCCCTAAGCTAGGAAAAAAAAAATCGAAGCAACCATTTCTAATCTAATAACCCAACCTGATCAGCAGGGGCCCACAGAGAGCCCCAGATTGTGCATTATTGGGGCAAATGAGGCCCTTCCATGGTGGCCACACCCAGCCTTCCCAGCCTTTAATGGGCTGACCACAGAGTCTAACTCACATGGGCTGCAACCTGATCAATGCACACTGTGGCCAGCGGCTCGATGTCATCTAATGCAGTAGCAATAATTTGGCTCCATTCTGTCAGTGCTGTCGTACAGGCTGCCCGGCCCTCAAATCCATCTGCTGCTGGGATGGCATCCAATGTTTATCTCCATTACTCTCACGGTTGTTGGTAACAATAAAAATCAGGAGACAGTTGCAAACTAATGATTTAGGAGCAGGGTAAGGCTGAGACTGACCTTGGCCCCTTTCCATCCACTGTGGAGATGATGGGTAGATGGCCATAAATTTAAATTATAGTCAAAGGATAACATAAGTTATTTCTCTGATGGCTAATTTTATCAGCTAAATAGGCTTGTCACTAAAGCTATCAGCTGTTTTACAAACCACTTCCCGTGTTAAAATAATAATAATAATAACTTTACTTTCCTCAGTGGAAATTTTGAAAGATCCAGGTAACAAAGGCTATTGTGCCAGAAAGGTGGGGCTTAAGACGTCTGCAGGGAAGGAAGGGACTCTCTGGAATGAGCCACTGCTGAAGCAGAAGAGAGTATGTTTCCTGTTATTCCTGCCCTTTGGCCCGTCCTCTGAGCTCTGGGCATAGCCTCAAAGGAGAGCGGTTTGTGCAGATGTGAGCTTTCCTCAGAGCTCTCAGCTCCAGGTCCAGAGCAAGGCTAGGATGAGGAGATGGACTCCATTTGTAGCCAGCCCCCTGCACCCACAGAGCCTGCCCTAGCTCCTGCACATGAGCACTGGGGTGTTGTGGCCTTCTACCTTTTCTGCCTTAGAAATGCATAGAGCTTCTTGGATAGAAATTCTCATCTTTTTCTTAGGGAAACTGGCCAGGGAGAGACACCTCTTAAAGAGAGGATTTTGGTGAATGAAATTGTGCCTCCAACTATACAAAAGGATTATGAGCCTGCCAGCCTCATTTTTTTAGGTTAGGTGACTCTATAGTGACTCTCTTTGGGGCACATAGGTCACTAGTGTGGACATCTAATATCTTTGGACTGTGTTAAACTTGCTGATGAAAAAACGTCACCACTTCCAGACTTGTCAAATAAAGACTCATGGCCAGTTCTCCAGTCTCCTTTCTTCTACACTGCTGGCTGGAGATGATCCTGAGGAGCCACACAATGGAAGGAGCCTGGGAACCAGAGTGACAGCGGAACAGACAGTTCCTTAGGCGCTGTCCGCTACTTTGGTAAGGATAAGAATGACAAACACACTTTGTGTTAAGTCTTGGGAATTCTCTGTGTGTATATACAAGCATTCACACATGTATATGGGTGTGTTATGTGCAGTGCATACAGAGGTCAGAGGTCGTGTTGGATGTCTTTCCCAAGCACTCTCTGCTCTCTCTATTGATACCGGACCTCTCACTGGATTTGGCGCTGGTTCAGCTAGGGATCCTCCAGTCTCCACTTCCTTAGCACTGAGATGACAGGCATGTGCCAGAAACACAGCTCCTCATATAGGTGCTGGGAATCTGAACTCGGACCCTCAAGCATTCATGACAAACACTTTAGCATCTCCCTGACCCAATCCTAGAAGTCGGATGCAGCAGCTAAGGGTACCCACCATGACTAACCATGCCTTTTGTGGACACCTACTGCAGTATTAAGAAATGAAGCCTTGGCTCTGTTCCATAAGAGACTGTACCCAAGTAAGGAGTAGCCTGTGAAAATCTCAGTCTTCCCATCTGTAGAGGGGGTTAACAGAACCTACCCTGCCAATCTTGACTGTCAGAGTCAAAAGCCATGTAAACAGCGACCATGATGGAAGTCCATTCAACATTATTTGTACTGTATTATACATCAAGAGCCTCCATGCACGTTATTCAGGTAAACTGTTTCCTTACAGACCCATGCAATAACAACTTTGCCTTCATCTTTTCAATAAAGCATCTGATGCCCAGGGGATGGGGAGGAACAACAAGCTGCTGGTGGTGCAAAGGTTGAAACCAGCTTGCTGGCAACTACTATAAACAAATTTCAACATCCTGATGTCTGCTGAACTGGTGCTTGCACTGGATCTAAGCTGTATGAAGGGGTACACAGATACCACAGAGCTCCTTTGGCTCCACGTCATCCTTCAGTGATCCTAGGCCCTCAGTATTTTTCTGAAATCTCAAGGTGAACGTGGCTGGGGGAAGGAGCTTCCCACTTCCTTCTCATGCCCATGGGCCCAATAGAGGTCAACGCTGCCTCCCCAAGTATGCCAGGCGGTACTAGTCTGGGCCACGTGCTGTTACAAGGCCTGAAGGGCAAAGAGCAGACAGGATGGGGCTCTGGGGTGTGTTTCTGACTTACAGCAGGAGCCTGGGCGTCAACAAGCACGAAATCTCAGAAGTAGCTTGTAAGATGACTCAGAACATAATACTACATTGACTGAACCACTAATCTAATGTGCCATTGATTTAGCCAGGGCCAAGAGAGACAGAGACAGAGACAGAGACAAAGACAGGCAGAGAGAAACAGAGACAGGAGGCATGGGGGTGTGTGTCCACAATGCCTCCCTGAAGGACAGCCACGAGCCACTTCCTCTGGCATCCATTGGTCGATCACAGGCATTAGAACTCTGGCTGTCGTCCCACCAGGGAATAAAATCAGCAAGAAGAGACTTGCAGTCGAGAACTGTGAGATCCATGTACACCACAGTTGCAGCAACCGATGCAAAGAACTGGCCAGGGCTCAGAGGCAAGAATGGATTGCTTTGTGTCCTCCCTATCTGAGTCCTCTATGCTCCTTTTTCCTCACAGGATTCTGAAGAATAAAAAAGTGTCAAGTGGTTGGAAGAGATCTTGAGGGAAATAGTGAATCCCTGCCTCCAGACCTGAGTTCTCATGTGGGGTGTGTGTGTGTGTGTGTGTGTGTGTGTGTGTGTGTAGATTGGCATTTCCTCAGACTGCTGTGTGACACCCCCTTTTCTGTGGGCCTTGGTTTTCTCACCTGCCATACCCTAGACCAGACCACCGCTGTCAGACTTCAGTTAAGATGTGATGGGCTCTGAGCACCCTGGTTGTGGCCTGTGGTAAGAAATGAGATGCCACATGGCAATGGACAAATGAATCTTTACAATGGAGAAACCTAACAGCCTCAGCGAGGTGGCCAGGCGCATCAGGCTGACAGTGTGCCCCTGCACCCTCGGTGGGAGCAGCACCTTAATTCTACAGTCTTCCTTCCAAACATTATTACCAAGAGAAAACTGTACCAGATCTCAATAGGGAGATCCCTAAAAAACTCCAGTGAATGAACCCAAGATCATCAGTCATCGAGACAAGGAAAGAGGGAGAGACTGTTAGAGAGAGGAGCCAAAGGAGTCAGGGAGATGGACATGGGATGCGGGCCCTGGAATGGTATGTAATCTGAATGATGTTTCAGTGTTGTTAATTCACTGTAATGAATGATACAGATACAAGATATCAGAAACAGGTGACCCTGCTTAGGGTCTTTGGGAACTGTGTAAATCTAAAACTGCTCAAAAATAATCTTTATTTCAAGAACTAAGATGCATGCAACCATGGCATATTTCCATAAGCATACTTAAAGGAGGAAGGAAAGTGGGGCTGATTGCAGAGTGGTGGGAGTGGGGTGGTGAGGGCGGGAGGGTCTTATGGGAGGGTCTTAAGTTCAAGGTCAGTCTGAGCAACACAGTGAAATCCCCATCTCCAAAAATCAATTTATCAGTGAGTGGGTCAATCAATCAATTAAACAAGAAACCTGCGTATTTCACATTTACAGGTCAGATTCTGTGTGTGAAGCATATGTAAATTACTTTTGGAAAAGGCTCCTATAAAATATGTTCTAAGAATTCTGTCTGTGAGAGACTAGAGTTGTGGCAAAGACTAGAATAATGGGGTGGGGGTGGGGCTAGGGGAGGGCTAAGTGGACAGCAGGTTGGAGATTCTGGAGACACTGTAGATTACTGAGAAGTTTGGGCCAGTGCCTGTAAGGGGTTGCTCTCTGGACAGTATGGATCAGGCTGCCCTATGCCTGATATAAGCAGTGTTCTCTCTTTTCTCTCTCTCTCTCTCTCTCTCTCTCTCTCTCTCTCTCTCTCTCTCTCTCTTTCTCAAGATATGGTCTCATTATGTATCTCAGGCCTAGAACTCACTTCTTAGATCAAGCTGACCCTGAGTTTACAATCCCCCTGTCTCTGCCTCTGAATGCTGCTACAGGTATGCACCACCAGCTTGGAGCAATATGTTCGCTGAGCCTGAACAGAAAACACGGTAAAGAATAATCCCCACAAGATGGGCTGGAGAGGAGGGTATTACAGGTGAGACACCTAGATCTGTCCTGCCTCTAGGAGGGGTAGGACCGCAAGTCACAACTCAAGTTTATTTCTAAAGTAGGTATGTGTGCATGAATGAGCAGGCAGTTTGAGCGAGCCACCGTTAGTATTTAAATATCATAACCATCCTCTGAGGATTTCATTACTAACTCCATTTTTCAGATTAACAAAACCAAGGTTCTATCAGCAACCAAGCTACAAAGCCACTAGGCACCAGGGCTGGCTTGGAACTGTCCCTTCCTAAGGCCATTCTTGGTCATCCTGTACCTGTCCATAATATCCATGGCTGACATCCATGGCTGACATCCATTCCCTTCAGGGTATCTGTTGCTTGGTCAGGTCTCAGACCTCGGCTCATAGTGCCAGTGGGGTGCTGTCTCTGGCCTCTGGGGAGTGGGCTCTAGCTTTGGAGAGCAGTGGCCTGTTTCTAGCTCTCTCAGCAGAAGCTGAGTCCTACTCCAGGAGACCACCCCCTAGCCTGCCCACAGGGACCCCAGCTGTCTGTCCCTCGGCAGTCTTAGCTAAGATGACAGCTTTCAGGTGCTTTTTAAATGAAAACAGCTCATTCCTGTCCACCTCTTTTCCAGATGTCACTACCTAGCGTGGATCTTCTTCATTTATTGTTCTTTCCTGTGCAGACTCTGAGGAAGTTCCTGTCCCAAGACCCCGAGTGCCTACATGTGGGGAGTGACTTGAACCTGTGTGACACAGGACACAAGACGTGGTGTCGGATATTTGAGCTTGCCATCAGGATTTGCTCCTGCCCATGAAGTACACGCACGGCTACTGGTGGCTTGTGGTGGGGCTGTGCTCTCTGTTGGGCATCTGTAAGCTTAGGAGCAATGCAGGGTTGTGCTGAAGCTCGCAGGTTGCCAACAACAGTGGTGTTTTCCTGTTGTACAGGGAACCAAACGCTCCTGATCACTTTGAGCTGGTTTCTGGGTAACACTTCCATCTATCCTGGCTCAGTGTTCCAGACTCCAGGCTGAAATCGAGGTTTGCACTCACCCAGGTGATTGCTATTGCTCTGGCTTTCTGTCCCTACCTGTCCTCTCCTACCCACCCTCCAGAAGCAGCCAGAAAGATCCATGAAAGATTAACACTTCCACAGAGCCACTTCCCCTTTCCCCAGGTGCCTTGCAGAGCCCCTCCAAACCCACCCCTTCCCTCCTGCAGCTTTCTCTAGCTCACCAGGGGTGTGGGCTCTGCAGCCTAGCACAGTTCCCTCTCTCAGGCTGGGCCTCCTGCCTGACCTCTTCCAAATGGCTCTGCTCAGGTCAGCTTCTCTGCAAACCTTCCCTGACCATGGCCTACAGGGTCCCTGTGGGGCATGCATGGCACCGGACTGCCTTCATATCTGCTTTGGCCACCAAATGCAGTTTCCCAAAGCTCCTGTGAGGAGAGAACTGGCCCAGATCCCATCTAGAATGGGGTTCTGGTGCCTAACACAAGTCCAGCACAGAGCAGGTCCCTGATGACCAGGCTGGGTAGATCAATGAGAGAATGGATTGCTTAGGGGCTGCACTACTGCCTTATTAGAGTAGAATCCCTATCTTCAGGATGCCATGGTCCAAGGGGCCCCAACAATGTGCTGAGGGTGGGGTCCACAATGGCTCTTCTTGTCCCTCAAGAACACTTTATAAGAATGAAAGGCCACGTTCCCAAAGTACAGAAAAATAATTGGCTCATAAACACACATCCCAGGGGGATGATTTGAAGTGTGTGTGTGCGTGTGTGTGTGTGTGCGTGTGTGAGTGTGTGCGTGTGTGTGAGTGTGTGCGTGTGTGTGAGTGTGTGCGTGTGTGTGAGT
>CM052706.1:62724459-62743049 GCA_028551405.1 Uromys caudimaculatus
GTGTGCGTGTGTGTGAGTGTGTGCGTGTGTGTGAGTGTGTGCGTGTGAGTGTGTGCGTGCGTGTGAGTGTGTGCGTGTGTGTGAGTGTGTGCGTGTGTGTGAGTGTGTGCGTGTGTGTGAGTGTGTGTGTGTGAGTGTGTGCGTGTGTGTGAGTGTGTGTGAGTGTGTGCGTGTGTGTGAGTGTGTGCGTGTGTGTGAGTGTGTGCGTGTGTGAGTGTGTGCGTGTGTGTGAGTGTGTGCGTGTGAGTGTGTGCGTGTGTGTGTGTGTGTGAGTGTGTGCGTGTGTGTGCGTGTGTTCGTGCATGCATGCTCACACTCATGTGTCCACCATCCTATCGAGACACTTCCTAGGATCAATTTGTGATGAAAGTCCACAGATTTCCACACTTATCAGCTGTGGGAGCCTGTGGCTGAGGAGTCAAAGGAACCACTGAGCACACATTTACTGAGCTCTGCAGTGAGTGGAGCGTAGGCTGGGGCTGGGGTGTAGGTGGGAGCTAAGGGAGGTCGTCCTGAGGGGCTGAGGACGCTCTCTGACTGCAGTCCCCAACTCTGGCTTCCTGACATTACTGACATTGCAGGGTCCTCAGCAAAGCCTGGACAGAGATGGGCAGAGCTGAAAGTGTTACCCCTTGCTCCTGACAGATTTGTGTCAGTCTCTCCAGCTGCTCATCTTGGATGGCCTTGGCCTTCTCGTACTGCTGGGTGATCATCTCCATCTCCAACTTGACTGGCAGGACGTAGGCTGGAAGACAGAGGGAGCCATGTGAAGAGCTGGCCAGCAGCTAGGCTTGGACTTCGGAGCAGCAAGCCCAGAATTCAGCAGCAGCTTCAAAGCCCAGACTCAGTCTGTGGGGATGTGGTGTGGGGGCAGGTACCCAAAAGCATCCAGAAAGCACAGAGAGGCCACAACCCAAACTCAGTTCCTTCTTTTCTGTAGTGACAGAGTCCTGGAGTTTTGGAGTGTTGGTGCAACTGCCAAGAAAAATGACTATATTCTAGCTTCTGTTATTGTTACATGTGTCCATAAGACAAATTCTGGCAGAGTTGGGGACCTCAGAGCCTGGGGGTGTAACTGAAATGTAGCCTTTTTGGTTTCTGGAGATAATCCATCAATAAAGGCTATTTCTGAGGTAGGCAGTAGGTAGGAATGTAGATAGATAACTAGATGATAAAAGATGGATGGTTAGATGGATGGATGAATGGATGGATGGATGGATAGATATGGTATGGTATGGTATGGTATGGTATGGTATGGTATGGTATGGTATGGTATGGTATGGTATGGTATGATAGACAGACAGACACTTGTTAGTGAGGAGTCCCCTTTAGTTTTATATTTTCTTTCTTCATCCTTCCTGGCTATGAAGAAGAGTGGTCACCAGCACTGGTACAGCCATCTTAGACCATGAAGTAACTCTGAGAAGGTAGGTTATGTGCAGCAGAATGACAAGATAGAAAGTATTTCGAGTACTGAGTAGAGAGTAAGTGCCATGTCACTTGTAGGTAGTGAGTGACACCTGCCACTTTCCTCAGACTTCTGTTAAACAAAAGGGAAGCTTGTGCTGTGTGTAAGTCAAGGATATCCTGGGTTTCTGGTACAGATTATCCCACTTCTGATACAGAGTGAGATGCTGAGAGAAAGCCAGGGCTTTGAATGTGGGGTCCCCATGATTTCTCAGATAGAATAGCCCCAGAAGCCCCTCCCTTGGGGTTCTTGGGCTTAGCAGCTCTAGAACACATGGAAGTTTCAGAGTCAGCTCAGGACCACCTTGACCTCTGCACTTTACCCCCTAGGGTCTCACACCTTTCAAAGCCCTCTCTGGCTTTTCAGACTGACCAGTCATAGGTCACACCTGTCTCTTGCCACTGTATTCTAGGCCCCTCTACACTGTCCCTGAGAAGGACAGAGTGAGCACCCACAGCCTCTTACTCCAAGCTGCCCTAACTGCTGCTGCCTGGGCTGTCCCTGAGACCAGTTCACACCCAGGGTGAGAATGGCAAATTAGCACTCAGTTCCCAGGTGTGATCTGAGGAGTAAAGGTTCAAGGGGGCTGTCAGCCTCTACTAGTGAGGACTGTGTGGCTGTCCACAGCTGCCAGGATCCAAAGGCATTCTCCTGCCCCGAGGGAAGGGGTCCTCACTGGACAGAGCCCAGAATAGAATCCTGAGTAGGAGGGATGAATCCAACAGTCAAAAGAAGCACTGAGGTAGTGTGTGTGTGTGTGTGTGTGTGTGTGTGTGTGTGTGTGTGTGTGTGTGGTGTGTATAGTATGTGTGTGTGGTCTGTGTGTTTGTATGTGTGGTCTGTGTGTATTTATGTGCTTCTGTGTGTGTGGTGTGTATGTGATGTGTATGTGGTATGTGTGGTGTGTGTATGGTGTGTGTGTGATGTATGTATGTGGTATGTGTGTTGTATGTGCTTCTGTGTGCATGAGTGGTGTGGATGTGGTGTGTGTGTGGTATGTATGTGTATATGTGTGGTTGTTGCGTGTGGTGTGTATAGTGTGTGTTTGTGTGTGTGGTGTGTATGTGGTATGTGTGATTGTGTATGGTGTACGTGTGGTGTGTGTGTCGTGTGTGTGGCGTGTTGGGTATGTGTGGTATGTGTGATATGTGTGTGTAGTGTGTGGTGTGTATAGTGTGTGTGGTACGTGTGTGGTGTGTACAGTGTGTGGTGTATATGGTGTGAGTGTGTGTATGCGGTGTGTATAGTGTCTGTGGTTGATCCTTGGGAATCATACTTCCTCTTTGGAGAAGAAGTGTGGTGTGTGTGGAATGTGTGTGTGTCTGTGGTGCATGTGGTGTGTACAGTGTATGTGTGTGTGAGTGGTATATGTGTGAGGTATGTGTGTGTTTGTGTGGTGTATATGTGGTGTGTATGTGTGGTGTATGTATGTAGTATATGGCATGTGGTGTGTACGGTGTGTGCACAGTATGTGTGGTGTGTATGTGTGGTGTGTATAGTGTGTGAGTGGTGTGTATGCTGTGTGTGGTGTGAGTGGTATGTACAGTATGTGTGTGATTGTGTGTGGTGTGTGTGAGGTGTACGTGTGTGTGTTTGTGTGGTGTGTACGGTATGTGTGTGGTATATGTGATGTATGTGGTATGTGTGTTGGTGTGTGTGTGTGGTTTATGTTTGTGGTTGTGTGTAGTGTGTATAATGTGTGTAGTATGTGTGCATGTGTGTCTGGTGTGTATAGTGTGTGTGTGGTTGGTCCTTGGGAATCACATTTCCTCTTTGGAGGGGAAGTGGTGTGTGTGTGTGTGTGTGTGTGTGTGTGTGAGAGAGAGAGAGAGAGAGAGAGAGAGAGAGAGACAGAGAGAGAGAGAGACAGAGAGTGCTGGACTTCAACCATGGTTCTGAGCACCATTCACAGTGTGACCCTTTATTCCTCTTTGACTTAGTTTCTCCGCCTGTCGGATGAGGAGAATGTGTCACATGAGCTCCTCAAGCTATCCTTACTAAGTGCTGGACCCTCACATTCCAGTTCAACAACGATGCTGTAATGTTATGACACACAAGCAAGCTTGGGAATGAAGCACAGTCTCCGTGTCCACAGGTGGGAGGCGAGGCTGCTCTCCCACAGACAGAAGACCCAGGACGTCATCCTGCCCGCCTGCCTGCCAAGCAGATGCTGTCAGGAGAACTCTATTGCAGCCAAAGTTCAGAACTGGAAAGAACCTTAACATCCACCGTAGTGGTTCTAAACTGTGTCCTGACAGTCCTCTGTGGTGCCTCTCGGGGTAAGGAGAGGGCATGGAGGTCCTTGGGAATCACTGGGCACCTCCTGCACGTCCTCTTTGGAGAGGAAGACAGCCCATCCTGGTAGGTCTGAGAGGTGGGCCTCCCTGCATCCTCTTTGCATCTGAAGACCACTTCTGGGGGCCCAGTGACTTGGGTTGTCTTTCATTTCCCCAAGATGACTCCAGAGGCCCTCCCTGGGTCATTACCTTCTTTACCATGTCCCAGGTTTTTGTTTGTTTGTTTTTTTGGTTTTTCGAGGCAGCATGTCCCAGTTTTATGACACTGTTCTTCAGGGTTGAGATTTCTAGTTTTATGGGAAGGCTGGCCTTGCATGCACACAATACACAGTTCCATCAGAGCTCGGTGTGGTGGCGGCGCACGCCTTTAACCCAGCACTTACTTGGGAGGCAGAGGCAAGTGGATCTCTGAGTTGAAGGCTAGCATAGTCTACACAGCAAGTGCCAGGACAGCCAAGGCTACATAATGAGACTCTGTCTCAAAAACAAGAAACAATAGCCCCTGCCCCTCGCCAAATAAACAGTTGCATGGGCTGTGAAGTGGGGTACTCATGTGTAAGTATGACACATTACTGTGTGGGCAGTTTTGGAATACCATGCTGAAGAGACAGGGCATGCTCGGCTTTCTCAATGCTATGGGTCACCCCCAACCCTACCCCACACAGACTGTACCACCCTGAGTCCTCCTTTCTCAAGTGGACAGCTACAGCTTCTGCCTCGTCACCGCCCCCCAGCCCCACCACAGGCTACTTACCGTCAATGACCCTCTTCACCCGCCAGATTCGGAACATGATGATGAGACTGATGGCATCCCAGGGGCTCCTGGGTCCGTTAGCCACAGTGGATGCCACCATCGGGGCCAAGGACAGGATGATCACAGCCCCGTCAAACACCTGAGGAAGGGGTGTACTTCAGAGTTCCGAATCAGCTGTGTGTCAGGCTGGAGAGCAGCCAGGAAGGTCATGGCTGCAGGCCACCTTCTCCAGGTAGCCTGCGCCTCCCAGAAATACACCCCATCTCTAGCTGCCTGCGCTTTCTCTCTGAGGGGGCCTCTTCCTCCTGGGCATGATCCAGCATCCCTCATACTTCTCACAACCTCAGCCCTCCTTAGTTTAGACAACTTTAGGCCTGCATCCCATGTCCTAGACCCTGGACAGAGACTGAGGTGAATCCCTCATTGACAGGATGGGAGCTGATGATTCACAGGGGCCTCTTTATGGGTGGATGGCAAGAACCCAGGGCCAGTGTGTCACCTCTCACAAGTGCAGAGACTTTAACGTTACAAGAGGGCAGGACAGATAAAGGAGGGATGCCACCCACATGATTAAGCCTTGAGCACTCACTTCCCTATGCTTGCCGGAGCCCAGCCTTGTGAGCCTTTCTGAGGCTAGGACCTCTGTGTAGGCTCCCAGGTTTGAGCCCAAAGAGACTATAATACAGTCAGAGAAAAGGAAGGAAAATAGCTGACACTGGGTACCTAAGCTTAGCCTGGCCTCAGACTACTGCACTAATCACTGGCAGCAGCTGGGCCTCCAGCACTGTCGTGACCTCTCCTCACGTTGCAGCCCCATCTCCATGGAGCAGAGTGGACACCCAGGCTAGGAAAAGTCCGCAGCTTCCCTGACCCAGCACCATGGCTGGGTGAGTCAAGTAGATTTATTTGTTTTAAAGTACATCTCAAAGGCTTTTCAAATTGATTCAACCTTAACTGTATACATTCTGTGAATCTCAAGCTAGGTTTAAAAGAAAATTCTTCAGTTGGAAAATGCCTGGGTTTGCCCCCTCCCGGCCTCCACCTCCTCCCACCACACCCAAGTGGCACCCCCTGTGGTCAGGTGCATGCGGGACAGAGCTGGGCTCTTGTGATAGATGGGGACAGAAACTGGTCATACCTCTATTTTGTTTTCGATGTAATCCCAGATCCCCAGCACCACAATCCGAAGAACAGTCTGAGGACAAGTTTAAAGGAAAAAAAAGTAGTTATTGGTGCCTCTTCCAAGAAGGTTCCAGAGCTCAGAACTTGAACTCTGTTTCCCTGTTCAGTAACAAGTACAGCTCTTCACTATTCCCTGTGTCAACCCAGTCTACATACCCTCCCCTTCCCCATACCAAGGTCCAGCTCCAGTACAGTGGTGGCCTTGCTTCCTGTGGTCCCCTTGTCCTAAGGCTCAGCCCCTCCACTTGTGTGCTACCCCCTCAGTATCCTGTATGTCAGGCTCATCCAAAGCCCGTCAGCACATACAGACTACACTAGAAATTCCTTAGAGTGAACGACACCCAAGGTTCTGCATCTGTCTTCAGCATCATCTCTTGCCCCTCCTCTCATGACAATTACAAATGTGCCGAGTCTCTCCTGCTACCTGGTGACTGCATCATGGCAAAGGATGGGAGCGCCGGGCAGTGGTGGCGCACGCCTTTAATCCCAGCACTCGGGAGGCAGAGGCAGGCGGATTTCTGAGTTCAAGGCCAGCCTGGTCTACAGAGTGAGTTCCAGGACAGCCAGGGCTACACAGAGAAACCCTGTCTCAAAAAAAAAAAAAACAAAAAAACAAAAAAAAAAAAACAAAAAAAAAAAAAATTAAAAAAAAGGATGGGAGTGGATGCTCTCCATATCTCTGTCTGCACTAAGTCTTCAGGCATGGCCACAGAACTAAAGACTACATTTCCTAGCTTTCCCTGGGCTTGGTGTGTGTGTGTGTGTGTGTGTGTGTGTGTGTGTGTGTGTGTGTGTGTGTGTCTGTCTGTCTGTCTGTGTCTGTCTGTGTTTGTATGTATGTGTGTGTGTGTCTGTCTGTGTTTGTATGTATGTGTCTACATTCTGCCCAATGACTGATGAGAAGTACTGTGGACCACTGAACAGACTTAGCTCTGTTCATTTTACTTTCTCTCTCCTCTAGAGTGTGGTGTGTAGGTAGACATGGCTGTGCCTACTTTCAGTAAAGAAAGGATGAAGAGAGAGGTGGAAGCCTGCTGGGTCTTCACCAGCTCCAAGCCCACACATAGGCCTTAATTCCCTACTCAACAAAACCTGTTCTTCCAGCCTTAACTACATGGGGTAGGAAGTGTTCTGGGTCTGGTGAGGGTTCCCACATCTCTTAAGATCACACAAAATAATGTTGGGCGATGTCTTTGAGCAATTCAAATCTCTCTCTTCCCTAGGTATGACTTTTCTCTTCTGCTAAAGAGGTGAGTCAGATGACACAGATTTAGGTCCTGATGAGACTAACACCTGCTATCTAGACTATGCTGATGAGAGCCAGGTGCTGAGCCCTGTGAGTCTTATGTACCAAGAGGAGCAGAGGTTAAAGAAGCCACCAAAGGTCCTAGGCGACTGAAATGAAGTTGCTATCTGAACCAGAGGCTTCCCTCTCTACATGGCATACTCAGACTAGGTAGGAACCCCCGTGCTCTCCTGGCTTCTTTTCTTGTTGCCTCTTCCCTCCTAGGGTGCTGAACTTGATACTTTTCTCTTTTGGAATCAAAAAAGGTCCATATTGGGAGAAAGGAAATTGCCTGAGTCAAATGTGATCCACAAGATGGCTGCCGCTGCCAAGGGTCTAATGCTTTAAGGGAACTGTAAAGCACGGCACCATTTTACCCTCCTAGTGCACACTCCTGCCGAATTACATATGCTCGTGTGTGGCAATCACCCCCAGACCCTTTGCACAATAGCCAAATGAGATCTGCACTATTCAATAGCAATACCATGCTCCGCGGTCCCTGACCACAACCATTCCACTTTCTGTGTCTATGAGTCTCACTCCTCAGATGAAAAGAACTGCTATACTTCCACAAAAGCAAGGTTGGGGGTGTGGACACACACTCAATCCCAGGTCTCTGGAAACTGAGGCAGGTGGATCTCTGTGAATTTGGGGCCAGCCTGCTCTACAT
Source organism: Uromys caudimaculatus (assembly GCA_028551405.1). Taxonomy (NCBI): domain Eukaryota; kingdom Metazoa; phylum Chordata; class Mammalia; order Rodentia; family Muridae; genus Uromys; species Uromys caudimaculatus. The sequence goes on from CM052706.1 coordinate 62,732,116, forward strand.
ATGAGTTTCAGGCCAGTAAGGGCTACAAAGTGAGACCCCGTCTCTAAGTAAAATAAAATAAAACTTGTCTTAGCTGAAATTCCTGTAGAATGTAGGTTAAGGAGAGGGGGAAGGGTGTGGCCAGGCATGATGGAAGAGCACGGGAGAAGAGGTCAGCAGACAGTCCTTGGGGCTGCGATACCCCAGGGTGGATGTGGGCATCCAGTTTTGCAGGCCACTGAGGTACCAGGGATGCAGGTAGAACAGTTCAGGCACCAGCGCCTGCCCGACCTCCTTGGTGGTCCATTTGTGCAGCTGACTTCCAACTCTGCTCTCAGCTCCAGACCACTAACTGGAGACCTATTTTCCTAGGCTAGCAGAAACTGCAGCAGAGATAGCTGCCAGCACAAGAGCTCAGGACACACTTCGGCAGGCCATGACCTGACTCAGCTGCTTCCAGTTGAGGTTAAAGCCAGAGTCAGAACCCAGCTCCTCAATATCCCACCTGCTGGCTGGTGCCCCATAGCTTCCTTCCCTCTGAAAATATCTATGCTGAGAACTCCCAGGCATGGACTAAAGGGCCTGACCCACCATCCCCAAGACGTAGCACTTCCTCCATCTCTGAGGAGATGCCTCTCAATGTGCAGTGACTCCACTTCATGTGTGTTTAAAACACCAGATTCCTGGACCCCCAGGGAGCCCCGGGATACTAGACTCTGGGTTCAAGGTCTATACTACACTGTTTAAGCAGGGCTGCTGCAAAACCCCAGTAGACACTTCATTGCAGAGCACCAAGCTCTGAGAGACGTGGACTTCACTCCCAGCACAGGCTGCTTCTTTCTCAAAGGGACCAAGGGTTGTCAGTCTCTTTCATTCCAGGCTGGCTGCCCTCATGACTAGCAAGATCAGCAAGGCAGGGCAGTCTTGGCCACGCCCTGATGATCCTTTATGTATTATAAGCCAAGCTCCTCTCCACGTGAGTGCAGGCACTGAGGTTGAGGTGGCAGGTAAATCTGGTCCCTAGGCCCTTCTTCTGCCTCACCTTTTCTCCAGCAAGCCCAGCTCATTAGTCTCAAGGGAGGAAAAGCTGACTTCCGTGAGGTGGCAGAAAGAGAGAGGCAGAGTCCTTAGCTTTACATCTGGTCCAGGGGCAGAGGCCTCCTGCCCTGCCTGTGGCTTGAGACCCTCGCCCTGGGGAATCAGCCTCTTCCCCAAGAGCAGTTTGGAGATGATAGTGGATAGAGGAAGACAGAGCTGCTAGTATGTATGCTGGCTTTGTGCACAGTTTTCAAAAAGGCAACTGCTCCTGGTAAAGGAAGACTCCTGGCTCGTGGCTTCCTGAGAGAGGGGCAACACCCCAGTTCGCAGCCCATGGCTTCAGCCTGGTGGGGTTGGGAGTGAGTGGTGTCTGGATCTCTGAGCTGGAGATGACCCCTGGGGGATGTGGATCTTGGACAAGTTTTCCTTGGGGTTAAATTTTAAGTGAGAGTGGTGAGAGGAAGTCCTGAATCAGAGCCCAAGTGCACAGCAATAAAAAGGAATGTGGGTGTGGTGGCTGTCAGCCTGACCCCACCTGGAATTAGCTAAAACCAAGCACCTGGCCACAGCTGAGGGCTTTCTCTTTAATGGATCATTTGAAGCGGGAAGACCCGCCCTAAATCTGGGCCACACCTTCAAGTGGCAGCCCACATTAAAGGGCGTGGGCGAAGGAGGCCTTTGCTTTTGCCTGCTTGCCTTCCTGTCACTGAGTTCCTGATGCTAAGTCACTCCTTCCTACTATTAGAGCTTACTTAAGTCTTCAGGTGAGTGAACGTGTGAGTGATTGTGTGTGTGTGTGTGTGTGTGTGTGTGTGTGTGTGTGTGTGTGTGTGAATGTGTGTGTGTAAATGTCTATGTGTGATGTATGAGTGTGTGTGTGAGTGTGTGTGAATGTGTGAGTGTGTGTGTGTGTGTTCATCCTATCAGTTCTGTTCTTCTAGAGAACTCTGACTGATACAGTGGGAAACCCTGCAGAAGGTGAAATAGTCTTCAGCTTTCTTAAAAGAGCATTCTAGGGCTGGAGAGATGACTCAGTGATGAAGAGTATGTGCTGCTCTTCCAGAGGAGCCAGGTTGGGTCCTCAGCACCCACACTGGACAGCTCACAACCAACCACCTGTTAAAGCTTACCTCCGGGAGCTTGGATGCCCTCTTCTGGCTTCCATTAGCACTGCACTAAGGTGCACAAACCCAAACTCAGAGACATTAAATTAAAAATAAAAAGTCTTTGAAGTGCTAGGTAGTGGTGCCACATGCCTTTAATTCCAGCACTTGGGAGTCAGAGGCAGACGGATCTCTGTGAGTCTAAGGCCAGCCTGGTCTACAGAGCAAGGATAGCCAAAGCTACACACAGAGAAACTCATCTCAAACCTCCCCCTCCCAAAAAAAGGTCTGTGAAGTGACAAGTGTCCTTTGAGAAGGATCACAAGAACACAGTACTGTTTGACGCTTATTCCCTCTAAATCCCCGGGGATAGGGCTGGTGACTGCCTCTTCCCAGAGTCCAAAGGGTGCAGCCCCAACTAGACACAGTAGCTGATACCTGCAGGGGTCCTGAGCTCACAGGCAAGCTGACTTTGTTGTCTGTCCTCATGCTGGCTCATTCTGGCATTAGAGTTCCAGCTATTTTAAGTAAAGTGTTCAAGGCTACAGGGTAAAGCGAAGGCCAGTAGGTATGGGATGATGTGTCTGCCAATTAAGTGACCAACATTGATGGAGCACTCACAGTACACGGAGCACTATCCCAGACCTTGTTGATCAGAGAATGAGCAAGGCTTAGTTCCAGAACTTTCTCCCAGCACGGGAATATTTTCAAGTCTAAAAATGAAAATAACCTCTTGTGGATGACATATGTCCACTGAGCCACTCACTTCCCACCCCTTCTTCCCAGGCAAAAGTCCTAAGCAAGGCCATTTTTAGTGAACCTGCTACAATTTGTCTTCAGCTGATGCTGCAGTTAAGTCCCCAACCTGTCCCCAGTGTCACCAATGAGCCCCCCACCCCCATGCCAACGCCCTTGAGAGCATCTTGTTTGGCTCATGTTGACAAGCAGTTTGTGGTGCTAGCAATTGCCCTGCTGAAAAGCAGTTTCCAGGACAACCCCCTTCCTCCCCTTCTGCCCCTCCCCACTCTGGACTTTCCCTCCAGCTCCCTGGCTGCATGCTCTCTGCTACATTTGCAGGTTTCTGTCTCCCGGGGCTGTTGCCTCTTCTCATTCCCTGCACCCTTGGCTTTATCACTTCCAGCCCCCTGAAGCCCCAACTCTGTGCCTCCAGCCTAGATGTCTTCCTGACTATCAGTCCAAGGACAGCAAAGGGGCATCTGTGTTCCCTCGCTGACTAAGTCAGCCCCTCAGAGCTCTCCAAGCCTTATCCCTGCACCCGTCCTCTTCCTGCCCACCCTCTCTGCCCACTCCCTGGCTCCTTTAACACTCCATTCTGACCGTCACCTTTCTGGGTCAGAGCCTTAGTCCCTCTCAGCCAATCGGCCTCCTACCTGCTCTTCGAATTCCTGTCCTGTCAACCTCTAGCGCAGACCCTGTCCCCAAAGCTTCATTGTGACCCCTCTGCCTAGAGTCCCACAACTCCCCCTTACTACCAGGCCTGGCTCTCTCCAAGCCTGTGCCCTTTCCCTCACCAGCCTCTCCAATGATAGCACTCTGACTAAAATTCCTGACTAAAATGTGTTATCTCATATCACACAGGCTAACACGTCACCTGTGAAAATCTGGTCTCAGTGAGTGGAACAAATGGAACAGCAGGACTCATCTGGCTCCTGAGAGCCTGACAAGCAGTCATTAAATCACAGTAATTTCAGATAAACAAGTTTCCTAGTGAATTCATAAAACATTCCTCAACTCAGAACCTATTTTCTATTTTAGTGTCCCTGGTCTTGATTTCTTTACAAGGTATCCCTATATTTTATTTTGAAATGTTTTGGTATATTAAAAACACTCAAAGGAAACAGCAGTGAATCCAGCTCTTCTACAAGCCAGCAGACCAAGAGAATGGCGTGGCTTTGGCATTGGTCTGTGGCTGACTGCCATGGCATGAGCTGTCGGCTGCTACTGGACAGATACCAACACTGCACTGTTCTCAGAGACAATGTCACCAAATCTAGGGTTTTCCTTTTGAAATAACGATGATAATAAGGACAGGGGATAGCCCAGTAAACTGCCTGCCATGCCATCATGAGAACCTGAGTTCAGTACTCAGGAGCCAGGCATGGCATTTGAAATCTCAGAACTGGGGAGGTGAGGACAAGCAGACCCTGGGTTTCACTGGCCAGCCGGACAAACTGCTAAGGCCCTGGCCATAGAGAGACCCTGCTTCAAAACAAACAAGGTGGACTGCTTACAAAGAACAACTGCCCCAAGGTTGTCCTCTGGCACCTCTGTGTGCCGACAAATGTGTACATACACACATATGCACCTGCACATACACGTGGTACAAACATATGTATACAGAGGCAAAAAGCTGTTTCTCAAAGAATCAAAAGGTTTCTAAGGTGTCAGTAAACAGGAAGTGTGTTGATACACATAAGACCAGGCAAACATGCTTGTGTTAACCAGGCCATTCCTGCTTGGAGTTTATACTTAAAATACACGGAGACATGTTTGAACTTACTTAATGCACCTAAAAATTGCCTGGTAAGACAATGGAGTCAAAACAGCCTTGGTCTTTCTGGGGATCATCCCACTGCAGCAAAGAAAAATAGTAGGAATGTCAACTCTCGATTACAGCTACGAGGCCTTTTCCCCTGAATTTGTGAGGACAGAACAGATGCAGAAATAGTAAGTGATTTGTCAGTGTGACAGGCAGCAAAACCCCAGAACAGAGAAAGAGAAAAGCCAATACTGGCTAGCTGCAGTATGGGGCAGGGGCTGGGGCTGGGGCTGGGGCTGGGGCTGGGGCTGGGGCTGGGGCAGGGGCTGAGCCAGGGGCAGGGGCAGGGGCAGGGGCAGGGGCTGAGCCAGGGGCAGGGGCTGGGGCAGGGGCAGGGGCTGGGAGCTTGTTTTCAAGTTTACAAAGAACAGTTGTTTAGCAGATCCCTCATAGGAGCCAATCAGGAGCTTGTGTCTCCTGCTCGAAGCCCACATGGGAGAGAGGCTCCTGGGCATGGATGAAATTAACAGTGGCCATCTGAGGTTGGTGAGACTAGAGGAGGGGCTTGCTTTCTTATTTTGGCATGTTAAAAATTTTTTTTCTTTTTTCTTTTGGTTTTTCGAGACAGGGTTTCTCTGTGTAGCCCTGGCTGTCCTGGAACTCACTCTGTAGATCAGGCTGGCCTCAAACTCAGAAATCCTCCTGCCTCTGCCTCCCAAGTGCTGGGATTAAAGGCGTGTGCCACCACTGCCCGGCTGGCATGTTAAATTTTTACGTAGGTAAAATCATTCTTATAAACAGTACGCCAATTACTTTCTGCATCAGACTGTTCAGATGGAATCTCAGGGGCTGCCTGGGTACAAGACACAAGCAGTTCTCAAGGCTGTCTGTCCCATGGCCTCCTAGTCCCGCTTGTTTCTGGGGCCAGGTCAGCAAGGATGTTTTCTGAGGAGAGGGCTGTGTGTGCAGTTAGAACATTCCAGATCTGGGTTATTTCTGACCACAGAGATGGGGTTGGGGACATCGACTGTCGTGTGGCACAGCACAAGCCCTTCCACTGTTGTAATTCCTGGTCCAGAAACCTAGAGAGTTGGCTGTCTAGTGACTGCAGACTTCTGTTGACTGCGAGCTACACTGTGAGCAGCAATCAGCACCATCCAGCTTACTTAGAACAGTTATCTTCACATTTGACCTGACAGCTCCTAAAGGTCATTGTCAAAGTCATGGCAAAGAAAAAGTGGAAACAAGATTTTCAAGACTAATTTCTCAGAAACATATGTAACTGATTCATTCCTTCGGTGGCTGGGGTCACATGCCCAGTCCTGTGCCAGGAGATGAGGGGAGGAGGAGGGACAGAATAAAGCTTCCATCCATTTCTGTGCCCAAGAGGAGAAATAATCAAGTGTAGGACATAGCATGAAGTAAGAGGCAGGACTGCACTTTTCTAGAAATGTCTACAAAGAAGGCAGTCCCTTGAAAGTCTGTGCTCAGAACCTAAGAGTTGCTTATGGCATCTCCACGATATACCTGGCTGAGCCTTTCAGGATGGAGGTATGGTCCACTTGGCACAGACAGGTGGGCATGAGTGAATGAACTCAGGTTCTCATGGCTACAGACAGGTCTAGAACCTGATTCTCCCACATCAGTGTGAAACATGGAGAGGGTAAGAGAGGAAAGTGTCTACTCTACAATCTAAGTAGTGGCCTCACTTCAGGTGGGGTCAGGAAGACAACCCACATTGTGGGCCAGTTTCCCTATGTTGATGCTCACGCAACAATGCCCAGAGAGGGGGAGTGACTTGTCTTAGTGGCTGAACGTTCTCTCAGACAGACACTGAGAGCAAGCAAACACTCCTTCTGGAGCAAAGAGGACAGATGGTACCTCACACTCTCTCATCTCCTATGTGGTGACTGAGGCCCTCAGGCCCTCCTCAAACAAAGCATAGGCAGAAGAGGGATCCCTTGAGGATGCAGAATCACTAGGAGGCTGCTGATGTGGAAAGAGAAGTATGTGGCTCAGTTTGGTTTGGCAATGAACTTCACATGACAAATGGCCACCAGATCTGGGCTCCCTCCTGAGTCAGGGCTGCCCTGGGACATCTCTGGGAAGCTACTGTCAGAGAAGAGCTCCTGCAGCTGACCTCAGAAGACACCCGGCTGGGGCTGGTAAAGCGGCTCAGCAGCTGAAGGCTTTCCACAATCCAGACAACCTGGATTCAAGCCTCAAGACCCACGTGGTGGAGAGAATTGACTCAGTGACAGACACTCTCTCCCTCTTTCCCTTAAAACAGCCCCATGGAGGAGCAACAGTGTCAACTGGCCAGACCCCCTGGAGCTCCCAGAGGCTGGACCACCAACCAAAGAATACACATGGAGGGACCCATGGTGCTGGCCACATATGTGGCAGAGGAGGGCCTTGTTGGACATCAGTGGGAGGAGAGGCCCTTGGGCCTGAGGGTGTTCGATGCCCTAGTGTTGGGGAATGCCAGGGAGGGAAGATGGGAGTCGGTGGGTGGGGGAGCACCCTCATAGAGGCAGGGGGAGGGGGATGGGATAGGGGGGTTCAGAAGGGGAGAGCTGGAAAGGGGAAAACATTTGAAATGTAAATAAAGTAAATATCCAATCAAAAATTATATAAGTTGTATAAAAGATGCTTGGTTCAGCCGATGGCTGATGTATTATACCCATATGAGAGAATATTACTCAGACGGAAAAAGAAACGGAGTCCTGACTCACTGAGGCATGACCAATCGTGAAAACATGCTCAGCGACAGAAGCCGGCCAGACACAAAAGGCTGCCTAGTGCGTGATCTTGATGACAGGAAACAGGAATACTTCCATTCAGAGAGACACAGGGTGGATTTGGGTGGGCAAGAGCTATATAAAGGAGACATGGGAATGACTGCTGAGGGCGTGGGGTCTCATTTGGGGGTAAAACTGCTTTGGAACCAGCTGGGGGCACCAGCCACATATTGTATATGTACCAAACTCCACCAACTTGTACACTTGAAAGTTGTGAGAACTCACACGGAGAGCTGGCTATGTAAACACGGGAGCCTGAGGTCACATCCCTGCCACCCGTGTAAAAGTCTGGTATGGTATTGTTCTCAAAGGACCAGGGAGACCAAAACCAGAGGATTCCTGGGGTTTCTAGTCACCTAGACTAGTTGAGTTGGTAGGCTCCAGGTTCAGTGTCTGAAGAAAGAGAAGTGGGTGGGAGAGGGGGAGGGGAGGAGGAAGCAGCTACAGCTGCCACTGCACAGCTGCCACTGCACAGCTGCCACTGCACAGACATCACCTTGAGACCCCATCTACAGGTCTGCTGTGGTCTCTTCTCCCTGGGAAGTATTGCAGGAGGCTGTGAGCTTTTGTCACCCCACAAAGTGGAGCAGTGGGCTCTCTGCTTCCAAGTGGCCAGCTGGGCCTGACCTTAGCCAAGGCAGGCTGTGCTTAGGAAACCTCATTTGCACAATTCTCATTTTGATTCCAAAGACTCTGCTTATTCTTGCTGTCCAAGGTCCTGTGGGAACATGATGACCTTGTATGACCAACCACCACAGGGCCCAGCTGCATGAACACACTTTCTCCTAGGCCCCTGCTGGGACTTCAGCCTAAGGTACCCAATCCTGCTTATTTTAGAAGCCCCCCCCAACTCACTGTTCAGATGTGTGGCCTTTTTTGAGCAGATGTCCTTGAACTGAGCCCAAGTCACACTGTCAGCCTTTGTCCTATCGTTCTCTGATGCCAGGACAAAGTGGCCTGCCTTCCTGGAGCAGCCTCAGAACTCTAGGATGTTGAAGATGGGGCTGTGGACAGCTCACCCAGCCAGGGCCTGTGTCTGACTTGTCCTTGTGGACTCTGGACACTTCCCCACCTCTCTAGGTCTCAGTTTCCCAACCTGTAACATGGCCCATTGCCCTTCCCTAAGACTCAGTTGAAAGTAGGAGTGAAGCAGTGCTTAGAAATAGGCCAAGGACCCTGGGGTGGCAGCAGCCCTTGGTGGCTCACCAGTGTGGAATTAGCCTAAGCAACACAGTCCTCTTGCTAGCCAGAGAAGGTCTCTTGACCTCTCAAGAGACCCTTAGCTCTCAGCAGCACCCTTAGGTATGTACCAGAGAAAGAAGGGGCTAGATCTAAGAGGGCATAGTTCCACTTCTCCCAGATGAGCAGAGAGGCTTCTCATCCCTGGCTTGTGTTCACAGGCCTTGCTTGGTCAGACCTTTGCTCTCAGTGCTGGCTTTGGCCCTGGTCTTTCACCCAGACTCCTGATTCCTTCTCGGCCTGTCAATGCCAGGCCCCTAGGGGGCAGTGACAAGAGACAGAAGCCCAGAAAGCTCTGTCCAGTTTTGACCATAACCATTATAACCTTGGGCTGCCCTTCTCACTCATTCATGTACGTGTATGTATATATGAATGTGTGTGTGTGTGTGTGTGTGTGTGTGTATGTATGTATGTATGTATGTATGTATGTATGTATGTATGTATGTATGTATGTATGTATATATTTTGAGACAAGGTCTCATGGATCCCAGGCTGTTCTTTGAACTTTCTATGTAGCAGAAGATTACTTTTAGCTTCTGTTCATTTTCTCCCCACCTCCTGAGTGCTGGGATTGTGAGCATTCACTACCATACCTGGTTTATGAAGTGTCGAATCCGATGCCAGGGCTCTGTGCATGCTGGGTGAGCACTGCACCAGCTAAGCTACATCCTGGTCCAGTGTGGTATTTTATAAGGACCACAAACGTGCAGGCCTGACACACTGCTGAGGGATACTGGGTTCTTTGGCTTTTTGTTAGAGGTACCCCAGTCATTGTGAAGGCACAGAAGTCACCAATCTTGTGCTAAGGCAACATCTGAGTGCTGGCTGGCACTAAGGTTTTAATGCTTGGTTTTCTGGTGCTGTGTGAGACTACAGAAGCCTGCCCTTGCTAGCCAGGATGCCTCAACAGGAGATCAGTGTTCACAGCCCCTCCTTCATGCTGGGCTGACTGCAGGGGAGAGTTTTTACTGCTGCTTTGATAGCTTAGCTCCGTTCCATCCTCCCCACCTATGACAAGGTCCGAGGCAAGGGACTAGCCCTTCTCAGCATCCCCACAGGCTCTGCAGAGAAAGCTGAGTCTGTGGAAGCCCCAGGCCCTTCCCCACTTTGTGGGGGTTGGCTGTCTGGTCTCTGAGGCTGTTATTCCTGCGTACAGGAGCTGGTCTGTTTCAGGTGGTTTGTCTCTGGTACTGACAGGAAGGGGATGCCAGATTAACACTGGGCAATAAATTCTGCAAAAGCCAATAAAATCAAAGCAGAGGGAAGAGCCACAGCAACTGATTAAACATTTTTGTTGGCAGTCGCAGGCATGGGCACATTTTCCAAGGTTTGTATCAAGGAGACAGCTGGCCCTGGCCCAGGGATTTGCAGGAGGGAATCCCAGCAAGCAGAGAGGAGGGGCCAGGCAGGGATGAAGCCTGTGGAGATCCCAAGGCACTGATCAGCCTTTCCAGGTATCTGAGCACCAGCAATGGCTTCAGTAAGCTGGCCAGGAAAGGTCCGGGGATTCAGAGTTGGGACCTGCAGGAGTTGTCTCAGCTGTAGCTCATGCTCACTGACCATGAGCTACAGGAGCCAAGGCCCGGAGAAGACAGTGTTCTGTTTGCTGTGCTGGCTACCTAGTCCAGCCCCATGCAGACTCAGCATTCTGAACTATAAGCCCTAGACCTCCTCTGATTTTTAGGCAGAGAGAGACAGCAGAGCAATCGGTTAAGCCAGAAAAGGCCCTGGGATTCTGGCCTCTTGGATTCCTTGACCACAACAGACAATCTCTCACTCTATAGCCTCACCCACGTTCATCATCTTCTCTGGCCCACCATCACCTCCCTCTGGGATTGTGCTGTGCTCTCTGCTTCAGTGCACTAGCAGCTGTGTGTGCACCCATGCCTGTGTGTGTGCACCCATGCCTGTGTGTGTGTGTGCACCCATGCCTGTGTGTGCACCCATGCCTCTGTGTGTGTGTGCACCCATGCCTGTGTGTGTGTGCACCCATGCCTCTGTGTGTGTGTGCACCCATGCCTCTGTGTGTGTGTGTGTGTGTGTGTGCACCCAGCCTGTGTGTGTGCACCCATGCCTGTGTGTGTGCACCCATGCCTGTGTGTGTGCACCCATGCCTGTGTGTGTGTGCACCCATGCTTCTGTGTGCACCCATGCCTCTGTGTGTGTGTGCACCCATGCCTGTGTGTGTGTGCACCCATGCCTCTGTGTGCACCCATGCCTGTGTGTGTGCACCCATGCCTGTGTGTGTGTGCACCCATGCCTGTGTGTGTGCAC
>CM052706.1:62743549-62853749 GCA_028551405.1 Uromys caudimaculatus
CCATGCCTGTGTGTGTGCACCCATGCCTGTGTGTGTGTACCCATGCCTCTGTGTGTGTACCCATGCCTGTGTGTGTGCACCCATGCCTGCGTGTGTGCACCCATGCCTGTGTGTGTGTGCACCCATGCCTGTGTGTGTGCGCCCATGCCTGTGTGTGCACCCATGCCTGTGTGTGTGCACCCATGCCTGTGTGTGTGTGTGCACCCATGCCTTTATGCTCCCAGAAGGTTCCATGCCTCATTTGCATCTATCTTTCATTAAAGGACCCTACTGGGGCTCTTTGTGGGCGGATGTGTGCCTGTGGCGGAAGGAGGCGATACCTGGGTGGAGTGAACAAGGGACGAGCTGACCTGGTCAGTCCTTGGCTCTATTTGAAAGAACTGGTTCCATATGAAAATCTGTGCCCTTCACTGCCCACAGCATGAAGCCTTTTCCATCCTTCTGGGAGGCCCTATCTTAAGCAGCTACAAACCAGTGTCCTACAAACAGGGGTCACAGTATCACTGCCAGCATGGGAACTGCTCAAAAGAGGTGTCGATCACTCCTCATGTAAAAACTGAGGAATGCTCTGGTGCCAAGGTTTGTCAAGTGACCCAATGGCCACGTGCGTCTCTTCTACTTCCACACTAAACCGAGGGGCTAGGAGATACCACTTAGCTTTCCAGATGTGAACCTCAGCCACCAATTCCTGTAATACTAGGAAGCATCTGTCTGAGGCACTGCTCCAGAAACATAGTTCTCTGTTGTCCCAGGGACATCTGCCAACCTGGGACTCGATCCTTCCACAGGACCTGGCTAAGTCCACTGCCCAGCTGTAAGACTGTATTCTATGCCTTGGCCTGAGGCAAGCAAACCTTAATTGCTTTTGTATCTGGTTTTCCTGGGCCTTGCCCCCTGAATACACATCACTGGCCACACCAACAACTTCTGTTCTTCAGCTATGTCACGGGCATTCTCTCCTTCACAGATCCATCACCCGGACTTCAGCTGGCAACCCCTGCATATATTCCAGCTTCAGAGCAGAGGTTACCTGCTTAGGGGCAAATGTCTCCTGCAGGGTTGGCCACTATCCTGCATGTATGTGTCTGTGAACATTCCTTGTGCCAAATCCTATGGTGAAACTCAGCCTCAGGGATAACAGCGGGCCTGACACTAGGAAATATGTAGTGAAAGAAAGCCCAGGTTCCCTGGGAGTGAATCTTTACCTACCTCTGAGAAGAACACAGAGAGAATGACCAGACTGATCCAGTGAATGACACCAGCAAACTGGAACGCATTGGAAACTGCAATGAACACAGTGAGGGCCAGGTTTAGGAGCAAGGACTTGAGCGCACTGGTCTAGGGGTCTGTGTGGCATGCACGGAGACCTCTGGGGACCCCTGGGAACCCCTGGGTACTTGTGGAAACCATTAGATCTGTCAGAAACTCGGTCAGAGAGTAAGGGCACCCATACCCAGTGGTCATGTGGAGGCAGTGAAAGCACTGTGGCCCAAATGCTCTTCTCTCTAGCAGCCACCGCCTCCTCCTCCTCAAAGGTCATCTCCAGATTCCTCCTGCCCACTGCTGCTATCCTTTGTGTCCTAGCCAGACCCAGGGGAGGACGGGTCATGACCACAGCAAAGTTGTGGACTGGAGTGGGTAGCTTCAAGATTCACGGCACACTGTTCCCACAGCTCAATGTGCTTTGTGTGGGTCCTCCAGGCAAGCCTCTCTACCCTTCCATTCAGAACGTGCAGTAGTGTCGATGGCGGTGACCGCATCGTGCTTTGGAAAGATGGCTAGAGCTACATCTGTCAGGAGGAGCAGGTGGGTACCAGCGGCAGGGCCTGTGGGCTGAGGTGGACAAGGGTGACGCTGGCTCCTACAGATAGAGTAACTATCTTCAGCTAGCCAGGCATCCTCAGAAAGCCCTTCTAAAGGGCAGGAAACCACAAACAGCCTCCAAACACTAGCAGGTCACAGTTTATGTGTCAGTGGGACTAACAGCAAGGTGCTGGAGTCCAGACAAAGGTGGGGTGGCCTTGGTAGAACAAGAGCAGAAAAGTCTCCAGAAGTTCTCCAGATGGATGGGGGGACCTTAGGGGCGGGAGGCAGGGGTGCTGTGCTAAACAGGCCATGTTGACTCCCTAGAAAGCGTGTTTTAGTTGTTTAAGTTTCCCTGGGATCAAAGAAAAATATCTTCATTGGATAGAAGATTCTGTGGTTCTAGAATCTGTGAACCCTGGCTAAAAAATTAGGTCTTCAAGCAAATCCAAGAGGAAGAAGGCTACAATAGTAGGCTCCAGGATGGAGACACTTGGGTCCCTTGGCTCAGGGCCAATATGACCCTCAAAGGATGGGCCCCGGAGACACCGTGAATTCCTCCACGTTCTGAGCCACATGAATACCACTGGGAACCAAGAGGCTGAGGCCTATGTGACTCTGGAAAGACCTCAGATGATTCTGGATACATAAAATCTCTACCCATTATTTCTCAAATGAATTCCTGTGCCTTTTTTTATGTTTTGCTTTAGAAGAGCCATAAATCTCGGATTGTGCGTTTTATGGAATTTAAGATGCCTTTTATGAGCTGCTATTGGATCTCCCACCATAATCAATCTCCTGGATACTTAATTTTAAGCAAAATCCCAGTGTCGCCGGCTTCTCAGTTCTACCCGACGCCTCGTCCTAACCTGAGAAGCCTAGGGCCCCAATACAATCCACCATAGAGAAAGAAGGACTCCATTATGGTCAGGTCTCATAAAACACAGACAGTCTGGTTGTGTGGAGGGAAAGCCTACAGCATGGTTTAATTGAAGACAGGTTGAGTGTAAAACCAGTACTGGGCACTTAATGCTGGGAGATACTTTAATTGGAACCAAGGGGCCAGCGGCTACATAAAACCCAACTAGGCTTATCAGACAAAAGCCATTCTGTGCTCTTCCAGAGAGCAGACAAGGCTGGTGTGTCTTGGAGGAAGTTGTGACAATCCCTGAGCATAGGAGACCCAGTAAAGGCCTTGGGGCATTTGAGAAGGCAAGAGGACAAAATGGGTTTGGGGGTGGCTGAACCTCTTGCCCTGAACTCTGTGAACGGTGGGAAATGAAAGCCCTCTGTATCAGTAATTCCACTTCTAAAGTATTCATACTTGAATGGTCCACCTCCTGGATCAAGAAAGGTATGTGGGCACTTTCCCATAAGCTAGCTAGCCAAGGGCCAGACACGTGGGCCTCTGTACCAGGCAGGGCTTTCCAAGGGTAGAGACAGAAAGTCAGCCTCCACTCTGACAGCCATATTGCCACTGTGCATCAGAAGAAGCTTACCCTCCTGTGCCACAGGTTGTGCCAAACTGTCGACACCATGAGGCTGGAGCAATCCCAAAAGTAAGGAAAGTGACCAAACAGTTGAACAGCCTGGAGGCCTGAAGTCCCCGGTCTGTTCCTCTGACCTAGGGTAAGTCTCCAAATTCCCACAAGCTTCAATTTGTCGGCTTTGTCTGTAAAATGGGGTCCTGTCCTATCAAGTCTTGTGTACTGCATGGCTACTGGCAGGGTTGGGGGTGTAGGTGAGGAAAGCATCTTCAGAGTTATCAAGACACATGTAAATGAAGCTCACTTCGGAATGGCGCATACATAAGTGGTCGTTGTTAGTTACTACAGGTGATCCACTTCCCCAAATGAAACTCTGTATAAGCCAGAAAAAATTTTACCCTGGAAAATTCCAAATGAGAACAATAAAAAATAAAAAAGATGCACGCAGGGGTCCCCAACTTTTGTTTTTGTCTCATCAGTTTCTGATCGTGGAATGCTGGGGAGGGAACTGAAGGAGCCACATTGGATAGAAAGGGACAAACTGTGTCGGTGGTGACAGAGAAGCTGCCAGATGTGTTCTCTCCCCATCGGCAATCCCCATGGGCCCTCGTGGGGCCTGCAGCTTGGCGGTGGCACAGGTTGGGGGACAATCTCAGTGTAGGTTGGGGACCCCTGAGGGACGCAGATGCACAGTGAATATTGACATATGTATTTGTGTATGTGTCTCTCTTGCTACTCACACTGGAGAAGCTTTATATCTATTAGAAGTTCCAGAGTCAGGAGGATCACCACCAATATCACACAGGCTACCAGGACACTGTTGAGACTTGCACTGAGCAAAAATACCTGCCATACGGCCGCTCTCTTCCCACAGCAGGGCTTCAGCCAGTTAGACCTGCAGGGACAAAAGCAAGAAGAAGAGGGGCTGAGGGGAGATCCTGGCTGCAGTCTTGCCTCAGATCAACAGCCTGGCTCCCCTGGGCTTCATGATGCCAGGGTGGCAGGCGGGGCCTCACTAAAGCAAGGACTCCACCCCTGAGCTACATCAGCAGCGGGGCTTCCTGAGGGATGAGACTTATTCAGGGGGTCACAGGGTAAGAATCATAAATAGTAAAACAGTCTCATTAAGGGACACAGCTGGGTTTACAGGTCGGCTTGGGGACTTAAAAGAACTCTCTGGGAGTCAGGCTTCTCGGCCTGAAAACGCATGTGAAACTCACCCATAGGTGAGTCAGCCTTGCCTAGGAGGTACGGGCCATGCAGCAAGCTGCTGCCACGACATTCCTAGGTGTCTCAGAACCCAGCTCGTGTGCTGGCATTTGGGGGGAAACCTCTGCTTACACTCAGTAACTATGCTAAAGCACTCAGTGGCTGGAATTAGATTGTTTTTCAGCTATAAAAGAAAGAGCTGGATTGGATCCCCACTTCTCAGAGCAGATTATCTGAATATCGGTGCTACATACAGAGTGCTAACAGCTGTTAGCACCCCCCCCCCCCCAATGCTATACTTGGCTAAGTATTGAAAACCCGAGTTGAAGTTAAGCGGCCATTTATGTGTGGGATATGTTTATCCCTTACCACAGTGCCTCACTGTGCCCCACACGGATGGCATCTGTGTTTACCAAACTGGGTAGGCCAGGGCGCTTTCTGTCCCATTCCAGGAGACACACACTCTGTGTATGGGTGTCTCTTGGGAGACATTTATAGGGAGATGAGCACCACCCCCAGGCAGGAGGCCACAGGGGTTCAGAGCAGCCGAGTCCCTTTGGACAGTAGATCCCCCAGCCCCGCCTGAGGAGCACAAGGTGGGGGCGTTGGGAATACTGACTCTGGAGTGCTGTAATCAAACCTCACTGATTGGCTCATTTATGGCCCATTTCTGCCTGCGCATCTGTTTTTAGTTAGAATTATCCATCTAAAGGGGCCAAGACAAGCCAGGGAAGTCTTTTTACTTTGGGGTGTACCCCATTGCCTTGAGATCACCTGCAAGGCACCAGGACACTTTGGGACCCCACTTCCCCATTTTCAAAGAAAAGAATAGTATTTTTAACTTGTAGAGTTGTTGAAAGCTAAATGAAAGAATGTATCTAACCTGAAAGTGCAGTGTGGCTGCAATAGCATCATGGTGATGGTGATGGTGATGGTGATGATGGTGATGGTGATGATGGTGATGATGATGATATCTGATGCCTCCGATGCCTGGCCATCACCACATCCTTCCCATCTAGAGGGAGTCAATATGCTGCAATCTGTTGCAAGGAGGACCAGTGTCCTCCTCCTGTAGACTCGGGTGTCAGTGGCCTGGGAAAGCAGCTTTGCTTTTTAGCTATCCCTGAAAGAATGATATGGGTGCTTTCAGGTGGCGACTTCTTCCTCATATTTGTGCAGAAAAAGCAAAAATGCCAGAGGTGATAGCCTTGAAGAACCTGGCAGAAAATCGGGCTTGCTTAAGTCTTTCTGGATATTTTCTAACGCATGTGGGAATGATTGGTGGTCTCTGTCCTTGGCTCCGTGGTAATACAAAGACCAGATGTGGTCATCTCCAGACTTGGGAAACTGGTCCCAGAAAGAGAGGCTTGAACAGGTGACAGAGGAAGCTAAGCAGATCATTTTGGATGGGTCAAGAAAGATTGACATGAGTTCCTAGAAAAGCCAGAGTGTGTGGTGAGAGGGGAGGCGACTGGCCGGGTCCGACAAGCACAAGCACATCTCTTGAAGAGACAAACGGAAAACAGAGATGTAAAGCCCGGTGGGAGCTAAGTCACAAAGACCAACAACGGGATGCTTGTGGCCCCTCGCTGGTGAACCTGAAAATGCACTCCCCAACCACACTTCCTGTGTTCTTGAGGGCTCCCACAGGTCAACCCAAACACAGGCCACATAAAGCTATGTAGAACTGCTAGATAAATTCAAATTTCAGATAAATAATGAACTTTCTAATACACGTATGTCCCAGATACTGCATAGAAAGGCTTCTTCTGTACTATCTATCAATCTATCTATCTATCAATCTATCTATCTACCTATCTATCTATCTACCTATCTATCTATCTACCTATCTATCTTTCAAACTTTACAGGGCATTATGTATTCTTATCTGCTATCTGCTAGGTCTGGCAAACTCAGAGCTGAGGGTCTCAAGGGGCCTGGTAAGGGTGGCTGTGATGTGGTCAGAGAAAGGCTTGGAGGAAGAGACCACATTAATATTTGAAAAGCAACAAGCCTAAGGTTGATTTCTCAGTTGTACTCCGACAGAGAAAGCAAAAGATCTTTAGTACCTTGAAATACTTTCTGAGTGATAGATACATAGTAGCTCTTTACATGGCCCTGAGACACTTCAAAGAGCCAGGGAAATCCAGAAGAAAACCCATGAGGCCACCTGCAGGCATGAGAGGCAGAGGGAAGAAGAACAGTGAAGCCTCTACCGTGTGTCAGATGGACAGCCTGTCCCCATCACCTGGAGCACCGGAAGTGTAACGCTGCTGCACACAGGGGTCATTAGCCCAGACTGCTTTCATGCATCTAGCACTCTTGAATGTTAAGAGCTCTGTCACCCCGCCCCTCCCCCTGCTGTCTCACCGGCTTCCCTACCTCTTTTCCCATGGACCATTCCTGTCTCTCCCTGTTTGGCCCTAATTGTTTCATTCACATCTCTCAGTTTGTGCCCAGCACCTGGCACTTCTGGAGAGTTTGTGCCATCCCCTTCCCATCTTGAAGTCTTTCCCAGGCCACTAAGGCACCTCAGCTCCAGCCCCACAGTATCTACTCTTAGTAGCTGCTAACCCTGGTGCCATTTCACTGTCATTTGAAATGAGAGCCAAGCACCTTTGGAAGCTATAAATGAAATGAACAGCCAGGAAACCTTCTGGCCCTGGGTGATGTCCAGTTGGGAACAGGAGGCCTCACCCTCATGGTCAGAGGAAGCAGCTGGGCACCTGTCCCCCTCCTGCCTTGAACATCTGACAAGTAGGAGCCTTACTGAGAGCCTGCTGCTCTTCTGCCCCAGAAGAGAGCCCCAAGCAGAGGGAAAGAAATCGCGTACTCCATTTGGTTGCAGCTTGCCTGAGTGAAGTTCAGAGAGGCCACTTTACACCAACTGTGAAAATACTGACGTTGCCTTTGAAAGAGATGCAGGCAAGCCCGGAGTCACCTGCAGTCTGAGATTTCCCTGAGCCAGGGAGAGGCTCAGGCAGCTGGAAGGACTGAAAAAGGAGGCGGGGCAGATCTGGATGTCAAAAGACTCTATGACCCCCACATGGGCAAGGTGGGCCCTGTGTCCCAAGTCAGCAAAACCAGTTACATTGTAGTGGGAAAGGGAGTCAAACCAGTTACAATTGCTGTAAAGTGATGGGGGTACTTAGGGAGACCCAGAGCCTGTGCAGGACCCAGGATGGTGAAGTTGAGCAGACATTTAAAACCAAGTGTTCAGGTGTGCAGGACCATGGCCTGAGCCTAAGAGATCTCCACCCTGTGTTTGTAAACTGCGCTTACTTGGAAAGGACCGTCTCAGCTGGGCTTCTTGGCTGTTTACAGCCCCTCATCAGGGGTGGGAAGGACTCGGGGCCCTCACCTGAATCCTCAGGACTCCCTACCACCTGTGTTATGCAGCTCTGCTATAACTGCACAGGGCTTTGGCTCCGGGAAAGCCCCCATGCCTTCTGGGTAAGGACTTTCTGGTATAACCTTTTGGGGAAGAAGCACCCACACCCTGGTAGATAACTCCTGTGCTCTGTACGTAAGCCCAGTAAACTTATTTTCTACAATGAAGTCTGCTAGGACAGTGCTTCCTTCTGTAGTTAGGACCTTAGGAGAGTTTGACTCTCCCTGGGAAGGACTTTTAGCAATGTCAGGGAAGATCTCAAGGAGGAAGTGATGTTTGAGAAAGTTAAAGGCAGCACCCGTAGGTATCCAGAAGAAACATACAGACCTGCCTGATTGGTAGCAACATTCTCTTCAGGCTCAAAGGACACCAGGACATGAGTCAGCACCTGGGGCAGATGCTGCTGGGGCGACCACTCCCCATGACACGACCAGCACATCTCCTGCCAGACCCCAAAGCCATCACAAAGCCAAGTCTACCTGTCCTATTCTCCTGTGGCAGCTTAGCTGTGCCTACCCAGAGCTTGGTATTCAGTGCCAGCTGCTCTCAGCCTGGGAGGAACTTCATGTAAGTCCCCTTGCTGCACAAGGAGATGGTGTTTGTATCACAGTTGAAGTGACCCTCTTTTCTCCCAGTGACCCCACAACATAGCAGTGACTTAAGAGACACAGGAAGATATCTGCTGTCGGTGGATGTGTCCTGGCAGAGAGGCCTGGAAGTGGGGGTTGGGATCAGTATCTAGGCCAGAGATTGCTGTAAAGTCCCAAGGTTCAAGCCATCCCCCAGGTCCCTTATGAAGCCACCACTTCTGAATTAGGCCTGTGATCTATAACTTCGTGAGTGATTCCAAGGCGTGGACCACGGTCCTGCCTCTTCATCATGTGGGCACTCATGGAGTTAAGGAAGCTAAATCCTCTCCAACACCCACTGAATTTGGGTTTGCATTTCAGTGAAAACCCAGCTTGAGAGCTGTTCTTGCAGGTGACAACTGTTATGGAGGATGAAGTGAGGGTATGTGTGTGTGTGTGTGGGGGGGGGTATGGTGTGACAGACAGTTTGGGAGCAGGACAGAGAAGGTAAGCAGGACCACATCCAGCTCCATACGGAGCCCAGGAGGCTTGCCTATAGCTACTTTTTGAACAAGAGAGACAGGGACGGGGCTGTACAACTCTAAAGGGACTTCTGGTCTGGGCTCTATAGTGGGAATGGGATCAGTGGTGGGCCTGAACCTGCAGGTTCCTGACTGGTCCCGGGGTTAGAATCCCAAGCAGTGGATCACTCCCTGTGAAATGCAAGTGACTCAGACATTCCAAGGAGAGTGTGTGCTCCCTCTCCTTGGAGACAGTATTTCCCGTTTTTATAATCCCGTTCGCGTGGTTAACTAAAGAACTGACTGGGCTGAAGCCAGGGCACAGACTGGGAAATACTGCTTTTTGGGCGGCCTCAGCCCATCAAAGCCTCGGAGTGGTGTTATTCCTGGAGTTGCCACCAGAGGGCAGGCGTGCCCCTATTTCCTAACACGTGCTACAAAAGTCGGGGGCAGCTCTGGGGAGGCCTTGGGCTGCCCAAATCGAGAAAACCAACAGATGGGCCTGCTGGCGGGCAGCATTCCAGTGAAGTTCCGGCACCCCTCCTGAGGCCTCAGAGGAGTCCGGGGGTGGAAAGCAGGTGAGTACCGGTGCGGCTTCTGCTTTATATTCTTAATTGTTTTGGGAAACAATTTGAGAGAATAAATTCTAGAATATGAAAATGAACTTTGGCAAATCTTCAAAGGCTCTTTTATGGGAGATCAGGCCATAGGAGTGGCCTGGAAGGCAGGCAGGCAAGATCAGGTTAGGTAGTGTTCTCACGCTTGGCAACGAAAGAGCCCCATCTTAAAGGTGAAGTAGGCCACGTGGTATGGACCAGTCAGGACTGAGCTGGCTTTGCTCCTCCAGGGCCAAGCCTCTTCACTCTACACCACTGTGTGCTCAGGCTGTGGAAGGGAGGATTTGGGATGGGGGACAGAGAAAACTTTAATCTCCCGGAATGAGCGGGTGGAGATGGGGGCACTCTGGTTATCCTAAAAAGGGCTTCACAGACAATGGAGATGATTTCCCTAGGGCGTCCAGGCCAGAAGACCTTGTTAGTTGCACATTTAGATTGTTATCCATTAAGTTCCCAAAGAAAAGATCTGAGGAGAGGTCAGAATGAGTCTAGAAGCCGGTCGTTAGCAGCGGCTTTTACCCCATCTCTGGCCTGAAGGAGGCTTCTCCCCCAGTGGCTTAGAAGCTTTCTTGGAGCAGAGACCTCCAATAACTGATGGAAAAAAAATTCATATGCCCACAAATACACATAAACCACAACCCTGTGTATAAGGTTTCAAGGGATGCAGAGACTCCTTGCCCCTCATGGAGGACCATCAAGGGAGACCCCCTGCCTAGCTTCTTAAACCTCATAAGGGTCTCTGTACTTGTTAGCTGTTTTGTTAACCCAACACAAGCTGGGATCAGCTGGGAAACCGGAACCTTGAGAAAATGCCTTCATCATGCTGGCCTGTAGGCAAGTTTGGAGGGGCATCTCCTTGATTAACAAATGGCAGCCACTGTGGGTGGTGCTACCCCTGGACAGGTGGTTCTGGGTTGTGTTTTAAAAACCGAGTTGAGCCTTTAATCCCAGCACTTGGGAGGCAGAAGCAGGTGGATCTCTGTTAGATCAAGGCCAGCCTGGTCTACAGAGCTAGTTATAGGACAGCCAGGGCTACACAGAGAAACCCTGTCTCTAAAAAGAAAACAAAACCCAAAAAACAAATAACGCAGGCTGAGCGCTAAGGCGAACAAGCCGGGAGGCAGCGTCTCTCACGGCTCTGTTTCAGTTCCTGCATCCACGGCCTTTCCTTCAGTCCCTGCTTCCTCTTGTCTTGATTAGGGCCTCCAACCTGTAAGGTGTGATAAGCCCTCTTCTCCCCACGTTGCTTTTGGTCGTGGTGATCATAAGAGCAAAGGAAAACAAACTGGGACAGTCATGTGACTGAATGCCTCCTGAGATCCCCAATAAAACTCTCTACCCTCAGAGAAGTCTAGTTCAGTGGCTTCTCTGCAGCGTCACAGTGAGAGGGCTGAACAATCTGGCAATAGTTAAAGGTTGCTGAACACAGAGATAACTAACTAACCAACCAACTAACTAACTATAAATAGATGGGGCTGGGAGCATGGCTCACTGGGTAGAGTGCCTGCCATGCAAGCATGAAGAGCTGAGTTCAATCCCTAGCACCCTGTAATAAGGCAGGTGGGCAGAGACAGGCAGCTTCCTGGGGCCTGCTCACCTGCAGGCCTTGTCTCCTCCGTGAGCTCAGGTTCAAAATATGCATTGGAGAATGATTCAGGAAGACCTCTGGCCTTGACCTCTGACCTCTACTCTCATGTAAACCCACATGAGCACACATTAAAAACATTGAAGAAGGGTGAGCAGAGGGCTGGGGATGTGAGCACTGCAGCTGTCTTCAGACACACCACAAGAGGGCATCGGATCCACTACAGACGGCTGTGAGCCACCATGTGGTTGCTGGGAATTGAACTCAGGACCTCTGGAAGAGCAGTCGGTGCTCTTAACTGATAAGCCATCTCTCTGGCCCAGAATGTTTGACTTTTAAAATTGCTTGTTAAGCGTTAAGATGCTGACAAACTTCATTTCAATACTGTTTAGGGCCCAGCAATCAAGAGCAGAGACAGACAGACCTCTGAGAGTTTGAGGCCAGCCTGGTCTACAGAGTGAGACCCTTTTCCAAAAAATAAAAATCATTAAAGGAATTTTGGCTTGGGGTCAGGATAGACTCTCCAATAATCTGAAACAGCCCTAAACATACTTCTGTCATTTTGTGCAGTATATGTATGTAAGGTCTCAAATTGGAAATTAAAAAAAAAAATCAAAATACTGAGGATGTTCTACTCTAGAGTATCAAAGATTCAGTCATGATTTAATTCTTTCTGTAAACATAAACAGGTGCCGTCATCTCACTAGTATGTAAATTTTCCTTAGTCTTTTATGAGAAATTATATGTATACCAGAGAATCATTTTAAAGAAATTCCTTTACGATTTATTATCTGTAAACGTTTGATTTGTATGCCTAGTTTATATTCCTATGTATCTGTGTTTATATAATGGGTCCTTTGTTCTTTGCTTGTACGTGGGAAAGGTTTACGGAGGCCTGGTCTGGCCCACAGGCTCCGTTTCTATGATGTGATCACTGGTGCCCTGGACTTAGTGGTGGCTTTGACAGTCAGCATGTCCTGGTCACCTCTTTGTTTTTCTTCACAGTATTCATTGCAGATGGCGAGAACCCAGTCAGAGAGGGCCATGAGGATGACAGAAATCCAACTCTCATTGATCTATGCTTCACTGTTGTTGGCTTAACAGACACAGGCATGGTATGTGGGTATGTGCTATGCACTGGGAGCTGTTTTGGGCACTTCAAAGGTTAATTTATAGCCGAGTGGTGCTAGCACATGCCTTTAATCCCAGTACTAGGGAGGCAGAGGCAGGCCGGTCTCTGTGAGTTTGAGGCTAGCCTGGTCTACATGGCAAGCTCCAGGACAGCCAGAACTACATATGAGACCCTGTCTTGAAAATGAACAGACAGACAGACAGACAGATAAGGAGCAGGAGAAGACCCATTTGCTTTGGTGGTAATTAGTGTCTCCTAACCCCAGCCACATGTTGACTAAACCATGAGTCCAGGCTTTTGTGCCTTAGTTTGTTAATCTTAAAAATGCATGCACGAAGCTGGCATGTGTCGGGACATGTGTCCATACGTTGCCTTAGCAGGTGGACTCTGGCAGGTGGCGGGATACATACCGTTCCAAATCTAGATACTGCAGAGTGTTGGACACATGAGAGGAAGGGAGCCTTCCTCTCCACAGGGCCGGGAACCTTTTAAAGGAACTCTGACTTGCAGTGACTCCCAGCCCTAGACTACTCTAGAGCTGATGCAGGAGAGGGAGATGATCTCAGCTAAGCAGGACTTTTCCAAAGAGATGCACTCCTGTCCTGTGAGGATTGTCAATCCAGTGCCCACAGGGACACCCTTAACTGAATATCTGAGGTGGTCGGTGGAGTTTCCTCTTCCTCCTGGGGTGAGCTAGGACATCAGGGAGAATAGTCACACTTCAGCTTCATCTCATTTACCTGATTCCAAGAGGCAACCCATGACAGCTCACAGCGCCAGATCACATGCATATGCTTTAGAAAGCCAACCCTCAGGCTGGATGGGAGAGGCTTCTCTCCCCCAGCCCTGTGAGGACATGAATACACACTTCCGTTTCTAGGTGGGCAGCTTCAGTTCTGCAGTCAGTGCTAACGGTTCGAACCACTGCCCTGGGAGAAGGCAGGAGGCCGTGTGCAGCTGGGACCACCAGAGGCTAACATGTGTTTGTTCCAAAATCCTACATCTCTTGAGTCTGCAGAAATATCAACTAAGAGAGGCCCCACAGTGTGGTGGCAAGAGCATGGAGTGGGGAGGCTGGAGATGCCCTTGGCAAGCTGCTAAACCCCTCTGACCTCTGCCCCCTCTTAGGGGACTAAGGACCTTGCCCACATACCTCTGAACAGCTAACTGACAGGAAGTATGTGGTCAAAGTGGTCCCGACTCTTGGCAAGGGCTTCGGGTTGACCGAAGGGAGACGGATGTTGTTAGATTGAGGGTTCTCTGAGTAGCAGAGAGCCCTCAATTCTGTGAACTGGCCACAAATCTAAGGACTTCCTTTATGCTAGGCTTTGCAACTAGGGCTACTAGATGAGGCCAGCTCCCTGACACAGTGGGAAGAAGCTGTAAATTCTGGATCCTGGATGCCTCTACAGGTGGCTGGGGCTCTCATGTTGGACACTATAAACCTGAGGCTCCCTTTGCTTCCGGCAGTCAGCCTGAGGGTGTAACCCTTCCTCCCTCCCAGCTGAGCTCAGGTTCACTGTCCCACCCTTGACTACCAGAGGCACTCTGCTGCCATCTAGTGGTCCCCCAGGGCTGTACACCATGTATGTTGTGAGTGGGTAGGGAATATTTTAATAATGTATCTGTGAATTAATTGCTTAGTCAATTAAAAATGAAGGGCTCTGGAACTATAGAAAAATGACATTGCTTGTGATCAATTTTGTATCTAAATTTTGTACCTAAAGCTCGATTTGATAGTTGGAGCCTAGAGAATCCTTGTGAAAGCTGAGATGCTCAGAGCAAAGAGTGGCTGTATTGGATTTTTACTGTTGGCAAATCTCACTGGCATCAAGAAAGTGAGATAATGAGTCCCAGCTTTTCTCTTTCCTCCCTTCCCACCCTTCTGTAAATCGTGTGACACAGAGAAGTGCCAGGCTTCACACCTGCATGTCGAGGGTGGACATGCCTGTTAACCCTGAACACCTCTAGATTCTTGCTGTGTAAAGGTGGCATGCTCTGAGGCAAAGCTGACTTCTTTCTTTTAGGCTGGTGTTGTGGGGAGCAGTGGGGTACCAATGATGCTTGTTGGTTGTACTGGCTGGTTTTGTGTCAACTTGACACAAGCTGGAGTTGTCACAGAGAAAGGAGCCTCCCTTGAGAAAATGCCTCCATGAGATCCAGCAGTAAGGCATTTTCTCAATTAGTGATCAAGGGGGAGGGCCCTTGTGGGTGGTACCATCTGTGGGCTGGTAGTCTTGGGCTCTATACGAAAGCCAGCTGAGCAAGCCAGGGGAAGCAAGCAAGCCAGTAAGCAGCATTCCTCCATAGCCTCTGCATCAGCTCCTGCTTCCTGACCTGCTTGAGTCCCAGTCCTGACTTCCTTTAGTGATGAACAGCAATGTGGAAATGTAACCCTTTCCTCCCCAGCTTGCTTCTTGGTCATGATGTTTGTGCAGGAATAAAAACCCTGACTTAAGACAGAGGTATACAGGTGGCACTCAGCTTTGACTTGTGGCCATGAGAAACCTGGTGCAGTTCCCACCCCTGTTCCTTTCTTCTTCCTCAACTCCATGTAGATCAGCTTATAACCACTCTCCAGGGGAACTGGCTTTCCCGTGCCATCCGATTGTACTGCTGCCTGTTCATCCATTCACCTGGCCATTCAGGCCAGTCCTTTATTCTGCCCGAATGCTCTCTATCCCAGACTCAGTTGATCTAGTCCTTGCCAGAGGAACTTCCTGGCCCAGGGCTGGGGTTATATGTGGATTAGCAGAACTCAGAGGTTGTCCAAGACTGTGAATTTATTGTTTTCCCAATCAATGACAACATGGATGGAGGGGCTGTGGAAGTGTGGGGGTGGAGGGACAGGAGATTTCAGGAGAGAGCCTCCGCAAGGTTTTCTGCAGAGACTATTTTTAGGCTGTGGCTTACTAGGCCCCTACTTCTCCCTTCTCCTTGCTCCCAGCTATTGCTTGCTGTCATATCTTAAATTATTTCAGTCCTTATTTAGAGGTGTTTGCTATCTTGGGTCTGTCGTCTTTTTCTAACTTGACATCTCAAAAAATATCCCTGGGCCCCATTACGTTGTCTTACCCTGACTCTGGAATTCTGGAGAAGTATGCTGTCAGTCTCGTCTTCCATTAGGCCTGTTGGAGAGCCATGCTTCTTCCAAGCCTGTCTGGGAGTCCAGTTTTGCATGGAAATTAGCTCTCTCGCTTTTAATTGTGTCTGTGTGTTTGTGTGTGCACTCACACACCCGCACGCATGCATGTGTACCATGTGTGTGAGAGTGTGTACATGCATCTAGGTGACACTGGGTGCAAGTGAAGGTCGGAGGCCAACTTGGCATAGTTCTTTCTTTCTACTATGTGGGTTCAGGGGATCAAATGTAGGTTGTCAGATTTTGCAGTAAGCACCATTCCCAGCCAAGTCCAAAACTGGCTCTCTTTAGGCTGTGGTGGACTGTGTATGAATGTCCCACATCTATATAGCAATGTACCATTCAAAAGATAGGTCCAATCAGCCTATGAGTATTCCCACATCCTTTGCCATGTGACTCAATTCTAGCTCATAAGACATTAGGCAAGAACTACTGGAAGCTTCTGGGAAGGATCCATGTTGTTCTCAAGCTAATTATGGACAGTCTTTCTCGCTTGCCAGATACAAATGAGAATGCATGACTACCAGAGGCAGCCCTCGTGCCAACTGTGATGCCACTTTTGGCATCGGGATGAAGCCAGTACTGTTTGGTGACAGCAGTGATGGGGAAATCTGGTCCTCACTGACACTGATGAGCTCTCTGGACCAACCTGAGAGCTGCCTTAGGACTGGATTCCATATTACAGAGGCCAGTGAGCTTGAGTGGATTTCCTGTTATTAATAGACCACAGTAACTAGCTGCTGGCAGACAGTCCTTGGAGGAAGAATGTGGAGGAGACAATGAAGACAATACAAATGTGCAGGACTTAGTAACAGAGCCTAAGGTGTGAGGGAAGAAAACCAAGTCTCACAGCATTTTGCTGTCACAGGGTTTTGCAGTTGGGACTGACACCTGTGCTCCCCTTCTCCCCCTCCCCAGACTGTCTGCTCACCTCTGTGGATTCACATGGAGGTTTATATCATCACTCCTGAAGGAGGGAGACATCGGGTTAAGAGATGAGCAGACATGAGGAAGGAAAGGAAGATGGTAAGCTGCCGAGATGCGCCAAGGAGCTCCTTGGTTTGAGTTGTGGACCTGGATGCAGGGGGTGAACGTGAGAAGCAGACAGAACTAGAACACAGGCTGTAAGAGGTGCACAGCCATCATGATCCAGAGTTGGGAGTCAAGGGAGAAGGGAGTGTTCCATCCTCACCTACTGGAACACACTGTGTGAGTTCCAGCTTTCCGGGTGCCCCTAGGATGGCGTTCCTACTGTGGACACCTTTGGCAGTAACAGAATGTTCATGAGCACCAGAGTGAGAATGAGAGCAAGGTCATCAACTGCATGGTGATTGTGACTGACAGACTTCAGGTAGCTTAGGGGTGCTATGGAAGCATTGGTCCTTGTTGAGTGGGAATGGGGCTAAGGGCCACTGGAAGTGAGCTTAGATCCTGGCTTATTTTGGTAGTTGAAGGATCAAGACCAGGCAACTTCTATGACCCACTGGCTTGGGTCATTTCTACTTTGAGGAAAGAGTTCTTTGGGGGGCATGCTGTATTTGAGACTGCCATAATGGGTAGCTTGTGGCTCTTCTGTCTGGAATTGAGCACCATCATCAAAAAGGCTATAAAAGAGAATTATCCAGGTAGAGATGAGAACATTTCTCCTTTCAGATAGGCAGCTAACTCAGGACAAGATCATTTCATTGCCATTAGTCAAAAGCAATGAGTGTCCCTGTGAAGATCCAGAAAGAAATTAGGAGTTTCAAAGGAAGATTTGGGATAGACACGTGGCTTTGATCACTACTAGTTGAAAACTTACAGAGATGGATAAAATTACCCAGTGTGTAGAAAAGGGTAGTGATAGTGGCTGTGTGTGAGTGTGTGTGTGTGAGTGTGTGTGTGTGAGTGTGTGTGTGTGTTGTGAACTCCAATCATTAAGGAACAAGCAGATGACAATTGTTAAGGCTTAGAAGGCACAGTGGCTGAGGAAGACCTGTTTTGATGACAGCCATGGGGATACTATGTCAAGACAGAGGCAATGTCAGGGACTTTTAGTGGCGAGGGGATGTGGACGTCTACATTACTTACTTATTTTTCTCATTGAGAGCAAATATTTGACAAAAAGCAAGAGAAGAAGGCTTACTGTGGCTCAGTAGTCAAATGGACAAACATAGGACACCATGGTGAAGAAGCCATGGTGGCAGAAGTGTGAGGCAGAGAGGAACTGAGCGCTCCGCTGGCTTCTCCCCCCTCCCCCCTTATTCAGTTTAGGGCTCCAGCCCATGGGGGCAATGTCACTTACATTTATTACCTCTTCAGCTAAACTTCTCCTAACATCTTCACAGACACTCCCAGAGATGTGTCTCCTAGGTGACTTTACGTCCAAACAAGTTGGAATCAAGATCAGGCGCCACGCCCTTGAGAGCAGTCAGCCCTGTAGCCGACTGAGGGGTGCAGCAGCGGTGCCACTGGCGCTTTTGAGAAGCAATTGCAGAGAGGATGAGAGGGCGATGGGGGAGCCAGGGATGTAGATTAGGACAGAGCAGGGCGGAATGCTGCTGGCATGGCTGCAGCTGATGGAGAGAGGTTTCTGGGAAGAAGAAGGTGATGGCATTTGATGAGTCCAGGCCTGGAAGGGAAGAAGGAAGTCTGGGGGTGCAGTGTGCTCCATCTGGGGCTGTCCTACTTTGATGGGACTGCAGGAGAGAAGGTCATTGCTGAAGGCAGGAAAGGACTGAAAAGGAACAGCCTGAGAGGACAAAGGTGATGGTTGACCCTGATTGTCTCCTCGATTGAACTTAGAGATGTCTAGGATATTCTATAGTAGAGTACACCCCTGGATGTGTCTGTGAAGGTGTTTCTAAGTATTTCTGGGGTATTTGTTACATTAATGAAAACTTGAAAGACGGACTTCTCAGTCAAGTCGAGGCTGGCTCCTCACCTGTGCCCGTGACTCAGTCCGAATCAGGAGGACAACCTATCTTACCTCACAGGATCCCACACTTACAAACTCTCAAGCCACACCTCACCTTTAGGATGGCTACAGTTCAAAAATGGTGGATAACGATTGTTGGCGCAGACATAGGGCCATGGAACATTCGTGCATGGCTGCTGGGAGCGTAAAATGGTGCAGCTGCTGTGAAAATTGGTCATTCTGCACTTGATGTTCTGAGGACCTGGGCAGTGGGGTCCAGAAAGCCCACTGTGGGTATATACCTCAGGGACACGAAGGCGGGGTCTAAAAGAGATATTTGTTCATAGCAGCAGCATCCATAGTAGGTAGTGTGGACGTCACCCAAGTGCCCATGAGAAGATGAGCCAACATGTAGAAGATAAATAATGGAATACTCTGCCTGTTAAAAAGAAGGATATTCCGGCCCATGTTATACCATGAGTGAACTCCGAGGGCAGTATTCTTACCTTGTGACCTTGAGGAAAACTCTTTAAACTTTGTATTAGAATTCTTAGCATATGCACTGTCTACGGTCTCCTCCAGCCCTAACTATCTCAGAGTCTGGGAAACTAAACATCCACCGTCACCACACGTGGGGACCTGAATGCAGGGCAGATGAGTCACTGGGCAGCTACACAGTATCGTCCCTGAGGTCCCTTGGTTTCCTACAGAAAAGATCTATTCCTAGCTGTAGTGCTTCTCTCAGCAGGAAGAGCTCTCACTGACAAGAAGTAACCCTGACCTCAGTAAACTGGAACTTTACACTTGGATTGTGTTGCTTCAGAAAGAGCCAGGTTGAAAATGGTGAGAAATAAACCAAGAACCAAGAACAGCCTGGCTCCACTGAAGCATGCTTTTGCTTGGTCCATTTTACCTGGACTTCTGTTAGAAGCCTGGCTCTTCCTTGCTCTAGGATACAGTCTGACTGCCACAGAGGTCCCACCAAGGGCTCTCCAAATCTTTGCCCTAGGCTTCCTATTACATGACAACAGCAGCATTGGGGAACACACCTGGAGAGGCAAATCAAAGACCTCTCTGCTTTGTGGGGAGAGGCCTCCAGACAACCATTCAGACATGCATTGAATGGTTGAGCCAAGTCTCTGGCAACCTGGGGAGTGGGAGTAGGCCTGGAAATGAGGCACACCTGTGGTGTGGTACACCTGCATAGGGCATACCCACCGAGCGGTGAAATCACTGCGCAGTAGCAGGAGCAAGGGTTAGTTCTGAACCAGAGCTCTTAAAGGTTTTCCTATCTCTTTCCATGCTATGTAACTATGAACTCCAACTGGGCTTGATCAAGAGATCAGGCCAGGGCAGAAGGGCCAGCTCCGTGCTTTTATTAACGGAGGTTGCACTACTACATTTGACCACTAGAGAGCAATAGCACAGTGACTCTTCGGGTGCTCAGAGAAAGACCTGCTGACTTGACTGAGCTGAACTTCAGGGAGGGCAGCAGCAGAGAAATGGGCTCAGCTTTGTGGTCCTTTTGAGCACTGGCGGGCACGGCTGCATAACCCATATATATACACACACAGCTGGTCCTGGGCCTTCAGGACTTAGCTCAGCCTTTAAGCCACAGGACTAGGGAAAAGCAGGCTCTGAAGCCTGATTTTGATTGCTCAGTCAATACTGCTATGCCAGGCATGCCTCAGAGATGTCCTCCCTCCTTTTCTCCCTCCCTCCCTCCCTCCCTCCCTCCCTGTGGGTCTTGCATGATGTTTGCATGTGAGTGTTGGGGGATGTGTGCCTGCCTGTGTGTACATGTGGAGCCCAGAGCAGGTAGCAGACATGTTCTGTGGATCTCTGCCTATTAAGACAGGGTCTCTCAGAACCAGAAGCTCACCATTTTGGCTAAGCCCTCTGGTCAGTAAGCTCTCTGGATAGGATCTACTTTTCTCTACCCCCGGGGTTGTAGGCACAGACAGCTATGTAGGGTGGGTGCTGGAGGTTGAAACCCACGCCCTCACGCAGGATATGCATTCTTACCGACTAAGGCATCTCCCCGATCCCTTCAGAGATTTTTTTCTATTGATTTGCCTGTCATTTTCTTCTAGGGTCCTGCTAGCTGTGTTTACAATACTTGGAAAATTTTTGTTTTCAGAGAAAGCCACTGGGGTGTCATTTTTGCAGAAGCAGGTGTACAATTTCCCAGTTGTTTGGCAATTTATCTTAGGAAGGGGTGCCCCCTTCAGGAATTAGACACAGGGAATCCGAGCTCTTACAAATCTAGCTTAGCTATGGCTTTTCCTTTGCTTCTAAAATACATGGCAACCCTTCCGTTTTGTGTTTAAAGCAGCCAGCGTGTTCTAAAATGGTTACAGGCACCTGGGAGCATTGCCAGAACTGGCTCTTAGGTGCTGGCCAGTGTTTACAATTCTGTCTCTAAAAGCCACAGGACACAACTGGCAAAAGCTTAGGTGACAGTTAGAAGTCTAAGCTACCATGTGACCCATGGATGTATGTCTGCCCTTCTGTGGCCTTCAACATCCTAACCCCCTACCACTGAACTAACGGGACCTCAAACCCTCATCTTCCTTGTCTCTATCAGGCTGGCACATCACACCATTGCTTTGAAGAGTGTATTTGTAAGAGAGACCAGGCTAGTGAGAAGTTAAATGGGAAACAAACCCACTGATCTGACTGACTGACAAGCAATATAGGAGGAGTCAATGCAAGAGCATCCCTGTGGCTCTCACTGGACAGGGAGGGAGGCAGTGTCTGCACAGCACCTAGCGGGATTCTGCCCACTTCCTGGACACTCAGCATTACTGTGTGCAGAACAAAGTGCAGTCCAAGTTCATCCCATATGGGCTCTGTGGCCTTGGCACATTCCTAAACCCTGTGAGGTAAACAGCATGAGTGGGAAAGAATATTAAGAACCACTTCAGTCCGAAGACAAATCCTATTACCTAAGTCCTAAGCAAACATCACAAAAGACCTAAGAGGTTGTCCAGCAGCAATGGGCATTTTCTGTGCCCAGAGTCTCTCTCTGAGGAAATCATGTGTGAGTTGAAAAAGTTTGAGTGACCTAATGTCACCTCCTGGCCTCTTCTCAGCATCTCTTACCTCTGCTGCTGGCCCTTGGGAGGTACCCATGGAAACACAGGGAGTTATGCAAGAGGCTCTCAGCCGTGCCAGAACCTACCCTTCTCTTTGGTACTCTTCATCCAAATTCGACAGGAGCTGTGAGCCCCCCGTGGAGAGGTCTATGGCAGCCAAGGGCAGGTCCCGATAGGCAAAGTTCACCAGCTGCACCGGAGCAATGCTCTTGGTTTCTTCGTCTACTTGTTGGGAGATAATCTCAACTTCAGAAATTCCTCCTTCAATGGCAGGTCTGGGTGGAAAGAAGCGGCAGGGAAGGGTTAGCCCCTAGAACTAAACCCTCTTCCTTCTGTCAGTGGAAGAGCTAAGGAGGCACAGGAAACTGTTCTGTGCTGGAGGTCAAGGGAAGCACAAGGTTGGTATTCTTCCCTACAGCCAGTCAGGAACTGGTTTAAAGGCCTGGTCAGCCCCCTTCTCCCCACCGGTTAGGGTGAACGGACAAACCTGAACATGTGAGTTTTGGGGGGAAAGTCCTTCATGAAGGGAGGTAAGGACCCTCTGCTAACCAGATCAGCTGTCAGCCATCTGTGTCACCACACTTTCTACTGCAGTAATATACTAAAAATGGCTGCGTGTGGTTCTTTGCAATGGTTCCATTATCAGTGTCACAAAAATAAAAGGTACTTTTGTTCCCAACTGGATATGTACTCCAGGTGGCTAAGAGCTTCTTCGGAGGCTTGGAGACCTTGGGGCGATGAGGAGGAGAGTCAAGGACAGCTAAGACGTTGCCCCTTTTCACTCAAACGGCTCCCACCGTATCTCCATTCTCAAGATTAGGGAATAGGAAATTGGGGGTCACCTGAGCAAACAGAGGAGTCTGGGCCAGTCTGGGTCTTAGGCAGGCTTATCTCGAGCACTCAAACCAGCCCATGGCTTCACTGGCACACAGTGTGCCTCACCCAAGGGCAGGGTCACCTCTCAGTCCATCAGTTTTGCCAATTTATGGCGACATTTTTAATATCACTGGTATCTGAGGGGGGATGGAGACATAAACATCATGCAAGATGGTAATACCAAACACAGCTGTGCACCAGGCTACCAAACACAGCTGTGCACTGTAATACCAAACACAGCTGTGCACCAGGCTACCAAACACAGCTGTGCACTGTAATACCAAACACAGCTGTGCACCAGGCTACCAAACACAGCTGTGCACCAGGCTACCAAACACAGCTGTGCACCATGCAGCCAAACACAGCTGTGCACCATGCAGCCAAACACAGCTGTGCACCAGGCAGCCAAACACAGCTGTGCACCAGGCAGCCAAACACAGCTGTGCACCAGGCTACCAAACACAGCTGTGCACCAGGCTACCAAACATCTCCTGATGGGAAAAACTGGGCAGGAGACCTTGACTGTCCCTTCCTGGGACATGATCATTGGTCCCTCCTACACATTCTTGGCCCTGTCTCATCCTGCAGAATCTGAGAAGCTGAGTCTTGTGTCTCTGTCCACACTACTAAGTTTGAAAAGGAAGCAGTATGCATGGGATGGTAGAAACTTAACATCTGGGGGGACGTGGAGGGTCCGTGCATAGGGATGAGAGGCCACTGACAATACCGAGGCAGCCAGCCTGTTGTGGGCTGCTCTTGGGTTTGGTACCACTTTCTATGGTGCTTTCCCAGGCCTCAGTTTCTCTAATTGAAATAAGCTTTCTAAGGGCTGTTCCTTCCCTCTCTGTGGTCTGCTATGGATCTAAGAAGCATGGGGCTTCTGAAGGCAAGTCCCACGTGGGCGCTGCGGGAGCACTCTAAATTTCAAGTGTTTCTAACCATCTGAAGGCCAACAAGTGACAGACAGTAGCAGTTGCCGGAGTCCACAGAGCTGACCCCTTTGCTTGGGTTGTTCAGGGTTACAGGTGAGCTACCTGGACCATCCACATACACCAGGTAATTCCCAATGCCCAGATTTGCTTTCATACCCCCCCCCCCAAGCCTTTGGTTTTCCCTCCCTGCCAAGCACAGATAATGGGACTCATCACAGTGTGACATTTACAAAATGACTCAAGAGCTTCAGACAGAACAGTCATCGGATGTGCAGTTTGTGTCTCTCAACAATTGATATAAAAGCGTGGGCGTTTCTGGGGGAACCCCAGTTACCCCAGATGTTCCCTAAGAAGTACATGCTGGGTTGGGTTTGTTCTCTTAGGAACTGTTCGAGGAAATGGGAGTTTTTTGAATTGAACAAATGGAGCTTTTGAATCAATGAGGTGCTCTATGAAGGCTGGAGTTATGTTACTGAAGCTAACGGGGAACAATTCTGAAGAGTGTGGGGCAAGTTCCATCTGCCTCCCTCACATCTCTGCCCTCTAGTCTGCTTTTGACAGTAGCTCAGCTCCAGCTCTGGCCACACGGTCATCTCAGCAGAGACTAAAAGCTTCCTTTGGTGGTAATGAAACTCGTAGCGCTCACAGCCTCATTACTGAATGGACACATTGGTCTTGTATGTAAAGAACACTAAGGGGAAGCGTGCATTTGTGGCTCTATTCAGCCTTCCTTGAAGGGGTAAACACCACCCTCATTAGCCAGTTTGTCGCATGGCATTGTGGCGTCCATCAAAAGGAAGTGTGTGTGTGTGTGTGTGTGTGTGTGTGTGTGTGTGTGTGTGTGTGTGAGAGAGAGAGAGAGAGAGAGAGAGAGAGAGAGAGAGAGCTTTTTCAAACCCTTGATTGCGTGTTCCCATGTGACTTGTTTTGGTCAGTGGGATGACAGTAGGTATGATACCACAGAAGCACGAGAAGCATTTGTACTTTTTGTCTGGCTCTTATCCCACCAATATCAGCAGTAGAGAGTGACCAGCCTAGTTGATTGGAGGAGTAGAGAGACACACTGACTAGAGTCTATTCTCCCCTAGATGGGCTGACAGCTCTACCACAAAGCCCCACAGTGAAGGGGGGTTCCAGGCGAGATCAGCAGATCCATCTGGATGACCACCCAGCCATGTGATCTTGTGTTGGGCCATGTTGAGGAGGGTTGTCCCAGAGCACCTCAGTGACATAGAGAACAAAGCCATGAACCATCGTGCTTCTGATGACTCAGGAGCCAGACACACAGCTACAGAGGCTGGGATAGCATAGTGTAATGGAAGGAGTATTGTTTTTATCTCAGTATTATGTACCAGTGAGTTGCTAGACGGCTGACTACTTACCACACTGACACGTGTTAAGATCAAGTGCTTTGTCCATATGGCAGCTTGGGTTTTAGGAACTGAAAGCAACTCTCGTTTAAGAGGCCTTTGCCTGGTTTCATAAAGCCTGCTTTTAGAAACCTTCTCATGATTTCTACATTTCCTTGAAATTCCCGTTTTATGACTCCCCTTTCATTTCCAAGTTTTATCTGAGGTTTGCTTCAGGTGCCTGAGGGAGCAGACCTTCATCTCGTGAGAGACTCACAGCAGCGTTCTAGATCTGGAGAGCAGGTCCTGATGGTACTTACTGCGGATTGGTCATGTTGAAAGATGCAACCAAAGCCATGGCTTTTCGTGATGTCTAGTGGGGCTCAGCTGTCCTTACGTCTGATCTTAGCATTTCCAAGTGGGGCTTTTACAAGATTCATGAAAACAGAGTGCCCTGAAATGATAAATGGGGATTTATTACCTTCAGATACCAAACTGAATTCCTCCTAATCTCATCTAAAAATGGAGCGCTTAGCACCATCTCCCATAGAGCGCTTTTCCTGATGGCACTGCTAAATGTATCTTCCAGTAATGCTGTGTAGTAGTAGTTAGTGACAAGGGTCGTGCCTCTCTCCAGCCCTCCAGCCATCCAGGCTTCCTCATTTACCCATGTTATTCCCACTAAGCTGCAGGGCCCACAAATCTCAGCATGAAATGTAGTCCTGTCTCTATTTTCTTCTCAACTGAGTCTTCAATGAGAGAGCCACCAGACAGCAGCTTAGGGGAACTAGCCCTAAGGCCAATCTATTGATGGTCATAACCTGTCTCCCACTTACCCACTCTGCTCTGTCTCTCCATCTACAAACAAGAATAGTACCAGAACTACTAGATGGAGACATGGGAGATGCTCAGAACAGAAGCAAATTATGTAAGCGCTGGCTTTTATAATTGTGCTTAGAAACTTTTATTAATTAAGGTAGTACAATTGGTTGAACCTATCACATTCCAAAAATTATTTTCTCCCCAAAATTGGCCTAGATGAACAGTGTAGGCTTTTCTGCTATACCACAGAGGAGTCCTCTGTGTGCAGGTTCAGTCCCGCAGAGAGGACACCAGCAGACAGAGACCCTGCCTCTGGATGTCTTCAGACAAGCTTCTATGGAGGTTGCTACAAGGGTCATCCTTGTAGGTCGCACTGTGCTGCACACTGCTGTTCCTACAAGAATTGCTCACAGGATAAAAACCTCATTCTCCTGACCTGAAACTCTGCTCAGAGAGGAGGCTCGGCTAGCGAGACAAAGGGAGACATTGGGTGATCACACAGAAGGGAAATGACTCTCAGGACGGGGAACACCAGGAACTGATGATGAGTGAGGAGCTCAGTCTCATGATGTGGGAGGAACCCTGGGAGCCTAGTGTGACCGGAAAGGAGATGAGAACTCTCTAGAGGCGTGTGGAGCTCAGGCCAGCAGTCATTCTACACCAGAGGTAAGTGGGGGTGGGGTGGGGACAAAGAGTTCAGAGACAATTTGGACTAGGCGAGTTTGGAAGATGTTTTGTGGACGTACATCTCTAAGGTAAGGGTTTTACCTCACCTCGGTGGACCTTAGCCGAGAGGTCTAAACATTAAACAGAAGACACCCCTTAACAGTATTCTGGGGGTTATATATTAATTATACAGTAGATATTATAAAATTCACTACCCTACCATGCACATTTAATCAATTTCAACTTCCCCTTCTCTCTTCATAAACACGCTCACAATGTCTTCCTGGTTCTGAGAGGACTGAGAGGAGAGCCCCACAGCTGGGAGCCAGGTGAGCAACACTTCTTTCCAAGATGGGGTTTTGGTAAACTGGCATTCCCATATGAGCACCTGCAGCACTATCCAGGGTAACAGCCCTGTGGAGGACTCCATAGGGAGTTCCTCTTGGTCACACACCTCCCAGTCTGGCTGGGCAGGCAACAGAGAATTTAGAAGACCCCAAGCTTTCTACATACTAACTAAAGAAGAGTAAAAGCCGATGACTCTTTAATTAGAAATAAGAAACACTTGCTATTAGAACAATATATTACGGGAAATATGAAACAGGCAAAAAGGACGAAATTAAAATTGTGAAGATTTTTGTTTGTTTGTTTGTTTGTTTGTTTTTTGAGACAGGGTTTCTCTGTGTAGTCCTGGCTGTTCGTAAAGAATTTTAATTTCACTTTTCGGAAGAAAAATTTCAAACATATACAGCACTGTAGGGAACTGAGTGCTGGACCACTAGGTCCTCACTGCCAGCCTCACCACTTTAACATCTTGTCTCTCCTATATACCTACCCATTCCCTGCCCTCACGATTATTTTGAAATAAATCATAATAGATCCTGGATACCATCTTATTGAACTGAAAAATATTAACATATATAATGCTAAGAAACAAAAAGGCTCCTTTATTTATTAGTATACAATATTTTTATTCTTAGAGAAGTCATACAATGTATTTTGATCATTATCTTACTTTTCTTTTGCTATGGTAAGACACCACAGATTGTGATTATTGTATCCCTTCAATAGACACAATTAATCATTATGTTCCTCTGTCTCATGTACTTCCTATACATTTAATTACTCTATAGACTTTAACTACATTCAAGATTTTTTTTTTACAAGAATTTATGGGTATGTCATAACCTCTAATAGGAGACAGATGCTACCTTATTGCCTCTTTTCTCATGCATGATATTAACAGCCATTGATTTGCTAGACCCATTCATTCATACATTCATTAAGTTTAAAATGGTGAGTTTAATTTTGATATTATGTATCAATCAGCTTCTATGAGTACAAGCTTTTCAGAATAATAACTTTGTCTCTCATCATCTTTCAAAATGACTGGTAAGGTGTTTGTTGTATTTAGAAGCCTCCTGGAGACATCCACTTGTGATGCAGGGGCTGGGTGGGAAGCAGAGTCCCTGACAGGTGGTAGCAGTTTCTTGGAGAAGAGATGGAGATGCAGCTTTAAGGGATGCCTGCCTCTTAACACAGCAGCCAACCTAAGGCCAGGAAGAGGGTGGAGTCAAAGCAGACGGACAGTAACTAGCCACTGCGGCTGGAACTTCTGGTCCTTAGCAAGCGGCACATTTTAGAGGATGCTTTAAGATGACAGGAACACTTAGCCTGACTGTTACTTAAAAATAATATTTTCTAAACAAAACCACTGCAAAGCACAAGCCTAGCACGAAGCAGGTGTAGTCTGGCACTCTATAAATGAACATCTGAAGTGCAAACCTGCTGCCTCATAAACCTGGTAAAAGTAGGAGACAGAAGAATCACAGTGTCTGGCTCGAGTGGGTAGAAGCTGCCTCTTAGGTCACAGTAAAGTTCTAGGTGCTGACTTGTTGACTGTGTGTTATTTACTGATACCATTGTGATCACTGCAGCAAATCTGCCATCCTTAGAATCTGGGGTTTAAAAGGGCTTCTAAGACCAACTAGTTTCTTACCTACCAAATGAGGGGAAAAGGCTTAATTTAGTTCTCTTGTCTCCAGAAGTTCCTAGGCTCATTCTCCATCCTTACGCCAAGTGACAGCCCTTGCCTGCGGTCACACCTGTTTCATTGGTTTCTTTGTCTAATTTCAGTCCGCCCCAATGGGAAATATAAATTCATAGACTACTCTGTGAAAATGTCAATTGGAACTCACAGGTGGAAGACGAGAAGTCTGTTATGTGTCCCATGTGTTTTTGAGGCTCTAGAGTGATTCTCAAAACTACTCCAGCACCACACTCACTGGGGAACTTACAGGGCCCAGATTTCTGGGTTTACTGATGAACTCTCTAATTTGGCACTGTGAAGGTGGGGGTCTGAAAGTTTACATGTCTGTTGGAGACAGATCTACTGACACACACACTCCATTCTGATCTAATAAGGAAGACTGATCAAGGTAAAGTACACACTTCTGTCTTTTTTTGGCAGGTGAAGCTAACAGTCTGCCAGGCTCCTTGGGTGGAATAATCAGCTGAACATGCTCTGGCTGGGCTGTACACACAGGATGGTGCCAGGAATACTGTTTGCAAGCAGCAAAGGCAGCGAAAGCTGTCTGTGTCTTTCTTGCAGGGAGATGACATGGTGCTCAAGGCAAGCTTCGGCCAGTTCAGTGAGACTCCATCTCAAACCCAAAGCAAGGCACGATGATTTATATATATGTCATGAAACAAGTGTCACAGTCAAGCTAATTATTGTCTGGCCCATAGAGTAATTATCTGTATTATTATCTTTACTGATATTTTGGTGGTGATGAGAATACTTGTGATCTCAGTACATTTCAAGTAAGCAACATATTCTCATTATCAGTTACCATATTATATATTAGTCTCAAATATTTATTATCTTACAACTAAGGGTTTTTGCTGCTTGACCAACATCTCCCTTCTCCTCCTCACACCTCTCAGTTCCAGTGCCACTATTCAGACGTTGGTTACTATGAACTCAATTTTTTATTTTTATTCTGATATAAGTGAGGTTATTTACAATTGAATTCCTATGTCTGGTTTATTTCACACCACACAATGTTTTCATGATTCATCCACTTTGTTGGGTTGGCAGATTTCTTTCTTTTTAGGGTTAAAAATATCGCTGTGTATGTAAGAGAGAGATTTTCTTTATCAGTTCATCTGTCAGTGGAAGTTTGCTATAATTTGGATCATACCTGGTGCCTGTGGTGGTCGGGAGAGGGTGATGGATACCTTGGAACTGGAGTTATGGATGTCCTTGAACCACTGTGTGGATGCTGGGAATGGAACTCTTGGTTCTCTACAAGAGCAGTAAGCATTCTCAAACACTGAGCCAACTCTCCAGCCCCTATAGTTTGGACCTTAAGTGACCTCTAAAGTCCCTCATGTTAAAAGCTTGCTCACCAGGATGTCACTACTACCTTATCATTCAACCTTTAAGAAGGTAGGGGCATAAGGCCACTGGGGAGAAGACCCTCAAAGGGGAGTTGGGATCTTGGCCCCTTCTTTTTCCCTTACTTATTGGCCATGAAGTAAGCAGTTGTACCATCTGGCACCTCTAGCAGAGGCCCAACACTGATGGATCAAGAACAGATACTTCTAAGACCTTTTCTCTTTGATCGTTGATGCTAGCAGGTGTTTTTATAGTAAAAGAAGACTGACAACCCAAATACTTGGGTTGACTCTGTGTCCCTGTGGCCACTGTGAATAGCACGGCATGGGCACAGGACAGCAGGCCTCACACTGAGATACCAGCGTGATTTCTTTGGGTCTATAGCCAAAAGTAGGATTGTTTAATTACACAGTATTTTTAACTTTTGGAACCTTTATATTGTTTTTCAAATTGATTGTATTCACGTATATCCCCTCAGTGTTTAGGGCTTCCTCTTCTACATATCTTGTGACTTCTAATGAGGTCATGGTAACAGCTGTGTGGTGTTGTCCCGTGGTTTTATGTATGTTAATAATGGCTGGCTACATTGAACAGCTTTTTACATACCCACGCCTTTCTATGCCTCATCTTTGGAGAAGTGTCTACCTATGCACATTTTATTATTATTTTGGTTAAAAATTTTTATTTTAGTGTATGAGTATTTCTGCCTACATGTATGTCTGTGTACCACCTGCATGCTTGGTACCTAAAGAGATCAAAAGGGGACATTGGATCTGCTGGAACTGGAGTTACAGATAGCTGTGAGCCTCTATATCGGTGCTGGGAATTGAACAGGTCTTCTGGGAGAGCAACAATCACGTTTAACTATGAAGCCATCTCTCTAGCACCCTCCTTTGCCCATTTTAATTGGGTTGGGTTTTTTTTGGAGAGGGTTGGTTTGTTTGGATTTTTTGGGTTTTTTTGTTTTGTTTTGTTTTGTTTTTTCAAGACAGAGTTTCTTTATAGTCCTCATTGTCCTAGAACTCACTCTATAGACCAGGCTGGCCTCAATCTCACAGAGGTACCCCTGTCATTGCCTCCCTAGTGCTGGGATTAACGGCTTTAACAGCTTGTACCAGAGAGCCTGGCTCCACCTTAGAAATGGGACCTCTCACTAAACCTGGAATTCCCTGGGAATTCACAGTTCAGCTAGACTGTCTGGCCATTGACCTCAAGGACCCTCCTGTTCCTACCTCCCAGTGCTAGGATTACAGGTACACACTGCTACCCTTGACTTGAGTTCACATGAGTGCTAGGGATCCCAACTTGGTTCGTTGTGCTTGCGAGTCGGGCACACTGTCCACTCAGCCATCTCTCCAGTCCCATAGGCATGGTTGGTGTCTGGGCTCTCCATTCTGCGCCATTGATTTCTGTGTCTATATTATGTGAGTCCTATACTATTTTGATTACTATAGATTTGCAACATAATAATAATAAAATAGGATTCCTCCAAACTTTTCCCTTTTAATATTTCTTTTGCTATTTGAGGTTCCATATGAATTTTAGATTTTTTTCTATTTCTATGAAAAACGATAATGGAATTTTGTTGGTGCCTATATTGAATTTATACACGTGGTTTGAATAGTACAGACATTTAAAATAGGATCTTTTAATCCAGGAACATGGGATGCTTTTCCAGTCACTTTGTCTTCTGCAGTTTCTTCACCAGTACCTCACTAGTTTTCAGCCTACTAAGCACCACGGCCTTGCCATCCACACATTCCTTCACCCTGCACATAATACATCCCTCAGGCTTGCTGCCTGTGGTTGAAGAACAGCTAATTCAGCCCCGGCTTGCACATTTTCATACCAGCTCCAAAAATACAAAGAGTTAAAGGCAGTCTCTACATGAAGAGGAACTGCAGTAGACATGTCTCGCTAAACTTGTCAGCGAGCATCTTCTGGTGTCTTCTTAGCGCTGGGTCTCACAGCTACAAAGAAGACTAGAACAACAGGTGGGGAGTTCGGGAAGAGCCTAGATCAACCATGATTCATCTGTTTGGGGTGAGCATATTGTTTCGTTAAGTCATTTCAGTTCTTTTTTTAACAAGAAGGGAAGAGCTGTTGCCTAGGTAACAAGGATATGCCACACCTGGAACTTCAAACAAGACTGGCTTAATTGATGGATCATGTCAACAACAAAAACAAACGAACACCACACAGACTCGGCCTCTTTGTCGGGTGTAACACTGCATGCATGGAAGATGCAGCTTAGATACCACAAAGCCCACTGCAGACTCTCGTCGCAGGGAGAAACCACTCCACTCCAGTACCTTTGTGGACAAGATGCTCATGTTCTCAGGAGAAGGCAGCCACCCCTTCCCACCCCCGCTGGATGAGGAGGCTTTATGTTCAGCAGCGTAAGGTCAACCTTGTTGTCGCTTTGACCTGTTAGTTCTTGCTCCATTAGCAAGGAGCTAAAATGAAGAAAATCAATCACTCGCCCAGGCATCCTCCTCCACTCTCCAGTCTACTGCGAATTTTCTAGCTACAGCTCTGCTCAGCAAGAGCAGACCCATAATGGCTTTCCTTTGGGGTGCACAGGGTCTGCTGTGGACCCTTCTGTCTCTTGTTTGTTTACTGATCTGTCACTACTGATCTCATGAAGTGTAGGTCATACAAAACCAAATCCAAAATGAGTCAGGTATACAGAGATGAAACTTAGGTGGACCATTATCATAATTCCCTCCTCCCTCCAATATATTCCCCTCTCTCAACGCTCAGTTTCCATAGATTCCCTGAATTGAGAGCACCGTGTGACTTGCTGGGACAAAGGATACCCAGGTCAGCCTAAGCAGAAAAGGATGCCATCAGCAAGCTTCTACCGGTTCCAAGTAGAAGTCATTTTCTTTCCAGAATTCTGCAGGGGTAGTGGCGAACGCAAATGGCTCTGTCTGGGGAATTACCAATAATGAGCAGGGCAATAAGCATGCCCTGTCCCCTCCAGCCCTCCCAACCCCTGACCAAGCAAATCCGAAGGAGAAACACCAGCTATGCACATCAACAAAGCAGCCTTTTGCTTTCCATGGTGATCAGTGAAGTGTGTTAGGAGCTCAGATGTAAAACTTACATACAGACTAATTTTGGTGAGTGTTTCTTTAACAGAATAAAATTAATCCACTTTTAATCACTACACATTCTTTCCAGACATTAGGTAATTTACAATTTCTAATTTCTTAATGCATAAATGTACATGCATATAATAAAACCTTATATAAATAACTATTACCACTTCCTGTTTCAGTGGTGTCTGTTAGTCTGTTACCTACTGTAATCTTATTTTGCCTTGATACATATATGCATATATGAACTACCAGTGTCATCAAGTTGTGCATCATTCTGTTTCTTTGTGTTCAGAAAACTATATAGAAATATATTGTTGTTTATTTAAAAAACATAATTCATGTGTACTTGGTTTTAGCTTATAGAAACTCCCTCTCCCAAGTCAGGCTGGAAGACTCTAACTTATTGTTTTTATGAATGGCTGCGTCATGGTGCGAGGCCCACCAATTAGTTAACAATTTCCCTGCTCAGGCTTAGTTTATTTTTGGATTTCAGTAGGGAGCCACTGTGAAAAATGCTTGGATATCTTTTATTATCTGCTGATTCTTTTGCTTCCGTGGGATGGATTCCCATCAGTGGTTATTTCAGGGAAAAAGGGTATATATTTAAAACTTTAATAGTTAAACAAAATTGCTCTCTAAAAGGCTGTAATCATTCACATTCTACAGCAACGTAAGGAAGTTCTCCTTGGAGGGAATACCCCTTAAACAACTGTGAGCTGTCAAAGATGGCTGTCGACTCAGTAGGTCCAAAAATGTGTTTAATGATGCCCCTTCCCATGGAGCACCCGGAGTGACAGTAAGAAGAGAAGAAAATAATGATTAAACCCAAGGTAGCCACAGATGTCCTCACAACAGAAGAATCCTTGGTTGGCTTAGGAACCAAGCCATCAGGTGTCTCCATGGGTGGTCTCAACAGCAGCCAGTCTGCCGAGGAGTCTATTTTCTTCTGTACACGCCCCTCAGACTGAATAAACCAAAGCCCACAGCCAATCCATAGCCCTTGGCTAGTGTCCTTGCCCTCCACATACCCGGGAACCTAAAGCTAATAGGGTGGGAAGAACACAGCAGGTCTAATCCAGCAGATTTCAGATTAAACAGGAAAAAAAATTAGGTAGAGCTATTCTCTCTTAGTAAGTAGCACACCAATAGGTAAGTCATTG
Organism: Uromys caudimaculatus; assembly: GCA_028551405.1. NCBI lineage: Eukaryota > Metazoa > Chordata > Mammalia > Rodentia > Muridae > Uromys > Uromys caudimaculatus. The sequence goes on from CM052706.1 coordinate 62,777,309, forward strand.
CTCAAAAAATTGTCAAAATATTGCTAGAAATTCTTAGAAGGTGGCATCTGAGCTTCCTGGATTCCACCCCTCCTCCACTGTAGGGCTTGTCCGTGCACTCCCAGAGAAGCCAGTCCTCTCAGAGCTACAGATTCTTGTGTCATGACGACAAGGGCCAAACTTTGCTACTCTCTCATTTGCACACCAGTGGCACAATGCTCCTTGGTACCAGACTGTGTCGGGTTGAATCAGGACCTACGGAAGTGCCGCTTAACAGCATCTCCCTTTGAAGAACTCAGAACCCAGCAGTAACCTGGTGATGCTAGCCACAGATCTCATGGATGCTGGATCTCATTTCCTTCTAAAGACCATTTCTTCCCAGAAGGAAGGAACCAGAGAGAACCAAGTCATGGTACCTAGGTTGAGGATGACTACTGGTCAGGGCTCCTCAGATGGCAGGCATCAGCAGAGAGTACAGGAAACAGTAAGCTCAGGGTGGCCATCGCTCCAGTCTCTCCTTTACTTTCTCATGGAGATAATTCTGTCTCCATGGTTATGGCTGTCCTTTCATTGTATCAATTTCTTAAGCACTAGGAAAATAACCACAGCAGACAAACTTGGGTGACTCTCACGGTTAGCACTGGGTAGCCTTGTTTGGCAGCGCACATCTTTGGGCTTGCACTGGGCTGTGAATACCCTGAAAAGAACCCAATTTCATTAGCATTAAAAGGAAAACTGATTTACCATGGCCACTTTTGAAGTGTGATATCATCGTTGAGTGTATGGAGTTTTTTCCTATGTTTGGTTATTTGTGCCCTGTCGTTTTTGACCTTTGTGTGGGTGTTTATTCAACAAATGTTAGAGCTCTTAGAGGCACCAGGGCTGGGACTGATTAGTTTGAAAAGCAATCACACCACCTCTCTCACGTGTCTTGGACATAGCATGTCTTAGTTCAGATTTCTACCATTGTTTTTGATAAAATGCCATGACCCATGACCCAGAGCAACTTGGGGTTTACATATCCTGAATTCAATGAAGGAAGCCAAGGCAGGAACCCAAACTGGGGGAAGCTGGAGGCACGAGCTGATGCTGAGGCCATGGAGGGGTGGGGCTTACTGACTTGTTCCTTATGTCTTGCTCAATGTGCTTTCTTATAGAACCTAAGACCTCCAGCCTGGAGCTGGTTGGTTCCATCCACAATTTACGGAGTCCTCTTACATCAATCACTAATTAAGAAAATAACCTACAGGCTTGCCTATAGTCTGATCTCAGGGAAGCATCTTCTGAACTGAGATTCCCTCCTCTCAGATGACTCTAGCTCGTGTCAAGTTGACATTAGAAACTAGCCAGGGCATAATGTAATGAGGTGAGCCAGCAAACTTCTCTCTCAGCCTATGGACTCTCATGTAGAGCGCTTCAGTACAACCCTCTGGATATCCGGATTCCTGCACTAGATTATTTCCCACCTCTCTCTTCAGCATTCCCTCCAGGTCTGATACCTGGTTCCAACTTGGATTTTGACCCATTGTGCCTCTGATCCTAGGTGTACCTTGTACAAAGACACTCTCAGGAGTTCTTACCACAAAGAGCACACATCCCACAGCTTACAAGACCTCTTAGATGGGATCAAAGAGAGATCCATGGGAGAATGGGATGCATCCTTGCTTCCAACGATCTAACTGAAAGAAGAGGGTGTTACTGCAGGTAGCTTGTGGTTCGTGTCCAGAAGTCCTGTAGGCAGTAAGTATGGTTTGTCATATAGGAGGCTTGTACTGGGACTGCAATTATCCCCCCACCCCACCTTCTCACAGGAAATACTAACAGGGATAGAAAAAGCCTTGCTTTCCAAGGTGTGGGGCCTGGACCAGTTGTGGCAGGACCACCACCTGGTGCTTGTTAGAAACAAGGATTGCTAGATCCTATCCTAGACCAAGTGAATCCCAAGTCTGTGTCTTGACAGCATCCACAGACATACAGTCCATTGCAGTCTGAAAGCATCATGATGCATGCTCTTTACTTATCTCTTAGTTCTACACTTCAGCAATCTATGACATTTACTGTGACCCTGTCAGGAGGTGGCTGCTTAGAGGTCCCTGGGAGGATGCTGACTGACTGGCCCTGAGCAAACCTGAGGGTGACCCTGCAACTGGGCTCTAATGCCAGCCATCCAGGCATGGCAGACAGCCACTGGCTCTGTGGGTCAGTGTGACCCTCCTGGAGAGTCACGCTGCCCTCCTTCCAGGGAAACAGCTTGTGCTGTCACGATGGAGCACGACCTGGAGGTGGAAACCGGAGGTGGTGGCCACCCATGTTTGGTGAGTCTTGTTGGGGCGGATGGACTTCGCTTGGAGACCTGGCTTCATATCATATAACTAGTCTTAGCCTCTGGGTTTGCCCATCATCTGGGAAGCCAGGGTAAGGGAAAAAGAAATTAGCAAGGGATATGATGGTACACCCTGAGGCTGGGGGCACAGGGAAGGCTCTCTGCTAAAATCTGTTCCCTTGAAAATAAATCTTCGGGTGGCAAGAACCTGAGTTTTCACGTGGTTGATGGATTGCCTGGCAGAAGGGCATCAAAGAAACGCAGTGCTGTGGGAATCAGGAGCATGGGCTCCAGGGTGACAGACAAGCCTTCCATAAGGTGAGGCCAGATTCATTCATTCACATGACTGAGCCCTGGCAGGAGCCTAGACACTTGGGAACACTGAATATTTATGGAGCTGATAGTTTGGACACTTTCCCAAAAAGCTTCCCAGCTCAAATATTTTCTTATTTTGTGTGGTATGTATGAAGTGTGCGTGTGTGTGTGTTACATGTGTGTGGTTGTGTGTGTCTGAGTGCGCGCACACACACATGCGTGGGTGCATATGAGCACAGACGCGTGTGGAAGCCAGAGGTCAACCTTGGATGCCATTCCTCAGCAGATGCCCAGCTTTGGAGACAAAGTCTCTCAGTGGCATTTGGGGCTCAGGGATTGTGCTGTTTCTAAATGCCCAGTGCTGGGATTACAAGCATGCGTTACATGCCCATTTTTTTAAAAAAAGAAAATGCATAGGTCTTAGTAGTGAAGCCTAGGTCTTCTTGCTTGCAGCGCAAGGGTTTTATTGACCAGGCTACCTCTCCAGTACCTCAAGCATTCTATTTTTAAAATTTTAAGGGACTTACTTTCATGAGTATGGGTGTTTGCCTGTATGTATGTCTATGCACCATGTGTATACAGTGCCCACGGAGGCTGGAAGAAGGCATAAGATCCTCTGGAATTGGAGTTAGCTGCTATGTAGGTGCTGGGAATCAAACCCAGGTCCTCTGTAATAGTATGTGTTCCTAACTACTGAGCCATCTCTCTGGCTTCACATTTGGGTTACCAATGTGAACTCTGTAACTTATCAGTTGGGTATAAGAAACTCAAGTATCAGTTTTCTCACCTAAAAAATGAGGACAACCCCATTTTCATAAGTTGATTTGAAAACAGAGCAAGGTGTTCAGCACTGCATGTACTGGCCGTTTGTCTTGTGCCCTGTGGGACCATATCAGAATGGGAGCCATAAGCCACGCACAGCTACTGAGCACTGAGATTCAGACTGACCAGCTGTGCTAAATGTGAGAAACACATGCTGGTCACTGAGGACCCAGCTTGGACAGAAGAATGCAAAGTATCTCATTGATAACCTTTATATTGATTACATGTGGGTAGCATAGCATTCTAAATATAGTGATGAAGTAAATTAGCTAAGCTTTAATTCCTTTTATTTCATCCATTCATCTGCTGTGTGTGTGCATATATGCGTGCGTCGGGTACCTTTGGACCAGGGAGGTCAGAGGACAATGTGTGAAGTTGCTGCTCTCCTACTATGTGGGCCCCAGGCTTGATGGCATGTGCCTCTGAGCCATTCCACTAGCTCCACGTTAAGTTCATCTGTTTCTTTTTATGTTGATATGCTGCTGGTAAATTTGGAATTGCATAGGTGGCTTATATTTCTATTGGATACCATTGACCTCAGAGAAATTAGAGTAGGCTTCTGCTGGACTCTGATAGTGTGTGTGATGTGTTGGGAGGAAAATATCCACACTTGCACTCAGATCAAGAGAACCCACTGGAAGGCAGGACTGAGGAGGAGGAGGAAAGCAAGCAGCACAGTGACTCCAGTTAATAATAATGGGCTGGGCATGTAAAATGCTAAGAAGGCACGTTCTAAGTGTTCTGAACACAGAAGAATAAGTAGGTGAGGTAGCGAGTATATAATTTAGCCATTCCATAATGTATGCATGTTTTGAAATATCATGTTGTATATCATAAATGTGTATAATTTAGTCAATTAAAAAAATAAGCAGGAAGAGAAGGGGAAATCAGGTGTGTAGGGTTCCACGGAAAGTCTTGAGGAGGTCAGGAGATCTAGATATGTTATATATGCATATACACACATATAATATATAGCATATTATATATGAATATTGTAATAAATCATATATATATAAATAAAATTTGAGCTAGGCAAACAATGACTGTCTCTAGAGGGAAAGTCCAAAAAATCCAACAGTTGTTCAGGCCAGGAGTCTGGATCTTAGCTGGTGGTCCCTAGTATATGTTGGAATCCTGAAGAAGTAGACTCTATACCAATGAAGTAATAAGTTTGCCAGCTGGAATGAGGACAAGTAAACCAAAGCAGAAGTCTCCTTCTCCCAAGTCCTTAATATAGGCCATTCAGGAGTAGGTCTTCCCACCTCAAATGATCCAGGCAGGAAAATTCCCTCATAAGTGTACCCAGCTGCTTGGGATTTAATTAATTCCAGGTATGGTCAGGTTGACAACCATCACAATAGTCAAAGGACAGACTCCGTGGGATGTACACGCTCCTTAAGGGATGGGTCTGTGATTCTCCCATCATGCCTTGCATATGATAGGTACCTTAAGGTTACTTGCAAGGCACTGAGGCTGGAGGCCTGAGGGGAAGCAGGCACAATAAAGTCAGAACAAACACAGAACATTTATTGGAAAAATCAATAGTCTCATTGCACTGGGGACAGGAGACTTGTGTACTTGGGAACCTAGGAGAGAGGTGGCATAGACAAGATAGCAGCTTAGCACTGAGAGGATACATAGTAAACCCACCTCTGACCTTTTCTTTCTGGGCATCCAGGGCTCATGTTCTCATGTTTCCACATACACAGTATAGTAAGGCTAGCCATTGACAAGTGTGCTGGAACATTGTGATACACCTTGTGTACACCTCGATAGCCCTAAGCACTTATTTGAGCATATCAACTTGTTTCTCACCTAAGACATTTTCTGAGTCCCTACCCTGTACCCACATTCATCATGGAGGCTACAGAGATAACTGAGGCCTCATCTCTGCCACCACTTTGAGCAGGACAAACTGTGGCCCGCAGGTTAAATTCAGCCCTCTCTGCTTTTGCAGACAGTATTCTATTGCAGCACAGTGATGCCCACTCTATGACAGATTGTCTGGCTACTTTTGTATTGCATGGGTGTATCAGTGTGATAAGGTCCATATGGCCCATAAAACCTAAACTATATTTACTCTCTGTCACTTTTTAGAAAATGTTTGCTGGCCCCCATTTAGAGTAACGAACGTATACGTAAAGAATGACTAGATAAGAAAGGGCTGGACGAAGTAGAACACAAGAAGATAATCTCAAACAGGGAGCCACAAGCTATGTCCTGGAGGGGCAGAGCTGGCTCAGCAGACCACAGCGATGGGAAACCCCACAGGTTCTACAATGACAAACAGCTGCCTCTGTGAACACACAGAGTCTGCTCCGGGCACAGCCCAGCGGTCCTGCTTCTGGATCTAATCCCATCATCCTCTCTCTGTTCAGGATGTCGACTTTACACCCTCCCTCTCTCTTTATACCTGTGAAGCCTCTGTTCACACTTTAAGCAGGTGACCTTCTTTCTTCCCTGGGGAAATCAAGGCAATCACCAGCAAATCTGTACAGACTGCTCCTACCCCAGGCTGTCTCCTGCCTGCCACCATCCTGTGGATGACCTGTCTGTCCTTGCACAGCACAACCCTGTTGCTTGGGGATTAGACTCCACCCACCCGCTTTGCTGCTCACTGGTATAGCTCTCTCTACTGTCTCATTACACCTGATTATCAGCTTCTGCCTCGCCAGCAGACTGACCCCAGGCACTTCCAATATGGTGTATTAGCCCTCCCCTCCTCGGAGATCCCTTGATGCTTCATAGCATCATGTTACTCTGCCCTGTCAGATCACGTTAATTTGGAAAGGTGTGACTATGCACGGCCTCCATTCTGCTTGGCCCCTCCTCCTTTTATTCTACTATATCACTCAGCCTTGTGCTCCGTTCTCTCAAAACCAATCTTGTCATCAATGACCTACTTATTAAGTCTACTGTCAATCACTGGTCCTTGATTTGTCTGAACTCCTAGCAGCAGCTGACCAGTGAGTCTTGCCCTCCCCTCCCTAGAAGCTACCCCAGCTTCTTCCCTCCATTTTAACACTTGACGGGCATGTAGGAACTCGTCCACCTCCTGGAGTTTCTCCCACCCTCACAGGCCACTCCACTTCTCCTCATCTTCTAAATGATCATCTTTTCCCACCATACACCCAGAAGTGTCCCTGAGACTCAAAATATGTCAGTACCATCCAGAACTTCCAACATCGTTGCTATTCAGGTTGTACACAGCTATCGGGTTCAGTGGGTTCTGGAAATATGGCGGGTCTAACCAGTTTATCTCATTCTCTGCTTCGAGAGCCACACGTGGCTGATGGTTACTCTACTGGGCAGTGCAGTAGATGTACTTGATGGTTGCACGTCTTTGTCCTCATTGTTGCCCTCCTTCCAGACTGCCCACCAGACATCCCCACTTGGATGTCTAACACGCCCTCATTGCCAGTCATCTTATTACTGTCAGTTACGTTTCGCAGTGGCTCAGGCCCAGAGGCCTTGCAGCTCCCTGGCTCCTCCTTGTTTCCATGCCCCACATCCAGGCTTTTAGCAAATCTGTGGGTGCTTCCACCCGAAATCTTATCCTTTGTCACCACTCCCTCATCTTGGCTAAAGCCCATTGTCTCTCGGATGGCTGCTAGAGACTTCCGGCCTGTCCTAATTCCACCAAGATACTCACCCTCCACACAGGAGGCATGCTTTGAAAACCTAATCTAGGCAAGGTACTGGCTTGCCTACCACCTCCGGCGGCGGCTTCTTTGGGCAGTACACGAATGTCTCCATGTTCTGCATCTTGCCCTTGAGTCTCTCCGATTTCTCCCAAATTCCCTTTTCTAGCCACAGTGACCCTAGTCTTCAAAGATGCCGAGAACACTCCCTTCTCTGTACCCCTTCTGCATCTCCTATGTCCTTCTTTGTTGTCCATAACTTGTTTTCTTGCCTCCTTCAGGTCTTTGTTAAAAAGTCACCTGAATAACAAGAACTTCACTGTCAACTCTAACGAAAGCCTACACTTCGAGTCTCCTTTGTTTTACTTCTTAGCAGATCTCCTCAGCTGTATAATATATACAATAATGTTCACTTATTAGCCCCACCCCAATACTAAAGAATAAACTCCATGGAGCAGGTGCCTCAGCCTCAGTTCTCTAATTACCACTGTGTTCTCAGCACCCAGAACAATAAGTTCTTAGAAAACTTATGTGAATGAGTGCAGTTTGGGCACAAGAGGATACAGGAAGGCAGAGAGCCTAAGGGGTACATAGTTCACGAAGAGCCCAAGGTCAGGGACACAGCATACAGGGTCTGGATATGGACAGAAAGTCACTGCAGATCATTTAGTAACTCAGCCCACTTCTCCATCGCAGGGGCTTCTTGCAGCACCGTGGACATGCTATGAGCCTCTATCTTAGTCAGTAAGAGGCTTAACTCTGCTTGTGCATAGAGAAATGCTCTTTTTTGTTCAAGTATCCTGGGTAGTGCCTAATGTTTCCATTCCATGGAAGGCAGGCCCTGGAGTATGATGGTGTGCTCCCAAGCCTGCAATTCCCAATCTGAACGTGCATTTTGTCAGATCGGGGAACTGATGATGGTACTCTATGGGGGCTCTTGGGCTCTACTGCCTACCAAAGGGAATGGTATCTGGACTAATTCTCATTTATCAATTTGACTGGACTTAGAATCACCTAAGAGACACACTTCTGGGCACACCTGAGAGGATGTTTCCAGAAGGTTTAACTGAGGAGCAAAGACCTGCCTGAATGTATGTGGAGAATCTCATGGACCAGGGTTCCAGACTGAAAAATAAAGAGGAAAAGAAGGAAGCCATTTGTCTTAGATACTGTTCTATTGCTGTGAAATGATTCTGTGACCAAGGTGACTTATAAAAGGAAGCATTTGATTGGGGGCTTGATTATAGCTTCAGAGGGTTAGTTCATGACCGTCATAGCAGGGAGTGTGTCCGGAGGCAGGCAGACAAGGTGCTGGGACAATAACTAAGAACTCACATCTTAGTAGCAGGAAATAGGCAGAAAGAGAATAAGACTGAGTCACCTTCAGTAACACACCTACGCCAACAAGGCCACACCTCCTAATCCTTCCCAGACAGTTTCACTAACTAGGAATGAAGCATTCAAACATAGGAGCCTCTGAGGGCCATTCTTAATTCAAACTACCACTTTCTGACCCCCATAGACATATGCAATATCATAATGCAAAATGCATTTAGTTCAATTTCAAAAACCCTCATATTCTTTTAATCTCAAAATGGTTTAAAAGTCCAAAGTCTCTTCTGAGACTCAAGATAATCTCTTCACTGTAACGCCCTATAACATCAAAAAGCCAATTACACACTTCCAACATACAATCACACAAAATATACACGACCCTTACAAAATGGAGGAATTGCTGGGCAGTGGTGGCACACGCCTTTAATCCGAGCACTTGGGAGGCAGAAGCAGGTCGATTTCTAAGTTCGAGGCCAGCCTGGTGTACAGAGTGAGTTCCAGGACAGCCAGGGCTACAGAGAAACCCTGTCTCAAAACAAACAAACAAACAACCCCCCCCCAAAAAAAAATGGAGGATTTGAGGCATAGGAAAGAAATACTGGACCACAGCAAGAGTGAAACCCAGCAGGGCAAACGCCAAATTCTGTGTCTCTATGTCTAATACGTCTATGATGGCTTCTCATACCTCCCACTCCTTCTGGGTTTGCTGACTGTAATTTCTCTCTCTTGGGCTTCCATACCCTGTCTGCAGCTTTCCTTGGCAGGTTTCCTACAGCTCTGGCATGTCCAACATCTTGGGATCTCCAATAAAATCCAGGCTTCCCTTTCACAGCTTCATGCAATGGCCTCTCAGGGCGTATTATGCAAGGACTACTACCCTGTCATCCTCTGGCCTTGGTGGCTTTCCTTAACTACGGAGGAAGATTCCATAAGCTCTTTCTTGTATCTTTCTGGATGAAGAGAGAACCATGTTGCTGAAGTTGCCAAGTTCTGCAGCCTGCTAGGGCTGGAACCTGGCCTCCACTTTGAATTATATTTGCATAATGTAATATACTGTATATGTAAGTATACGCATGTGTACATAATATATTTGACGTGTTGATACTTTCCTTTCTTAGATAAGCTTTGTTTTCCACAAGTTGGAACCTTAGTTGGGTGGATCCTGCCCCAAGGTCACCACTCCCTTTACTAACTTTGGCATCAGATCTTTGAGCTGCTCCTCCCTTTGAGCACAGGATTTGGAACCAACATTATATTCCCTGGTTCTCTCTTTCTCCTCAAACTGTGCATTCTGTGTTTCTTTTGCCCTGCTTGCTTCTTTTCACTGTAGATCTGCACAAGAGTGATCACCAACAACTATGTAACACAATCAATACTAGGTTGTTTTGAAATCTCCTCTGCCAACATCAATCCAAAACTGTTCCGTTTAGCCTCCAGCAGATTTTTAGGACAAGGGCAGAAAGCAGCTACATTGTTTACCAAAATATCACAAGAATGGTATCTAATATCATGCCCTCTGAAACCTCTTCAACCTGGGCCTGCACAGCCCCCACTGCTCTCAGCACCATCGTCTTCCATGTCCCTCCTAGGATGGCCCAGTAAAGCCCCACTTACAGCACTCGGTCGCTTTCTGACTGCTTCATGTTCCCTTGCCCACAGCTATTGTCGCACCATGACCATAACCACCTGGCCGCATCCTTAAACTGGAAAGCAAAATAAACCTTCCTTCCCTAAAGTTGATTTTGTAAGGTATATTATCACGGGGATCAGAAAAGTGACTAATGCAGACTGTTGGAACTGAGTAGTGAAGTTGTTGATATGAGAAACCTGACCAAGTTGTGGTTTAGGGGAATGTGGAAAGAGTTTGGAGCTGTGGGCCAGATATGCCCCCAGAATGCTGTGAGCCAGTGCTTCTCAACCAATGGGTCATGGCCCCTTTGACAAACTTCTATCTCCAAAATTATTTGCATTACAATTCATAACAGTAGCAAAATTGCAGTTATGAGATAGCAACAAAAATAATTTCATGACTGAGGGTCCCCACAACATGAGAACTGTATTAAAGGGTTGCAGCATTGGGAAGGGTGAGGACCACTGCTCTAAGCAGAGCTCAATGGGCCTTCCTGGTGAGAGTCCAGAAAAGTGAAATGCTTATTGAAATGCACATAGTGGAAACCTAACTCAAGGGGCATCAGAAGAGATGAGACTCTACGGGGCACTGGGCTGTGGAATATTTTTGTTACATTCTGGTGTAGGAGCTAGCTGTATTCTGCTTGTATTCTGAAAGTAAGTAAGGCTATCCCGAAAGTAATGAACTAAGTTCTGTGGTGGGGAAATGTCAGGGCAGCACAGCCTGCAGGTGTAGAATGGCTTTGTTCAGTGTATTCAGATTTACAGTGGCAGACAGTCGGGCGTGAAAATGTGCTGTTTGTCTAAGAGATGAGCACCATTAAAGAGAAATCTTATGTTTTTCACTGGGGTCCAAGGGCAAGACTCGTATTTGTGAACATGCAAATTCATTTGAAAGGGAGAGTGCCTGCCGGAACACATCTCTCAGAGCTGGTCCATCTTTCTGTGTTATCAAATTGCTGATTCCCAGGTCCTAACCTAGGCTATTTCATAACAGAAGGAGCTTCTGCAAACAGTCCTTGATGTGTACCTTAACCTCTGTGCCTGTAAATAACGTTCTGATTCTGACCCTTATGCAGAGGATGGAAATTAGAGGACTACTTCAGTTGTCATGGCAACCCTGAAGCTCTTTTGTACTAGGTACTTCAGCTGCTTGATGTTTCACAGTGATGGTTGCTAGGTCTCAGATCTGTTGCTGACCAACCATATGATCCTGGGAAAGTCTTTAATTCACCCACCCACCCCTCTATCCATTGTGTTCTGACATCCAAAAGGAATTTGTGCCAGCTTACAATACAAAGTAAAACCATTAAAAGAAAAACAAAAGCTCAAAGCCATGCTAGAAATAGAGAATATGGGGGGTGGGAACCCAAGGTAAGCATGTATGTATGTGTGTGTGTGTGTGTGTGTGTGTGTGTGTGTGTGTGTGTGTGTGTGTGTATGTACATGTATATATATCCATTAGAAAAAAGAAAAATACTTTAAAACATGAATGAATGAATGCAGCTCTTATTAAATTCAGTTGGAGGCACCTGAGTCCTTCCTACCACTTGGCGCCAGTCTCCTCTTCTATATCATAAAGTGATGGGGCTGATCCTAATGGTCTAAGATTCATTCCTATTCTGCCAGTCTCACTTGAGTGAGGATGGACAGAACATCTGCTCTGCAGCATTTCCCTCCTCTCAAGTCTTTGCCCATCCCTCCCGCAGTGGCAACAAAATGACTTACTTGTGGCCAACTGTAGCGCTACAGTTCTTTGAATTGGAAGAAAGAGTGACAGCCTAGTGTTAGTAACAACTACTCATCCAGTTCACTCAGAGATGACTAAGGCCCACCTTAGGCAGGGCATAGTGCCAAGGCCAAGGAGATAAGCCAGGACAACTGAACAGTCTGCCCTCAAAACCTTCTCAAGGGTAGCTGCAGTGAATTCAGGGACAGTAGGTTCTTCTCAACCTTCCGAATGCTGTAATCCTTTAATACACAGTTCCTCCTGTTGTGGTGACCCTCGACCATAAAATTATGTCATTACTACTTCATAACTGTAGTTCTGCTACTCTTATGATTCATAATGTAAATATCCAATATGCAGGATATCTGATATGTGGCCCCAGTGAAGGAGTTGTTTGATCCCCGAAGGGATCTCGACCCACAGGTTGAAAACCACTGTTCTAGCCGGGCAGTGGTGGCGCACGCCTTTAATCCCAGCACTTGGGAGGCAGAGGCAGGTGGATTTCTGAGTTAGAGACCAGCCTGGGTCTACAGAGTGAGTTCCAGGACAGCCAGAGCTACACAGAGAAACCTTGTCTCGAAAAACCAAAAAAAAAAAAAAAAAAAAAAGAAAAAGAAAACCACTGTTCTAGATTTTGGGACAGAGCACCATGGGAGCCCAGGGGACCTAGCCAGCTTTTGAGAAGCTTTTGGAGAAAACTTTAACAGGGACTTGAATAAAGAGTAGACCCTTTTTGTATTAGTTATTTTTTGAGACTACAGGGTCACTGTGTAGCTCTGGCTATCCTGGAACTCACTGTGTATACCGAGCTGGCTTTGAACTCAGAACTCTGCCTGCCTCTACCTCCAAAGTACTGGGAATAAATACCATGCCAGGTCAGGATTTGAACTATGAGAGTAATCTGTCCACACAGTGATAACAATACAAATGGTTCTACGGTACAAAAAGTGGCAGAAAATGAGGTTTTCAACTTCATCTCCCAGGTCTAGCCTGAACCTGCAGAGCAACCCGTTGGGCCACTTTTCAATTTCAGGGTTCAGTCTTAGTTTGGGTGAGTACCCTCTGCCCCTCCAGGATAGAGGCTGGGGTTGCTGACATCTGCACCCCTTTTTCTCTCTTTCCCAAGGAAGCAGGACAGCAGAGTGTAACAAAGAAGAACCTGGAGCCACAGAACCTGTGTTTCAATGTTTCTATTTTCTAACCACTTGACACTGGGCAGTGACTTCACCTCTCCATACCCCAGTTTGCTTATCTGGAAAACGGAAATAAGAACCTAACTCTTAGCATTGTTATGAATCCAGTGCCCTGTCAACAGAACAGTGGCTAGAACCTGGCGCTGGCTGCTGCGGTGGAGATTACTGTTCTACTGTCCACACCCTGTCTAGCACTCCCATGTTAACTAGCTATGTTAATACCTGTTCTCATAATAGTGTTTGAACCACTTAGATGCTTCCAAAATTAGAGTTTTGTATACTTTGCAAAGTTGCTAATGCAATAGCTCCAAACTAAAAAACAACAAATAGCATTGTTGTTATTTCATTCCCTGCAAAGTCACATGGTGTGAGTAAATCAGGGCAGAATGGAATACGGCACTGTTTCATTGAACCCACAGAATCAGCAGATGCAGGAAGTCCAGGGTAGGTTCCCCTCTTCTTTTTCTATCATTTGTTCAAAATTATACCACTCTGTATCTGTGTGGGCAGACATGTTTGTGCAGTGTATGTGTGCTTGTATGTTTGTGGGCATGCACACAGGAGCTGGGGAGAATGGGAGGCACCCTGCTCTGTCATTCATCTGGAGTTTGGTGGGTTTGGGGGGTGTTGTTTGTTTGGGCCATCCAGCAAGTCCCAGTAATTCTCCTGTCTCTACACCAACCCTGTCCAGGGTCACAGGTGCTTATGGCCACACCCAGCTTCTTATGCTGATTTCCGAGATCTGAACTGGGTCCTTATACTCATGAAGCAAGCACTCACTGTCACCTAGTGAAGCCACCTCTCTAGCCTGAAGAGTATGCTGCACTTTAATTTGCTTCCTATTTAGTCTGCAGTTTCTTCCACAGGTTTTCCTTATCCCTCACAGGTTTCTCATTGATATTTTTTAATGGAAAGTAGAAATGGTTGTCTTTTATAAAAAGCATAGTATGATTATTAAAATCCCTAATTTTCCTGTTAAATGGTCAATTTCAGACACACTACTTTGTGGATCTGCTGATCAACTGTCATCCTGACCTGGATCCATGTTTTGGTTTGGTTTTATTCCTTTGTCGTCTTTGTTGGACTTGTTTTTTTTTTTTTTTCTGGATTATATCCTCAAATAAAAGTGCTTTTGTTGAATTATACAGAAAGGAACTTTTCTGCGTCTTTGCATACCAAAATGACTGTATTTTACAGTGGGCTTCTCCAGCTTTTCTCTTTCTGTTCCAATAGCATACTCTCCATTCACTCCCTGCGCCGGTAGTAATCTTCCTGGTGGATTGCCATACCCAGTGGGTGTCTTTAATCCACTCATATGTATAGATGTTGACACTGTTGATAACCTCGGGATCTTAAGACTCTCCCTGTGCTTCTCCATGTACCTAAACTCTTTGTTCTTTTGCTTTGAAATCTTTTCCAGGCATTTGCATCCTCTGCACAGCCCCTTCAATACCGCTCTCCTTTAATGTCCTACCTCTGCTCACTGATGGTCATTCCTGACATGGCTCCTCCAGCACAATGGCTCCAGCAACCATCTAGATACTGATACGAAGTACCAACCAAATGCCACAGCCTGTCAAAATGTGTGTGTCATGCATGTGCACATACCTTTGTGTGTGTTTATGGAGGCAACAGACATTGGGTATCTGCCTCAATAGTTTGCCACCTTAATTTTTAGGACTTGGCCAAGAGCACCTGGATCTTTCCAGTCCTTCCCCCCAACGTTGTGGTTACAGGCATGTACCACCTGTGCTGGGGTCGTCACCCTTTCCTCTGTCACATCTGCCCAGCGGCTGCTAAATCCTCTCAACGCTGTAATGGATGTGACTCTGGAGTTTTGCCCTCTCTGTTCACACTGTTCCTTTAGTTACAACCCTCACTGCTTCCCGTTTGATTACCGGAACAGCATCCTAACTGGGCCCTGTCCCCCCAGCCTCCTCTGTCCATCTGTCCTTCCTTCAGCAACTTACCTCCTCCGCTCCCCAAATCTGTTTACCATTTACTTTAATCAAGATCCAAGCTGGCTCCCAACTCCTCTTAGAAAAATGATTAAGCTCTTAGTTTTATCCATAATACTTTATGATTTCTTTTTCTCTCCATTTGCATATCTAACCTCCAAGGTCACCTTAACTCACACGCTCTGCAACTATAGCTGATGATTGGGGGATCGTCCCACGCTCAGTACACTCTCCCCTCCATGTCTCTATGATTTTGTCTTTATTGTTTTGTTCCTAATTTACTATATGTGTGCATGGTTACACGTATGTATATGTTAACTGTATGTGTGTGCGGTTCTGTGCTTGTGCGTGTGCACATGTGAGTATGCATGCATGCGGAAGTCAGAGGTCAGTGCTGTCTTCTTTAGTTGCTCTCCACCTAATTTTATGAGACAGGGTCTCTCACCTGGCCTAGAGCTCACTGATTCAGCTTGACTGGCCGGCCTGTGAGAGTGAGTGATTGGCCTCTCTCTGCCTCCTCAGCACTGGGATTTCAGACCACCGCCATGGCGATTAAGGAGCATATGTGGAAGCCAACTTACCGGTTCTCTTCTTTCACCAGGCAGATCCCAGGCCTGACAGCATGTGCCTCTACCCACCAAGCAATCTCACAGCCTACATCCATCTGTTTATGTGGATCTGAACTCAGGGCCTCAGGTTTGCATGGCAAGTGCTTTACTGACTGAGGCCCTCCCTAGCCTGGATGGCCCCTCGGTATTTCCAGGGCACCCTTGCTGATAACTTTCTATCATATGATATCAGTGAAGCCATTTCATTTCATTTTTCTCTAACTCTACTGTCAGCTCCTAGGAAGCCAAGCCCGCTCTCCACTCACTCATCCTCAGCACCTAGCACAGGCTAACATCAGAGGATATATCAATGGATGCCAAGGGCAGGGAGGAACCTGGGTAGGAAGAAGGACTGTGTTCAGGGGCAGAGGAGTGTCCTGATAGGGCTAACCAGGGCCTATTCAGGGAAAATGCCCAGGGAAAAGCATTTTACAGAGACCGATGGTACAGTTGTGAGCAGGTCAGCCATCGAGGGACCCTGAGGGCTTCGGGCAGCTTCAGGACAGGCATTCTCAGAGCGCAAGGAGGGAGTGGAGGAGACCAGAGAGGAGGCTTGGTTAATGGGGCTGGAGGTGGGCGGTAAGGAAAACCCCTGTGCTCTTCTGCAGCACTGGGGGTCAGGTCTCTGTATTTGTTGAATCACTTGGCCCTTATTTGGCTGCTTGACAGACATTTTAATATCTCTTCAAATTCCTTCAGGGGTTCCCCTTTTCTCCTGCCCTTTAAATGTCAAGGTTCCCAGGACTCTGTTTTTAGCTATCGCCTGCCTCTGCTTAATCTACACTCTCCTCATTATGCTTTGCTGATGCCTCCGTCCTGATCCCCATCTGGCTGTTTCTCTGACCCAGAGACCTCCTGAGTCTCAGAGCCCACTAGACTCACAGATGCCCAAGAGTTACCTCAACCTCAGCTGTTCTGAAATTCAGCTCGTCGCCCATCACAGAAAGTTTCCTCCTAAAAGGAAGGAAACTTACCCAATCTATGGTTGAAGTCTTCTGAATTCTCTCACCATAATCATGCAGACACTCCATCCCTCTTTCCTGCCACACTTGAACTGTTAAATTCTAGGCCTGCAGTTTTCAGTTGCCTTGATACCATCTTTCCACATCTATTTTAAACTCTCCTTTCTACCCTTTCCCATAGTGATTCCAAGGAAGTATTTCTTTATTATTTTCTAAAAACTGAAGAGTAATTTTCACACACTCACATATTAGACATGTGCAGCCCAAGGAATATGAGCAGAGCCACAAAACCTGTTAAGATTTAAAACATGGGTAAAGCACTTGCCACACAGGCATGAGTACCTGAGTTCAGATTCCCAAAGCTCAGATAAAACCAGGTATGGTAGCCTACGCCTGAAACCCAGTGTTCCTGTGGCAAAATAGGTGGCAAAGATAAGAGAATCCCAGAAGCTCAGGGATGGCTAGCCTTGGGGACACAGCAGCAAACAACTCAGTCAGCCTGTCTCAGACAAGGAGGAAGACAAAGACCAACAGCCAAGGTGGTCCTCCGACCTACATATGCATGCCATGGCACGAGCATGCCTGCACTCACACACACAGGAGACACGTGCACATGCACAGAGAGAGGGGGAAGGGGAGAGAGAGAGAGAGAGAGAGAGAGAGAGAGAGAGAGAGAGAACAAATATCATATTAAAACATTTCCATTTCCCAGAACATTCCCTCATGACTCTTTATAGTCAAGCCACATATCCCCAGAGGCAACTGCCATTCTGATTTCTAGCACCATACATTGTTTTTGATGCTTTTGAACAATACATAAAAGGGATTAGATAGGAGGTGTATGTGTGTGTGTGTGTGTGTTTGTCTTAGAGTGGAACTCAAGCAGGTCAAGGAGCAGGAGCTGATGCAGAGGCCATGGAGGAATGCTGCTTACTGGCTTGCTTGCTTGAGTTCCAGTCCTGACTTCCTTTCGTGATGAACAACAGCATGGAAGTGTAAGCTCAATAAACCATTTCCTCCCCAACTTGCATCTTGGTCATGATGTTTGTGCAGGACTAGCCACCCTGATTAAGACAAATTGGTACCAGGAGTGGGGTGTTCTGTAGGAGCTTGGAAAATAATGTTGAGAACAGTGCAGAAGATGAAGGCCTGACCTGTGAAATTTCAGAGGGAAGATTAAAGACTCTTATCAGGGCCATTGCTATTTTGACTGTGAAGTTTCTGTGGTTTTGGTTAGCTGGAGCTGAAGGATCACCTGTGATTAACCAGATACCAGAACTACTAAAGCAAAATCATTGCATTGCTGGGACTATTGATGCTGGTTGTTTGGAGCTGGGAAATTGGTAGTAATTGAGAGGAGACCAGTATCACTGAGGTGAAATCTTCTGAGAAGTGTTTTCTGAGAGCACAGAGGCTGCGTTCCAGAGATAGCCAGGGTTGTACCTTCTGCTGCTTCTTGGTGGTCATTTCATGGTACTGGCATCTCCAAAACACTGCTCTCTTCTGCAGCAACTAGGCTTTACTGACAGCCTCTCATAGGCTCTCTTCGTGGTGCCAAGCCTTACCTCCTTTGCATCACCCCTTCAGTCCTGGGCCATCAATTGCAACCGAGGCTGCACCTTCACCAATGGCCTTCCACAGCCTCTCACAGCCCAGGCCTCAGCTGCTCTTCACGACTCCTTCATGCCTTCAAAACCAGTACCACTTGGGTGACTCTTACATATTACCAAGTCCAGTCACAGCACAATCAAAAGCAAAAGCAAACTCCAACTGTCCAATGTCTGGGATCCACTCACAATCTTCTGGATTCCTCCAAGGGCTTGAGTCACTTCTCCAGCTCTGCCCTTTGTAGCATACACTGTTTTTGCTGCTTTTGAACAATACATAAATGGGATTAGATAGGACGTGTGTGTGTGTGTGTGTGTGTGTGTGTGTGTGTGTGTGTGTGTGTGTATTCTTCAGTGCAACATCTCTGAAATTAAGTCCTCACCTTCTATTGCAGTCGTGCATAGCTGGATGGATGGTTATTGGTTTCTTTCCCATTCACCTGCTTATGAAAAATTCACCTATTTCCAGCTTTAGTTTTTCAGAAAAATGCATTGTGAACCCTTTGCATAAGTCTTTTTTTGGTTATATGGCTTTAACAGTTTAGAGTAAATACCTAAATAGAATTGTCAGGTTTTTGGATGCATTTATACTTCACTTTGTTAAGAAGCTGCCAAATAGCTCTCTAAAATAGTCACACCATTTCTAACACACCAGCATATGAGAGCTCCCTATACCTAAACCAGTCTTTAAAATGCAAATCGAATCACACCATGTCTTTACTAGAAACTGCTCTCTGGCTCTCTCCGGTTTCTGTTCCACAGGAAGTAGGCCAAGCCCACCACTGCACAATTCATCTCATCTCATCTTTGCATTTCCCTACAAGCTCCCTTTTCTCCAGGCTCACTGACAAAATTCTCTAACTCATGAACTTTGTTTTTGGTTTGTTTTATGGCTCTGGGTCTTTTTCCTCCCTTTTAAAATTATGCCTTGCCATGTAGCCCAGGATAGCTCAGACCTCATGCTTCTCCTGCCTCAGTCTACAGAGTTCTGGAAACATGAAGTTTTTTGTCTCTGTATAAGCCTTCCCTTTACAGGGTGTCATTTACTCTTATTTGCATTTCTGATGCCTTTGCAGAGGTGTTTCACATCTGCACCCCACTTCTTTGAGTCCACTCTCTGCTCCCCAAACACACAGGTACTCGACCATAAGACTCTGCTCCCAATGTCATAACACATTATTTTCTTTTCTCTACCTGACTGACTCTTACAAGATGTCCTTTGTCCCGCCCTTTCTTGTATCATTGATGACTGACCTCCACCAGACAGATGTCATGCTGGGGGAAAGAGCATAGGATGGGAAGTTAAGACATAATCCCTGTTCCCATAAGGCTTTGGGTGGAGTGAAAAAGACAGTTGAGTGCTGGGGAAATAGGTCAGTGCTAGAGCACTTGCCTAGCATGTATGAGGTCCCAAGTTTGATCCCCGGCACCATAGACACCACAGAGACACACACAAGGCAGCACTGTAATTGTAGGGAGAAAGCTAGAAATCAAGTTGTATTCAGAACAAGGGTGATGGATGAGGCAAGGCGAGGCCCCTTCAAAAAAGCACATTTGCCATGGGAGCTAAAAGAGATCAGGTGACATGCTGTGAACAAAAGACTGTTCAAGAAAATGAAATTGAGCTGGGAAGAGAAGCCATGGTGACCTGTATGAAGAAGGCTGGGCAAGCACCAGACCAGAGGCTGTGAGGCTCTTGATTGAGACCATGCCTCAAGGCATCTGTGCCATCCGTTCTCGAGGACCCTGATGGCCCCCCGGACCTGCCATAGTGTCTGTTAGTGCTTACACAATATATATGTGTTCAAGTGACAACTGTCAAAAGAGTTCATAAAGTTTGATGGCTCTGGGAAGGAAGATAAATACACGTAGCATCTATAAAAGTTTAAATTCTTTATTTACTTATTTATTGCACTTTTAGTTCTCTGAGCTTTTAGAGGTTTGTACAATGTGTTTTGATCATATCCTCCCCACGCTAAACAGTATGCTAAGTGGGCTGCCCAGCTGAGCACGTTCTTAAGCAAAGACACAAATGGAGTTTGTTTAGTGGATATAGTCAAAGTAGACATGATGGAAACTGCACATCAGGATCTGCCCAGGTCTGAAGGGACAGGACTCAGGGCATGAAGGTGATAGTTTGGAGAGGCAAGCATGAATCTTTCTTTGAAATAAACGAAAGGGATGAGAAGTGGGGGGAGGGGTACAACAGAAATAAAACACTACCTGGTGAGAGGGTGCTGCTATAGCCATGTGGTCCAGAAGGCGCTTCCTTGAATCTGTTTGGTGCAGTAGGACAGCCACTCCTCAGCCATGCCATGGACAGTGCATGTAATCACTGTGGGTGATGTGACTGTAATTGGCTGTGTTGGAAGCTTTGATGAACATTCAATTGCTCACCAAGATCTTGCAGTAACTGTGTTGAGGACATACACACTCAGGTTTGGGGAAGCTAAGAACCTTACACAGGTCTATATTGACAGTGAGTGGCTGGTCTGGAGTTGGAATGGAGACTGTCAGACACCACAAGGAGCTATGGCAACTTGGGAGCCCAAATCATTTGTCTGTCTTGCTCTAGTACAGCTGTAATGTCATCCTCAGTGAGCAGAGATATAGTTTAAGGGGGCAAACGCTCAATGCTACAGTGCGGGTTTAACCTGTTACAGGATGTGTACACAAGAAACAACAGTTTGAGAGCACAGAATGTAATGTAATATGTGGCTACAGAACAAACTGTAGTAGTGGGGGATGGGGTCTAACAGTGCACACATGAAACTGAATATTAGTACCAAATCCCTATTTGATGTGGTTTTTCTATACATATACCTATGGTGAATGTTCACTTTTTTACTTAAGGAAGCACTTTTCAGTGTTTCTTTTGGCATATTAGAATTCACCTCAAATCACTACCTTTGTGCTTTGAGAATATTATTGGGCAAAATAATGGTTACTTGAACACAAACACTGTGATATTGAGACAATTACTCTGAAAAGTGTATGGCTAAGAGACCAATGGCAGGGTAGCACAGACAGGTAAACAAAATGGACAAAAGGATGCTTCACATCCAGGTTTGGATGGTGTGGGATGCAAGGAATTTAATTATGTACTCAGAAGAGCATGCAATTAAAAGCTTACAAACTGGGGGCTGGAGAGATGGCTCAGCAGTTAAGAGCACTGTCTGCTGGTCCAGAGGTCCTGAGTTCAATTCCCAGCAACCACATGGTGGCTCACAACCATCTGTAATGGAATCTGATGCCCTCTTGTGGTGTGTCTGAAGACAGCTACAGTGTACTCATATACATAAAATAAATAAGTCTAAAAAAAATTCTTACAAACTGTTTATATTCTTGGGTTTCTTGTTTACTATTTCTGTGACTGTGGGTAACTGAAATTACAAAACATGAAACAGGAAATGAAGGGAAACTTTCTTGCAAAGAGATAGAACCCAATACCAGTTAACTAAAGATGAAGTCAATGCTTTGCCCATATAGCCAGAGGCATGGCATTTGTCATGAGTGGTGTGGAAACTTGCCTTCTGGAACACTTCAGGGCTCAAAATACAAATGCGAAGAAAGCAAGGTGACCAGAGTGAACACAGGAGGAGGGGTTGGGGGGGATCCTTTAAAGAGAAATGCATCCTAACTGGAGAAAAGGAGCCTTTGGAATAATCTCCAAAATGTCCACTGAGCAATGAAGGCCCTGGGCCAGGAGACAGGTGGCTGTATCAGCAGAAACAGCAGGTGACATGGGACCCGGATCCATCTGTAGAGAGCAGTCCTGCTGGAGTAGTTTCAATTACAGGAAGGCAGGAGAGCTTGGGTGGCCATCCCTAGCGTGGAACCTGACCTTAAACAGAGATCGCTCACGGCAGACCCGGTGCTCCCTGTGTTCAGCTTTTACACTAACAAATGAGAGATGATTTACTTTGCCTCGTCACTACAGACACTGGAAATTTCCTCACCTTAGGGCCTGCAGTGAGCTGAATTGTGTTCCTTCAAGATGCGTGCCCCCTCAAAACCTTAGAGAGTGACCTGACAATGTCTTTACAGACATAATCCAGTACAATGAGGTAATGCTGAGTCAAGGTGGATACCAAACAAGGACCTACCCTTATACAAAACAGAAGCAGAGAGAAACCACCACAAGGCAGAGGCTGGACCCAGGTAGCCCCCAGCCAAGGCACATCCAACATTATTGAAAGAAATACAAGGAAGGAATTCCAAGAAAATGGGGCAGGTGTATGGCCTTGATAACTCCGTGACTTTGGACTTTCATTTCTCAGAACTGTAAAACAAAAAAAAAAAATTGCATTGTTTCCAGCCCTTGTTTACCAAGCAATGTGTGACACACTTCACAGCCATTACAGGAAAATAGCAAAGACACTGAGGTGGTTAAAAAGGGTACAAGAGCAAGCCTATAGGTAAGCACCAGAGGAAAAAGCAAATACATTCATACCCTAGATTCTGAGGGAGTATTCTGTCCCCTGAAGGTAACAGAGGGAGCTGCGGTGCCATTGAATGGTGTCTGTGCATTAAAGACTCCTTGTGTGGCTTTACACTGACACATGTACCAAGCGTAGGCGTGTGGACTCTTGTTGCTGTTGAGGCTGGATCAACCTCGGCATAGCTACTGAAGAAGTCACACTAATCAAATCCTCAACTCCGTAAGAAAGAAAACAAGGCTGCTCGTTTGTTTCTTCTGTGTGTGTGCAAGACAATAATCGGGGTTCTCTTTAGGCTTCCCAATGCTTACAAAGGCTAGAAAGGACCCATGGCCAGACACCTTCGAGCCAAGCTGATGAGGCTATGATGAATTAAAGTGAAGGGTTAGGACCAGATCGTGAAGAAGCCTAGGGATGTACTCCACTCTGTCTCCCAGCAGAGCAGGTCTCCAGGCCTCGGCCTCTGTGGCATTCACTGCAGATTGATAGCTCTTTGGTTTCTTTATGTTCTGGGGCAAAGTGCCCACTTCCACCCAAGGAACTCTCCTCTAGACAGAGTGCCGAGTAACTGTTGATAGATTGCAGTTATGCTCTGAATGTGACTTCCTAAAGAATTACAGATCAGATCTCTTTGATTAAGGTATGGGTTCCTCCACTCACATAAGAACGAACATTGCCTATATTGGGGTTTTGTGGCACTTAGAAAGGCCACTGCTACTTTGGTAGCTGAAAGCAGCTTTATTGTCTCATCGTTCTAGAGGTCACAAATGTATGTTAAGGTGTCAGTAGGGTTGGGGTCCCTTCTGGTTCTGGGGGAGAACCTGTTACTTGCTCCATACAGCTTCTGGTGGCTCTAGCTGTTCCTTGGCTTGTGTCTACACCAATCTCTGTCTCCACAGTCACAGTGCCATCTCTGCTGCACCAAAGCTCTGTATACCTCTCTTCCATTTATTTATGTATTCTATGTATATGGGTACTTTGTCTGTGTGTACATCTGCACACCAGAAGATGGCATCAGAAAGTTGTGAGCTGCCATGTGGATCCTGGGAATTGAACTTAGGACTTTTGGAAGAGCAGTGAGTGCTCCTAACCACTGGGCCATCTCTTCAGGGCTCCTATGCCCCTCTTCTACAAGGATACTTCTAAAAGTATTTATAGCCCACTTTAATTCATCATAGCCTCTCTCAAATCCGTAATTTGATCACATCTTTAATGACCCTTATTCCAAATTCACAAGTTCTAATGTTCTAACATCTGTAACATGTAAGTCTAAGGACTTTACAATGCCTTGAACACAAAGGGGACAGAAATTCACTTTTGAAATTAATTATGTTACATAAATTTTGACATTGGGACCTTATCAAGTCTTTTTTGTTTTTTATTTTAAAAAATGTGTGTGCATGGCATGGCTTATCTATAGAAGGCAAAGGACAGCCTGGGCGTGTCTGTCTCTCCTACTGTGTAGGTTGCAGAGATCACACTCAGGTACCTTTAGCTGATGAGCTATCTTGCTAGCCCCTTATCTGTTTGACATGTCCTCAGTATCTTGTGCATTCGTGAACATGAGCATATACATCAAGGTAACTTATTTCCAAATTCTTACCTTACTCCCACTCCACACTCTCACTCCATTAGCACTCTCCTAAAAGGTAATCCTAAACTTTATGCCACAGACCCCTCAAACTGCAGTTCTTATGTCCACAATATAATGGGAGCTATCTGACACCAATGTCATCTCTTTAGGCTAAACTGTGAGCAGCATGAGAGCCAGCTAATGTCATCTTTAAATACAATCTCAAATGATCTCATACGATCATATTGCACACTCAATCCTTCCTACCTCACACTCACGCATGCATGCATGCACTCACTCGCACACACGTGCACCTATGCAGATTCATGTGCACATGCGTGTGGAGGCAAGGGACAACTTTTGGTATTGTTCTTTAGGCACCATTGCTTTTAATTCTGAGATGATTTGAGGCTCTCACTGGCTTGACTCACCAAGTAAACTGGACTGGTTGGCCACCCCAGCTCCAGGGATCCACCTCCCTCCACCTTCCCGGCACTTACATTTTAAGTACGCATCAGTTGCCAGTGCAGAATTGCACTCATCTCTTCACAATTGCAAGGTAAGCACTTTGCTGAGTAAGTTATCTTCCCTGGTCCCTTCTACCTGTTGAGGCCCCATCCCATCCAAAGCTCCCCGTCTCGGGAACCGTCCAGACATTTACCACCTTATGCCTATGTCTTTCTTTGAGGTTTGCCCTGCCTCTGGATGCAACCTCTTCTAAGACACAGTAAACTTCCTGAAAAGGAAACCTTTCTAGAGACTCAATGTGTTTGTTACTTTTCTCATTGTGACAAAAATACTGGACAGAGCAACCTACATAAAAACGGGTTTATTTTAGCCCATGGTTTAAGAGGACATCAGTCTATCATGGCAGAGACAGCATAGTGGTTGGTCAGTCTGTGCAGCCTACCCTGCAACTTACTCATCTTGATGGCTTAGGAAACAGAAACCTTGAGTCAGAAGTAGGTGCAGGAAATCTGGGCCCATCCTTCTGATCCACTTCTGAAAGCCATACCTCCTATCCCAAAGACTCCAGAATCTTCCAAACAGCCACGAGCTGTAGATCAAGCGTTCAACACATAAGCCTGTGTGTGGGGGGGTACTTCACAGTGCCATAACAGTGTACAAAATATGTTTGTTAAAAACTATTGGCTATGGGTAGGGACACTCTCACAAGGCCCCACCTATGGATGAAGGGCTACATTCAATTACTGCTGACAGAGAAAGAATCAGTCTTCCCCAGGGAAGAGCTCTTTAATTGGTTATCTAATGTCAAGTGGTCAGCCCTAAAAACATCCACATAGAAGCAACACTAAAAGGAATCAGAAGATTGTATTTATGTCCCCCCCTTTCTGTCTCTTACAGATATATAATATATAAGGCGAGCGATGATAAGTCTGAGGCTGTACAAAAACAAGACCATTCTTCATTCTGTTGCAGGACAACACTGCCTATTTTCATGGAGAATTCAAAAGTGAATATTCAGAAAATTAGTAACAACCTCCTGAACTGTGTTTAACATCCCATTAAGAAGAGAAAATTCTTTATATAGCTGGGAAGACAGGAACAGGGGAGGTAGTTTTCCATCAAGAATAAAGCATGGGTTTTTAAGAAGGAACAATAGAGAGCATAAAGAACCACCTTCTCAGTACCAGGCTTAGGTGAGGACAAAATAGAGCCCCAGTTTGAAAATGTACTAGATATCTGAGACCAGAGCCCTAGGAGAAGACTAGACTCGGGAATTCCTAAGTGCCACTTTTAGGTTACTAACCTGTGTTGAGGGCCAGAGCCGTGATGCGATTCATTTTGCTCACTCACTCTTAGTTCATAGATGAACATGAGGCAAATGGTGTTTGATAAACTTCAGCCAAACTACTGTAGCAACAAAAGGAAGTGGACTTGCTTGATGCAGGTGTCCCACCTAGTCACGTCATCAGACAGATGCAGACTGTGCTGTCTCCAGGTTTATCTCAACATAAGTCACTGCTAAATATAATGCTCAATCCCATAGCCACTTTAGACACAACTGGTCACTCCTCTTCCTGAAGAGCTTCACCGATGTGGGAGACCACACCATCTAGTGTTAATCTCTTCCCTCATTGGGTGTTCTATCCTAATTTCCATCATTGGGTCTTCCCTTTGAACTCTGAACACTGGCATGCCTTAGGGTTCATGACTGGAACCCTTTCCCCCAACTATCTTCTCTCTTGTCCTAGGAAAGTTCATTCAGATCCATAGCTTAAAACGTCACCTGCATAGCATCTCTGAAATGTCTGGCTCCAGCCCTGTCTTCTCCCTGAAATCCAGACTTGCGTATTCAACCGCCTGTTTGACATCTTCAAATTAGATCTCTAATAGACTGTGAAATGTAACATGATTGAAACAGAACTCCTCATTCCCTCCACTTAGCATCTCCTCCTCCTCTGTCTCCACATCAATAATGGCAATTTCATCCCTCTGGTTGCTCAACCCCCAAAACTATGAGCCGCCTTGGTTCCTGTCTTTCTCTTCCACTTCAAACCCAATCATCAGCAAGTCTTGTGAGCTTCACCTTCAAAATGTATCCAGATTCCAACCATTAGATCCACTTGCACAGACAGCCCTGTAGCCACGTCACCTTCGGTATTACCCAGGCTGCTGAATCCAGCTGTCCCCTGTCGCCTCCCTATGGAGTCAGTCCTCCATGGCATCCCCGTGACTCTAAAACAACCTCAGTCATTTCACTTCTCGGCCTCCGATACTCCAGAGATGTCCCCACCATATTTACAAGCTCCACATCGCCCATGAGGTCGGCACGGTCCTACTAGTCCCCTTTCCATTTTCTTCTCCACCTCATTATACAGGCCTTTCTGCTGTCGTTGGCAAGTTATTAAGCTGAACTAAATAGAAAGCATTAAAGCCTATTATAAAATATAATAGAGACAGGTACTTTGTGATATCAATAGCACAAAGCTGTGTAGTTAATGAGCAAAGTCTCGGTTCTGTAAGATGGAGACGTCTCGGCTTGGATGGTGATGATGACTGCGTAATACTGTAAACACACTAAGTACCACTGAATCCAATGGTTAGACTGGTAAGCTTTATGTGTTTTACTACAACTAAAAATAATTTAAAATCATTCATAATAGGTATTACCCACAACAGTATCAATAATTATCAATAGGTATTATAGATATACCCATAATAGATATAGGTAATATAAATATAGGTAAAATAGGTAATCATATTACAAAAAAAAAAAAAACATTCTAGGCTCAGGATATTTAATGGGAAAATACATTTGCCGTGTAAATATGAGAACCTGAATTTGGATCCCATACCCATGTAGAAAGCTGGGTGTAGCTATGTGTGCCTTCAACCCCAGTGTTTGTGGGGTTGGGTAGGAGGCAGAGACAGGAGAATCATTTTGGCTAGCTGGCCAGCCAACCTAGCCAGAAAAACAGTGAGCTCCAGGTTTAGTGAGGGGCCTTGTTTCCAGGGAAAAGGTGGAGATACTAGGAGAGGGTGCCCATTGCTCTCCTTTGCCCTTCCTGCACCCAGAGCTCAACATACAGCTCAGCTGGTAAAGTGTTTGCTGGGCATGCATGAAGCCCTCGGTTCTACCCCAGCATCCCACAAGCTAGGATCACACACATCTAACCTCAGGAGACGGAGGCAAGAGAGTAAGAAATTCAAGGTCAGCTTCAACTGCAGAGTGAGTTCAAGGTCAGCCTGGGATACATGAAACTCTGTCTCACAAGAAGATAGCTCCGCCTGTGGGAGCTGAGGAGATGGCTCAGTTGATAAATTGTTATGCAAGAATGAGGATCCAGCATCCATGTAAGAGGTACATGTGGTGGCACACAACTATAATCCCAGCACTGGGAAGGTGGAGATGGGCAGATCCCAGGGGCTTGCTGGCCAGTCAATCAAGGCAAATCAGCAAGTTCAAGTTCCAGCAGAAGAAAAAGACTCTATCTCAAAAATTAAGATGGAGAGGGATGGAGGAAGACACTTGATATGGACTTCTGGTTGCCACATGCACATGTGAACAAACACACAAAACAAACACCTTACACCTAGAGTGGCAATAGTAGACAAAGCCTTGAAACAAATCCAGTGTGTAAGCACCTATGGTCCTTGCACTTACCATTGAGTACGGTCAGCGACAATGGACTTGTCTCTGTAGGAACTGGACATGACTTTAAAGACAGGACTCAGGTTTTCTTCATTCTTTGTCTTCCTATTTATTTATTTATTTACTTATTTAGGGTTTTTTAATACAGGGTTTCTCTGTGTATCCCTATCTGTCCTGGAACTTGTTCTATAGATTAGGCTGTCCTTGAACTCAGAGGTCCACCTGCTTCTGCCTCTGCTTCTCTGCCTCTCTGCCTGCCTCTGCCTGCCTCTCTGCCTACCTCTGCCTCTGCCTCTGCCTGCCTCTCTGCCTACCTCTGCCTCTGCCTCTGCCTCTGCCTCTGCCTCTGCCTCTGCCTCTGCCTGCCTCTGCCTCTCTGCCTACCTCTGCCTCTGCCTGCCTCTGCCTCTGCCTGCCTCTGCCTCTCTGCCTCTCTGCCTACCTCTGCCTCTGCCTGCCTTTGCCTCTGCCTGCCTCTGCCTCTCTGCCTCTGCCTCTCCAATCAAGGCATTAAAGGTGTACAGTTCAACACCACTGCCCATCTAGGACTCAGGTTTTTAAAGCAGACTCTGCTGGAAATCTGGGTGCTATGTCACTGACACAAGCCAGTCATCCACAGATGAACAAGCTGCAGCAAAATCCTGACTGTCTCCATCGTGTGTCCTTTGACAATGTGGTGTCCTTTGACACGTCTAAGCTACACAGCTACCTACAGTGTATAATTAAGGGTTTCAGATAGACCAAGGTTTTCTCCTGCCAAATGTCACTCATCTGTGCTTGAGTCTCCCAACAAATATAACTGAAATATGATTTGTAAAACCAGCTCACTTGTGGGAATTATTTTGCCCTGCTGTTTTATGGTGCTGTGTGGTTTAAAGGAGTGGAGGAATTATTTTTGGATACTTAAACCACAAAGCTCCCTTCTGTCGCTGGACAAAAGAGGATGCCAGGACCTAGGAGAGTAAGGTGACTTGTCTGCAGTTGTACCTCTAGTTTGTGGAAAAGCTAAGACTAGATTCCAGGAATCCTAATGCTTTAGGCTAGTGTTTCTTTTCAAAAATCGAAGTCCAGATGTATCTTGGAGGTATTGCAGGTTTGGTTCTATATTGCTACAATAAAGTGAATAAATATACTGAAGTAAGTCATACAGTTCTGGAGACACCCCCCAAATACAGGATACTGCCACAGCTCTGGTTTGTCCACTAGAACTAGATAGTTAAGACCCTATTGCTAAAGACGTCACACAAATTGGTCACAGACATGTCTGTACTGTAGCTTTCTCCCCTCTGGCTGGACTTCACAGTAATGGAGGGTGCTATGCAGTTTGCTGGCAGGAAATTTTAATAATTTTATCCAGCTGTGAACCTGTTGAACTGCAGTTATGACCAATGTGGCAAGACGTGCACATATGTGCAGTAATGGTACAAATGCTATTGGGATAACCAAGCCCTCTCTGCCTGGATTTAAAGCCCACCTTAGGAGGAAACACGTGCCTGGTACTGTAAATACAGCCATGAACCCATGATTGGGGGCTAGCTTATAGGCCAAGAGGTATAACTATTGCTGTTGTTATTCCACTTATGGATACAGTATCAACTGCCCTCTGAATTTGTATGCTTACCCCAGTAGATTAAGCGTAATTCTCACACATCATCTGAGAAGTTTCTCAGTGTAGTGGGTGGTGGTTAACATAGGAAATCGCAGCTGGTCAAAGTGCAGAGAATAAATGTCATCAGAGAGACCAATGGGACCTCTCTACCACATCCCCTCTCTAAGGCTCAGTGACCATCCTGGAAGAGGGAGCAGACTGGAAGAGCCAGAGACTGGGGACGGCCAGACCAAAACGGAGCGCAGGGTCTCTGTACTCGTGACCTGTACAAAATCAAGCCAGCCAACATGCTGTCATAGAATAGGAAGGGATTCATAAGCCTTTGCCCCTGAGGAGCTACAGACAGGTGAGGCTCCTGGGGAAGACGGTCAGTTTTCTTTAACGATATGGCTCCTGGTAGATTGATCATGACCCAGCAGATGGCCCCATATGCAAGAATATACAATCAGCACAAACTGAGAGTCAACAGGTTATAAATAAATAAATAAATAAATAAATAAATAAATAAATAAATAAATAAATAACACAAAATTGGGGGCTAGGAAGTGGATTTAGGAGGAGTTGGTGTGAATATAATTAAAATAGTATAAAATTCTCAAAGAACTAATAAAAATAAAAATCTTAAAGCATTTTCTGTATCCATTCCTCTGATGAGGGACATCTGGATTGTTTCCAGCTTCTGGCTATTATAAATATGGCTGCTATGAACATAGTGGAGCATGTGTCTTTATTACATGTTGGAGCATCTTCTGGGTATATGCCCAGGAGTGGTATAGCTGGGTCTTCAGGTAGTATTATGTCCATTTGTCTGAGGGTCTGCCAAACAATGCTTATTTATAATAGCCAGGAGCTGGAAACAACCCAGATGTCCCTCATCAGAGGAATGGATACAGAAAATGTGGTACATTTACACAATGGAGTACTACTCAGCTATTAAAAACAATGATTTAATGAAATTTTCAGGCAAATGGATGGAACTTGAAAATATCATCCTGAGCGAGGTAACTCAGTCACAAAAGAACAAACATGGTATGTACTCACTGATAAGTGGATATTAGCCGAAACGTTCAGAATGCCCAAGTTTCACTTTACAGTAACTGCTGGACTGAGAGTGAGGTACCAGATGGAGGAGTTGGAGAAGGAACTGAAGGAGCTGAGGGAGTCTGCAGCCCCATGGAGGGAGCAACAGTGTCAACTGGCCTGACCCCCCCTGGTCCTCCTGGAGGCTGGACCATCAACCAAAGAATACACATGGAAGGACCCATGGTTCGGACCACATATGTGGCAGAGGAGGGCCTTGTTGGCCATCAGGGGGAGGAGAGAGGTTAGGCATTAACACGACCTCATCTGGTCTAAATCAAATATTCAGCCATTTATCCAGTTCCAAGCTCTTTTCCTCACCTAGTAGGATGTGCTGAAGAGGTAGAGGCAGGAGGATCATAAGTTTGAAGCCATTTTGAGCTATGCTGTGTCTACAGCCATGCTACCACGAAGACACCCGCCTTCCTCTGATCAGCGGAGAAAATGAATCAGGTTATCTCAGACTCCTGGGTACAGAGTACATGGCAAGTCTTCAGTGTGTGCTGTCCTTTCCCCAAAGGCAACAAGCAAGTTAAAGTTACTCTTCAGCCAGAGCAAGCTTCTTCCAAGGATGGAACCTTAAAGTTTCCCAGCAAGCACATATTTAACTGCCACAGTCTTTGGGTGTGGTATGCAATTTCTGCAACTGCCTTGGGAAAGACCATAATGGCGACTGTCGATTGGAGGTGATCTCTCAATCACAAGTCTGCAGCCATATTTTCTAATAGCCATGAAGATTATGGAGCAATTGTGGCCTTTCACTAGAGCACAAAGCACCTTGTCATTCATTCTTCACCCCTGAAGCCCCTGAAGTGCTGTCTTAGAGAAGCTTTTTGGTCAAAAACCAAAAAAAAAAAAAACCACCCAAAAAACCAAAAAAACACTAGTGAGTAGAGCCATTTCTTAAAATTGTAGACCACTTAGAGTTCTGCAGAAATACTGTTTATAGTTTGATAAACTTATTATTATAATCTTGACTATATTTTGTACTCTTGAAATGCCCAAATAAAATACCCCAAGAATGACTGCAGTATTCCTAGAATATGCTGTTGCATCCAGATCCAAGTCCTTTGAGAGTTAAGATAGTCTCAATTTTGTAGTTACTTTATTTACATATCATTACTTGTGATAGAACTATGCATGGTTTAGAAACACCAACACTATTTCAAATTTCAAAAACAAATGTAGCCTACACCTTAGTTAGAATCGTCATTTGACCCAAACTGCCCAAATTCCATAGTTTCCAAACCAGACCATCGCTGAGTTTTCTGTAGTGACCCTGCAGGCCTCATTTGAGGGAGATCTTAGACCCCACAAGACAGATGGGGAAAATTTTTGGTAATTGTTTTTGGGGAGGGTTGACAGTAACTGGTATCAGGTGGCAGGGACCAGGGGTGCTGCTAAGCATCTTGGGTAATGCACAGGATGGCCCCATGCAAATGGTCCCCTGGCCCAGGCTGTTGACAGTGCATCAGTAGGGAAGCTCACCTTGAAGCCTCAAGATGCAAGGAGCCCGGCCCTTAGCATCCTCTAGGGCTAGAGAGAGAAAGCTGTTTGATTTTTTTCTTTCTTATTGTATGATTTTTAATTACTTTCTTTGTACAATATATGAAATCATGTTTCTTCTCTCCCTCAACTCTTCCCAGATCCTACACATCTCTCTACCATCCAATTTTAGGCACACATATTCTTTCTCTCCCTCTCTGGACAAAAAACAAAAACAAACAAACAAACAAACAAAAAAGCCCTCCCCCAAAAAACAAAAATCAAACAAAAAAATGAAAATCCAAACAAACAGGCAACAGACTAATAGTACCAAAAAAAAAAAAAAAAGAGTAACCTGTGTTGGTTACTCTTGGGGATGAGGCCTGCTCTGGAGTGTGGTTGGTTAATACACTCAGTAGTGATACTCCACTGGAGAAGAAAGTCATTATACTGACAGCTGAAAAGAAATTCTGGTTTTTCATGACCTTAGAGATAAAGTAGATACTGATGAAAACACACACTATCCTTTATTCCAACTGAGCACACCAGTAATGGGATTAGAGTGTGTGTGTGTGTGTGTGTGTGTGTGTGTGTGTGTGTGTGTGTGCGTGCGCGCGCGCGCGCGCGCGCGCGTGCCTATCTGTCTAACTTCCTCAAGTGGGCTCAGTTGGACCCCACCTTATTTTGTGAGGCAGGATCCCTCACTTGAACTAGTGCTCACTGATTGGCTGGACTGGCTGACCGGCAAGCTCCAGGGGCTGGCTAGTCCCCACTTCTGCCCTCTGCATGAAGATAACAAATGACCATGACTGTACCCATTTGTTTGTTTGCACAGGTGCTGGGGATCTGAACACAAGCCCTGTTGTTTGTTCTGCAGCTACTTTACCAACTAGGACATCTCAACTTTTTTTTTTTTTTGAAGTAGATATCCCATCTATTAACTTTAATGTCCTCTTTACTTGGCACAGGGGAAGAATGCAGGCCCAGAACAGAGCAGCTCAGAGGAGGCCTGTGTCAAGTGTGAGGACTGGTGGGCGTGTTGCTTGACCCCTTAGTGTTCATTGTATCCTGGTGGTGGGGAAGACGCTGGGAAAACAACATGCACACAGAACCAAAACTCTAAGCACTTTAAAAATAGCTTCATAGGTTGGGAAGAAGTCAAGCTACTTTTTAAAGTATTAAATGATTCCCTGTACCCCCATTATTTTTAGTTATTTCTGTGCATACCTCCACATTCCAAAAGGTTCTCAGGGGTTTGCTCTTCTGCACTGTTCACTCAGTTTTCTCCTCTAAAGCCTGTATGGACTCCAGAACCGATCAATACAGGCGTCAATTTAAAAAGAAGGATTTTGGAAGGCCCACATAAAACTACAATGTCTGAGCAGATACAAGATAGGTATTAAAACCCTACTGTGTTTAAAATATTGGGCTGAATGCTGAGAGAGCTATTTTTGAGAAGTATAAATCACAGCTGATGTTTTTGAGTAATTTGTGATCTGCCAGTGAGATAGGCTCCATGCCCAAGGGAGGACGACTGACGTCACAAAGCAGGCTGCAGGCTGTGCCTCCTGGCAGGCAGGCACAGCCCTCAGCCTCTTTATCCCTCTAGCAGTGAAGTGGGGCATAGCAGGACAAGGTGAAAGTGGCCCAGTGGGGAAATACTGCAAAGAAGAGGCTGGGGAGAAACTGAACAAGAACCAGTCTTAGAGGGGAAAGTGGGTTCCCCCCCCCCAAGATACAAGGGAAGCATTAATGATCAAAAATGACATTTAGTGATTGCTGCTCTCTTGCCACACTTTCTTCTTCTTCAGTCCAGAAGCCATGACATAGCTCTTCCACAGGAGACCCGAGAAAATTAACTATTTCAAGTTCCACTGTGAGCAAGTGCAAGGGCCAGGATTCAAATCCTGCACAGAGCTCATACCCCTAACAAACTGGCCTGGGACAGATCAGGACGTGCAATGAGGCAGATGGACAGAGGGTTTCCAGGAAGCAGCAGCAGGCTCAGGTGTTGCTGAGCCATCAGGAAGGAAATCTGAGAAACAGCTATCAGATTTGTGACCTTTACTAGAGCTCTGTGGGAAGAGTGGTGAGGACAGGAGTCTCCTGTGGGGCAAGGAGGAGGCCGGCAAATCTAGCCCAGGAGAGGGACCGGCAGGGAGGACAGGAGGAAGGTTTCAAGGAACAAGCCTGATGACGCACAACCTCAGCTTTATTTGAGGGTTTGAAATAGCCTATTCTTTCAAAAAGAACACATTTTAGTAATTATGGCATGGAACAATTAGCTGCTTTGCATGCAGGTAAAATGCAAAAAAAATTTACCTCTTTCTAGGGAAACTATTAGGGAGGAAGCCATCGCATCAGCTCCACACAGCTTGCTTTGGAGCTGTTGTGAGGAGGGAAAGCCTCTGAAATCCATCGCATCAGGGCTTCACAAGAGAACATCTGTCCGATCCCAGTCTGAGCTAAAATCCTGAGCCGCAAAACAGACATTCTTGGACAGATCCTTTGTTTTAATGGGTGGTTAGGGCTGCAGCTATCAGTTTTCATGCTAGGTACTGGATAGTTTTTATTACGAATCAAACACAGTTTTAGGGGGACTGTAGCTTTTGAAAGGGAAATCTACTTGGAGCCAACAACTCAGAGCCATGAAGGCAGCCAAGGAAGAGGAGGTAGAGGACAAGGGGGGGGGGGGGCTGTTCTTTTATCAAGGCCTCTTTCCATGACTATCAGCTCCCTTCAGCACCCCAGTATAATTCTTTATACAGAGTTCTAGGTTTGAGTCAGTCCCCCAAATGCCTACAATTTTGTTCTGTCCCAAACAGTACTCCTGCAAACTGCACATTCAGGGTTATTGGGCCAGAGGAGCCTGGGTGTGCTGCTGCCGGCTCATGCATGCTAAGCATACTTCCCAAACTGGTAAGTGCTTTGAGAGTGGACTCTAACTTCAGCAGGAAAGACATCAACAGCTATTTAATGTCTAAGCAATGCAGCGGGTTACTGCAGGGAGCGCAATGACTAGCCTGCCTGGGTGAAGCACCAGCGTGAGTGAGTAGATTTTCTTTTTAGGGACACAGGCTAAACACTTGGTGGTCAGCAAAAGCATTCTAGAGTCTCCTTCTTGGAAGTCATCAAAATCATTGTGCAGCCCAAGTAGAGGGGAAGCCTCACAGACTCCCCCCCCCCCCCCAAGTCATGGGCCTCTCCTTAGGCTTTGCTGCCCTATCAGACTCTCAGAATTACTCTCAGGGACCTCTCCATCTCTATACTGCCCGACTCTCCCCAGGAGTTGCCTCTTTCACAACATTGGAGCAAAAGTAAGACTCTTTTTCCTAATACTTTCGCGTGTTCTTTGGTATTGCTGTAAGGAACATATAAAGCCACTGCAGGGAACAGCAAGAGCTGCTGCTAACAAAAACAAGAAATGTGAGAAGCTGGAGGGATTCAAGGCTGCCACAGTGAGTTGTCAGCCCCATTTCTATAGGGCCAGGGATAGGAGAGTAAAAACAGGCAAAGCCTTTGTCTTCCATGGAGGAGATGGCTATAAACTCAGGAAGACTTAATGTTGTGTGCTGGGAGGTGTTATGGATGCAAACAAGACAGGAAGAAAAGCTAAGGGCTTTTGAAGGCACCGTTAGACTTTAAGCAAAGCCTCAAGGAGGTAAAGAAGTGAACCTGCAGAACCAGCAGGGAGAGCAGTCCTGGAAAAAAACCTATTATAGCCAAGACCCCGAGGCAGAGAAACAACAGAGAGGCCAGTATGGGCAGAGAGGAAGGAATGGGATGGAAGGTCAGAGAACAAAGGGCCAGAGACCACTTCACCCTGCAATCATAGCCGAGAAAGGAAAAACCCAGCATCTGAGTCACATTGACACAGCCTGGATATCAAGTCTGCTTCTCTGTTGTTTATTTGGGGCTCCCAGCTCCTCATCTGTACATGGGACCACACAGGATAACTGCAAAGAGACGTGGAACATGAAACTCCCCATCAGAACTCAGCACACGCCAACTTCCTACCACGTCACCCATTAGTTCCCGCAGCCTTTCCCCAGTTGAAGGGTTCTTCCCACTCCCACTGAGTGGGAATAACAGTGTTTAGAAGCTGGCCATTCAAGGGCCTCTCAGATGTCAAAGATGAATTGGCAGGTGCAAGAAAACAAACGGAAAATTACTATTTGTCTATGAACATAGTAGTTGTAAGAAAGTAACATTTTGCTGTGCAGTGGTGGCACACGCCTTTAATCCCAGCACTTGGGAGGTAGAGGCAGGTGGATTTCTGAGTTCGAGGCCAGCCTGGTCTACAGAGTGAGTTCCAGGACAGCCAGGGCTACACAGAGAAATCCTGTCTTGAAAAACCAAAAAAAAAAAAAAAAAAAAAAAAAGAAAGAAAGAAAGAAAGTAACATTTTAGTTTCTGCACTTAAAAATCTGGAGCAATCCATACCAAGCTGTTAATGGGGGCTACTGGTAATGGTTAGGATTACCAAAGATTTTCACTACTGATTTTGGATTTTCCTTTTTAAAAAATGACTGAACATTCTACAATGAACATTTATTACATTTACAAAAAAAAAAAAAAAAAAATCATAGCCTAGGCCAGTGTTGACTGATGTAGGGGAATTAGCTTTCTGGCTGCTCTATATAGACTTTATCCCATGCCACCTAAGATAGGTTGTTATGATCCAACTTCAGGAACTCTTAGGGAGTTCTAGGGTTCTGGGATGAAATCTCAATCACAGACGGTACCAGTGAGTTC
Organism: Uromys caudimaculatus; assembly: GCA_028551405.1. Lineage (NCBI taxonomy): Eukaryota > Metazoa > Chordata > Mammalia > Rodentia > Muridae > Uromys > Uromys caudimaculatus. Next base: position 62,814,468 of record CM052706.1, read on the forward strand.
TGAGATGGTCCTTGGCCAGCATCCATGACCCCGGCTGGTTCCATTTAAAAGGAGGGGATGGGGACTCCTTGCTACAGCTGCCCCAAGGACAAAAGCAGAAACCAATGAAATTAAAGTACTTGCAGATAAACTATCGATGAACTTCTGTGATTCACAAGTGTTGGCACTGAATAAAGGGAAATAAGTAAAACTCCATCTCATAACTAAATAACTTGCAAGGGCAGTCAACACAAGACAGCTCACAGTGTCTTGTTCACCAATGCATTAAAACACGCACTATAACCAGTCATAGCAAACCACGTAGCTTGAAAATGTAGTCCTTCCTCTCCCCTCTGAAATGTTCACTCTCAGTGAGAGGAATAAAAAGTAACCCTGAAGGCTTCGTAATTACCCACACAGCTTTTCCAAGTTTAAAAACGTTTCAAGAAAAAAGACATAGTCCAGAATTTTTGGTGGTTTGTTTGTTCACATTTCCCGAGTTGACCTGTGCACAGAGAGGGAGCTCACCTGTGCATTATGTAAAATTCTGTTGGCATGGAAGGCAACTAGTCACCTCAGGCTTGCAATTATGGGATTCCTGCCTGGAGAAGGTTCTGATACTTCCCAAGGGAACGCCCTTTTCTTCCCCAGAAATCAAGTAACACCTCTCTTTTCTTTCTGTTTCTTCTCAGTGCTGTCACGATTCATCCTGAGTTTCTGACTATAGACTGGAAATCTCCAGGGCAGAAAAATTCCACCTCAGCATTTCCATAAGCACTGGAAATTGAATTATTCCAAAACGGAGTATTTTCTAAGAGGCAAATCTTCTAGACAAATTGTCTACTACTAATAGAAGTCAGCACAATGAAGGAAGTAACATTCTGCTCAAACCAGGCTCATGTCCAAGGAAGAAAACAGTTTATAGAACTTAGAATAAACAATTTTATATACCTTTCTTACTGTTATCTATCATAACCAATGCATGCATCATATATTTTCCATACGATGTGCTTTCCAGTAAATTCTCTAAATTCAACTATACCTTTCTCACTACTAGCTCAATTATACGAACTGAATATAAAATCTAGCAGCGCAGTTAGGTGAATTTTCCATTCATGAATGTGTGACCGAGCCCAACACCTGAGCTGTAAGAATGCACTTGTGAAAAAGGAGATTAAATATATATCCATAGCCAAACGGATACATTCTAAGAGCTTTTAACGAGTAATTGCCACATTTGTAGACACCAGATCATGGCACATGGCTGGTATGGAGTCCTTCACCCCATCACAGCACCCACAAGTGTGATAAGACAGTGGAGTGATGACTGGCAGTGACAGCAAAAACTGGTGTCCCAACTGGTAGGGCAGGGCGTGAGTGTGGAGAGTGCACCAGCACCCACTTGATTTGTAGGTACTTTATGGGTTTAAACTGGGAGCAAAACAAAATTCTGAACATAATTTATTACGTGGGATAGTTTTACAGCAGGATGCCTTGGACCCTGTGTTTAAAAATAGGTTCAGGGTCACCACAAAAGTAATTCCACACAGTGTCACTCATGAACATCCGTTTCTCATCTCGGAAAGCCACAAAATTGGTATGGGATCTGTGAAATGGAAAATTGCATCAGAGCCTATGCGCTCCCACGTGAACCTGATCTTAATGAAAAGATGGCTGAGGTAGCAACACTGGAGTTAAATGCTGAGCCCCCCTGCAGTCTGGTGTGGTGCAGATGAACTGGATCTTTACCCTGCTCCTGACTGTGTGACCTTGGGTAAGTCAGTTAACCTTTTAAGTGCCAGCTTCTTCATCTCCTACACAGAGATGACAGCCTTGCAGTGAAGACCTTAGGAAATCAGCCACAAATGGCGTTTAGCTCAGCACTGGGTCCGTACGAGTACATCTCCTGGTTTAATGTGGTACCACAGTCCAGCTGCCGGACCCCCATATCTTTCCATAGTCATTTTCATTTTGTGCTTTCTGCTCTTTCTGTTCTTTTCACTATATCATTTCTGGGGAGGGCTGTAAGAAAGCAGTTGTGTACAGTCCACTTTCCCCACTCTTCCTCACAGCTAAGTTAAAGCTAGGGAAACAGATAATATACACGGAAGAGAAACCCAGTGCTTGGAATATGGTGGTGTATGTATATGGAATATAAATAAATCATATTTCAGTCTATAGCATATAAGGTAAAAAATAATATTTTATTTCAAAAGAAAGAAATGACAGGCAACACATTTAAAGAGGGCAGAAGGGATCTTACGGGCCTCTCATCCTCTCAGTATTGGTCACTGTGAAACAGAATGGAGTATGGGGTCTGACTTCCAACAGGTGGCTAGCTTTAATCGGCTTCAGATGCAAAACCGTGATGAATTTGAGTAAGCAAGTCTCAGATATTCAATTCAAAGCCTCCTATTAACAATCTAGAAAGAATTTTGTTCTGGGTTTAAGCCTCCCCGGCAAGTTAGCAAGCAGGTAACTGCCTTAGCTTGCACCTGTCCTCCGAACAGTATACCAGGCTGACGTGAAACCCTCCATCCTTTCCAGACCGTCCATCCTGTCGCTGGGGCGCCTAGCAACAAACCGGGGAAGCCCACTAGGAAGTGGTCACGACCAGCCAAACCACAAATCCCTAGGGTGTGGGATTTCCACCTCTACACCACGTCTGAAAACCGAAAATAGGCGTCCGCTTGCTATACTGCAATGGGATTCCCCTCAGAAGCAAACCTCCCGCACCCCCAGCTTTCATGTTTTATTAATAAATGCAAGATGGCACACAGAGGCAAAGAATGGGAGGGAAGGCATCTGCAGCTGGACCCGAACCAGGACAGTTTGCAAAAATAAATAAGAAGCATGTGATAAGCCGATTCCCAGTCTAGAGCTGAAGACCCCGCGCTACCCAGAGGATGGTCGTCCGGCTCCCCAGCCCGGGACATGAAGGTCAGCTGCAGGATCCTAGTCCTCCAGGGCAGTCACCCTGCAAACCATGACCGGCCCCTACCCTTGCCTCCCTCACCCGCCCGCCCGGGCCACAGCAGGGGAAGCCCCGGCGGCTGCCGGCTGCAAGAACACGTACCTGCTGCCGGAGCTCAGGATTCGCTCTGCTCTGCGGCGCCGGGCCCGCGCTCCCGCTCCCGGGACTCCCCTCTCCGCCCCCCCTCCCCGCCCCCTCGCGGCCCCGCCGCTCCCTCCGCCCCTCTGCCCACCCCGCTCGAGCGCGCGCGCACGCGCTTTCGCGACGGCGGCTCTCCCGGGGCCGCGCCTGCGCTCTCGCTGCCCGCGCTCGCTCGCGCGTTCCGGGGGTTGCAGAGGGGCCGCGCGGCTGTCTAGGAAACTGCGACTAGCAGGGGCTGCGTGTGGGCAGTCACCCCCGGCGAAGGGCACGCAGGCCTCGTGGCGCGGGTGACGGGGGTCGAGAACAAGAGCCCGAAGCGGAGGCTGGCCGGTGCGGCCGGGGGTGGGCGGGCACCTGCGGTCCCACCATACCGCCGTGGGAGCGTTTTCGCAAAGCGTGCAACGAACGGCTACGCGCAGTGTCCTCCGAGGTTTCTGCCTGCCGCTCCTGGCGAGTGCATTGCCCAGCTCTCGGTGGTCCCCATCACATTCTCACGTGACAGATACACCGCGTGTGTTGGTCGTATATTGTAGAGTTCTGCCCTTGAAGCGCCTGTGCTGATTGAGAATGTCTAGAGAAGACCGAGTGACTGAGCAATCGGGGGTGGGTGGGGGGGGCGTCAGGGGTCTCACGTGTAAATATACTGCTGTGAACAGTTTCTTCCTTTTTTTTTTTTTTTTTCTTTTTTTTTTTTTTTTTTTTTGGTTTTTCAAGACAGGGTTTCTCTGTGTAGCCCTGGCTGTCCTGGAACTCACTCTGTAGACCAGGCTGGCCTCGAACTCAGAAATCCACCTGCCTCTTCCTCCCAAGTGCTGGGATTAAAGGCGTGCGCCACCACTGCCCGACTGTGAACAGTTTCAAAAGCAGGTTAAAATTCCTGCTTTTTAAAAAAATAGCCACTTTCCTTTGGGGTTCTGGCCTTATGTTTGATACTTTTAAGATCGGAAACCCTTCTTTCTCTAGGGCATAAAGTTCCTGTGTGACTTTGGGGTTCTTCCCCATTGGCTTCCCCTCCAGAATAATCACTATTTGGTTAGGTTCACGTGGCCTTCAGGAATGCCCTGCGACTTTCTTGCCTTCTCTTCCCATTCAGCCCTTCTGGCAAAAACGGTAGAAATTAGAATTGAAGGCTTTTAAACCCAGGCCTTACATAGAACTGCCTGAAGGGCTCGTATCAATCTTTTAATAGATACAGAAATGCCTAGACAAGGAATGTACGTCTAAATTCGGCCATCTGAAGGGAAAAGTATAAAAAAAGTATTTGTTTAGTTCTTGCCTACCAACATTTCTTAACCATTCGTAATGTCTAATTTCGGGGGTGAGTCCCTTGGAGAAAATAGTAGAAGTTACGTGGCTTGACAGGATTTCCCCCTACCAGTTCTAGGCATAAATAGAGTGGAGAGTAGAAATGCTGCCCTCCCTTCATGCTACCCCCCCACACACACACACTTAGTAGAACTACACTTAAGTTACCTTAAGGGCATTGAACCACATTTATGATAGAGTTTCGCTGGCTAGACAGCTGGCAAAACACTGAGATACAAACAGGTATAGATTTCCCGAATAAGACTCCAATAACAAACACAAAAAAAATAATACCTGGAATTAATAAATGAGATTGCATGAAACCAATCACTCCCCACCCCCACCCCCATGTGCCAGAAAATCAAGAGGGAGGAGCCAGTCTACCTAATGAAGAAAGAAAGAAAATCCTGTGTGTGTGTGTGTGTGTGTGTGTGAGAGAGAGAGAGAGAGAGAGAGAGAGAGAGAGAGAGAGAGAGAGAGAGAGACTGAGACTGAATCCATTCCAGGTCAAGAATTGTCTCCACTAGATTAACCTGAAGACATGCCTGTGAGGCATTCTCTTGTTGAAAGATTGATATGGAAGGGGCCAGCTGTGCCTTCCCACACTGTGGGCGGTGCCTTCCCGCACTGTGGGCGGTGCCTTCCCGCACTGTGGGCGGTGCCTTCCCACACTGTGGGCGGTGCCTTCCCGCACTGTGGGCGGTGCCTTCCCCACACTGTGGGCGGTGCCTTCCCCACACTGTGGGCGGTGCCTTCCCACACTGTGGGCGGTGCCACCATTGGGTAGGTGGTCCTGGTTGCTATAAGAAAGCAGGCTATTCAAACTAGCAAGCAGTGTTCTCTCGGCATCAGGTCTTGCCTTGGCTTCTCTCAATGATGGACTCTAAACTGTAAGTCAAAGAAAGGCTAATTAAAGAAAACTAATTAAATATTAAGAGTAGTACAAGTATTTACAGGTAGAAAAATTAGACCACATCCTTTTATCCAGAAACTTTGTATTCTAGTACATTTTTTATTTTAAGTGTAAGTGTTAAAGATGTTACTTAAAGATATCACTTAAAGACAGTACTTAAAATGTTACTTTAGGCTAACATTTTTTCTACCATACTTGTCTAAGAGGAACTTGAGACAAACACAAGGACATAGTTGCATTCTGGCTTGTTTGGTTTTGCAGAACTGGGGATTTAATCCAGGCTTCATTTGTGCTTCCAAAGAGTTCTGCCACTCAGCTGCATTCCCAGCCACAGGTGTCTTCACTCCTCTCTTTCCCCTCCTCCGCAATCCTATGGAAATTCAAAATTCCCCAAACATTTGCAACTTGTCAGGTCTATGTTTCCCCCTGGTGGTGTGTCACTTCCACAGCACATGCTCAAATTAAAATCCTCTGATTTCTTTAGGATGTTGAAACCTTGGCTTGTCGACATTCACACACACACACACACACACACACACACACACACACAAATGGGGGGGGTAGGACCAGGGACAGGGACATATCGACAAGATGCCTTTCTGCTTTCTCTGATTTTGCCTACTCTTCTTTTCATGTATACTAAATCCTGAGATCCAGAGAAGGATTACCAAATTGGTCTAGAACTGAAATCTACAGCAGGCTTCTCACTATTGTTATTCAGCTTTCTTGGTCTTGATGAATCAACGACAAACACTGGTTTAAAGTCAGATTCTGGAGCCTCTCAAACACATTGAAATCTAATTTCCAGAAGATTGACTTGGGCATTTTGTTTTTAACTGCCTCAGGTGGTCATTACTGATAGCAGAGGTTGGGAATTCCTACAGCTACAGATAGCACAGGTGTGTTGCTTCAGTACGTGGCAGGTGACAAATGGGAGGGAGGCCTTTGTGTGCATGTGTAAAGGAGTTACAGCAACAAGAAAACAAGCTAAAATGCAGGATGGAAGGAACTACTTAAGGGTTGTATATTGCTTTCTTGACAGACAGCACTGTTTCTAAGGTGATTATCATTGGCATAATATCCGTGCCAAGCTGCCTTAGAGGTAAGCCACATCTTTTATTTTAAAAGATTGCACCCCCTTTTTTCTGAGTGGTGGTGTATACCAGTACTTCTAGCATTGGAGAAGCTGAAGCAAGAGGATCATGAGTTTAATGTCAGCCTGGGCTACATAGGAAGCTCAAGGCTAGCATGAGCTATGTAGTGAGGCCCTACTTCAAAAGTCCAAAATCAGAAAGGGAAGGAAGGAAGGGAAGGAAGGAAGGAAGGAAGGACAGACAATCTTTTCGAGAGCACCAGGATCACACAAACAGAACTGTGTGTGTGTTTGTACCATGGAAGCGAGATTATGGGAGGATAAATTGAAGATGATGTTGGCTCTTGTGAATGTCTGAAAAAAAAATTGGTCTCAGGATTCAAAATTCTGTTCAAGTTACTAATTGGAAAACATATATACAAATCTGATGCCTCATAATTTGTGAAAATTGGAGTTCTACACCAAATCCTTAAATTGTTGATGTTTATCTACATGGGCATATTTTGTGGGTGCTTCTGACTCAGCTTTGCTAATGTGGACTGCACAGAGAAGAGCCACTCTGTCCGTGAGAGCTAGGAAAGTAGACCATGTGTTGTTGGGTGACATTTATCCGAGGCTTAAATATTCACAGTAACTGCTAACATCAGGTTTCTTTTTTTAAATCCTACTGAGGTAGCTTTAATGAGTAAATATATTTGACATAATTAGCAACATTGATATGCAGATAGTCTATATTGGATGCAACAGAAAATATAATAGCACACATTCCTTCAGCCTCAGTAAACAACTGCAAAATGTTTTCTTAACTGAGCGTAGTGGTACTCACCTATAACTCCAGCTCTTCAGGAGGCTGAGGCAGGAGGGTGGAAAGTTTGAGACCTACCTTAACTACATAGACAGTTTGAGGCTGACCTGCACATTTGCTAGATCTTTCTCAAAATATTAAAAGAAAAAGGTTCAGTCCCTAGTAAAACACAGAGGGGGAAGAAAGGGGAGGAGGGGAATGGGGAGAGTTTCATACTGGAAGAAGGCCCAAGACTTAATCATCAGTACCCTCCAAATGAACACATTTAACCATTTATCTGTGACATACTTCCCACTGTACATCAACATTAACTGAGAGGACCCCTGAGCCACAGTTGGTCTCTAGTTAAACATGACCTTAGCTGCTGGGTGTATTCTAAGTACGTTCATACAAGTTCAAGGCAGGTCAAGAGTTGAAGTTCATATCTTAACGCTGTCCCTCCCTATATGTGAGTATCAGTGTCTTACTAAACATGCTGCCATAGTGATTGTGAGGATGAAACCAGCGGCAAGGAGTCTAGCACTGCCTTTCTATGAAGCCACCGGGAGCTTTTCATACATGTAAGGTTTTGTCGTAGTCGTTTGAGACAGGGCTTCATCCCATGTATCCTAAACTCAGGGTAATCTTCCTATGCCACCCTCATGAGTGTACCACCGCACTCCGTTTAGTATGTGGTGTTTAAGACTGAAAAAAAATGGAACGCTTTGAGTTATATTTTTGGTTGGCCATTGCCTATTTTTAGTTTGTATGTGTAATTGTGATTTGAATAATTGAATTCAGATATGCTTCACTTTGAATTTTATTAATCGTTAATATTTGCTTCAGAGCTAAAGACTATATCTGGAAAATAGAAAGTAGCATGAAGCTTAGTACTATGGCAGACCAGTATGTAGGCGTCTCTTTCTTCCCAAAACATTAATAAATTCCATTATATTTTTGTTACTATAAAATGTATTTTATTTTATGTCGGCTTATAAGTAGAGTTGAATAAGGGAGTTTTCACTATTTCACTTTATTTCCTGACTATTAACATTTCATTTTGTGATCATTTACTGAAAATAGTTTTGTATGTGGTAGAGAGGTATCTATAGAAGATCCTTCTGAATATTAGAAACTCTTGAGTGTTTGGTCCCAGAAGATCACCAAATGAGTAATACTCAGTTTTTGAGTGTTTGGAAGTTTGCATGTGCTTCATGGGCCAATTATTTCATTGTTTACACAGCTGATGTGTCAAGGAGGAATACTGGCAAATATATACTTGAAAACACAAAATATCCAGTGCTCAATTCTAGTACATTGTAATTAGGTTCCTTGGCTTTATTGATAGACTTCTGTGCTGGCTAGTTTGTCAACTTGACACAAGGTAGAATTATCTGAAAGGAGGGGGCCTCAATTGCAAGAATGCCTCCATAAGATCTGATTGTAAAGCATTTTCTTACTGATTGATTGTGGGTGGGGCCACCCCTGGGCTGGTGGTCTTGGGTTTTATAAGAAAGCAGGCTGAGCAAGCCATGAGGAGCAAGTCAGTAAGCAGCACCCCTCTGTGGCCTCTGTGTCATCTCCTGCCCCCAGGTTCCTGCCTCCAGGTTCCTGCCCTGTTTGAGTTCCCACCCTGACTTCCCTCAGTGATGGTTTGTCACCTGGAAGTGTAAGCTGCAGTAAGCCTTTTCCTCCCCAAGTTGTTTTGGTTATGGTGTTCATCTCAGCCACAGTGACCCTAACTAGGACAAGTCCTAATGCTTGTTGATGTCTATTAACTGCTTACAGTGTCCAGAATGATGGTTATACACACTGTATTCATCTTTCATATAATAACTCTTTTGGCAATGTGTAGTCATTGTTAATATTTATAAAGGAGACAGAGGGAGCAGCTCATGATCACAGTCTGTATGGAGCCTGGATTGAGACGTAGGCAGTCTGATTCAGAGACCTGAAGTTCAGCCCTCTTGCCTTGCTGCTTCGAGTGTACACAGAGCTGTAAAAATCTGAGCAGCATGGTGTCACTGCAAAAGCGTTCTGGATCCCAGGGTTCTGCCATCTTCAGTCACTACAGCAATGGGGATTGAGTTAGAGAGGACGAACCTCACTCCAGGCGTTCTCTAACCCTCTCTAGCTCTAGGATTTTATTATGATTATATTGTCTACAGAAGAGAAAAATGATTTTTTTTTTAACTTATCAAGAGAGCCAGAAAAATAAAGTACTAACACAGTCATGCTTATAAGTAGATACATTTTGGTTAAACATACTGCTGCTAATGCATTGTGTTCTTATTTGTATAAGTCTGAGAAGGTCCTGAGCTGTCATATATTCCAGCATTTGCGTATGACACATTTATATCGTTAGAGTATTCTGAGCCACTGTCTTGGTCTCCTATTTCAGTACATGTAGAATAACTGTCTTGGGGGGAGATGAACTTTGTGGCTAGAGAGTACATCATATTATATACCATGTTCCCTTCTTCTTTATGATGAACACTACCGCCCTATTGAAATGACCATCCATATTAAGTTTCTATCATAATTGTGACTTTTTTCATATGGGAGACAATACAAAGAATAGTCTCATAATTTAAAAAAAAATGAATCTTTTTGGATTATAGAGATAGCCTAGTTGGGAAAAAAAAAAAAAAAAAAAAGCCTGTGCCAGCACAGGGGCTTGAATTTGGGTCACCAGAATCCACATGAAAGCTATCAATGGCAGCATGTGACTGTAGCCCCAGGGTTTGCTGGGGTAAGGAGAGAAAACAGACACTGGCTAGCCAGCTAGCATAGACCAATCAAGCTTTGATTCAGTGAGAGGCCCTGCCTCAAAGAGTAAAGGTAGATAGTGGTGTAAGACCACTGATAACATCAACCTATGGCTTCTATACACATACGTACACACCCCAACGCACACACATGTCATACACAACTAGATATATACTAATTCTTTGCTCTTTCCCCAAAGTACCTGCCTGTATGCTTCAAAAGGGTTCCTCCTAGTTAGTGATTTTTAAATAAAATTTGAATTTTTCTATTACTCTAACTTCTAACTTCGTGTTTGGAAGTAACAATAAATAGTTCTCTGGTGACTTTAATTTTTTAATCATTTATTTTGTATTTTTTAGATTTGCTATATTTTTCAGTGTTTGGCTTGCATGTGTGTGTGTGTGTGCACCATATGTGTGCCTGGTGCCCACAGAGGTGAGAAAGCACTGAATCACTCAGAACTGGAGTTATGGATGGTTGAGAACCACTGGATGGGTGCTGGGAACTGAACCCAGGTCCTCTGCAAGAGCAACAATGCTCTAAATGCTAAGCCATCTCAGCCACTCCTGGGACCTGAAGATCACATATCAGAAACACAAGGGTTAAGGGAGGAGAAGTTAACTGTGTCAACAAAGGGAGGCTTCTTTCCTAATTGTCAGGTTCTGTGAGATCACTAAAATTATGCTGAAGTTTGTAAGTGTTATACATTCCTTTTCTTCGTTGCTAAACTCATCTTTGTTTTTATCTGTCCTTCACGCTAGCCTTGGTTCCTACCTGAACAGAAAAGATGGTCATGAGGCACAGACAACAAGGAGGAGAGCTGGGGTCTAAGGGTGGCAGGTAAGTGACGCCATCTCCTGCGGTCTGAGGAGGGATGTGTGTGCTAAACAGTTCATTAGCTGTGATTTTAGGGCGTGGTTTGATTCATCGGACTTTAAAGAATAGTCTCCGTAACATGTAAAATCATGTAATTTTTCAAGTTGTCAAGGTTTTTTTTTTAGTTCTAATACTTGAGAAGTCTGTGTTCCATTAACTGTTAACTAGAAAAAACAGCATATCGGAAACACCAAAGTTCTGTGCATCTGGCCTTTGAACTGTAAATGCAGTATGAATAGAATGAAATTTTTTGGAATAGAAGAGTCTGGAGAATCGAAGAGTCTATGTTGTCATTGTGACTAGAAAACGGGAGGGCTTGTGGTGAGGTGGTGGGCAGAAGGCTTTAAGATCAGAATTATTTGGGAAATTGTAGAATTCTCTCTAGAAGGTCTTCTGATTGTCTGTCAGTAACACCCTATTTACCCATGTATGTACCTGTCACAAAGCTTCCTGACGCCACAGTGCTGTTAGCCCTGGCTTGACAAGCAGACAGTGGTCTATGTCTGGAGCAATAGCTAACATATTTCTAAAAATAGAGCATACAAACCTACAGCACTTGACCTTTAGATTGTTGGGAACTGTACAGTTTTAAGCACAGGAAGTCCTGTATTTTAGTTTATTCCATGGGTCATGTGACGTCACTGATCTGTTTAATTTTTATGGTCCATGTGATGTTCTCCAAGGACCTTTATGTTAACATTGACATTGAATTGTGGATTCTTAGTGAATTGCCTCTATCAAGAGTAGAGAGAATGGTGTGAGGCAGAATTTAGAACTAGTGTATTCATGGAGGATTATAGAGACTAGTTCTCGGAAATGCGACATGAGATGTGTGAGGTGAGCCAGAGGGTGGTAATCTAAAATGGCATCAGGAAAAGACTGCTTTCCACTTCTTCTGAGTCAGAGAAAGGATGAAGAATGGCTAGGTTGGGAAAAAGCACTTTCTGGACTGAAGGAGAACCAGACATTGTTCTGATTATTTTTTTCTTTTTTGAGACAAGGTCTTATTCTGCAGCCCAGGCTGGACTGAAATTCACAATATCGCCCAAACTGGCCTTGAACTCGAAGTAGCCCTCTGCCTCAGCCTCCAGAGGGCTGTGGCTACAGGCACAAGCCGCTCCTCCTTGCCCAGAAACTTGTTAAAGTGTAAGAGAAGGGCAAAAGCTAGATGTGCTGGGCCGCATCTTTAATCCCGGGGTGGAAAGGCTGAGGCAGAATGGTTATGAATTTATTACCAGCCTGGGCTATTGTCTTAGTTAGGATTTCATTGCTGGGAAGAGACCCCATGACTATGGCAGCTCTTATAGAAGAAACATTTAACTGGGTGGCTGGCTTACAGTTTCAGAGATTTCATCCACTATCATCATGGCAGGAAGCGTGGCAGCATGCGGGCAGACATGGTGCTGGAGAAGGAGCTGAGAGTTCTCCATCTCAATCCTCAGGCAGCAAGGAGAGACTGGGTGCCACACTGAGTGTAGCTTAGGCATAAATAACCTCCACAATGACACACCTTCTCTACCAAGGCCTCACCCCCTCCAATAAGACCACACCTCCTAATAATGTCATTCCCTATGGCCAAGCATTCAAACCCCTGAGTCTGTGGGGTCATTCCTATTCAACATAATGGCCTTTCTAGTAGATATGGGTGAGGGGCCAAACAACTCAGATGGGGAGGTTGGAGAATTGTTACATTAGTTATTAGTTACATAGTTGTGTTAGTTACTTCCTATTGTTATGATAAAACACCATGAGCAAGGTGACCTGTGTTGTTTAGGTGTGGGGTTCCAGCAGGTGACAGTCCATGATGGTAGAGCAAAGGAGAGGTGGCTAGAGAAGCAAGCTGAGCGCTCACATCCTGAACAGCAGGCATGAAAGCCAGAGGGCAGACCTGACATGACTAAAGCCTGCCCCCAGTAGCATACTTCCTGCAACAACTTTCTAAACCTCCCAAACCTTGCCATCAACTGGGAACCAAGTGTTCAAATGCCAGAGATTGTAGGAGACTTCTCATTCACTCGAAAGTGAAAGTCAAAAATCCAACAGGGCCACGCTTCAGCAGTGAGGAAATACAATGGAAATGTATAGGAGAGAGACTTCGTTGAAAGATAAAGAGGTCTGCTAAAATAATAGACATGAGCAAAACAAACCCCAAAACAAACAAGAATCGCCGGTTCTGAATACAAGAAGACTGGCAACTATTTAGGCCTCAGAAGGGCATCTACACATGAAGTCATGAGACTGTTCGTGTTGGTACATTCCGGGATGGGAGGGGCTTGCTACATGGGGAAGACCAACCGTTTCTGTTCAGAAGACCATGTGGAATGGCAAACCTTGTACACCACCAAGCCTGCCCTCTGTCAAATGGGGTAAGAAATCTGTTACAGAGAGGATTCGTTTAATTCCATGACCCCCGTACACCAAGGACAATGTTAAGAGGCACATCCTCCGTGGGTGTTGGTTATAAACTAAGCTTCTAGACTTCAGAGACATAGGCCTCTAGAAAAACGGGGCGAGGGCCAACCCTGAGGGTGTACTGGGCTTTGGGAGAACTGCAATTCTTCTGTCCTTAACACATGGAGCAGTACATTTTGTAGGAAACCTGAATAACTGAAGACTAAGTCCTGGTAGTGAACCGTGGAGAGTTTGTTATTGCCATGAGGCAAGAGTTTAAGAGTGTATAAATTATACAGAAGCCAGCTTGGACTCTGATTCTTGACGGGTTATTAATTGGGGAAATATGTGTTACACGATTTTAGAATAAAGTTAATCACTATAAAATCACTTTTATGATATTTAAAACGCAGTCATTCACAATTTAGTTTTGTCTGGGCTGTGGCCTTGCTCTCCAGGCCCTTTACGTGTATAATAAATTCACGCCATGCTTCTGTGTTCCTTTGAAGTAGATAAGGTTATGTATTTTTTATCTGGAATGCTTAGGGCCAGAAGTGTTTCAGATTTTGAAGTTTTTCAAACTTCGGAATATTTGCATAAAATTTACTGGTGAAATATCTCTAATATAGAAATTTGAAATGTTCCAAGATCTACTACCCAACATTTAAATGCTGGCATGAGGCCCCTGTAGCTTTAGCAGCATTTTGGAGTTCAGGTTAAGGAGCCTCAGCCTGAATTAATATTCCGTCCCCCTTTCTCTGTCTCTTGTGTAGTGAGGAAAGGCTCACAATGCTTTGTTGCCCAGTGTTATACACCCATTATGGAGTGGAGTAGTTTCTAGAACTAGGATTTTTCCTCTAACCATTTTGCTCCAGAACACATGCTTAAATGTCAATTACCTGTGCTACATACCTTTTTATATGTCTAAAGTCTGAGTTGAAGTTTGCTTGGGAACTATCACACTTGGAATGGCTGATTTTAATATATTTTAGATGGCACAACCTTCATGAAAGAAAGTAGCTTTGCGAGTTGCTAAATAGAATAAAAATTGTTTTATTTATTTCAGCATTTTAAAAATAGAGTCTATGTCAGTACATTCTAGGATGGGAGGGGTTTGTTGCCTGCGGAAAGCCAACCCTTTCTGTTCAGAAGACCATGTGGAATGGCAAACCTTGTACACTACAAAGCCTGCCCTTTGTCTAATGGGGTAAGAAACCTGTCTCACAGAAGACTCATTGAGTCCCATGGCTCAATGCACCTAATATGTAAATTCTATGGATCAAAATTATCAATTCATGAGTGATAAAGCTGTTACATAGGGTTACATATTGCTTGTAGTTAGTAGACCAAGATGGGAGACAAAATTAGAATCCAGATGTGGTTTTGGTAAACAATAGGCATGTTGAGTATATTTTGTCTTGTTACCGTATTATTTATCTGAGAGACCCCAAAAGGATTTCGTCATTAATAGCTGCTATTGGCGTGTGCTATCATTCCTTGGCTTATAAATAGCTCCCACCCCTGGGCCCTAAAAACAGGACTCTGCTGCCATAGAAACAGTTGTTAATAAACATGAGCACTTTAGAGAATGTATGGGTTCAGATCTGAAGGAGGGGAAGTGTGCAAAGCAGAAACCCTGAAGGACAGTCACCCAGGGATGGGGACTGGATGCAACTGGTCCTCAGGAATAGACATCTCTATCCAAAAATTTTTTCTGGAACACTGCCCCAGGTTTTCTCCCCTATTTCAGTAAATGTCTGAAATTTTTGATAAAGATTGGTTTCTTAAAAACTATTACTTCTATATATGTAGTAGGTATTCTTAGTGACTTCCCATGCTTACTGAAAAACCAAACCAAAGCACCAAACCTAGAAAATACTTGAGAGCCAGAGCTTGAAAAAAACCAGTTGGATTTGTTTAATTTTGGTCAGATTGTAGAGAAGAAAAGTCCAGTGTTCTCTGCCTTGCCTATCACAGTGTCACAGTGAGAGAAGGTGACATAAAAGCCTGGGATATACAGCATCATCTCCTCGAGTTCTGTTGCTACATTCTGGGTCCCTTTCAGGGTTCTTAGTCTCATTAATAAAGGAATTTAAGAATGGACTCACATGGAAACACAAGGATAACTTTATGAGCATTTAAAAAGAAAGCCGTAGGGCAGGCGAACAGTACAGCGGCTGCCTGGAGGAGAAAGGGAAAAACCTTGTCACTTAAGCAAGCATGGAGGTCAGATATGGCTGGCAAGCCGCCACATGGCAGGGAGTGAAGCTTCAGAGAAAGGGAAAGGACATCCAAAGTGTTGAACAGGGGGAGCCCGAAACGTCAAGGAAAACATGCTCAGGAAAGAGAAGACAAGGTAAAACTATGAGTGGAAGACTTATAGTTCTATATTGGCCCTTAAGCCCCTGCACTGGGGGCAGAGAATTCTGGGAAGGAAAAATACAGTATCTCACTAAAGGAGTAGTTATTTTGCCTATTTCTTTAACATGGCCTATGCTGAACCAACCTTCCCTAGGGTTGGTCCCTTAGCCAAAGCGATTGAGCTGCCAACCCAGCTGCAAAGTCAGGTCCCCGTCCCCCCCCCGCCCCCCCCCCCGCCCAGGCTACAGATCCCATTTTCTTGGCCTTTAGGTACTCGCAGGAGAACTCCAATCTCTTTTGCACATCTTTAGTTTCATAGGCAGGAGAAATTTAAAACTCAAGAGGACCAGCAGAGGAAGATGGGTCAGCGGATCAAAGCATTTACCCCCAAGCTGGAGAGCCACATGGTTAAAGGAGAAAATATTCCAGCCAGTGGTCCTCTGACGCCCACACACTACGTGTGTGTGTGTGTGTGTGTGTGTGTGTGTGTGTGTGTGTACACAAATGTGCACATACACATACTCTCTCACAGAATTAATAAAAATATATGCAAAAGAGAAAACTCAGACGTAACTTCAGGACAATGTTAATTGGAGTTTTAGGAATAAAACAGGGCAAACTAACTGGAGGCCTGCTGGAGGGGTGGACATGAGAAAGAGGAGCTGGCGGATTATAAGAGAGCAGACATGCTCCGCAGGGATGTCTCTGAGCTTCGAGGGCACAGGAGTGTCTTCAGAGGACAGGGGACCGGGTGAACCCGCTGAGGACATGCACTGCGGGGCAGGAGGTGGGAAATTCAGAGCGGTGGGGAAGCAAATGTTGGGCTTTTCTAAGTACATAGTGTTGGGTTTCACATAGATGGTTTCTTTCAAGTAATCACCCCTCCCTGTTCTCTCCCTTCAGATGCCCTCTCTCCCACTGGTTTCTCTTTGTCAAAGTCTCCCTCTGTTTTCATGGCAGATGTATGAATGAATATGAACGGATGAATTCTAGGACACAGATGAGAAAGCACAAATGTTCATTTATCTTAGTGTGTCTGGTTAATCCTATTGAAATGATCATCTCCAGCTCTATCCATTTTCTAACAAATGATAGGATTTCTTTGTTTGTTTTGTTTGTTTTTGAGACAGTTTCTCTGTGTAACATCCCTGGCTGTCCTGGAACTCACCATGCAGACCATGCAGACCAGGCTGTCCTCAGACTCACAGAGAGCCACAGGCTTCTGCCTCCTGAGTGCACCACCACTGCCTGGCTAGAATCTCATTCTGTAAATGGCTGAATAAAACCCTGTTGTGTGCCAGGCAGTGGTGGTGCACGCCTTTAATCCCAGCACTTGGGAAGCAGAGGCAGGTGGATTTCTGAGTTCGAGACCAGCCTGGTCTACAGAGTGAGTTCCAGGACAGCCAGGGCTACACAGAGAAACCCTGTCTCAGAAAAAAAAAACAACCAAACAAACAAAAAACAAAACAAAACAAAAAAAACCCCTGTTGTGCATATATACCACCTTTCTTCGTCCACTGTCTCTCTGCAGGTGATCTGAGAACTCTGTGACTGAGAATAGTGCTGTAATAAATACAGATGTTTGGGTATTTCTGAAGTATGTTAATTTAGACCTGAAATGATATGTCTAGGTCATATGGTAGGTCCATTTTTAGGGTTTTTTTTTTTTTTGAAGGATTTTCATACTGATTTCACAGAGGCTCAACCAATTTCTGTTCCCATCAGCAGTATATATAAGGGTGTCACAATTAATCTAAATTGTGATAAGGTGAAGCCAAGTAGAAATGTTCTGTCATTGGAGCCAGATAGGAACTGAGGGTCTAGGTGAATGTGAATACTAAACACAGCATCTTTAAGGTCTAACACTGGGAACCAGGAGGTTGTGGTGGTAATCTGCCCCAAGAAGATATAAGGATTGGGAACTCTGAGTTAGGTCAGGACTACAGCCTCATTTGTGGTCCCTGGTCATAGACCAACCTGTAGGGTCTATCTGACTTCTTTACTGGTACGATAAGAGTATTGCAGGAAGAGCTACATAGGCACTGTCGACAAGAAGCCAGGGATTGATCACTGAGAAGCTGTGAGTTTTTTATGCTTTAGCCTTCAGTAACTGGGGGCTTCAGGGGAGGCTGCTGGGCCCATCAATGCTAGTTGAGAAAGGACTAGCTGTCAGTGTTCAGGGATGGAAGTAGCTCAGATGTCAGGGGAGTGTTTCGGACGATGCTCGGGTAGAGAGAGTCTAGGGAGGGCTCTTTGGCCCCAGGCAGCTTCAGACCATCTCAGGTTGGGAAGTTCAAAAAGCCCAAAGTGGGTCTGAAGTTTAGACATTGTATCTCTACCCCAGAAATAAACAGGACAGTGTGGGAGGACTAGACAGGAATGAATAGAAGATGTCTGCCTATTGTACAGGTCAGGAGGGGTGGAAAGGAGATGGATGGAGCTGCTGGTGAAAAGAATTGGAAATATCTAACCGTAGAAGGTGCTAGGGTGGAAAGTTACTCCCTTATCAATAAGTAATGTAACCTTGACCCTTGGCAATGTAGGGCCACCTAAAGTTCATCTCCATGGAGATAGAAAATACAGAAACCTTATAGTCCCAGTGCCCCATCAATCCTCTTCATTACGATTTTTGTAGTTTGGGAATAAATTCTTGGACATTTGACATTTTTCAGGTTTAACCTAATCATAGTGGCCTTGGTTGGAGGTCAGAATTCCCTCATGTAGAAGAGAGGGACATTGACTTTCGATGGGCCCCCACTTTGCAGATTGGACATAGGCTTAGAGGAGTCTCCTACTCTGGAAGCTTTAGGCACTTCTGGCTGAAACAGGCTGCCTGACCACAAGGATATAGCAGAGTCCTTTGCCAGAGGGTGGTTTAGGTCGTTGACTGAACTTCATAGCCACTAGGTGGCGCTCTAGGATTTCCTGAGCTAGACATGGAGCCAGCAACCTTGTGTTAAGATAGCTTGTCATGTTTGCCCCCACAGTTTGGCTTTTCTAGTTTTTGAGGTCTCCTCTTGGCTCTTAAAGAACATGAAGGCTGTGTCTAATAAAGTGGAGGAAGAAGTATGGGTCCCTGGTGGAGTATTGAAGCTGTTGTCTGCTCTCTGGAAAAATTTGGCTTGAAAAATATACAGCCTTGCTATCTACTGGGGTCCACATTGGTACACTTGCACATGGTTACAGCTTGCCTAAATTGAAAGGGACCAGGATTCTTGGCAGCGTCCTGTGTTGTGTTCTACAAATTGTTGTAGTCAATGGGTTTGAGGCTAGCGTTTTAATTCCCTTTACTACATAGCCAATCATATAATCTCAGTGAGCCCATCCTTGTCATTTCCAGCGGCAGTGCCCTGACGTGGCCATCGGGAGATCATAACAGCGATAGCTATAGAAGCTGACCTGGCTGTAACTGGGTGATGAACACACACCTCATCGGGCACATACTGAGAACCAGATGAGGCTTCTTCGTGTGTGCAGCAGGTGGTTAGAGTGATGGAGACATACTGTTAGCCTAGGTCAAAAGCCTGGCAGGCCTTCAAATACCTAAAGCTGTGGACATCACTGCTAAAAGATCCTGGTTTGGTTTACACTGGGACAGATCGGGAAGGGACTGTGTAACTGAACGCACCAAGAACATTTTCCTACAGAAGAAGCAGTAGTTTTTAATTGTTCTTGGGTTCTTAGAATAATGTAGACATGTTGCTATGTTGAATCAAAAGCCACAACAAACCCTCTGAATTCCCTAGTGCAGCTGAAGGAATCCTGGCTGAAAGATCCTAATTTGGATTATATTTGGGACAGACTGGGCATGGGGAAAGGGGTGTGTGGCTGCTGGTGCTGCAATCCTTATTAGGATTGCAAAGAGAGAAGCTGATCTCTGGGGGGGGGGGGGGGATAGCTTTCTCTCTTCCTTGAGTTCCTGAGCAAGTGTGTGGTGGGGAGAATGTGTCTGGATAAAAAGGGGTGTGGTTCACACTTACAGTCACTTGATCTTTGAGAAAGGAGCTAAAACTATTCAATGGAAAAAAGACAGCATTTTTAACAAATGGTGCTGGTTCAACTGGCGGTCTACATGTAGAAGAATGCAAATTGATCCATTCCTATTTCCCTGTACAAAGTTCAAGTCCAAGTGGATCAAGGACCTCCACATAAAACCAGATACACTGAATCTATTAGAAGAGAAAATGGGGGAAAGTCTCGTCGAATACATGGGCACAGGGGAACAGTTCCTGAACAGAACACCAGTGGCTTATGATCTAAGATCAAGAATTGACAAATGGGACCTCATGAAATTACAAAGCTTCTGTAAGGCAAAGGACACTGTCAATAGGACAAAACGGCAACCAACAGATTGGGAAAAGATCTTTACCAATCCTACGTCTGATAGAGGGCTAATATCCAATATATACAAGAACTCAAGAAGTTACACTCCAGAGATCCAAATAACCCTATCAAAAAATGGGGAACAGAGCTAAACAGAGAATTCTCAACCAAGGAAATTCACAGGGCTGAGAAGCACCTAAAGACATGTTCAACATCCTTAGTCATCGGGGAAATGCAAATCAAAAGAAGTCTGAGATTCCACCTCACACCAGTCAGAATGGCTAAGATCAAAAACTCAGGTGACAGCAGATGCTGGCGAGGATGTGGAGAAAGAGGAACACTCCTCCATTGCTGGTGGGATTGCAAGCTGATACAACCTCTCTGGAAATCAGTTTGGCGGACCCTCAGAAAAATGGACATAATACTATCTGAGGACCCAGCTATTCCACTCCTGGGCATATACCCAGAAGATGCTCCAACATGTAATAAAGACACATGCTCCACTATGTTCATAGCAGCCATATTTATAATAGCCAGAAGCTGAAAAAACCCAGATGTCCCTCATCAGAGGAATGGATACAGAAAATGTGGTACATTTACACAATGGAGTACTACTCAGCTATTAAAAACAGTGACTTCATGAAATTCGCAGGCAAATGGATGGAACTTGAAAATATCATCCTGAGTGAAGTAACTCAGTCACAAAAGAATGAATATGGTATGTACTCACTGATAAGTGGTTATTAGCCCAAAAGTTCATAATACCCAAGATTTCACTTTACAGAAACCATTGGGCTCTGTGTGAGGTCCCAAATGGAAGAGTTGGAGAAGGTACTGAAGGAGCTGAGGGAGTCTGCAGCCCCATGGAGGGAGCAACAGTGTCAACTGGCCTGCCTCCCGATGCTCCTGTAGACTGGATCACCAACCAAAGAATACACATGGAGGGACCCATGGTTCGGATCACATATGTGGCAGAGGAGGGCCTTTGTTGGCCATCAGGGGGAGGAGAGGCCCTTGGGCCTGAGGGTGTTAGATGTCCCAGTATAGGGGAATGCCAGAGAGGGAAGACAGGAGTGGGTGGGTGGGTGGGGGAATACCCTCATAGAGGCAGGGGAGGGGGGAGGGGATAAGGGGTTCTAAAGTGGAGACCTGGAAAGGGGGAAACATTTGAAATGTAAATAAAGTATCGAAAAGAAAGTTAAAAAAAAAAAAGAGGGGTGTGGTTGGAAAGATCTTTGGAAGAGGAGGAGGAGGAGGAAGAGGAGAAGGAAGAGGAAGAAGAGGAGGAAGAGGAGGAGGAGAGGATGATGTGGGGGAGGGGGAGAGGGAGAGGGAGGTGTCAGTAGAGAAGCTAGAAGTTAAGCCTGGATAAGCACAAAGGGAGAGGTCTGATGAGTATCACCTGTGGCGGAGTTTAAGGAAAATCCAAAGTTCAGGAGAGTCTAGTAAAATGCATAGCACACCCCTATTGCGTCTTACCGTCTTGTGACAGTCTTGAAAGCTTGACTGTAAGAAATCTCAGAGTCCTTTCCTAAATTACAAAGAAATCTAATTGCCGGATGAAGTAATAGCTCGATGTGCCCAAGGCAGCCAGCATTATTGATCTGGAAGTGTGTTAAGGGTCAAGTTTTGCTGTGAAAGAAATTGTCTGTCTTTTTCTTTTTCAGAGTCTGAGAATCAAATTTAGATCAGTTCTTAAGACAATATCCCAGGGGGGGAGTCAGAAGGGATAGAAAGCACAGGGCCTGTCACATGGGTCCCAGAGCTGTACATTTACCTGTGAGGGCAACAAAGCTCTCCTGAAACCCAGACTCCCTGCACCAATTCGACTGAGGCATCCTCTTAGAATAGTCTCCCCAGTTCCCAAAGGTGAGATACAGTTTCTCTCTGGACCCAAAGCAACCTGACAGGTCAGGCTAGATTGACCTTGAAGGGAAAGCTCACAGACTAAAACTGTCAAATCAGCCATAACTGAAAGTTAAGGGGACTCAACTGTCCTGGAGAAAAATGAAAACCTGGTTGCTAGTAGGTCTCTTGAATCAGGAAGCCTGACTGGGACCTCCAATACAAACACAAACACTGTAAGCCACATGCTTAATCTCCTCCCCACTCGAGAGACAAATGCTTCAGTGGAGGAAAAGGAGAGCTGGCAGGAGGATCCCTACAGTATGTGCAGATCCATCTGCGTGAGCTACAGCTATCATCTATGCCACACAGAGAATGAAGGGTCTCCCGGGAGGAACTGAAGTGCCTCTTACACCCTGGGTACTATAAAAGGCTGCTCTTCTTTGTCCATTGCCTTCAGATGCTATCAAGGATATTCTTGGCCATGGTTATTTTGTTGTAAATGGGAAGTGAGGCTTTCCACAGGAGACAGAAAGGAACCATTTAAGCTTGGGTGACAGCAGTCCAGAGTCACAGGCTGAAGACCTTGGGGTCTTCTTGGAGAGCAGCTCAGGAATCCCAAGTAGTTGATGGGTCAATCAGCTGACCTCTGCAAGTACTAGAGAGGAGAGGCTAAAGAAGGTGTGATGGTTTGTATGTGCTTGGCCCAGGGTGTGGCACCCTTAGGACGTGTGGCCTTCTTGGATGGAATAGGTAAGTCACTGTGAGTGTGGGCTTTGAGACCCTCATCCTAGCTGCCTGGGAGCCAGTCTCCTCCTAGCTACTTTCAGAACAAGATGTAGAACTCTCAGCTCCTCCAGCTCCATTCCTGCCTAGATGCTGCCATTTTCCCGTCTTGATGATAATGGACTGAACCTCTGAATCTGTAAGCCAGCCGCAATTAAAAGTTGTTCTTTATAAGAGTTGCCTTGTTCATGGTGTCTCTTCACAGCAATGGAAATCCTATCTAAGACAGAAGGCATGCTGGCTAGTTTTTATGTCAACCGGTTGTTTTTCTTGATGTTGGTCTCTTAGGATAAAGTGCCAAGGTCTTCAGGGTTAGGCTCCTGTTTTAAACTGTTTTTGTGGTGCTGTACCCTACGCATGTGTGCAGTGCCCTGAGCATGTGGACTTTGCCTCTCTTTGGGTTGAGCCACACAGAGCAGAGCTCTCCACTTGCCTATTATGTTTCAGTTAGAGTTCGAGGTTTCTCGACCAAATCTTGCCTGTACTTGCTAGTATAAGACCTTTTTGTTCCTTTGTCTGTTCACTGCTGTTCTCCTTTCCCACAGCTGACCATTATTTCAGTCCTGTATGAAGGAAGATCCTGTATTTCTCCACAGTCTTATATCTCCAACCTCCCAAGTATTCCTATGGAACGCACAGGATCTGGGGGTAATCGCGTGTCTTGAAGAGATTCAGGATAGATGATGAAGTGGCATTAGTGAACTAAAATCACAGATTAAACAATGACAAATGAGGATCTGGCAGAGTATAGCCACAGAAGTTTAGGAAAAGAGAAACAGCAAAATGAGAGTGACTTTCTTACCTCTTTTAAAAAATGGCAGTAGAGATCAAATGGAAAAGCAGACAGGAGGCTGGAGAGGTGACTCAGCTAGGCTACTCTTGCAGAGGACCAAGGTTCAGTTTCCAGCACTCACATGGCTGCTGACAACATCTGTAGTTCCAGCTCCGGGGGATACAACCCTCTCTTCTGGCCTCATTGGGCATTACACACACATACACACACACACACACATACACACTATGCATACGTAGATGTAGTAGAAAGTCTCATATATATATATGTATATATATACATATATATATGTTTTTATAAATAGACCTTGAGAAAAATGTCAATAATCTGAAATTTGTTTTATAAATAAAACTTCATGAATACCATGTCAACGGTGTTTATATAAACTTTTGTCTTTTTGGTTGTGAGCCTATCATTTAACAGCTGAGCCATCTCTCCTGCCCAATTTAAAATAATTTTGTAGGAAAATCTATACCACTCAGTTTAAGTTCACCTTTCTTTACCCTCCCTACTCACCCACCCACCCACCCACTCACTCACTCACTCACTCACTCACCCACTCACTCACTCATGCAGAGCTGAGGATCAAACCCAGGATTTCAAGCATTCATTCGACCCACTGAGCCACATTTCCTGCCAGATTAGTTCGTTTCTAAGGGTTAGCAAATAATTGTAATAATAACTAAAATGTGTGAATAAGGTGAAATGAACTTGTCAAGTTCTAATTGCTACAAAGGAAACTTTGGTCTTTATTTTAAGGGGACCAACTGGGAGTAGACTTTTTTCTTTTTAATATATATTATCTTTAGAGAAATGGGAACTAAGATACATTGTATGTTTGAGATTTTAAAGAATCTTATGCATTCTAAACTTGGCCTAGTGAATACCTGTAATTCTGTCGTTTGGGAGGCTGAGTCAGGAGGGTCCCTATGATGCAACATAGTGAGAGAGGAGGGAGGGAGAGGGAGATGGGAAATGGTGGACAGGGGGAAGGAGGAAGAGAGACAGGAGGGGAGCACTAACTGGGAGTGGTGTAGGCTTTTGAAAGTGACACACCTCCTGCACAAAGGCAGAAAGTGACACACCTCCTGCACAAAGGCAGCACCTAATCTTTCAGCACATAATTATGTGACTGAGGAACAAGCGTTCAAAAGTGCGAGTCTATGGGAGCAGACAGCTATTCTCATTCACTCTATCCCAGGGTCTTTGTTAGCATCCCCCTCCCCCT
The DNA here is from genome assembly GCA_028551405.1 of Uromys caudimaculatus. Classification (NCBI taxonomy): domain Eukaryota; kingdom Metazoa; phylum Chordata; class Mammalia; order Rodentia; family Muridae; genus Uromys; species Uromys caudimaculatus. Next base: position 62,839,029 of record CM052706.1, read on the forward strand.
CCCCCTGCCCCACCCTTCCCCCTCCCCCTGCCCCCTTCCTCCTCCTTCCTCCTTTTCCTTCCTCCTTTTCCTTCCTCCTTCTCCTTCCTCCTTCTCCTTCCTCCTCCTCCTCCACCTCTACCTCCTCCTCTTCCTCCACCACCACCTCCTCCTCCACCTCCACCTCCTCTTCTTCTTCACTAGGATACACTGTTAACACCTAAATTTCAAGTTTGGAAATGCATATTTGCAAGCAGCAATACGAAAGTATTCATGAAGAATGCATAATCTCTGAAAATTATAAAAATATCCCTGCTACCAATACATTTCTAAATACAAACTGACTGACTTGTTTGCTACTTCTGTGTAGCTAGAGAAGTTTGCTTTCAAAACAGATCAAATTCAGCCTTTAGGTGTGAATCGTATGAATGACGGTCTTTTTTTCTTTTTTCTTTTTTTAATTTCTAGTTGTTTAGGGTCTTTAATCGTGCAAAAGCTTTGAGCAGGGTCCACAAAGGAACCAGTGCTGCATTATGTCATCCAGCTGGGCCAGAGCTGGGATGCCTCTGGATCACCTACATCAGGAGTAGAAGCACTTGAATCATCAGTCCTTTGGCCACAGTTTGGATGACTACCACACCCATGCCCACGTCCTCCCTGTCACGAAGTCCTGGGCGGCCGGAGCCTCCAGTTGAGACTTTGTATCATCTGCTGGGTTCCAGAAATGAAGGTCCACAGCCGAATCTGCAACACGAACCTCTTCACTTGTTTACTTATGCAGAACAAATGCCCTTTTCCACTGTCCATCAGTACCTTCATTTGGTTCTCAGATATTAAATTCTACTTTTGCTCCGTCTTTATTTTGAATAGCTTCCCACTTATCTGAAGTCATCTCTTGTGGACCCTCTTCCTTAATCTCTTCAACCTCGTTTCTGTTACTTTCACTGTCTGCCTCTGGGTGCTCTTCATCTTGTGGGTTTCCTCAGTCACATTTGATTGATCCAAATCAGTCCACTAATCCCCGACAGTTCCCCAGCTGTGAAAGCCACCACCTCCATGTTTGTCCTCAGATGTTCAGGCCAGATCTACCACTTCCATGCGCCTCCTAAATCCATTGCCTCGGCCCATCCCCCATGCACAGCCCCTTGAGCCCTTCCCAGGTCACCTCGGCCTTAGATAGGCCAATGTCCATCTAGTGAAAATTCACCACCTTCACCCTTCAAGTGGCTTTTCAAATCTTTCACGAGGTGGTTGTCTTTCTGGTCTCCTATAAATTATTTTGCCTTCACCCTGAAGGTGCTGATCAGGTCTTCTCTCAGCTCACTTTATTCCTGCTTTTTATGGAGCCACCATCGACTGCGGCTCCTCCTCTTTGTCAGCCACGCCCACACTGCAGGTTATCAGGTTCTTGTGATCTTTCTGTGACTCCTTGTACAACTGTTTGACCACCACTTTGGAGGTATTCTAAACCTCGGCGCTCTTGGTATGAACGGGCGGGGGAGGGATTGGGGGATGGGAGGGGGAAGGCCCTATGCCACCCGCACCCCTGCTGGTGGCTTTTGTTCTCTGCTGCCTTCAGTGAGGGTCTGATTCCTCATCAAATGGCTGGTCAAAGACACTGGTGACTACGAAACCTTTCTGTGGGTGTCCAGGCATAATGGAGGCTCAGCAGTACCTTCCTTCCTCCACAGATTGCCCCAGACTGAGCAGAGCCAAAAGCATGTTTCCGATCTTCCCACAAGATTCATTGTCTAATCTTCTAATATGATTTTAGATATTTAATATATAAAAATATTTAACATATAAATATATTCAAGTACAAAAACATGTATATATTTAATATAAATATATTCAAGTATAAAACACATACATGTACACACACACACACATATATATATATATATATATATATATATATATATATATATATATGATTGACATTTAGAAGATGACAGATTATCTTCTTGACTAAACCCAAGAGCCTTACCTCTGACCCTGATTATCCACTTGGCCTCAACCTAGGACCATAAAAGTTGGAAAAAAAACAAAAAAGTGATATAATTCTAACACCTTAAAGCTATGTCTCTAGTATGCCACTAGCCACCTTCCCTCACAAAAGTTCATGCCTAAAAATACTAAGGGATATGTGGTGGTTTATATATGCTTGGCCCAGGAAGTGGCACTATTTGGAGGTGTGGCCTAGTTGGAGTAGGTGTGTCACTGTGGGCGTGGGCTTTAAGACCCTCACCCTAGCTGCCTGAAGCCAGTCTTCTGCTAGAGGCCTTCAGATGATGATATAGAACTCTCAGCTGCTCCTGCTCCATGCCTGCCTAGACACTGCCATGTTCCTGCCTTGATAATAATGGACTAAACTTCTGAACCTTTAAGCCAGCCCCAGTTAAATGTCCTTATAAGAGTTGCCTTGGTCATGGTGTCTGTTCACAGTTAAAATATGTTTTTACAGCCAGGCAGTGGTGGCGCATGCCTTTAATCCCAGCACTTGGGAGGCAGAGGCAGGTGGATTTCTGAGTTCAAGGCCAGCCTGGTTTACAGAGTGAGTTCCAGGACAGCCAGGGCTACACAGAGAAACCCTGTCTCGAAAAACCAAAAAAAAAAAAAAAAAGTTTTTATTATGTTTTTTAAAAGATATATTTATTTTATGTATGTGAGTACCTGTCACTCTCTTCAGACACACCAGAAGAGGGCATTGGATCTCATTACAGATGGTTGTAAGCCATTATGTGGTTGCTGGGAATTGAACACAGGACCTCTGGAAGAACAGCCAGTGCCCTTAACCACTGAGCCATCTCTCCAGCCCTGGTGGTTTGCTTCTGTTGTTTTGTTTTTGTGGGGCTCTTTGTTTATGTTTAAATGAGTCCTGAATTGAGCTGTCTCTAATGTAAAGGCACTCCATTATCACAGCAGAACATTCTGGTTTAAAGACTAGCTTGAGCGGAAATAAGAAAAGAACCAGCACAGTGGATCCCTAACCCCAAGTTACTTTTATGAGGGCCAAAACCGAGAGGCTTCCTTACCATGTCTGCTAGAACTGCTCTGTTTGGGGTTTAGCTGTCGTCATCCTCCTCCTGAGTTCTCAGAAAGTCAGATAAAGCAATTTAGTCTCGGTTTGCAGACATGGAATTCCGGCCCATCTAACTCCATTTGGTTATCTACTGGTTCCGGAACAGGATCTCAACCCCAAACAGTGGCCTGTTAGTTTTCCTTAGCAGTCTGAACATGTGATCAAATGGACACTGATCTCTACGTGTTTTCATCTCAGGAGCATACCCTACAGTGCTTACAGGGTTAGAGCAAATTGAAGTCTACCTGGAACTGCACACTGTCAGAGTTCAGGTCATTGCTTAAAGGACTTACAAGGGAGCACAGACAAATTTCATTGCTCTGCCAAAATAATAGCATAATATATACACATGCACATAAAAAAACAAATGCCAGTGATTGATAATCATTGCCATTTAAAAGCAACTAGAAGAAAAGAGAAAAAGCAACTCGACATTCTAAAGTAAAACTTCCCAAACTCTGTGTGGCTGCGGCACAAAGGAAACCTGTGAAGTCTATTACAGTCCTCCTCCTCTGTGTGACTGTGCTGTATCCCGGTCCTTCCACAAAGAAACAATGTGCAAAGGTAGATGTGGTGGTGGGCTTTGAAGGAAAGAGTGTAACTCATTACCTCTTTGTTCATTTTGTTTAGTTTTTGAGACAGGGCTCACTCTGTCTCCTAGGCTGACGTAGAACTTGTGCTGTCCTGCTGCCCTATTTCCCAGTGCTGGAACTGTGAGGTATGCAGCACAATGTCTGGCTTCCATGACCTTTTTGTAGGTATTTTGTAAAATACCTTTTCTCTGACTCAGCAAGGAGTTTTTAAGATCTTGGTGGGACAACCTACTTGTAAGTTTTCTCTTTCTAGAAGCAACAGTGTGTGACCTCTACATTTCTTAGTGTTTTACTATGGTGGCCATCAAGGTACAAAATATTCCATAACTGTAGAAACTCCAGCCTGCTCCCCAAGGCAACCATGATTCTGTTTCCATCACTATTATTAATTTTTCCTGTTCTTGAATGGCAGATTAATAGAATCATTTTGGTTTGATAAGCATGATTTTATTAGCTTAACATATCTCAGACTCACCTGTGCTCTTTCCTTCATAATAATTTTAATTTTTGAAATTATATTACATCATTTCCTTCTTCCTCTTCTTCCCTCCAGTCACCGCCTTGCTCACCCTTTTTATTCGTGGCTTCTTTTTCTTCAATTGTTATGCAGGCACGCACGCACATAGATATCCCTAAATACACAAATACGATCTGCACAGTCTGTATGCTGTTACTTGCATACATATACTCTCAGGCTGACCACCTGATATTGTGGGGCACCCCACCAATGTGGGGCAGGGAGGGGAGACTCTTCCCTGGAGATTATTTCTCCGCTCTCAGCATTCCCTACAGACATTTGTCTACAGTTGAACTTTCCCTTCTATGTCAGCATAGTCATGGGTGATCTCATTGTTAAGGTCTTATTCAGGCAGACATACCGGTGAAATGTCATGGGTGTGGCCTCTCTGACATTTCTAGGAGACATGATTTCAACATAAACTTCCTGTTCCTCTAGCTTGTATGATCTCTACCCCCCTCTTCTGCACTGAGCCCTGAGCCTTAGGTACAGGAATTGTGTTAGATGTGTCAATTGGGACTGGCCCCACATGATCTCTAGTTCTCTACATTATGGTTGGCTGTGGTTTTCTGTAATGGTCCCTGTCTGTTGCAAAGTTCCTTTGATAATCAGTGATAGCTGCACTCACCTGTGGTAATGAGGACAAACATTTATATTATAGTTGGGAATGGTGCTGGTTTAGTAAAGTGGTGGTTGTAGATTTCCCTCCAAGATCCATGACTTTCCCAGCTCTGGGTATTGGCTAGGTTCCCAGTGCCAGCTGTGATTCCCTCTTGTGGAATGGACCGTCAATCCAATTAGAGAGCTGCTGGTTACCACCCAAGCTATAATTTGTATTGATTTTTTTCGAATTGCTGAATACTGCTCCATGAAGTGACTGTACCACAGTTTGTGTGCACATGCTCTTGGTGACATTCCTGGATTGTTCCATAGTGCCAGTGTAGGTCATAGTTCATGACCATTGCAAAGCCTGCTGTAAACCTTCTGGGACAAGTCTTTTTGTGAATATAGGCTCTCATTTCTCTTGGGTATATATACCTTAAGGTAAGTTACAGGCTGGTGAATGTTAAACATTATTAGAAAGCTGTTTAACCTTGCCACCAATCTGAGAGCTCCAACTGTTCTACATCCCTGCTAAAGTCGAGATTAGCAGTCCTTTTAATTATGGCCAGCCTAGGTGTGTATAGTGGCATATAATTATAGTTCCATGTGTATTTCTCTAATAGCTAATGAGACTAATTACCTTTTTATACACATATTGACTTTTTAGATATCTTTGAAGGGTGTCTTCAAAAGATTGCTTAGGTATCTTTTGCCCCTTTTAAAATTTAAATTGATCATTTTTTTCCTTATTCACTTATGAGAATGCTTTAAGGACTAGAGGATGGCTTAGAAATTAAGAGAACTAAGAAGTTAAAGAGAACCCAGCATCCCTATTAGGGGGCTCACAACTCTCTGCAAGTCTAGCTCCGGGGGGGGGGGGCTGATGAGTCTGGCCTCAATAGGCACTGCATTTGCATGCACACAGCCACACCTAACACACACACACACACACACACACACTTAAAAAAATAGAAGCCTATGTATGTGGGGGTTTATATGTGTATATATATTATATATAATATATATGCACCACATGTGCGCCTGGTGCCTATGAAGTTCAGAAGAAGGTATCAGTTTCCATACATTGAAGTTACCACCATGGGTGGTGGGAATTGAACCCAGGTCCTCTGCCCACTGCAATAGCAGCAAGTGCTCTTAACCTCTGATCCATCTCTTGACCTCTTTAAATACTTGTGCATGTATCCTTTATCAGATATATGTGCTATGAATATTCTGTCTTCATCTGTGGCTAGCCCTTTTATTTTTGAATTCATCTTAAAAAGAAATTCTTAATTTTGATAAAATGTTCATTTTTTAAACAGTTAATGCTGCTTGTATCCTGAGACATCTTTATTCAAAGTTGTGAGCTAATTCCTTAACATGATTTTTTTTTTAGATGCTGAATGGATTTAGCTTTCACATTTTGATATAAGATCTATTATAATTTTTATATAAAATATAGGGTTCAGGCTTAATCCTGAACTTACTTCTGTTATTTTTATTGTTTGGAGAAGTCACTAAGCATTCCAGTTTCAAGAATGAACAGACTTCATATATTTATGGAGTGACAGGTTACTGGTCATCTTTGGAGGCCAACTAATAGGTTCAGTTGATTTCTGTTTATTGATTTTGTATCCCATGTCCTTACTCAATTTGCTCCTTAGTTTTAGGTTTTAGCAGACTCTCTTGAATATCCTCTTTCTCATTGTTTTTTTTCTAGCACACAAAGGAATGGGTTTCACTGACACTTCACACACACACACACACACACACACACACACACATTACTTGTTGTTCTTACCTTACCACAGCCCCTCTCCTTTCACTGCTGTATTCTTAAACTTCTGGCCTGTATATGATTTGTACAGTGTATGTGTATGCATGTCCACAAATGTGTGTGCACACGAACACATGTGCACATGTGTGTAATCAGGCCAGAATTTGACGTCATGTGTTTTTATCATTGCACACCTTCCATTCAGGTGCAGAGCCCTTACGCGACTCCAGAGCACACTAATCAGGCCTGTTCAGCTAACAAGCTAGTTCGCTCTGGGAATCCCTTCTCTCCACCCCCCATGTGCTAGGACCGCAGGCAAGCTGCCAGGCCCACATGGCACTTAAGTGGGTGCTGGGGGTACAAACTCTGATCCTCACACCTTCACGGCAAACACTTTAACACCTGAGTCCCTGGTCCCTCTGTTTTCCTAAGAGGAGTCCGCTGCTCTGTTTTCATGACAATGCTCTGGTGCCCTTGACAGTTACCCCAACCCGGCCATTGAAAGCACTTCCCCATCTTTATATTTCATGTTGCCTCCCTCTCCCTCTCCCTCTCCCTCTCCCTCTCCCTCTCCCTCTCCCTCTCCCTCTCCCTCTCCCTCTCCCTCTCCACCCCCATCTAGATTCTGTATGTCTGAGACATTTGTCTGACTCTGCCTTTTGGCCTGATATATTGACCTCTAGTTGCATCATCATCTTGTGACTCCCATAATTCCATTCTTCCTCTCAGCAGAATAAAATGATTATCTTCTTCATGTATCCATTCACTGATGGACATTTCAGCTGAGCCCCCATCTCGGCTCTTGTGAACAGTGCTGCAGTAGACAGGGGTGTCAGGAATCACCTAGGTCGGGCAAGGTTTTCCTGGGTCCATATCGGTGGCGGAGTGGAGTTTCCATGTGGCAAGGTGGCTTAGATTGTGGTTGTGTCAGTGGTCCAAGCTGGCAGAGTCCGTGGCTATGATGGTAGCTGAATGGACTTCCAGGGCAAGAGCCTCAGGGGATCCTTCTGTTCCTATCTTTCTCATTCTGGGAGTGTTTGCTGAGAGTGTCGCTTCTGGTTTGTAAACTGATGGCTCACAGGCACCCACATTAGGATTCCAGACACGGGGGGGGGGGGGGAGACTCAGATTATTGGGCTCAGGGTCTTATAAAAACTACCTCGCCACACTTCAGGGGTAATGTCACTCAGTTTCTGTACTAAGTGAATGTAGTTCTCCCATTAAACCAGGATCTGCTGCACTGAGGTACACCCCTGTGTCCAGGTCCAGGCTCAGCTGTTATTCTGACACTGGCCCAGTGGAAAGAATGATTTGGACTGTCAGGCCTCAGGGACGGGGGCACCAATCCTGGGACCCAGCACTGACAGAGCATAAGCAGCTCTACCTTCAACAGAATAAGGTACCATGAGCTGTGGCTTTAGACCCTGGGGCTATTGAGACACAGCAGTAGCCCTCCTTTGTGAGGCTGGGTATAGTGGAATGGACCTGAAGATACAGAAACCTCATTCTCCAGAGAGGTGCGGTGCCGCCACAGCTAGGACCATGAGGGGCCAGGTATATGGGGGCGTTATGACTGCGCGGTCTGATGAATGGATGGCACAGATAATGTGATGTCTTGAGTGAGTGGAGTCTCTTGATCTTTGGGGGAGGGCACTGCATTAGGTATAGTGCTCTTGTGATGAGGATGCTTCTTTTCACGTGTAAAAGAGACTTGGGATCCCGGTGGGGCCAGGCACTGGCTCAGCTGTAGCACTAGAGGAGCAGCAGCTCTGGAAGTCTGATACTCTGTGCTGTCTGGGGTCAGATACCATCTTAGTTTAGCCCTAAAGGTGTGGTGTGCTGGTTCCCAAAATGGAGGACACACAGCTCTGCTGCAGTGTGGCCCCAGGGTAGGGCACAGCAGTAGTTCCATTTAGGTTGAAGTACTACTTGGTGGGCAGTAGTGGCCGGAGCCTCAGCAGGGGAGAGGTGCAATTGCTATTTGCACTAGGAAGGGGACACGCATAAGGAGCGGCTCTAGTTCCTAGATGCTACGGCTCAGAACTAAATCGAGAGATGAAGCAAAGCATCAGCTATTTCTTGCTCAAGGACGGAAAGAGTTTCCAGTAGATAATCCACCTTGGTAATAGGGCTGCTGGATGCTTCTCCTCATCTTTTGTCCTTTAGGGGGACCCTTCCTACTTTTCAGGCTGACTCAGGATGATGAGTCAGAGTGTCTCCTTCCCTTCCCTAGGTGACTGCTCTGGGCTTCCGTGTTCTACAGGATTGCTGCTGCTGCTGCTGCTGCTGCCTCACCTGCTGCTGCTGCTGCTGCATGGTTGTCCATTGTTCTTTAGTTATTTTGGTTGACATGTACTTCTTTATTCATTGTTTGGATTTCAGTCGGGCAATGGTGTGAGAATGATAGGAATTTTTGGTCAGCCATCTTTCTGACATCACCCTCAGCATTCATGCTCTGGGGTTAGTTTCACAAGACGCCACACAGCACAGAGTGCTATAAACATTCAAAACTGCAGTCTGCCTAACGGGATCAAACGGGATCAGCACCGCCTGGGAATTCTTCACCAACGCAGCTTCTCAGACTCCTCACAGAATTGCAGAGCCAGAAGGTTGTGGGGTGGGGACGCTATTCCTTCTTTAACAGTTTTGGTCCACAATGGAGTCTGAGAACCAACACAACATTTCAATTCCTTATTTTGGAAATGTTTTGAAAAAGCAATTTCATTGATATAGAGTCTGCACATGTGTGTGTGTGTGAATAATCTCAATAACTTAACTGTTCATATATATGTTCACACACACATATTATTTCTTTCTCTCAGCCTTTTTAAGCGTTTCCATGTCATGTGACTCCACTTGTTCCCTTTTATTGTGATTTCAGTGTTCCATGGTGTGAACATGGCACACTGTGTTCATTCATTCTCCTGTTGATTGACATTTGGGCTTTTCCAGTTAGGCAATTGTGAATAATGATTTCCTGACCATTCATTTACACTTCTCTTTATGCAGACTTGCTTTAGAAAAAAAAGTTTCCCTTGGGTATGTATATGGCAATGCGATAACTGGCTCCTATACCAGGTTCATTAGTTATCTAATGTTGCGTAACAAAGACCCAGAAGCTGAAAGCAACCAAAATGCACCATCTCTCAGTTTCATTAGATCAGGAATCTTGGGATGACTCAGCCACATAGTCCAGCTTAGAGCTGATCAAGGAGAGCAGGGAGCGTGCTCATCTCAGGGATCACGTGAGTCAGACTCTATTTCCTAACATTGCTTGCTGGTAATAGCCTTGTGACAGGCATTTGGCTTTCCTCAGAAGAAAACAGCCTGAGAGAAGAAAAAGAATGTAACTAGAAAAGAAGCCATTATCTTTACATTCCAGACCTGGAAATCCATCTGATCATGCTGTCCTAACCGTCCACATTTAAGGGGAAACGATTGTACAGGTGTAGATTCTAAGAAGCAGAGTCCGTAAGGCTCCATCCTGACAGCTTTCTCCCATAGTAGTTGTTTGCTTACATTTATAAGAAGTTGCAGTCTTTGGTTAGCTCCATGCTATACTTCACACTCCCCTCGGGAGTGAGAACTGGGTCACGTGTTTGATATGGACAGACTTTTACATGCTATGCATTCCAACAGAGCTGTGGACCCCATTCTGGCTTTAAAGTCACCATTGTCTGATGGCTGTGCTTTTGAGCATTCTCGTGTGCTTATTAATCAGCTGTTCATATATCTTCCGTGGTAAAAATGACTTCACATTTTTCCCATTTTAAAATTGAGCTATCTTACCACTGCAATTTTGGAATTCATTATACATGTATGTTAGATGTAAGTGATTAATTAGATATACAATAAGAAACATTCTATCTTCTCCCAGCTTGTGGCATGACCTTTTGTTGTCTTAATAGTTCTGTACAGAGAACAACAGTTTTTATTTTGATCAAATCCAATTATCATTCTTTTCTTTATAGTTCATTACTTTTGTTTGTTTATTTTTTGAGATGATAGTTTGCTACTACGTAGCCCAGGCTGGCCTCAGTGTGCAGTCTTCCTGTTTCTACCTCCCAGATGCTGGTTTTAGAGGCACCATCATACTTGGCCAGTTTATCTTTTTGTTCATTCATTGGTTTTCTTTTTTCATTTATGTATGTATGTATGTATGTATATGTATGTATGTATATGTATGTATGTGTGTGTGTGTGTGTGTGTGTGTGTAGGTGGTGTGTACGCCCATGCCACAGTACACATGAGTAAATCAGAAGACAACTTGCAGAAGTTGCTTCTCTCCTTCTACCATGTGGGTTCCTGAAATCAAACTAGGTCGTCAGTCTTGGCAACAAGCAACTTTAGCCACTGAGCCATCTTGCTGGCTCTCTTAGTTGATTTTTTTATCTAAACAATCTGTCCATTGTCCAGAGTGGGGAAAAGTCCCAAACTGTCATTATATTAACTGTTCACTATATACTACCAATATGAAAGATTAAAAAGGAACAGGGGCAATATCTCCAACTGGAAAGTGCTTCTGAACAAATTGAAACTGCTGAGCCCACATGAACAGATGGGCGTGTAGAGTGCCCCTTTAATTTTTGCACTGAAAAGGCAGAGACAAACAGATCCATGGAGATTGTTGTCAGCCAAGCTGAATTGGTGAGTTCCAGAAGCAAACAGAGATTGGCTTGTGGCCTCTACCTACATGTATACACATGTATATACCTACTTACACACACATGCATGTACTAGTATGCACTAACATATACACAAATACATCAAAAGATGCATAACATAAATTGTATAGACAACAAAATAATAACAATATGCTACAAATTTGACAACCACGGTGGAATAAACCAGTCTCTTGAAGAATACAATCTAACACACATAGGAAGAAACAGACAATCTGAGTAGGTCTCTGTTAAGGAAGTTGCGCTGGCGATGAATAACCAACATAGAAAGCACTGGACCAAATGCACTCACTGGCGATTTTAGCAAACACTACGAAGGAAACGATACCAATTCTCTACAGTTTTTTTTCCAGAGATTTCCTATTTCCAGTGCTTCCTAATTCATTCTATGAGGTCCTTAGAACCTTATTACAAAAAAAAGCGCACATTTCCAGAGAAGAAAACTTTTGCCCAGTATCTCCCAAGAACAGACATGCAAAATCCTTCAATGTACTAAAGTCTAATAATGCATAAAAAGAAACATACATTGTAACCAGCAGAATTTATGCCAGTTATATGAGGCTATATATACAGCATTCTACAATAAATTGCTGTAATCTATAACTTCAACAGATTAGGAAAATCATGTGATAGCATCAATAAATACATTTGACAAAAATCCAATATCCATTCATGGGAAAGACTTAACAAAAGTAGAGAGGACATTTTTTCAGCCCTATAAAGAACACCTCCAAAACACCCACCACTTCACACCTGTTTAAATGGTGAGAAAATAGGAAACCTTTTGCTGATACCAGGAATTTGAAAAGCTCCATTCTCACCTCTTCTTTTCAACACAGTACTGAATGTGCTAGCTAATGTATTAAGAGAAGAAAAGAAATTACCCAAATTGAGAAGGAAGAGCTAACCATCTTTGTGCACAGAATGGTTCTCTATAGGTATTCCAAAAGAAACAAGATCTTCACCTAGTAAGCAATTACATCAAGGTTAATCTGTAAAAGCCAATGTCCTCTTATTTACTGGCATTGAACAAATATGAATAGAATTGGAAATTGAAGGGAAAGCATTTAAATTAACTCCCCAAAATACGAACTACACAGGCATAAGTAACAAAGTATCCATAAGAATAAAACTCCAAAATCTGATGGAAAAACACAAGAACTAGTAGACTCAATTTGTTGAGATGCCATTTTTTTCTCAACCCAATCTACAGATTCAATACAAACCCAATCAGAATTCCTAATCAGTTATTCTTACAACATTGCTAGGCTAGTTCTAAAGTCTAACAGAGAGGTAAGGGACACAGAATAGTTAGCACAATGCTGAAGCAGAATGATACTGGATTTTCACCACCTAATTTCAAAATTTACTATTTGTACAAAAAGTCAAGACATCACAGCTTAAGTGAATAAACAGATCAGCAGAGAGAATAGAAAGGCCGGAAGTGTGCCAATGCACAGACAGTCAACTAACATTTGGCAAAGGAGCATAAGCAATATGATGTAGTGAGAATTCTGGAATTTTGGTTTCTTTAAAAACACAGAAATATAAGAATGTAGTTTTGTTTAAATCCCAGGTGTGGAGATTTGGGGCTGCTTTGGACTGTCTGCAGCAGCTGACTGTGATTTGCCTCGTGCTCATGGTTTTGCCAGCTGCAGATAGTTTCTGTGGCATTTGGGGACTTTTCAAAGGGTATGTAAGTACTAGAACCCCATAGGCAGGGTGGGCATTATTAGGAGGTGTAGCCTTCTTGAAGTGGGTGTGGCCTTGTTAGAGGAACTGTGTAACTGTGGGGGCAGGCTTTGAAGTCTCAGATACTCAAGCTAGGCCTAGTGTGGCATTTATTTCCTGCTGCCTGAGGATCCAGATGTAGACCTCTCAGCTCCTTCTCCAGCACCGTGTCTGTCTGCACACCGCCATGCTTCCTGCCATGATGATAATGAACTAAACCTCTGAAACTGTAAGCCAGCCCCAAGTAAATGTTTTTGCTGAGGTCATGGTCTCTTCACAGCAACAGAAACCCTAACTGAAACACAGTCTTTCCTAGTATTTTGAAATTAGAGAATTTGTTTTTTAATTTTTTTACCAAGCAATAAAATATTTTTATTCTGTAGCTATTAGAAACAAAGGTATAAGGTAAAATGTCTTTCTAGTTTCAGTAGGCTAATGAGGTATATTAGTTTTGAACTTGTTTCAGCTTACATGGCTTTAAAATAAACTAGGGGGTGTATGAAAATGGTTAAACTTAAAACAACATTGCAAAAGGAAGGAAAATGAAAAGTTACCTGCTGGCCGATAATGTGGCAGATAATCACAGTACTAGGGAAGATGGAAAGGTAATGTTGTTACATTGACACCAAAGCTCAGGCTGTGCTGTAAGGCTACATTGATGCCTTAGCATCCTCTAGTCCCTAGAGGATTCCACTGCTGTCCTAGCAGGCAAGACCTGGGCAAAAGGAAAAGGACTGAATGCAGCTGGGGGAATCAGCATGCAAACCAGCTGTAAGAAGGGCTCCATCAGTATCTTCTCCCGTGAACAAGCCGTGAGGAGAGCAGTCTGCTCTAGGAGAAAGTCTCCGTTTCTGAAGAAATTTAAGGAGATAGGACTTCCAGTGTGTGTTTGCTCTAAATAAAGGGCCAAAAAAAATTTCTGCAAACAGTCAGGTGGTAAATATTCTAAGATTTTTAAACCATATAAACTTAGTTCTGTCTTAATTCACATTGCTATAACAAATGACAGTGCCACAGATATAACTCCATACTAGACAATAGCATTTCAGTTCATACTGCACCACATACACAGTGATGAGTGTGTGTGTGTGTGTGTGTGTGTGTGTGTGAGAGAGAGAGAGAGAGAGAGAGAGAGAGAGAGAGAGAGAGAGAGAGAAAGAGAGAGAGATCAAGCATTTTACAGAAACAGTCTGGGCTTGGGTACATAATAGATTTATACTCTGCTCTAAGAGAAGTTTTAGCTCTGCAGTCTGCCAGTGGGCTCCTGGCCAGTTCCTCCCAAAAACAAACCTTCCAGTCAAATGTTCTGCCCAGGTACACAGAGTACCTATTGCTATTCCTATCAGGGTGTGAGGTCTGCTGGAAACCAGATGTACTTACACAATATCAGAATCCACACCTCTTATCTGGAAGAGTCAACCAAGAATAAACAACTAAAATGTCTGAGCAATCAGGGCTTCTCAAATAGTTGAGGAAAAGCGGCTTTGATTAGAGAAGATCCTTATAACAAACTGGCTCTGAACAAACCTCCACAGATATAAGGAGATTGAAATAATCCCATGCCTCCTATCAGATCACTACGGTTTAAGGCTGGTCTTCCATGGCAACAATAACAACAGAAAGCCCACATACACATGGAAGCTGAACAATGCTCTACTCAGCGACAACTTGGTCAGGGAAGAAATAAAGAAAGAAATTAAAGACTTCCTTGAATTTAATGAAAATGAAAGTACAACATACCCAAACTTATGGGACAC